>CM060667.1:27049310-27716810 GCA_030686955.1 Odontamblyopus rebecca
AGGACTGGGAGGTACCACGACGCACCCTCATTAGCCCTCTGCCTGCTCACGTTTAGGGAAGACAAGAATGGATCCCTCCTTCTTCCAAGCAGGAAAAAAAGACAAGAAGTGAAGTGGTAAAAGAAGCAAATCCCTCCTTCTGTAAGGCCAGAGTCAGAGGAAACCCGATCTACACAGCATCAACCAGGACTTCCAACACTATTCTTTTACTTCCTTGTTGTTTTATGTTCTATTTAGTCTTAATCCTTCTACTTTCTGCTGATTTGCTTCCATAAATGTCTTTAGTTTATCCTGCACATTTTGTTTGGTTTGTTTTACTTTCCAAGAGGCTTTTACGGCTGTGCTGTCAAGCTGTGCACATGTGCTGAACACGGCTCTGTTGTTTGATGTGTTTAGCTTACTTTGACTTTGTCTCATGCTGATTCAGTTTGACCGGAGACTTCCATTGTTCTCATACACCACGTTCAGCTTTGCTCATCAGCACTTGGCCTCCATGTGCAGTAATTGATTCCAGTTATTGCCCTCTGTCAGAAGTAGACACATGGCACCTTCTGTTCTATATTGTTCTTTATATAATCCTGTGCAATGCTTAAGATGAATAGAGATGTCTGTAACTTGTCAGAAATGCTTCATTATTTGTCAGTGACTTGCCAAAAGTAATTTGAATGCATAGTGCACAATGTTATTTGAAATGATACACTACAGTGTAACATAGTGCACTGAGCCATTGAGATGAAAAATATCAGCCTTGTCATCCACATAAATATTCAGCCTTTGTATAAGCCTCAATTATTGTTTGTGTCATGATTTAATAAGCTTGTTTGCCAAGAATAAAATAATACAATTAATAACAACTACATTTCAATTCTTTTTTTCATTATGACATGTAGCACATTTCTGGACTAACACTGGATGCAGCCATATCACTTGACTCATTTGAAAACATCCCTCAAGGAGATCATTGATTAGTACTATGCAAACTATGTTTAGTACAGTGCTACCATCGATAATAGGCGTTATCTAGACTTGAATGCCAATGCAATGATCTGATGATGTTGTTTGAGTTTGATAATTAAATATGCTGTTTGAAAATTTTATTATTGTATTACTAAAAGCAAAAAACATCTCTGGCCTATTGCAGTGGTCAGGGCCTGGTGGAGTTACTGTCTGCCTGGGCATTGACCACGAGCACCAGATACTTAACTGTCCCTATGAAGCAACCAGATGTTGCATTTTTACACCAGTGGCTGAGGAGCTCAGCTTGGCCCTTTTGTAAATACCTACACAATTATGGGGTCTGCACACGTTATGATTGTTATTGGCAGTCAATAATAAAAGCCCTTTTTAGCGGCCCCCAGTCCAAATAAAGGTTTATACGGACGATCCCCTGCCTCCCCCTCAGAGGGTGTGAGCGCGCCGGGGTGACTGCAGGTGGGCTGTAATTAAGGTCAAAGCACACATTAAGAAGCAGATGAGCTGAAGGAGACAAGCGGCCTGTGCCATCTGATCCAGAGGAGCAGACACGTAGCAGTGTGCAGCCTCTAATCTCCTCTCTGTGCACTCGCCAGACACCTCCACATTACCCATGAGCCTTCACTACGAGCACACATCATGGAATGCTCTGCCTCTGAGAACAAGAGAACAGACGGAGCAGGGGAGAGCAGAGCAGCGGAGAGGAAACCGCCAGCTCATCACCCCCTCACTCACCTCTGACTGGATCATTGCAACGTCACTATTCAACATACAACTCCATGTTTGGTGTAACAAGTAATCTTTCTGCGAAAGAGAACTCCTGTCTGCTGCACACCAGTCTTTATTTGCACTAAATGCTATTTTCAGTAGACCATAAATAGTAATTAACCAATTGTATGCGAACAGCCTGCCCATACATCACAATGACCTGAGTTGTGCATAACGTAAACGAACAAAACTGAACTTTTTTCAGAGGGCACTTAACTGTAGCTTTCTGCTCTCAGTTGCACATTTACTTACAATTACATTTTTTCTTGAAGATTTGGAGCTGAACAAGTCTTGGATGGGAAGCAAGACATCTTCAACTCTTCAAGCTTAATCCAACTGTAATTGTCGCCTTTTTGCAATGGTCCTAACCTGGACCACAAAGGGAATAGACACCTACACTTCAGGGTCTACAGAGTACCACCAAGAGTCTGTAGGAATTAATGAAGGATCTAGATCCACGTTGAGTATATACAGTGGTAAACAACAAATACAGTGACTTCTTTGGAGATGTCTGGGGAGAGGGACCTTTCCCTTGAGTGACCTCATGAGGTTAAGGGTGACTGTAAATGATTAAACCCACTCTGTTGCTTTGTTTCACTTTTGAATTCAAGTCAAAATATATGACCATTCTTGGAGACTCCTGACACTCCAAAAGACATACATGGTGATATAGACACTGAATGGTTGTGTACATGTAGTGTTGAAAGCGTTGCTCTGGGCTTACGTATTGCAAGGTTAAATGAGTCCTTCCAGACTGGAGTGCATGCTTGACCCAGGCACATTTGCATTATGTACTCTGCCCACCTCTATATCACTACATGCTAATTACAGCTTGTGCCTAAGCCTGGTTCAGTAAAGACGCAGTGATTAGTAAAGCAAATAAAATATAGTCTGTAATTTCCCGTTTTTGTCCGATAAAGCAGTTGGACACAACAAATGTTTTAGATTCTTGGCATCAAATGCGTGAATGTAGAGTATAGGGAGCCACATAAAAAACACAGGTTTGTTGAAGAAAAAAGTTTACTGCATAGTCTATAATGTAGATGGTAGACAAATTTTCAGCCAAAAAGTAGATTATACCAGTAGGGCCAATTCTCTCCATAGCGACTCAAGTGTATTTTTGCTAATTTAAGTTTTTTTTGGTTCAAGTGTTTCAAAAGTGGACTAAGCAATTTGACGTCACCACCAGCGCTCTGCACCACCCAAATGAGGCTTGCGACGCTAACGGTTACAGGAGTGAATTTGGAGCCAGGCTCTATGTTATGAATAGGACTTTTTCACAGACAGAATAGTGTAAAAAAACAAGACAGCAGTTACAGAGAGAGGGACGACAAAATCCCAGTGTAAGTCAATTAAAACCAAAGTCAGAAGGAGCAGGAAGAGCCTCCTGCCGCACTTCCTATTTGGCAATGTGGCGGCTAGCGCGTTAGCTCTGTCCACTCATATACGGTCTATGTGTTGATTACAATAAACATTCAATTGACAACACAATGCTCACTTTAGCTCACTTTAACACAGTGGTTCTTAACCTGGGTTCGATCGAACCCCAGGGGTTCGGTGAGTCAGTCTCAGGGGTTCGGCAGGGGTCAAGACACACAACTCATATGATTCATGATGACTCGCCCCGTTTGGCCGTTATTGGCTGCAGGAAATTTTTTGCGTGTAATAGTCTTGTGATTGTTGTGATGGTGTCGTGTCATTTCTTTCTCAATATTTTCCCTTCATACTAACTATGTCGAGCAAAAAAAGAAAGTGGTCGGACGAATATGTGCAATATGGAATCACATGTGTGCACCAATAAAATATATATATACCTATGTTTTGAATTTGAAAAAAAAAAACATTTTATTTTTCCAAATTAAGAAGGGTTCGGTGAATGCGCATATGAAACTAGTGGGGTTCAGTACCTCCAACAAGGTTAAGAACCACTGCTTTAACATCACTATTATTTTTTGCATAGTAGCACTAAAATGAATCACTATTTGAAGATCAGGCAGTGGACAGTGTGCTACAGGTGGATGTCACTGACAACATGAAGACTTTACAAATGACCAACCACTGAGTGAGAACAAATGGGATTTTGGACTGGGTTTCAATAGAAAAGGTTTTGACCTCTTACGCCTGGGGACAGTTATTCATTATTTCTAGAAGTGACATGTCCCTTGTATGATTGCATAGAAATGGAATGTTAAACCCATACTTCAAAACATTCTCCATGGAGGTAGATATGTTTAATGCCATATTATGGAATATTACAGCCAAAGGAAACAAGCAGGAGGAAGCCCACTTCCAGGCCAAAAGTCATGTTTGTGGTGATGCAAGGCCAGTCACAGTAAGTCACATATTTGTTGTGTGTGTTTAAAAAGATTCGTACTATGGTTTT
This sequence comes from Odontamblyopus rebecca, assembly GCA_030686955.1. NCBI lineage: Eukaryota > Metazoa > Chordata > Actinopteri > Gobiiformes > Gobiidae > Odontamblyopus > Odontamblyopus rebecca. The sequence goes on from CM060667.1 coordinate 27,053,434, forward strand.
AAAATTCTTAACAGGTACTGTTACCTTGTATGTCACCATACAAGGCGAAATGAAATGAGCACAAGCACAAATGACTGGCCTTTTGTTGAACTTCATGCAAGCTGCTACCATCATCTTAATAGGCAATATACAAAGATAATATACGACTTAAATATGTTTACAGTTCTTTTAGTTAACATTTTTTAAATATTTTCTCACTGAAACAGCTCCTTCGCCATTTCTGACAAATGACACGGTTTGTGCTTTCAAAAGACCAGAAGGTTAGCAGGCAAACATTCATTAGAAGTGCTCTAGTCCACACTTTTGTCTCAGAAGTGCTTGCCAGATTTGAAAAGATGCTTTATATTCAACAATACAAATGTACTGCCTTTTTCAGTGTAGCGGGTGCACACTGCCAGGTGAAGAGGGTTTGGAACCTTCATGTAGATTACAAACAATAAAATAATAAAAAGTAAATATAAATAAAAGAGGACTTACAACTTTTCACTTATTTGATGTATTTAGAAATGTATCATTTCACACCTAATCATGCCCAAGAATGATGAGATGCCATAGTGATACGGCCATAATGCCAATTCAATAAAATGCCTAATGCTGAGCATAAAAACTGAAAAGCATCCATAGAAGTGCTGTAGATATAAACAACAGTGCAAGTCCACTCCAACAGAAATCACATTTCATGTGATAATTTATTGTCACATTATGTCTCACCCACCAAAACTAAATCAACCATGTAAATAAATATACTTTTGGATTTCCCAGGTGTAGAAGCAGGTTGCTAAGGGAGGTACGACCCCCTTTATCCATTATCATGACAAGTTTTACTTCCTGGGGTCTTTATCATAACAATTTACAGAGAACCTAGGTTTAGCAAACAAACCCTGTATTTTGTCTTGAACTAAAATGCCCTGATCTTACATATATATATGTATATGTATATATATATATATATATATATATATATATTCTGGTCCTTTTTGAAAAGTGTGATTTCCTTAAATGTATAATTTACCCCCCTTTGTGGAAAAGCATTATGTGGGATACAGCAGGGTAGTAAACGAGTGCCACTTGTGTAGATCACAGTGGAGGGTGAGATTTCAAGGAAAGATCAATAACAAACATGGCATTTTTACCACTTCTTTACATGCTGCATCTGAACTCTGTGCACCTGACAACAGAGAGACAGCCATGCACCATTGAAAAACAACCAGCATCTTTGTTCTTGGTTCTGGGTTTCACTCTTTCAGTCAGGGATGCTGGGTTTACCCACCAAGTTTATAGATTACTAGGCTCAGATGATGTTTCTATGTCACTTTTCAAGAGTTTGGCGCATGGATGTTCACTCTGTATGTTGGTGTGTTGATGCCACAGACACCAGAGTTCACCTAGAAATGTTTTTTCTGAACGTAGCATTAGATAGTATATAGAAGTGAGGATTGCAGCCAACTGAAGCCAATCATGGCAGACAGTTATTGTGGCTAATTTGGAGCCGAGTTCTATATTTGGAATTCTGATTGCGTGTTTCATGCCAACCAAAGAGCCAATCAAGAGATAGGTTGGAAAGGTACTCGCTCCTTCCTACCCACTCCGCTGGTTTAGCAGGGGTGTCAAATCAAACCTGTAACTAATGCTAGTGGGAGCCTGTCTCAGGGAAGCACCTCACTGGCCTGTTATTATTGTTCGTATCTTGAGGGAGAAAACTGCAACATCAAAAGATCAGGATCATGTAGATTGGTTGCCTGACCAGCCAGTCCCTTCTACATTCTGTTCAACTGCAGGGACGGTCCAACCACAGCCACTAACTTGTATCATGTGTCTCTCAAATACAGAAGACATCTCTAGACAGTTCCTAGTGTTCTTCAGCCTTTCGAGTGGTTTTCTTCACTGCTCTTGCAAGACTGTCCCAGAAGAATTGAACAGTTAGTTAATGGACTAGAGTTTGCCTTCCTTTTGGAGATACTGTATAATATTAATCCATATCAAGATTATATACAAAACAAGGAAAGCATTTTACAGAAAGAGTAGTGTATAGGACAAAAGACTGTGTGCTTTTGCTGAGAGTAGAGCATTTTCCAAACAAACTGAAATAGAAACTGTCATTACACTTTGCGAGGCCTATCTGACTGCCAGGCTGTCACTCCCACTGATGCTTTACTTCTTTTGCCCTCTACCTGCTTACAGACTACTCAAGATCTGGTAATTTATTTCAAAAACCTGAAACAATCCACACGAACACAATTATATTTTTTATGGAAGGGATTTAATATTGCAGCAAAGTCATGTCAAAAATACAGAAAGCCATGAAAAAGTGGTTGAGTCAGGAATGCTGTGATTATTGCATTGCATATATTAAGTGCATTCGTCTCTTTTGTTTCAGTCAGAATATTCCTAATCATAATTCTACAGCCCATCAATGTTCCTGTGCATACATGTTTTGACATGATTTATATGTATACAGGAAAATGTATTAAACCCTGGATTTCATGAATAGAATAAGCCAGGAACAGTTCTTGTGCCCTTTGCTGGAGCCAGTAGAGATTGTCAACAGTAAATGGTCGCTGCCAGTAGCAGTGAAAATGATATTAACAACAAAAGCTAAATTGGACATTAGTAATGGATGTATTTGAGGCGAAGGCCTTTTGAGCTCTTACATAATGAAATGTATGAAACTCCCAGTACATGGGCATTTGATGTACATTGGTGCTCTCAGCTCTTGAGCAAACATAATGCCTCAGCATGCAGAATGTCTCAAACTTACGTGAATGAATCAAAACACAACTGCAGGTATGTAATTGATGAGGGCACATTAAGACATGGTTAAAAGCTCCGCCAAGGTCCATTGGAACGTCATGGGAATGCAGGATGAAACTTAGGGCTACAGTAGCAGTCTCTTTGAAGTGGCAGTCATAGCACATTTGCACTTCCTCCTGTGTTGTAAAACCCAAGATACACAGCTGTCTGTCATCATACGCAGCCAGGAGTCCTGAGTGTGTGCGGGGATGACAAGCTAAGGTTACCTGCTGCTTTCTCATTACCACCTCTGGGACCCACGCTAATGGCCAACTTACCGTGTGTGTGTGTGTGGAGATCTGTGTGTAAAACAAGTCCTTTATGAACGGAAACGCTTGCTTGTTTGAACTTAACGCTACTGGCAAAAAAGAGGAAAAGTCTATTTTATTTTATATGTGTGTGGATGTATATGTATGTTTGTGTCAAGGGCCACCTCATTAATAGTCATTTACAGCCAGGGTCCTGATGGCGAAAGCAGAAGGGTCTTAGCCAATAAAAACAGTTCCGCCTCTTAGAAGATTTTATATATGAGCATGGCAATAATTAGATTGAATAGACTTTTAGGGGAATCTCGGCATGGCATATATGAGCAGTTTCTAGGTCTCAGGGTCCCCCTTAAATGACATAAAGGTAGATCTTCTACAGTAGTGGCGATAGCTACACCTGCTTTAATGCTATGTCCAAATTCTTTTTCTCATCTGACAAGATGAGAGGGCAGGTTAAAGATATGTTATGCTTTTGTCCTGTAAATGCATAATCTGTAACACACATAGGTAATTATCTGACATTTGTTCATTTTAAATTGATGTAAAACTACTTAATAGTAAAAACAAGTTCACTTGACTTCTTGTTCAAACCTGCAAAGCATATTTCTTTCCCTTTATAGAACATGTCACCATCACATTCCCAGACTTTTTTTTGGTAATTATTTACCAGGAAGTCCCCCAAAATGATTCTATTTTTTGAGGGACATCTCAACAGAACATTAACAACAACAGTTAAACAGATGAATCCAGTTAAATCCAATTGTGAAATACCCCAAACTCTGCTTTTCGAGTAAAGAAGGAACAAAGTAAGTATGTATAAGTGAAATGATGTACTGAATACAGGGCAATAGAGTACTCAGACATGTATGGATCACTCAAAATAAAATGTTAGGTGAGTTAATAATGAGGGGCAACCATTTCCACATGCTTACAAGCTCTTAAAGTTCATGCATAATATATCTGCTTTATGATAAATCACTGTAAACCATGTTAAGAATACAACTGTTAACTGTTGTGATCTTATTTATTGTCCTACTTAAAGTGTTGACAAACTATTTTCACCATGGGTCAGACTCCATCTTTCTTAGGACTTGACAAAGTGAATCCCAACTTCCCAATCCCAAGCAGGATTTCTGAGTTGGAATACAGAGCTCCTGGCCCTCCTCCTCTTTTGCTGCCAAGGACCCATAATTGAAGGCTTCGCTCTGACTTGGGAAGCATTCGGAGATGCTGGAGAGAGAGGCCACGTCCACATGTGAGTCACAGCTCTTCTCTCTGCTCCTTAAATCTGAGCTCTCTCTCTCTCTCTGTCAGGGAGGTCAGACTGAACCCAGCTGCAGCTAACTTCCACCAAAACACTATCACACTTAGCATTAGCAACAGTTAGCCTCGATCAGTGAGGGTCTTTAGGTGAACGTAAGCAAGGCAATTATTCTTCGTCAGTGGAATTACACGTGAGGCAGACATTGGTTTGATGTGTTTGCCAAGATAAACCCAGACAGACTGAGAGGTGGGTGTCTGGCATCCCCTTTTCTCTTAGGACTAAATGACACATTGCACAGACAGAACCTTCTAAACAATAACTGTCAGAACATATAACATAGAAGTTTACAGTGCTTTTATTTTCTCTCATCACAAAATCATGGGGGTTTACATTTTATGTGAGAGAGGTCACCAAGCACACAGAAAATAGCTTGAGTACAAGCCAGCAGCTTTTAAACATACAGCCTACCACTTTGCTATAGAACGCCTCAATATAGTTCATATCAAGGATGACCTTTGTCACCTGAGCTGTTTGTGGGGAAAAATAAATTAATCACTGGGGCATTCAAATTTGCCATCTGAAGGAATTGTTATGCTATGTTACTATGGTTGCCCATATAAACTCTTATGTAGACATATCAGTTTTTCAACTCTGCAAACTAATGCAAACACATATGTGTTTGTGCATGACTATGGTTGTTTTCAGGGCTGTTAGTTTGTGAGAGGAAGGGGGCGGAAAAGCAGGGTCAGGCCTGACTCTGGAGCCTTCAGAGGGAAATGAACACAGTGTGTTTCTCTTGACTTGTACTTACTCTGTTTCCAACATGTGAAGAATATCAGGCCCATCCCCCGCCTGGACTCAAGCAGACACACTGAGGATGGAAACTATGAGCTGTGCTCTGCTGCCAGACAGCTCCCAGAAAAATGATCAACACACAGAGAGTCTGAGCTGCTTCAGTGCATTTGTGTCCACTGTGCTTCTGCAACTTAAGCCTTTATCATAGGCAGCTCAAGTTACACACATTAGCACATACAGGTGACTTATTTGCTTTGCCACAACAAACTACTCGTTTTCTTCTTGTGGGAATAAAACCAATAGCCATAGAGTCAATCCATCCCATCCTCTCCCATAAGAGCGTGTAACCATGATGCCCTTCCCAGCACTAGCAGACATGTACTTAAGTACATAGGGGTGTTAATTCGCATGAAAAGTTCCCATGTAACTAAAGAGAGTCTGCATTTCAAGAAGAAACACTGGTGATGTCAGCTGCATTTTCTTTCCAAGCAACAACGAAAGAGGCAAGCTGTGTGCAATGAATCATAAATATATTGTGATTTTTGTGGACATACGATTTGATAAAATCAGATCTTTGTGAGATCAGATCAATGAGTATTTGGACCCACCTGTGGGGTCCAGACTCTGTAAGCACAAGTCCTTTAACAGTAGGCTTGTGTACAGTTAAGGACTTGTAGGCTTCAGATGTTCTAAGGTCACATTAACTGCATTCATTTCAGGCTTACCAACCTGTACTTATACGGTAGGTGTTTAGGAAATGCGCACATGCCGCTGTCCCCTTAAACACTGTGAAACCAGTGTGTGTGTGTTAAGTGTGTGTCATAAGCTGGTGGAATTGTGCACTTCCTGAGCAGTAAACCCAGTGCCTGCAGCCTGCCTCCACACCTGTACATGTGCCGCTGAGGGCCCACCTGATGTCACGGTGGGTTGTGGCGCCATTTGCATTTTAAAAACAGGCGACCTGCTGTGTGGAGACTGGAGAGGCTGATTATGCTCAAGCTGGTTTTTGTTAACCAGTGGCATGCTAACTCAAGGGTAAGATAAGTTCTATGTTTCTGTAGTGTTTGTATTGTAATGCAAAAACATGTATTCATAAATAGCAATGTTGTCACAGTTGAACCATTTGTAAATCCAAATTATTTCAGACCAAAAAGATTTAACAAAAGTGCAATTTATTATTTTTATCAATGGTGGAAATTGCACCAATCCAATGTTTTAAAATGTACAGACCTGAACTCTTGCATTGCAGTTCTTACAGTGAAATCTTTCTTATTACATTAAGTAATAAATATATCATATGAAGTGACAGTCCTATTGATCCACATGGGAACTTAGGTCTACATAGATACTCCTGCAGATTTGGGGACTGAGCTCCAGGTTGGTGCATATTCTCTCAGAAGGAAATGGAGCAGTGACATAAGCAGGGGAGTCGTACACATGGGATGTTATGTCCACAGGCTGGGCCCAGCTCCATTAGCTCAACAGCACCCAGGGTTCTGTTAGCACTTTTAGCACTGTTAGCACTCTTAATCACACTGCTTTTCTCCACTTGTGTCACCTCCATCACCTGGTGCCATTATAAGACCTGGGAGAGTTTCTGCTCCCAAACATCTGCATTGTCAAAACAAATATATAAAATTGTATACAAGATACAGATATTTTTGTTTCTTGGAGTTGTTTTGTCTTGTTAACTAACAGTAATTTTGTGAAGAACATATGGAACCACTCAGCTCTGTGTGGCTGTGTGTACGCTTAGACAGGACGATGTAAATCAGCCCCTACTCCATGTCCAATGGAGGTGAACGGCATGATGGGAAAGTTCATTTCGAGGGTATTTCTAACATACCAGCCAGTCTATGCTTTGTTGGAAGAAATATGCCTATAATGTTCTAGCATTTTTTGTTTTGTTTCATTTAACACTGTTCTGCTTATGTTAAATCATGATTTTGTCCATGTTAAGTCTGCTCAACCTTGATTAGCAGGCTTAGTGCAGTGTGGTCATTTATTTATTTAGAGATAGCCCTTTGATCCATATCTTTTTCTTTTGGACTAAACAGAATGTAATCATATCAATAAAATGAAAGGTCTATTATGAGTTCATCCATCTGTCTACTAGCTTTTATATTAAGCTTAGAAAGATGCTGGTGCTCATCCTTAGGAGCAGAGGTCAAAGGTCAAAGGTTATAAAGTCTTGGTGGGGGCCGGGCCCTTCCTCAGCCTGACTCCATAAAGCCTTTACCAGTTGCTCAAGGCGCCTTGCTTTATTCTTTTAGGTTGTTTTTATCACTCCAGTTATGGCATGGGTGGAGCAGTGGCAACCTATAAATGCTTAGGTGATGTAGACTTTTGAGTTTTTTGTTTTGTTTTAAACATTTTAAAGATTGTAGGATAGGCTAAGGGACAGATGTATCTTGTCAACTTTTGTGAATGGGACGTAGGGCTGCACATAACCTAATATGACATAAACAAATAAAATCTAGCAAAGACGGCAATAATATTTTAGGTGATAGCCTGTAGTTTAAATATCTACAAACATGCTCTAGTATTAATGTATTAGTTTATCACTTCATAATTCCATCTTCTCTCAAATGTTAATGTTTCTGGGTGTGTTTACAATGTGCACTCTGGCCAGAATCCTACTTTTTCAACATAATTGAAATCTAATCACAATTATATGTATACAAAATGTATTTTAAATTAAGTTGTAAAGATATTGTATAAAATGTTGACTCTCCATGTGTTAAGATCATCACTCAGAGGTCACTGACCCCTGAAGTCTGTCAAAACACAGTCACGTTAGAACATCTCCCTTCAACAGCTCACAGAAAATAGTTGGACAATGTAAAGTAGTTGGACATTACCCAGAAACCCATTCTCCATCCATCTTCTTCCACTTTATCCGGCTGGGTCTGCGCACCTGACCCTTATGAACTCCTCTGCACGGGACCCATGTTGTCCTTTTGGGCTTACCCCGGCCAGGCACCGAGTGACGTCATGGTCCTTGAGTTCAGTTCATAAGGGTGCTGCATGTTTTGGGTTGATGGGGGAAACTGGAGCGCCCGGAGGAAACCCATCTAGACACAGGGAGAGATGCAAACTCAGAAAGGGGAACAAACCCAGAACCTTCTTGCTGTGAGGCATGAGGGCTAGCCACTATGCTGCCAGAAACCCTTTCTGTACCACTGAAATATGGGCAGCCTTAAATAATGAGTGATCTAAAACACACACATTCAAAAAGCAGAGGTGTACAGATGTGTGTTCAGAGATGTATTGTGTAAGGTCACATACATACAGAAAATAGTCACTAGTCTAAAGTCTGAGTCTGAGTTTTCCAAAACATTGTTCAGTGTGGCTGCGTATAAAGGGTCTTCTCATTTCTTCATTCAGTTGTAACTTTATGTCACATCCAGAGTTGTGATGACCTGTGCCAACATAAGATGGTCATAGCTGCATCTGCCCTCTGGCCAAAATGCATTCACCAATGGATTATCACCAAAAGAGCTGAAGAATGAATGAAATGAACTATTCTTATTGGGTCTGGAGCTAGTTTTAGAACTGCTGCATTATTTAATGTTCATTCCCACAATGCATTGCTAATTACAATACAATATTATTTTTCATGGTAAACTATAGCCACAACTATTTCAGAATCTTGTAATTGAAAAACAGTTGCTATTGTAAAATGCCCAAGACTATCAGTTGGATAGTGTACTCTTCATTTCAGTGTTTTTGTATTATAACTTTCTGTACAAGACACGTGCACATGGGTGAAAGTTCTTGAATAGTACCTGCAGAGAATGATCTGAGGAAAAAAGCATTTAACCATTTAATGCTCTTCCTCAGTTTGTACATGTCTTGTGTCTTCACTCAGCCCTCGGGCACAAGCTTCACTTTCATTTTGTCTGCTAAATTTCATTGCCTATAACTCATCTTTCCTGGTGCCACTTAAATGCGTCTGACAGGTACAGGTGAATGCCGTTCTCATGTGGTTGCTTTGATGATAACACGTCTGCATTATGCTGCTGAGATGTTGGACATGGCAGCTCTGAGCAGCTCTGAGCAGCTCAGAGCTCAGAGCTCAGAGCTCTCCTCTCAGATCTTTACCTCTAGTGACCTCCCTGTGTCTGTGTCAGAGACGAAGCCCAACACACAAGACAGAAGACGTGGCAGGGTGACGCAGCAGCAGATCTGGACCAGCCCCGGCTGGGAGGAGGCAGCACCACTCTATTTTCTGCTCTGTGGATTTCAACTATAGTCTTTGTGGTACTTTTAACCATTGATTCAATTAGAGATTTTAAAGTCACCCAGTAAAAAGCAAAGTTAAGTCTAGTACTGTACATGAAGTCAATGCCTTCACCTTAACGCTTTAACATGGTAAAAGAGATCATTTTGTGATTGCCTTCATAAAAAAACAAACAAATAAAAAACAATTAAAATGCTTTAAATGGGTGTTTAAATATCAACATGTAATATACAGATACATTTTTTTTATTTCAGTTGTTTATGGCTGCAACATATGTGCATTCTGTGTCTATCTCCAACACTGTGTCAAATATCCACTCCTCTCTCTCTCCCTATATGAAAAAATTAAACAGAAATAGTGCATTGATCAGTAAATAATTTGAAGAGAGATACTTCAGCTAATTTTATGATTATACAGCTGTTCCTATTAAAATGTATTGCCAATTTGTTTTGTGTGTGTAAGTTTTTTTGTCTTGAGGGGAAAAAGTGTAGCTTTTTCCCTCAAAAATACTTCAGTGCTCTTAAAAGTCTTTTGTTGCTCTTGACAATCACCAGATACAGGCTAAACTTGATAATTAATGATAATGGTGATTGTGATAGTAGCTTTAAATCATTGTACAGAGACCAGAGAAACAGACAGACAGTGTAGTGCAGGTCACATGTGATCCCTCATCTCTTTGTCTCTCGCTCTCTTCCTCTCTCACTTTATTCTCCTGCTCTTCCTCTCTCTCTCCTGCTCTTCCTCCCTCCCTCTCTTCCTCCCTCTCCTCCCTCTCTCTCTCCTCATCTCCTCGTGGCACTCTAATGTAAGCAGTGTGTGCGACACATGAGGGGCGGAGCCTCTCAGACCCAGAAGAACTGCATTCTTTTCCATTGAGCTCAACCTCAAAAGAGCTTGACCACTGCATTGTGTGACTGAACTTGAAACAATTTGGTCAAATTTGATGATTAGAATTTCTTTAGAATTATTATTATGGTTTTATTTACAATGATTTTGAATCTGTGGAGCTTAACCTAGCTCATGGAATAAAAATTATATTAACCTTTATCTACAGCATATTAGAAGAATATCTACAATAGATCACGTATTGAAAGTGCTATGCTATATAACTATACACGCCGAAGTACAGGAGTTGAAAAACTTTTAGTAAATGATGCTTCCATTGCTTGAATACTACACTAGGGGGCGATATCAAGGAGAAAAGCTCTGAGATCAGCCCTTCCAGCAGCCTGTTATATCTTCTCTCCTCAGTAGTCCTGCTTTCACTTTAACCCTCTCACAGTTGCTCATATATAGTATTCATTACACTTATTCAGTATTAGACAACATTTTTATGCATCAAATCCCAGGTAAAAATGCGTAACTGTGCACCAGTCACTGGATGGAAGACAAACAGTTAATCTGTGTATGTGTCCTCTCTGCTTTGGTTTCTTTCACCACTCCCTCTAACTTCAACTTCCAAAATAATGTAGATGTATGTTATAATCAGACGTGCTCTATTTTGTTTGATGACAAGAAGAACTAAACCTAAGACTCGTAAAGTAACATTTTGGAGTGTTTGGAGTTTAACTCAATCACTATCTTAATTCTCTCATCTGGTTTGTCTTTGCTCTGCTGTGTTCTTGGCATTCCTACAGGTACTTTGACTTCCTCCATCAAACATGAACAATATACAGAATCATATTGCCTGGTAAACTAGACCCTCGTACTCTCTGTTCAAAGGTTGGAAGGTCTGGGTCCAGACCGTACAACCTTTTACACTGTCAATTTTTTTTTTTGCTTTACAGAGTTAAGGGCTCCACTCGATGTGGTAAAAGTCCATGTTGTTCTTCAGTCCTCTAAAATTTCTTTCTTTCTTATTTACTTGGATACCTCCATGTGCTTCTCTAATAGATTAATCTGCCCATCAAACATGTGGAGACAGGACCCGGTTCTAGACTATATGTCTTAGTATGTTTGAAAAGCGAGTCGTCTTGGCTGGCTAGAAAGCAAAATCATCTTGTCACCCACAGTGGCCCAGCAGCAGGTAAGGTTGGGACAAATGCAGAAGATCTTTTCTCTTTGAGATCACTCTAATCCAGTGGTGTCCGAACTCTGGCCTGGAGGCCAAATGCATCCCTCAGAGCATGTTTTGTTGGCCCTCAGTCCTCTTGCTGACAAAATGATCATCAGAACATTGTTATAGCAAATTACACAAATTTAAGTTATTCTACCACCATAAACTCAAGGACATCACATTGGATTGTGACATAGTCCTGTCCTAATGTCCTTTGAATATGTTTGGATGTGCAGCTCTATACACTTGGTGTTTGTGATTAGACTACTGCTCAGAGTGAGACCGCAAGTGAATTTACCCGATCACATTTGTAATGTGTAGTTTTAATGTGTGAATGTGAAATAGAAGATTTCAACACAGTGAAACACAGGAAAGCAGCAGAATCTTGGCAGTTTGAAAACCCAGAGGACATAAGTAACTGTTGTAATGGTTAAGTTAGCAGTTTTGTAACTCCAACGTGTATCGCCTAAACATAATAATGACACTCTTTTGTGCACATTCCTCTTCATGGTCGGCTGTTAAAACACTCCAAATTACATGGTGCCCCCTCCCCCTCGTGTCTTCCCCAATCTAATACCACCTGCACAGGCTCAAGCAGGTGTTTCCCATGATGCCACAGGCTCTCTAATATGTGACATTATGAAAAAAGAAATATGTGTGCTTTTATGAAGCCCTGACAGCCCTGTTATTTTCTTATGATTACAGGTTGACAGCAGTGAGGATGCAGTAAATAATGAGAAAAGACCTTCATAAAACAAGGGTTAAACATTTGTGTATTTAAGGATTTACTGCTCTTACAAATAAATCTACTAAACAGGAAAATATAAGTAGTTTTTTGTTAGGCTATTAGTAATTTTTATTGTCACTACTGTCATAAACATTTAGTGCTTTTCTCATATTTTATCAACCATAAACAAATAAGTAAAGATATTTATTTCTGGGTTAACATAAAGGGAATGATTGTTTTGTTTTTAAAAATAATAAAGCATTCAATTTATAAAGGACAGTCACAGATTATTTACATAATGTTATTCATCCTCTCCTCACATGACAGCTGGCCTGAGGCACACTGACAGAAGTAAGGCTGCTGATCTGCGCCTTCAGCCCCTCCAACTATAACCACAATCAGTCACTCACACACACACTCAAACACTCACACACACACACACACACACATACCAGGCAAGGTGGGTGAAGTGTCTGGTTCAAGGACACACCAGAGCCACTGTGGCCCCACTGTGATACCTGGTATTCCTTGTGGTCTCCTACAAACCAGGCCCAACCCTGCTTAGCCCCCTGGATCAGACGTGATTGGGCATTCTTAAGTTGGTATGATCAGGTGCAAGTTAAAGGCCCTGTATTTGACACGTTCATCTGACAAGGCTATTTGGATCAGCTCAGTAACATGTATTTTCCCATATTTCTGTCTGCGCAGATTAGCCTGGGTCTGTGTGTGTGTGTTGTTCAAAAAGTTTATTTTTCTGCTCAGAAAGTTTCTCCGCAGTCACCAGCGTGTACACTATAGTCTTCACTGTGTATTTAGCCACCAGAGAAAGAGAAGACCACTGGTACAGCACCAGGCAAGAGCACGCGCATTCACAAGGCTCTATCTGCTTGAAGGTTGTTAACATGGAAGTACGTTTAGTGGTCAGCTGGTTATCACTCGTGTGACTTATGGTGCAATGTTTGAGGTAAATGATGCACGATGTATGTGAAAAGGATCAACCCAAAAGAGAAGCAAATCAAACTAAATCTAGTGTGCACTGTAGCCGGTACATAGAATGCAGTAATGTGTGAAAATTAACGGAGAAACAGAGCAAATTTATGCAGAATCAACAATCGAAGCACAAAACTCTTACATTTTCTTTGATGATATATTGTATTCTTCTCATGTAAAAGAAGTTATACATGTTCTTCTGAATGATACAAGAATGTTCCAGAGGAGATGTTTTTACACATTTGAGAAACATTTTATACAAATTAGCAGCTTGGATTGGTCCGTCCCAAGTTAGGCCGGAGGTTTGTCATGCTCTGCGGCCCGATTCCAGACCTAGACTAAAGGGACTGGCTGGTCAGACAAATGGATTTTAGGTGGTCTATTGGAATGGTCTTACTGATTTGGTTTGGAAAGGTCAAAAGGTGGCGCTAGTGCAGACCCTGTGATCATGTCGGCTCAGGGTGATTAAAGGACGCCTGGGCACAGAGGAGAAACGCGGCAGGCAGGACAATAATAACTTCTGTACAGAAAGACTGGGCTGTGGTGAGCTCTGCCCTTTTGAATGGAGCTTGGACCACAAAGAAATCTGCATTCTATTCCACTTCAAAATGAGTTAACTATAAATGCTATAAAGGTTTTTTTTTTTGTAAAATTATAAAGTGATTAGGTTGAGAAATGTTTTTAAAAAATTGGTATGTGTTTCTGGAGGTTCTTGGACTTTGGCTGTGCAATGTTTTCGTGTCTTATTGAAAATTGCTGTCTAAGTGTCTGCTTTTTCACACACACACATACACTTACACTGGATTTCCACGCTTTTTGGAGACAATACATACATTTATATTTATTCCCTGTTGATGGATCCTAACCTTGACCATAGTTATAAGTTGCCTAACCTATTTTAATCTGTATTTGAACTTTAAAATCATGTTGGTGATTTAATAATAAGGGAGTGACAGAGTCTTGTTCTTTTAAATTAGACAGGTCCCCATGATGTGAGTGTGTGTACAGATTTAGTGCCCACAACTGACTGATACCCCCACACAAGTACTATAACCACTAGCCACTGTTGAAACAATATCCATCTCCCTGGTTCCATTACAGAGGACATTTTTGTCTTTTTTTTTTTTATTCAATGTTATTGTGGCAACAAGACATGCCCTGAAGAAGACTCTAGTTGAAACACAGTTTTTATAATAAAATCATTATAAACAAAAAGACGGTGGCACGGTGGCTGAGTGGCAACACTCTGGCCTCACAGCAAGAAGGTTGCGGGTTTGATCCCCAGGTCGCTCGGGCCTTTCTGTGTGGAGTTTGCATGTTCTCCCTGTGTCTGGATGGGTTTCCTCCGGGTACTCCACCTGCAGAGGGGTTCATAGGGAGGGTCAGGTGCTATGAGGATTGGGCAGTAAACTGCCCCCGTGACCCAGCCGGATTAAGTGGGAGAAGATGGATGGATGGACAAAAAGACCAGAAGTGCCTTAAATATGTATTTATATCTCTTCTTGATAAACTGCTATTTTGCCCTCTATATTGAAGAGCACCTGGTAAGCCACTTTCCTTTGTCCTCCTTTCTTCTTCTCTGCTCTAAGTCTCACAATTGCCAAAGAAAATGTCAAGTTCTTTTCTTTTAATTGTGCAGCTAAAACATACTTAACAAACTTCATAGAAAATGTATTTTGCCATAGTCGTTTCTTTTTCCCTCAGAGTGAGAGTAGTAATGGTCAGGGCAGAAGCAGAGGAACAGAGAAGGAGGCTGGGAATAGCAGTGTATAATCTGCTGTATCCAGCGTGGAGCCCAGGCCACTCACATGCCTATAAATACACATTAAATTAGAGACTTGCGTGGAGTGTGTATGTGTTCTCGGCCTAATGGTCCACACACTGAGTCTCTCACAAACTGGATCATATGTGACAATGGCCAGTAGGTTTTGACTTCTATAGATCAGTTTTCAGCAGCATCTTCAAAAGTGATGGCACATAGAGTGTATGGTGTGTGTAGCCCCAACAGCAACTTCAGGCAACAGTCTCAACTACATTCTTAAGGACAGAAGAACTGTGCCATGGAAGTCATCTGCCTGAGCTCCTCACCCTATCTCTGAGGGAGTGCTCAGAGAGACAAAAAACAAAACAGAAAATAAAATAAACCATAAAAATAGGTGGTATCACTGTCCAGTTCATTTAAGTAGTAAACATTCTCTTTATTGTCCATGTCTAGTGCAATTTGTCCTCTACATTCGACCTATCCTTCAGTCCTGCTGGGGCAACCTGTCAGGGCTGTCCCAGCAATGGTTGCAGTGGTTAGTCACAGTTCAGTGCTCAGGGACCCATCTCCAGATCTTAAGCTAGTTTGGTCTTGGCTAATTTAGTATTGTGCATGTTTTAGGTTGATGGGGAAAGCCTGAGTAGCCAGAGGAAACCCACCCGCCTTTGCTGGGAGATGAGAGTTGTAGACGTTTGTACTATACCCTTTCAGTATAAAATAGTATAAAATAAAACAATTATCCAATTGTGTTTTAGAAAGAAATGTAAAAACATTTATGTCAATCAAGAAGGAATGTTCTTACATTTAGCATACTGGACTGGTGCAGGTGTGATGCAGCGTTTCAAAGTCTTGGACCTTTTCATTTAGCTGCTCAAAGGAGGAGAGAGAAGGCACCATGAGTGCTCAAACAGCCAGTTAGCATGCTGCTATTAACATTACTAGCACTGGTGCACCTCCATTACAGGAAGCCTGAACATTGTAACCTGCTGCAAAACAGCTGTTGGTATGGTGCTTTTACTTCCAAGCTGCATTTTGCTCTGCTCTAGCCTATATTTCTTTTCTGTTTAAGTAGCCATATATTATATCATGTCATTGATATATTTTTTAGGCTCATTCGAGTTTAACACCAAAAGATAAAAAGGAAAAGATAGGCCTCAGATCTTTGCATCTCATAATATATTCTGCACAGCCACCAAATAGGTCTACGTAATGTCAATGTATAAATATGTGTAAATAATGCAAATAATCCAATAATGCAAACCTAAATGTTAACTTAATAATAAAAATATAGCTGCAAGCAGCAATGTGGGGGCCTTGCAGCACCAGCAGAATAGGCAAGAGTAGGTATGGTAACACATGCACAGGGGGAGGGGAAGGGAAAACAGCTAGTGTTGAACTTGCGAAAATTGGACGAACAGTTCAGTAGATATAAGCATAAATGCATGCCAAAATTTGACCAGCTGGTGGCGGTATAGCTTTTCAGCTAGACACCCCAAAATTACAGTGAGCGATCATGGGCATGGCCTGAATCAATATGCCAAATTTCAGAGCTTTATTCCAAGTCGTTCTATGGGATACCCAAAAAAGATTTTTGACAAAATTCAACAAATTCACCAAATGCAGATGGTTATGTGGTAACCTTTTATGGCACAAGTTAAATTGCAACAGCAGGCACAAGAATTTTCTTTGAGATCCAGACATATCACTTAAAACACCTTTTTGCTAATTACAGTGCCCCCTAGAAGTCGAAAGTCACGAAATGTTTTGAGAGTCTAGAGTGAGGGGTCATGGGTCCAGGTATCAAGTTTGGTGCCAAGACGACATCATAGGGTGTGTTGAACTCAGCTTGGCCCAAGGATTCCAACGACACCTCATTTGCAGACAAACAGGTCAGTAGTTACCAGCATGAATGCATGTCCATGCATGTCTGTTGGTGGCACTAGATCTCTTCACCTACTGACCCCAAATTGGCTGTGAGGGACCATGAGCCAAACCTGAACCAGTGTGCAAAATTTCATAACTTTTTCCAAGGCGTTCTATGGGGTGCCGTCATAGGCCTTATATATGAGTGGACAATGCTAACGCGCTAACCGCCGCGTGCCAAATAGGAAGTGCTCCAGGAGGCTCTTCCGGCTCCTTCTGATCCTGGCTCCCACTTACTTACACTAGGATCTTGTCGCCCCTCTCTCTGTAACTGCGGCTGTGAGCCTCGTCATTTCGGTCTTGAAATGTTCATATTAACCCGCTCTACATGATCCTGATTTTTTTCCGCAGTTTTGTCTGTCAAAAAAATCCCATTCATAACATGGAGCCTGGCTCCAGATTGGCTCCTGTAACCGTGAGCATCGCGAGCCTCATTGCGCTGAAGGCTACGGGTGACCTCACTTAGTCCACTGATGTATACGGTCTATGGCTGCCATAGACACCCCAGACAGAAAGATAATAATAACAATAATAGTAATAAGACAAATCTTTTGTAAAATAATGGAGTCCTGCAGCTGCACTGCAAGGCCTCCAATAAAACATGAAGCCTTGAACATGCACTGATTTGTATTTTCAGACCTAGATAGAACAAGGTAAGGCTTGTAGATAGACCAAGTGCTACTGCTATAGCTTGACAAATGAAAGCTGCCCTGTACTCCCATTGTGCATATGCTCCGGAGTGCTGCTGCTGGCGGCGACAGGTCTCACATGGCACAAGATCAAGGAGAACTGAGAGAATGCTGGGATACCTGTTGTGTTTACGACTCTGTTGGAAACCAGATCCTTAAACTGGAGCGCTTCTGTGAGTTTGTGTGAAGTCAGCAAAAAGATCTCAGTGCCATGTTAACAGGTAGGCTAAAGGCTCCAAGTTACGCTAAAGACTCAGCTCACATCCTTTTTCCATGCTGCTCTTAAAACCAGCACAATTTAGATGTCGCCCTCATGGTTTTAATTGTGTCTAAATTACTCATCAATCACAAGAATCTAACAAAGTTGACTGGTCAATGTAACATGGAAATAATGTTTAACATAATGAATCAATGCAGAATATATTCTGGTTGGTTATTGTTGTGAATATTTCGATGCAGGTATTTAGGCCTACAAGGGATTTCAGCAAATCCATTTAGCATCTGCCAACAAAGCTACAAGTGAGCCAGTCACCAAAAACTCATATCTCCACTGACTTATATTCCAAAAGTGATTGGTGAGAGATTAGCAGCTACCTGCCACGTTGGCTCCCAAACTTCTGCAGGCCTTTATGGAGTGGTTTTAACACAGCCCCCTTCCAGTGCTTTCCAGTATGACTTCGGCAGGGGGCCGGGGTCACCTCTTCCACCTTTTTTCTTTTCTTTTAATCTTGCTCATTCTACCCCTCTCAGCAAATTTTAAACTGCACTTCTTTCCATATTAGCAGCTTTGTGCCCCAATTAACAACCGCCCCACACACCTCTAAAGCCACTGCTGTTTTCTGTTAGCACTTAGCCACGTTAGCAGGGGGCTGCTGCTTCGTTTACTGATGAACAAGGGGAACTGAACAGTTCGAGCCTGCAACTTTTCGAAATTTTATGGCAATCTTTTAAAAATGTTTTCCACATCTCAGAACTTTGCAATCATATTTCTTAAGAAAACACCTGCTGCTTTGTTTTATGGACCATTTTCATCAGACTGCACTGAGTGATGCTTTACTGGGCAGTGTCTTATGGGACTATGTAAGTGGCTGAAGAATTTAAGAGGAGATCAATAAAATACAAGTTATAACTGCTGCTCATTTTTCTCATAACCTTTTCAACAGTGCCAATCATCAAATGTAAACATAAATTATGTCGAATGCCTGTGTAGTGATGTAATAATTAATTAGTATTGACAAATTGAATCTGTTGTCCTCTACTCAGTAATATTTACCTGTGTACCTTAGGGCTGGAGTGGCTTTGTGGTGCATCTTCAAGTTATTTTCAACAGCCTTGCCATATTTGGACATGACGAGATGAAGAGAAGAGAACACAAGATATTCTGATCTGAAAAAGCTGACAATAAACCAGCCGAACCATATCACGCTGAACTGAACTGGCCTGAACCCAAAAACCCATGGAAAGGTGGCTCTAAACATATTTGCTATTTATTCCCAAATCAACACACTGTGACAAAACTGTTGTTGTGTCCTTAGGCAAGGCACTTCACCCACATTGTCTAACATGAAAGTGTGTGCGTGAGTGATGGTGGTGGTCGGAGGGGCTGATGGTGCAGATTGGCAGCCTCACTTCCGTCAGTCTGCCCCACTTTCACCAAACTTGTTTTTACATTGAAGTGTTTACAAGTATAACCTGAGTCATAGTATATACAGTATTTATGTTAGTTCTACATCAGTCTAGAAGGCTTTTGCTGAAAGTGAATGAGAAAAGGTGAAACATTATAACAAATATATGACTCTGATTGGGATATATAAACTGTATTAAATCAAGTTGAGAGAAAAACACAAATGCACAAAGCAAATACCCTCAGCAGGTTTTTAAAAAACAATATAGTTTGTATTTCTGCTAAAATAGGCTGAAGTAGGTCCATCCACGTCGTCATGTTTGTTTTGGTTGGTTTGGGCGCTTCACTTTTGGATTCCGCCCAAACCACAATGCTGCTCTATGATTGGTTTGAATCACTGGTTAACTAGACCATCGCAACAGTGGGTCCACATGGATTCTCAGGAGTTTATGAACTCACAAATATCATGAGGATTCATCTTGGTAGCCAGGTTAGCACTAGTATACAGTTAAGTCAACTGAGAACAGCTTCTCATTAACAATGAGACATATATTCATTTAGTTGTAACTATGGGTCTGAATGTATTGCAAACACACATTATTTCAAGTAATCCCACTAGAAATACAGAGGCAAAGATGGCCAGAGGTGTTTGATGATAAAAAGAAAAGGGCCATGGATTTGGATTTGGACAGAAATAACAGATATTTAACAATAAATTTATACTTGCCAGCGCATCAACTACACAGCCGTTTATAAGGTATGTGTGCTTTATCTTCCCAGCTGTTGAGCAGTCTAGCCATGTCTCCCTCTGGTGGTCATTTTGACATACAGCAAAAACCAGAACTTCCATTCACACAGGCAGACCCCGGTGTGGTACTGGCAGTATAGTGACCTTCTGTACTGGGATGGGACACTGTTTGAACTGGGACAATGTTCATCACCTATGGGACAAAGCACAAATAACAGATACACCTTATAGTTAACACCAGAGATCCAGAGATGGGGCAGATTTGGGGTGCTAGAGGGTGATGGGTTGGGAAAGCAGGGAGGGCCATGGGATACCATGGGAGAGGATAGTGGGCGGGGCATTAAAGGGGTGGAGCTAAGGTCAAGGCAGTCCTGCAATGGAAACAAATGATGCACGATTTCCCACACGTCTGTCTCATCCATATTCTCATTCTATCCCATTATTTCGTATGGAATTCTTTTAACTTGTTTTGAAGCTCTGAGATTATGGTTTATTCTAGTTTATGGACAACTTGTGACGCCATAGCCTTTTCTTAGTGAACTTTAACACTGTACCTGGCAATCACAGAACTCTCTTTCACATTTTCCACTTGAAACTGGTGTTCAGGTTTGATATACCAAAGCTAAGGGCCTTAATGTATCAGATCACTGCTATTATAGTGGTGGATGCTTTGCTGCTATATAATTAATTCATTAATTAATCATTGCATTTAAATATCGCCTTTCAAGATACCCAAAGCATTTTAAAGTTCATTGTTCATAAAGCTTAATATTAAGCACCACCTCTGGACCTATTCCAAACAGGGATGAACTGTGGAAATGGTAGGGCTAAATATGCTGGAGTACTGAAATATGTACAGTTTAAGAGCTTTAAAAACTGGTTATGTTCATAATGTTGAGACTGCTGACGTTTTTTGCTCTTTCTAACACTGCTTATTTAATGCGATTTCAGTATAAGAGACACTATTCAATACTTTTAAAAATGAAATATTTTAGTTTGTACTGACCAGAGAATCATTTGCAAACTCTTTGTAACTGTACACGCTGGCTATATCAAAAATGGCTCCTCCCACCTCCCCGCCTACAAAAAAAAAAAAAGTATTTCCAAAAACTTTGCTCACAGTTGCAGTCGAGGGGGCGTGGCCTATTACCCTGTCGAGATTGGGTCATCCTCTGACTAATGATGTGGACAACATAAGCGAGCACCAATGCTGCAAATGTGAGGAGGGGGAGTGACTTTGGCAAAAGGGGCCGTACCCAAAATAAAGAAGGTTTCATCTGATTGGTTGATTTTCTTTTGGAGTCATTGCCATGGGGTTTAAGGCCAAATGAAAATCACATTTTAATTCAATAGATTCTTCTCGTTTGTCCATACAAGTCTTTCTCACACATCTACTCGCTTCTCTTACATTTACCAGCAGGTCACAGTTACAAGTAGCTATTCCTTTTTTACTATACTTAATACTTGAGGTGTAACACAGCAACCTGGATTTAGATGATATTTGGTGAACATTTCAAAAGTCAAGTCATTCAGTGAAAGTGAAATGATCAGACATTGGAGATCATAATAACCATGATTTAGGATGAGGAGAGTGCCTACCAAACCAATAAGACTTCTACTAACCTTATTGTGAGGACGCCATGAACGCCACTCCATGTGTGAGCAAAGACATTTTAGTCTAATTTGAATTAATTGTTTTTTATGACATAAAAACGGGTTGGTGCTTTTTTCTACAATATATAATAAATGTGAAGTGTCTGTCATTTTCTCACAAAGAGGACATGGATGCAGCTTCAAATAATATTCCTTACTTAGGTTTATAAAATATGTGTCAGTGCCTCCTTGTTTCTCTTGTCTTTTGAGCTTTCCCTTTGCAAATGATGCTCAGATTAATATATCATTGCCCTCTGTAATAGTGGGGAATGGAACATGTTTAAATGTTTTTTAAGAGCACAGCTATTAACAACATAACCCCAACAAATATATGTTTAAACAAATGTAAATACCTGTTCATTTACTCATAAGACAGACTTGCCTTTTGTGTCAATAACATTCATAAGTGCGACAAACTCATTTTAGAGCTATACTACTAGACAAAAGTTTGAACACACTTTTCTTTTCTTTTTTTCTTTATCATGAACATTTACATTGCAGATTCTCACTAAAAACATGAACACTAATATGAACACATATGAAATGTAGTAAACAAAAAAGTGTATGAACAGCTAAATTAAAAAAAAAAGTGTATTTTATATTCCTCAGTACAGCCACCCTTTGCTTTCACTGCTTTGAGCACTCTTGACATTCCATTAATGAACCCTGACAAAGCACATCAGTGAAGTGAAAACCATTTCAGGTGACTTTATCATGAAGCTCCTTGAGAGAGGCCCAAGGGTTTGCAATAATGTCAAGAAAGCAGGTGTCTACTTATTTTCTGTTCATTGTTATTTCAGTATGGATCAACAAAGTAAAAAATAGTATACATAAAGAAAAAACACTGAATGAACAGGGGTGGGCTAATGTTTTGACTGTATACACGTTTAAATTGACAAAAGCCACCAACATGTTAATTAAATGGTGTCTCATCTTTATTGATATAAACACGAACAATACTCTCTCATCTTTATTGATAGAAACATGAACAATACTATGTCTCATCTTTATTGATATAAACACAAACAATACTGTCTCATCTTTATTGATAGAAACACAAACAATACTGTCTCATCTTTATTGATAGAAACATGAACAATACTCTGTCTCATCTTTATTGATAGAAACATGAACAATACTCTGTCTCATCTTTATTGATATAAACATGAACAATACTCTGTCTCATCTTTATTGATAGAAAGATGAACAATACTCTGTCTCATCTTTATTGATATAAACATGAACAATACTCTGTCTCATCTTTATTGATAGAAAGATGAACAATACTCTGTCTCATCTTTATTGATAGAAAGATGAACAATACTTTGTCTCATCTTTATTGATATAAACATGAACAATACTCTGTCTCATCTTTATTGATAGAAAGATGAACAATACTCTGTCTCATCTTTATTGATATAAACACAAACAATACTGTCTCATCTTTACTGATAGAAACATGAATAATACTATGTCTCATCTTTATTGATAGAAACATGAACAATAATCTGTCTCATCTTTATTGATAGAAACATGAACAATACTCTCTCATCTTTATTGATATAAACACGAACAATACTGTCTCATCTTTATTGATATAAACACGAACAATACTCTGTCTCATCTTTATTGATATAAACACAAACAATACTGTCTCATCTTTATTGATATAAACACAAACAATACTGTCTCATCTTTATTGATATAAACACAAACAATACTGTCTCATCTTTATTGATATAAACACGAACAATACTCTGTCTCATCTTTATTGATATAAACACAAACAATACTGTCTCATCTTTATTGATATAAACACAAACAATACTGTCTCATCTTTATTGATAGAAACACAAACAATACTGTCTCATCTTTATTGATAGAAACATGAACAATACTCTGTCTCATCTTTATTGATAGAAACATGAACAATACTCTGTCTCATCTTTATTGATATAAACATGAACAATACTCTGTCTCATCTTTATTGATATAAACACAAACAATACTGTCTCATCTTTATTGATATAAACACAAACAATACTGTCTCATCTTTATTGATATAAACACAAACAATACTGTCTCATCTTTATTGATATAAACACGAACAATACTCTCTCATCTTTATTGATAGAAACATGAACAATACTATGTCTCATCTTTATTGATATAAACACGAACAATACTCTGTCTCATCTTTATTGATATAAACACGAACAATACTCTGTCTCATCTTTATTGATATAAACACGAACAATACTCTGTCTCATCTTTATTGATATAAACACAAACAATACTGTCTCATCTTTATTGATATAAACACAAACAATACTGTCTCATCTTTATTGATATAAACACAAACAATACTGTCTCATCTTTATTGATATAAACACAAACAATACTCTCTCATCTTTATTTATATAAACACGAACAATACTGTCTCATCTTTATTGATATAAACACGAACAATACTCTGTCTCATCTTTATTGATATAAACACAAACAATACTGTCTCATCTTTATTGATATAAACACAAACAATACTGTCTCATCTTTATTGATAGAAACACAAACAATACTGTCTCATCTTTATTGATATAAACACAAACAATACTGTCTCATCTTTATTGATATAAACATGAACAATACTCTGTCTCATCTTTATTGATAGAAAGATGAACAATACTCTGTCTCATCTTTATTGATAGAAAGATGAACAATACTTTGTCTCATCTTTATTGGTAAAAACGAGAGATGCACCGATCCAGCCTTTTCTGTTCCGATACTGATGTTGATAATATATCAATATATATATCAACCGTTAGTGCAGAGGCTGACAACAGTAATTTAATTTAAGTAATTTCTTTTTTATGGTAAAAAAATGATCCAAATGTGGTTTGCAAGTATCATTTAAAGTAATACAGAACAACTCTGAAAATACACAAGTTCAATGGCCAGTAAATTGTCCTATTACACCAATTTATATTGAAATTGGTGATTAGATTGTTATCTTGGGACCGTTATCTGATCCATCAAAATGTTCAATATTAGCACCAGTAGTGCCTAATATAAACATGAGTAAACCATGTCTCATCTTTATTGATATCCAGTAGGTTTTCTTATGTGGATCCTCCCTCAGCCTCTCCGCCTCTTTCCGCTGCAGCCTGTCTGTGCCTGCCTCCAGCATACCTCAAGTTCCAGCCCACTTCTAATGGCTTTTCCTTCTGTGTCCTCAGCCTCCTCTCTCACTTTCTAACCAATATTTTTAGTTACTACTCTTTCCTCAACCTGTAAAACTTTCTTCCATACGTAGTTCATGATATGACCTTAACTTTCATTACATTCAATGTTTGATGCACCCTTTAGTGGACTTTAACGGCAAGTCTTTCACTGAGCAAAAAATACCCAAGTTGGATATCCTTCTGCCTGTCTGTTAAATCGCTAAGGAGTGAATTACGGGTGGTCATAAACTAACAATTAATATCACTTCCTGATGTCTCCAGTCTATCTGCATATCCTGTATTCTGTGTCTTAGGTAGTTAATGGCAGTTGAAATCTTTCATGAAAAGGAGCCTTCCAAAGCTTTGATGGAAGCTCTCTGATGCCTTCTGGTGGAGAATTGAAGACAAAACTCTAAATCAGCTATGAAGGTATTTAAAGACAATGCAGGAGACATATTTACCTTGTTGACAAGGTAAATACAGGGTTGCTAGCTGATGGTGAAGATATAGCACACAGAATGAAAGTTTTTGGATGACTATATCAGTTGCCCAGGACAAAACTTTAAACTTGTAATGCTGTGTACAAGAAGGGCATAAGTAGACGATACTTTCTGAGAAAGCTCAGCTCTTTCAATTTGTGCAGCAAGATCTTCTACTAATAGAAGATCTCCAGTACTTTGCTGTGTTCTGCTTGGGGATCAGTACCACTAAAAGGGACATTGGGCGGATTGGCAAACTGATCTGTAAAGCTGGTCACGTGATCGGCTGTGAGCTGGAGACATTTATCACAGTGAGGGACAGGAGGACTGGACAAACTATTATGATTACGATTACGATTATGATTACGATTACGATTACGATTACGATGATGATGATGATGATGATTATTATTATTATTATTATTATTATTATTATTGTTGTTGTTGTTTTTATTATTAGTTATTATTTTTATTTCTGTAAATTAGTTAAATTTATTTTGCAGAATTATTTTTTCCCTGTCCACTCCATCCACTGAAATGTGAGGCCACTATAAAAATGACAAAAGAAAAGATCGATCAGTTTAAAATGCAGAATGATTTGAAGTCATACTATACCACCTCAAGTGCACCTAATACCACGAGTACTAAGGAATCTTTTGTGAGCCTTCTTGAAAATAAAAAAGTGGACTTAACTATGCCTTGATTTCAGTCTTTTTACACACCTCATTGGATTTAGTTTCACTCATGCGTCACAGGCAAATGACTTCTTAGAATATCGTGTTCTCTGTGGTTATGTTTTTCTTACACTTTAGGGTTTGCTGGTTGCATCCCTTGAAAAACCAGTGGATCCATATAAGGCAAAGAATAACTTTATAGATTATAATCAATTTTTTAAACATAAAATAAAAATGAAAAACATAAGACATAAGACACTCTTCATGGATGCCTTTTGAAAGTCTAGCAGAGTCCAGCTCTATATTCTACATTGCAGCAGAAAGAGTATGCTACTTACATTCCTAAACATTTAGCGTGATGCATGTAGCAAATAAAAGAACAATTTAAATAAGATGAGAGCTGCTTTGAATGAATGCAAACTGGATGTAGAATCTATGGCTTGTCAGTCCACAAGCAAATTTATTTGTAGAGCACAATTCAAATGAAGACATTTGAGACAGTTACACATTTCAACTGGAGACTACGCAAACATTTCCATCTTACCGCATAATGCAGACACTAGGTGCAGGCCAACAGGGCAATGGCTTTGTCATAAAATAGGAAAAACGCAAGTACATCTGAAAATGAAAAGGAGAATCAGAAATATTTGATTTGATGACATAAAAAATCCTATTATCCATTACTACTATAATTCAAGTTGTTGTAGAAGAAACAAAAGAAGTGCATTGTTTTTACAAAACTCAAGTTTAATGCGACTCTAGACTGCTAAAGATTTCCTGTAGCAGAAGAAATATTTTTGTTCCTCGCATTTAGCAATATTGTAAGGTTGGTCGGTCATCTTGTCCACCACACCACAGCGCTTATTCTCTGGACAAGGAATTAAATCTTTATCCTGGACTTCTTCTCCACCGACCCACAACCAGTGATCTCCCAGGAACCTGAGTCCAGTCCACACCTGCACATCACATAAACCACATACATGAACTGCACAACTCAACACTGTACTGCTGCAGAGGGTCTTACCTGATCTGAAATCTGACTCTTCACAAAGACATGGTCCTCCATAGTGAGGACAGTGGCCAGGTCATATTTGCGGGTTCTAGAGCTCAGAGACCTGCAGTGGACCAAAGCCTCCTCCCATGTCTTCATTTGTCTCACCAAAAACAGTGAGTCATCAAGGCAGAAGAATGGTTGCTCTAAAAGGCAGGTACTCTCCTTCCAAACACCATCCTGTGCCCTCTTGAAGATGCAGTTTCCCCAGGTTTCAGAATCGACTGAAAAACATAAACAAAAGCAGTGTTCTATATTTCATTTCTAAATCATCAGCCTTGTGCTATCTCACATCCATTAGCAAAAAAGCCAGATTTGGGCTCAAAAAAGTGAAGTGACTGTAACAGTCTCAAAGGGGACTGGGCAATTCTTTCAACAAGAACAGTCCATCTCTGCTGTTGAATCATTGTGTGATAAATGTTAGAAAGGTATGCTAACTGGGTAAGTATAGTATATAATATACAATATAGTATTCAAGATTGATTTAGAGAGACCATGTACAGTACTAATATTTAAATCGTATGTATTTATATTATATTATATAAATCTTATACTTATTTAGATATTAGATAAGTATATTTCACCACATCAAAATAGATAAATAATAAATATAAAGACAGTGTGTGTAAAATTGAAACTTCTCTTTTGAGATCATGAGGCCACAAACATTCTGTATACAAATGTTACACTTACCACTGTTAAGCAAGTTATATGTGACTGCCTCATTTCCTTTGGACCATTTCCAGTCCGCACTTGGGCTCTCACGGTACATCCCGAGCCAACTGTCCCGATCGATTTGGTTGTTCTCTGCATCAGTCGTGATAGTGACCAGGTCTATGTGGTTCCTTCTGCAGTAGTCTTGAGCATCAGCCCAGTTTAAAGCCTGTCTAACATATATGATTCTTTGTTGTCCTATGACTCTTGACACCCAGAGCAGAGAGAGGAGAAGCACCATTGCCCCCATGGTAAAGAGCTGTACCTGAGAAAACATGCAAAACTATGGATCATTTGCTTCAATTTGAACCTAAAGAACATAATTACAAAGTTAAGAAACTGTGAAATATGAAGTCGCATAATAGTAAATATGACAGCACAGATAGTACAGTGGGTAATATTTTAACCACATGCCACTATTTTACCACATGAGTACAAAAAACAAAAGTTAAAAAATAATAAATTATGGAATCAATTTAATTTCACCTCATAATTCCATCTTCTCCCATTATTCAGCATCTGTTATCATTAAAATCATGTTTTGTCCAAAATGTTTATGTTAGTTTATGTTACCTTGGAACCGACGCTCCTCAAAAAGTGCAGATATGATCAGTGGACTCTTCATGTCATGCTCTTGATTATAAATGTCTCATTTCCATATGATTATTAGGACAGAGACTGCACCAATCACAGCTGTGTGGTCAAAGAGAAGAGGCTGGGGCAGCACTGCCCCCTCTGGTGGTTTGCTGTTTCACTTACAGCATAAATGTGGTGCTAGATATGTTCTGTTGGGTTTATCTTCCCAGTTTATGCAACCAGGATACATCTCCATCTGGTGGTCATTTTGATAAACAGCAGATGATCAATCAGAACTTAAGTTCACAGACTCAACCATGACACAAACCTTACAGTTAAGACAAGTAAAAGGGTGGGGCACAGGTCAAGACAGTCTTTTAACTTGGTTTAAAGGTCTGAAATGATGTGTAGCAGAATGGCCTGCTTCTGAATTTTGTAGCTGAGGTGTGGAGATGCCCCATAAAAGATGCCTCTTACCTCTGTCGCCACGCACCATCAGAAGCAAGCGACTGTAAGGTAAAGCCATGTGAGTGCACAACTATTTTAGAGCTCACATTGTGTGGGCTGTTGGAGTTAGGCTGTGTCTCATTTCTGTTTCCTTGCCTCCTTCTTAGTTCCTCTTACTGATTTTGCAGGAAAGGGGTAAGAAAGTCTCGGGCACAAAGCAGACACAGAGAGGAGAGAGGAGCAGAGGGGAGAGACAGGAGGAGACTCAGGGTGAATGTGAATGGGACTTTCCTCGGGGGGGAGTGTTGCTCCAATACTTACACGGCAGGTAGAGTTCCCTCTGCCCCTGCGTATGCTGCATCGCAACACTGGTTAGTTGGAACCCACTTACGTTTCGAAAGACTATTTGGAACAAAAAAAAGATCAAAAAGCGTGTGAAAAGGAAGCAGCTAACAGACAAACAAAAACAATAAAACTCCCTGAAACTTTCGTGTCATGGATTGAGTCAAATTTTAAAATGCCACCATGATTTTTGATGTCACATGTGCAGTTCAAAGGCTAGAACAAAAGGGTGTGTTCGCTACCTTGGAGACAATTTTAAATGGCAATAAAATCCACATATATTAATATTTTTTCTACTTTCAGAACTCAGATCTCTCCATCTACCTCTAATTTACTCACACGTGCAAACTTTATATATTTCTTGCATATGTCCCAAAGTAAACTGGGAAAAAGAAAAATAAAAGGTTTTAAGAGTAAAGTTTTTTCTACTTCTCTTCCCTCTTTTCTTCTTCACTCTCCTCCTTTCTATTTTCCTACTCTTTTCTCTCCATTTTATGTCCTTGAATTTGTCCTCCTGCTTCTTTTCGTCCTCTTAATGGTTGTTCTTCTACTTTTTGTCCACCTCCACTCTGCTTTCTTTCTCATTTGTTATCTTTACTCTTCCCCCTTATCAGGACCTGCACCTTCTCCGTACTTGTGCTGGGATCTCATTTGATTCCTCCATGAGCTGAGCTTTCATCCTTCCCCTCATCTTAGCTGCAAAGATCTACTTCTTCAGCTATATGTACAAGAGCCTCCTCTTTACTTTAGCTGCTACTCATTTTCTGACCCAAAATCACCATTGTGAAAATGACCTGGCCTGCTCTTGGTCTTTATTTATACACATCAAAAAATATATCTACAACCTTTATGTCGGCCAATCAGAGGGCATTTCAAACATCATTTTAAAGAGGACCAGAGGGTTAAGTCTAAATAGTTTAAACTGTAAATCAGATCGATGAGCAAACAAAAGAGAATACAACAAAAGTATTTTAAAGCTGTCTTGAAAATATTTTGCACTCAAATACCTAACTGTATACCACCCAGTAGCACTGGCATCATAATAAAAGAACCTAACTTTACTTTTAATGCATTGTTTACAGGTTTCTTCTCCATCTTGAAGCAATGACACACCTTATTTAATTTACATGTATTTATGCGTCATAGGCAAATTACTTTTTTGACTATTGTGTTCCCTACGATGAAGCTCTGTTGTGCTCATTTCAACAGAAACACGTGTCCCTCTGTAAATACTGCATAGGGTATTACAAAATATCTTAACTCATACATAATTCAATTGAAGAAAAATAACTCTTTGAAATGAATGCATCAGGTTAGTTTATTCTTGTCCTTGACCAATCCTGCATAAACCAATAAGGTTGCCAGAAATGGTGAATGAAGCCACATTAAAGTACATTAGTCAAATTCACACATAACAGGCGTAACATCATTCTAATCTTGACGATCTAACCTCAACAATACCACTCCACTGACCCACACCCAGTGAACCAGGAACCTCAGTCCAGTCCACACCTGCACATCACATAAACCACATACATGAACTGCACAACACAACACTGTACTGCTGCAGAGGGTCTTACCTGATCTGAAATCTGGCTCTTCACAAAGACATGGTCCTCCATAGTGAGGACAGTGACCAGGTCGTAGCTGAAGTCTCCAGAGCTCAAAGAGCTGCAGTGGACTAAAGCCTCCTCTCATGTCTTCCTTTGTCTCACCACAAACAATGAGTTGTCAAGACAAAAGAACATCCGAGTGAGATCACAGTGACTGCTCTTCCAAGCCCCATAGTCCTTTGCCCTCTTGTAGCCACAGTCTTCACCAACATCAGGATCATCTGAACATGCCAAACAAACAAGTGTTCTACCATTTCTGATTAGCAATGCACAATACTTTTGATCACATATAGTGGTTCATGGACAATATTTCTGTCCAAATAAGAAAAAAAAATCCTTATATCCTAATAAGCAGAAATGACTTTTTAGAGCTTTAAACCATGTTATAATTATTTTTTATATTTTTACTTAACAAATCAAAGCTGTATTTAGAATGATTCATGCATTTTTGTGCAATCATAAGGCTATTCAGCCAGCTAGAACTACACGCTTTGACAATCTTTACAAAAACGTGTGGGTCTGGAAAAATATCCCATCTCCCCCATTTCAGAGGAATTTGGCAGTGTCACATAGCCATTTTGACACAAACTACTACAATCTACAACTATCTGTAGAAGGGGCTGAAAACATGTGGGACCTTGTGCTGATGTTGTCTCCCATTAGGCTTTGCTATGTTCCATCCAGAAGAAAGTGGTCTTGTTTCTCTTATTAAACAGTTTTATATCAATATTACAAATTAAAATGTCTAAAATATAATAACAATCCACTGGTATCATAGATTATAATGGGGGCAATTAATCAAATTAACTTGTGTTTTTAATAATGGAGATTTTGAGAAATTACAGAATTGTGAAATAGAGGATTTACTGTTTAAGTTTACTCTTGACTATATCGCATGCAAAGCAGCGTTTTGGTGCAGTTAAACAATTGGCAGTGTAAAAAAATCTATTTAAATTATTTAAATTAGATGCAAATGTAATTAAAGGCAGTTTTGTTTACATAATAACAGTAGGATATGAATGAGCAAATAAAAACCCATCATTCACTACGTAGGCCTGCCCCTTTTTGCGTACTATATAGTGCACTCATTCAAAGAGCATTTCAGACACAGCTCATGACTTTCAGGTCACGTGACTCTGGTGTCTAGGTGAAAAAAGTCAGCTAAACTCCCAGAAAACTTGATTTTGATCATGTGTTGATGGACTAATAATAATCATACAAATTTTTGTCACAATGACTCTCAATGCCTCCTTTGCCCCACAACAAGAAGGTAACTAAGTATAAAACATTTAGGCGGAATGCATATAAAATTCAGTCTCTCAGAATGGTTGATTTGACCCTAAATCTCATTATGTGTTACAGGCCAAAGAGCCTAGTTCATTTTGTCGCATGATTGGCAAAATGGAGTCAATAAAGAATAATTCAGAAACAATAGAATTTTAAGAGGTAAAAACACCACAGATTATCACAAAACCAATGGTTAAAGAAAACAATTAACAAAATGAGCTAGCAAATAAACCAAAACTTTCCAATCAGAAGAGTGTTAAAATACAATGCAAATAATAAAAAATGTTGGCCCTTGCCTATATGCTGTGCCCTGCATCTGCGCCATGTTCTGTGTCCCAACACGTAACCCGGACCTTAACCCTAAACCAAACCTCTAACCTAACCCAAACCTCCCCTAACCCTAAACCTGCCATCTTTCTACATTTTTATGAGGTCATATTATTTAACCCCAAGATGGCGGGTTTTGGGTCTGTAAGGGGCGTGGTCACAATATAATGTGCATCTGGTTACCAAAGTTGGTTTGGCTATACCAAAGTTTTTGTCAGGATGCCCCACTGGAAAGAACACAGTGTCTCCATATCGATGTCTCTTCAGTTGCGTAGGTATGGTGGAAGCGCTCTGCTATTATCATAGACCGTATATATTCTTTTATACAGTCTATGGCTATTATACAACTTTAATCTAATAATACACTTGCAGATTGTTTTTCATTTCATCTACTTGTTGCTGCAGCAAAACATTTGTTATTCCTGGGTTTCCACTGTCTGTAATATGCAGCTATTATAATATTTAATATCATAACTATACAATACTGTTTTAAATTAATAATGACAATGGCAACAGGCCTTTTTTTCATCTTCCTGAAACCCATGAATACAGTGGAATGCATCTTGGTTTGGTACATGTATATTAATTTTAAGTAAAAAAAAAACAAAACTGTTTTGTATGAATCCTTAATGAGCAATATCAAGTGGCCACGTGCAATATAACATGTTCGTTCATCTACCCCCCCCCCCCCCCCTTTCTCTCTCTCTCTCTTCACGTCGGGTTCTTGGTTCATGTTTGTTTTTTACACTCAGTAACTCACTCTTTTGCTATTTTAGGCTATGGATTTGTTTCTTTGGCTATGGATTAGTCTTTTAAAATGAAACAACGTGGATTAAGCAATATCACATATTTTTTATCTATGGCATTGTAATAACCACTATGGGGAAGATAGATTTCAGGTATAAACACAGGATGGACTTGTTAGTATATGGATATAAAATGTTCTTTGTAGCATCCATCCATTTTCTTCTGCTTATCCGGGCCGGGTCCCGGAGGCAGCAGTCTAAGCAGGGACTTCCAGACTTCCTCCACCTCAGATGCTTTCTCCAGCTCCTCTGGGCGGACCCCAAGGTGTTCCCAGGCCAAGAGACGTAGTCCCTCCAGGGTCTTCCCTGGGGCCTCCTTCCGTGGGACATGCCCAGGGAGGAGTCCAAGAGGCATCCAGACCAGATGCCCGAGCCACCTCAGCCGGCTCCTCTTGACGTGGAGGAGCAGTGGCTCTACTCCAAGTTCCTTCCATGTGACTGAGCTCCTCACCCTATCTCTAAGGGAGCGCCCAGCCACTCTGCGGAGGAAACTCATTTCGGGCCACTTGTATCCGCGATCTTGTCCTTTTGCTCACTACCCAGAGTTCATGACCATAGGTGAGGGTATGAACGTAGGTTGACCTTTAAATCGAGAGCTTCATGGGGAACACAAATTACTATCTTGCACAATACTGAATTCTCAGGTAAATAGTAAACAAACATAATTGTTTAAACCTGGATTAGACCTGATTTAGACCTGGTTTAGAAATGGTTCAGTCCTGGTTCAGACCTGGTTCAGACTGATCCTGTCCTGGTTTAGCCATGGCTTAGACCTACAGTCACCCCTGGAGCACCCAGAGCTGAAAGAGCACTGTGAAAGAGTGTAGCTGATCCCACGCCCGCCCGGAGCTCGCAGCAACCATGGAAAGCTGCGAGCTGCGGACGGCTCCATGCTTTAACGCTCCTCTCGCCCGCTTCCCGGGACAGTGAGATCAGCTGTCAGCGTCAGACAGGGAGAGGCCCCTCGAGGCGATTCTGACCAAGGGTGGTCCCTTCCGCCATGTTGACAGTATCACTCTGATCTAATCTAACATTACTACCTGCTTACCTGCTGTGCCTGTGCTACACCTCCCTGGTCACTCTGTCCCTCGGGTTCCCTGTCAATAATCTCTTGCTGCCGCTCTCCCTGTCCACTGC
Source organism: Odontamblyopus rebecca (assembly GCA_030686955.1). Classification (NCBI taxonomy): domain Eukaryota; kingdom Metazoa; phylum Chordata; class Actinopteri; order Gobiiformes; family Gobiidae; genus Odontamblyopus; species Odontamblyopus rebecca. The sequence goes on from CM060667.1 coordinate 27,087,638, forward strand.
TGCTGTCTTCACTTTCAACAACCTGCACTGCAGAGGACGTGGAGGCTACAGCAGCCCCTCTAGCGAATATGTCTGTTATGTTTGCACATTTTGCAGCGTCTATAGCAAGATTCTTCAGCCGCTTATCCCACAACTTCTTTGCATGCCCTTTCTCCCACTTAGCTTTCTCCATGTTTCCAAGCTCAACACTATGAAACTGGCGGGGATCAGTGCAGGGGAAGAGGTGGGGCCACTTTTGTAGGCAACTATATCCTGATTAGGTTAGTCCACTGTCTATTGAAGATCAGTGGGCCACCCACCCTACATTGTGGACCAGTCTCTTCGTAAAAAAACAAAACAAAATCACAACATCAGCCCCTGAGGACTGTCGGCCCACCAGGAAAATGCCCGGTGTGCCTGAATACCAGTCCAGGCCTGGTGACTCATGTGGGCCAGACAGAGACAGACCACACAGAGACTATCAGGCTCAAGTGATATAAGCAAATAAACACAGGCTGTATTTACATGAACACATAGGCCCATATTTTGTGAACAGCGGTAGACAAAGCGCAGCGCAAAAATGTGTTTAGAGCATAAGACCTGTTACATAGCACACACATAAAATGCATCGAAAAGATGCTTTCACAGAAAGGTCTTTTGTGTATGCCCTATATGCCCATAGTGAATAAGGGCAGACACACTGCACATGCTAGACGTGCATATGGAGCTGCATGTCCTGGACGTGTAGATTTCAGAAAATAGGATCCGTCCTACTTTTTGACGCTCAGCGAGAGTAGGTGCATATCCCCATCAAAAAACATAGAAAGCATGCATCTATTGCTGTATTTGTGCATTTACCGTAGCACAGTGTGTTCAGAGGTATTGTTTGAAAGAGTCCAGATCCAGAAAGACTGGTTCCATCTTTTCTTCGAAAAACAGACGCTCTAGTCCAAAGCACATAGAAGGTTTGCTCTTGTAGTTTGATGTGAGCGAATCAGTGATGATGTTTGATCTGCAGCACAGAGGCTACTTTGGATCACTATAGCCTACACACAGCCGACAAAGCATATAAAAGGCCATAAACACCAAATGGAAGCTGTTATTTATTCACTAGTAAGGACCACACCAACAACACATGTTGTGCAAAAAGCGTCTATTATATGGAGACGAGGTGGGTCAGCTGAGTTGAGACTCAGGGCGGGGGTACAGTCTCAATCTTCACATGGCCCAGGAGGAATGGGACCCCCCTTGTAGGCGTCTTATGTCAGGAAGTGAACAGATCGGGGTTGGGAGGGTGGGGTCGAGTTATTCGGGAAAAACTGGGTTGCTGGGATAGGCTGCTGCAAATAGGCTTCATCGAAATTGAGGTGTGGTAGAAATGAGCTGTGATTTGCTGGAGAAGAGGCGAGGGCGGTTGAGGTGTGGTCCTGCTCCTGAACCTAAGGTAATCATATTAACTACATTTAATTGAGCATTTAACATTTTTACATATTTTTTAAAAATAATTAACAATTTACAATTAATTAAATTTAGCATAATTATATACAAATTAGGCAACTATTTTATTATTGGCTTATTTCAATGAATGAACAAAGTGACTCTTTCATGCTCATATTTCTCCTGTACCTACATGGAGCAGAGTGACATGTCTGTTGCACATTCTGCCTGCTATTAGATCAAGACCTGCGCTGTTTAACTGCTGCCGGTATCGTCTTGGCCTCGCTCCCCCTAGAGGATGGCACATCAATTGAACACTGTTTGCTCAGAATGACAAGAAAAGGACCATAATGAACTCAGTGTTTTTCTGTATGCAGAAAGCACTTTGTTCCACAGTGGCAATTTCAGCAATCATTTAAAATTCAAAATGCATTTTTTTAAATAAATGAATTTAATATTAAAGAAAACAATTTTACATTGAGACAAAAAACAGCAATATCCATCTATCCATTTTCTTCTGCTTATCTGGGGCTTTGCCTTTCGGCTCAGCTCCCTCTTCACCATAACAGTCCGATACAGCGACTGCATCACTGCCAACGCTGCACCGATCCATGTGTCAATCTTACGCTCCATACTCCCCTCACTTGTGAACAAGACCCCGAGATACTTGAACTCCTCCACTTGAGGCAGAGACTCCTCACCCACCCGGAGAGGGCAATCCACCGTTTTCAGCAATAATAAACAAGTATTATACATATATTAAGACAGGGTCATAATGTTAAGGAAGAAACAAACTGGCATACACTGCAGATAACCATTCAAAGTACTAAATCACGAAAATACTGATGACTTTGGCAATTATTGAGTTATATGAATTTGATTGAAATGCGCAGCGTGAGGGTATTAACTGTCCTCTGACTCCTCCTCTGACTCGTCCTCAGAATCCTCTTCATCATCCTCTTCCTCTCTCTTCATCTGTCGAAGACTAGCTCGATGTTGCTGCAAAATAAGTTTTAGAAAATATTTGACTGATCAGATCCATTTGTTAAATGATTTTGTGAAAACAAATGTCTGTTGTTGTTTGCATTTAATCGAGATAGAACTAAGAAAAGTCTGTAAAATAATTCAACACATAACATCATGTCTTGCACACAATATTTTAATTAAATGTTAAAATATTGGAACATTTTTCTGTTGCTATTCTTTTTTAATAACCCTTGCATTTATATAGATTTAAAAATGACAGTATCTTAAAAATATGTTCCTTATACATGAAGTTTAACTGAGCAACTTCAGAAGTTGGGCTGAGCAACTTCACAAGTTGGGCAGTGTGTTGCTCGTTGAGGCAGAAACTTTTGGTGCACATTGAGATTCAGCCACGTGTCAACTGCAATCTACAACTGCAAAAAAAAATCTGTCACCCCCAAAACATTAAAGAGACCAACTGATTTGTGTAAAAACAGGCTCTAAAAAAGTAGTGACACAAACAGCACACAGGACTATATAACAAGAAAGATTTACAGCAATATGGATAATTTGAATGAATGCATGTACTGTAGTTGACAAGGTCATGCAATGAAAAGACAAACATATTAAAAAACAATGCAAGTGATCTTAATAAATGTTAATAATGCACTTAACTTTCTATGAGCATTTAAAAGTAGTATGAATGACAATTAGAGAATTGAAACTATCTATGTGAAGAGTCTGTGACATCTCTAGCTTACCTGTGTCGACCCTGAGGTTCCCATGAAGGACTCAGTGAAATTGAGGGACGTTTGGGAATGAGCTCGCACTATGTCTAAGCGAGACTGGTATTCTGGTGGGTGCAGTGTGGTCCTGAACACCTGCCAAGACAGTAGCAAGTGTTCTCGCAGTGTGAAACTTTATTTTGAAAAACTTTAAAACACAACTCTTTTTTTGCCATGGCAACCAAAGAGCCCACCTTAACCCTTTATCAGGATGATCCTCATGTCTCTAATTGTTTAGTTGTTCTGATGAGTCTGCTTTGAACTATGAGTAACTGAAAACTGCTGTATGTGGGAGAGGAATTTCACTAAAGCATGAATGAAGTGTAATTCAAAGTAAAAATACAGATGATATGGTGACAAGTGATACATTTTAAAGAGCACAGCGGGACTTGTTTTTGATTTATTTAAGTGCAAATAGGCCTTTAACCATCTCTTTGTAAAAGGGTAAAAAGTAACCTGTATAACTTGTGGTCAGTTGTTGCCACATCACTTTGAGGGTATGGAGAGTGTGTGTATGATTCATGTTTATCAGGTCATCCATGGGGGCTGAATCTACCACATTTTGAAAGTGACACTTACTCTCTGGACTAGTCAGCAGATCTACACAGTCCCCAGTCAACACATATAACTGACAACAATTGTATGAAAGATGTGTGGAATGTAAAATGTCTTTATGAATCAGAAACCTAAGTTCTAACCTACCTCTAGGTCCGCCTCCTCATCCACACTCTGAATACTCTGGTAGGCCAAAGTGTACAGCTCGAGGGCTTTAGCATGAAACGCCATCTCGATGACCACAAACTCGCCAAAAATCTTCTGTGAAAGGACGGAACATAGTGGTTCTACAGGACCCCATCAACTGATGCCACATAATGAAAAGAATTTGAAGTGCACCTTAATATCTCTAATTTTCTGCTTCTCAAAATCATCTATGGTTTCTTCCAAGTGCCGAGTGATCCTGGTCGCATCCATTGTAGCTCTCTGCAGCTCACTTTCAGCCTGAGTGTAAATTAATACATTAAAAGTATTTACATGTTTAATCCATATTTTTGAAAGGTCTGTCAATGTCGTTTGGAGATTTTTTTTATTAATTAACTTTGAATGTATTATTTTTCAGAGTCCAGGGAAGTTTAAAGGTCCTACATTATGCCAAATTGACTCTTGTGGGCTTTTAGCCATCTTCAAATGTCGTTACCTCCTCAAAAACATGCCTTGAGTTATGTTTTGTTTCCTTCACACGTTTGAGTAACTCTTTATTATTAATCTGTCTACATCTCCAAAGCTAAAAATGCTCTGTTCCACCATGAAGCGGTAGTTTCTAACTTAACAACTACCATTTGCCTTTTGTTCAGTAGATTTTAAATTATCCAAATTACTTTAGTGAGGGTGTATTAAGTTGAAATACAGTGTCACACTTCTTGTATTACCACATGACATCACAAGGTGGAACAGAGTGTTTTCTGTTTGAGGGATGAATTCAATATAATATGCAGGGCTTGTGTGTTAAACATGTGTGAATGAAACAAAACACAACTCCAGGTATGTTTGTGATGAAGACATTACATTGTAGCATAGATCAGAAAGTAGTGTAAGCAGGTCTGTAGGGTAGAATACTTCTCCTCCTTGTGGTGATACATACTACTACATTCATCAATGTGTGAGTCCTTACGGTCATTGTATGAATATAATTGTACTGTACATCCAGTCGATGATGTATACTTTACCACTGTTGCATATTTAAAACACATACATGTGACTGGAAAGTTTGTCAAGGTACATATTGTTAGGTTGTAACTTAACAACCATAATCAAGGTATTACAATTACAACTCGGCAAGAAAAAGCAAAAATGAAGCTAAGGATACAATGATCTGTCTGTCGGAGGGGTTCCTCTGCCTGGCCCTCTCAAGCTGAGCCATCAGTTTGGACTCTCGCTCTTTGGCATTCTGTGTTGATTTCAGATCTTCCTACAGTGAGGCAGTACATTCTTTTTATCACCAAGTTAATGCTGTGAAAAACCATATAACACATACTGATATAATAAAAAACATAATCTGTTTGACAGACCTACCCTCTGTCTTCGCACTACAGCACCATAACTTTTTAGTGGCTCAATGACTTTGGCTTCCAGTCTTTCAACCTGTAATGTGGATTATTAAAATTAATTATTTATATATATTTTATCAAGGATGTGTATGAATGTATGAAATTTACCTCAGCATGGCGATAGTCTTGAACCTTGGCCAAATTATCTGTAAACTGCTTCATGCCCCTTTTAAGATTTGGCATTTCAGTGTCTGCATACTGACCAATCGACCTCACCAAAAGATCTCCTTTATCTCGTAATCTCGCAGCTTTACGTCCATAGCCAGCAAAGAGCTGGCACATTTCTCCAAAGTATTTTTCCACATTTGTTATGCTCTCCTGGATTTTACGAGTCTCAACATCTCTGCAGAAAAGATTAATCACAAGTTAAGTTAGTATTAGTTAAATATGGAAAGAGTAAACGATGAGGAGCTGTTACACTGACTTAACGCAGTAACACAGAGTCAGGGACACCATGACGAGCAGTGGCTATACAAAAATAATGCACATGCATATCACTATGGTTCGGTGTTTCCCATGGTGAGACTATGGTGGATGCAGTCCCCCATAGTCTAAAATAGAGTGGACTAACTATTGGCATAGCAAAATTAGACATTGCTGCTCATTGCATTATCATAAACGTAAACTATAAAAAAGACTCCATTGGTCAAAAATGCCTACTTAAATGAAATATAAGCGGTAAGTGACATTTACATATATCGAATAAGATTAAATTATTAAACTATTCAAATTAATTTGTGCCACCGTAGTTTACCAAAGTCGATGGGAAACACTGAAGGTTATATAATATGAAGGCTCCAAAAAACAAGGTGCAAGCAAATGCTCATAGTTATGTTAACTGTTAGCGTCAATTAGAGCAGTTTTGCATAACACGACTAAGCTAACCATTTAACCATTTGCACATATTGGTCGGGTGTCCCATAAGGTTAAAAATACTAAGATGAAAAGATTAACGTTACAGTTACATTTATATTTACCATGGTGAGAACACGAAAACCACAAACGCCATGATGGTAGCACAAAAACGCGTGTTTGTCTTCGCGTAACTCTTACCGCGCCCTGGCGTCCGCTGTTCGGCTCATGATGATGAGAGAATAACACAGCAGAAGTGCTCAGATTTACTAAATAACTCGCTGCTAGCTAGCTGTGGTTAGCATGTAGCACGCCAATCTACCGTTTCCATGGAGCTATTCGAAATTCCGCCAAAGCAAAGCATTCTGGGAGTTTTTTTTTTTTTTCATTAAAACAATGATAGGATTACACGCCTTTGGCATTGTATTTGTCATTCCTTTTTTACAGAATGGTTTGGAATTTATATGGCCTTTTTCAGAAAACAAAGTTTTTCACAACCAACGTGAAGCCACAGTCTATGACCACAGACTGTAGTATGACTATGGGGTCACTGGACACTGGTGCACAGTGTGTACATTGTAAACGAATCACAGTATTAAGGTTCCTGAAATATTTAAATTCTTATCTGAACTACTAACCAAACAACTTTTTATTTTGACTTTTGACAACGGATGTACCTTAACATTTTCCATGAACCGACACTTCAGTGTTTCCTTAAAAATGAAAATAAAAATGATCAAGGAACACACACAACTTTTACAATGTTGATATTGTAAAAGTTGTGTGTGCATGTGCAGAGATAAAACAGCAATATGCCATATGTTCTGGACATGGGAAAGAAAGGGGTTTAATTTAACAATCTCCATACTATGTATTGTAAACGCAAAGGCCTAACGTTCAATAGCATTACTCTGCCACATGATGGCAATCTTCACCCATCTTCTATCCTCAGAATTTCTCCACATTTGTCTGTTTGGGTAACAGCAGGGTTTAAACATAGTTTTTCTGTTATTTTGCCATATGCCTCGGTTAAACCTTCATCATATTTATTAGGTAGGCTGCAGATTTACATTGTGTGCACAATTGTTAGATCTGATTTGCATAATCCCACTGACTGCGTATAGTAGCGGCACCGCTGTGATCTCTCAGCTCAAATGCTGTTCCCTAAATGATAATGTGAACACTGTTTGGATAAGGATTCCAAATTTGATATGAAGATGAACTCTAACACATAGTTTCATAGTTAAAACTGATCAAATAATTGCTGTGGTTCTATATGGGCTTTGGCAATGATACTGAAAAATAATAGCTCGCAGAAATGTAGGCCCTACTGAAAAGAAAAGATCTATGAATTAGTTCATTTTTGGAACTATAAACGAACTAGTTCATTTTGAAAATTGTGAACTGAACTTTGAACTAGTTCATGTAGAAAATGAACTTTCCCAACACTGTTAATAGGCCCTTCGCCAGTTTCTGGTGCTCAGGCAGTAATAATTTGAGATGAAACCTGATGGGAAAAGTGGAACGTAATTCCTGTTTAACTATCATTAATCTAGAGAAGTTTTCATCAGTGGTCATCTGGACTGTTTTTGCCCTCAAGATGATGGAACTAGCTTGAAACACTGGGAAATGCTCTAGTGTTTTTAGGCTCAACCCCAGAGGAAGAAATGAAACCGCAATACCTATAGTTTAACAGCTAACATCACTATGGCTCGTTTTGTCCCTACTGTGTCTTAGTTGTCTCCCCTTCAGCCTTGTTTAGTAAATGGTAAAATGGTCACACACGGCATGTAGGAGCTTTTTGCTTATTTTGTTTATTCTAAATTTAGTTTATTAATTTTGTTTGTTGATTAGTTTATTAAGTTAGTGTTGTTAATTTGTATAATATAGTTTTGCTATGTTAATGTTATGTTGCTTAGTCTAGTTTGCTATTATTTACTTTTAGCACCTTTTCTGTTTGGTTTAAGCTATGGGACACCTAGAGCATAAAAGAGGGTGGTACAGGTAGACCAGAGTGCACCTGGGTGGGCCTATGGTTTCTTACCAGTCGGCAGGAGAGGCAGCGAGAGGCGGCCAAAATTATAAATATATGTATTATATATAGGCTATATAGTATTATAACAAATGCCAGAAATAGACATTTTGGTCACTATTGGTTGAACTATATCTATCAGAGCACAACACACAGCCAAGCGCAAAGTTTACGCAGCAGCACAACCTGATTCACCACTCACATCCAGCCCCAACAACACAAGGTAACACACCGCTCACACCCAGCCCCAACAACCATCCCCAACATCATGAGCAAAACTACAATAAGAAGCTACAATCACAACACAAACACATGGCATCAGTACTGCTCCTATAGCACATGGCAGAACACCAGAGCAGCTCTGTCGCACCCACAAGCTCATTTATATACTATTTACCTGTGAGGCGCCGTCCTCAGATTTGCCCAAACCGAAATGAAAACAAGAGCTCCGCCAGCGGGGCAAAATACGCCTGTACTTTGAATTATTGTATATAGAATTAAGTTAGAATTTGTCAAACCTAGTTAAAGATGAATTGTTGGTGCAGTTTGGAAGTTTGACATTCCTAGGTGAGACGGTTGTCGAGTTAGAGCGCGGACAAGAAATTGTCCACAGACAGACGGACAGATAATCAATAGGGAAATCTGGCACTTGCAGTAGGAGTATGAGTATGACATCATCACATTCTAGAATTGGAATTTGCCTCTTCACGAAGACAAAGCTTCAAAGACTTCAAAGCTTTGAAGTGTCCACAGACAGACAGACGGACGGACGGACGGACAGCGCCATACCATAATACATCCCGTCTTACAACAGGCGTATAATAATTCAAAGTACGGGCGTATTTTGCCCCGCTGGCGGAGCTCTTGTTTACACCTAAGGTCACATGAGATATTCTTAAAGCAGCACTATGTAACTTTTTTGGTACACAACTTCAAGCGGGTAAATGAGAAGGGGAAACAACTGTAACATGGTTAAAAGTCTGAAAAGTAAATTTTGCATGATCTTTAACTACATTTGATTTGACCATAAAAGTGACATAGTGCACCTTTAATGAACTTACCTCGACTTTGACCAGCTGCTGCTGGACATCTTTGTTTCTGTGAGTTGCATAGTTGTGTATCAGTCGAAGGTCTGAGTTGAAGTGAGTTTCTCAGGACCTGTGTCGCCCTTATTATACGCCCGTTGTAATACGTCCCGTATTACAACGGGACGTATTATGGTATGGCGCTGTCCGTCCGTCCGTCTGTCCGTCCGTCTGTCCGTCCGTCCGTCCGTCCGTCCGTCTGTCTGTCTGTCCGTCCGTCCGTCTGTGGACACTTCAAAGCTTTGAAGTCTTTGAAGCTTTGTCTTCATGAAAGATCTGAACTCTCTTCTCAAATGTTCTGCTGCTGAAAGCGAGAACAACCCACATTCTCTGCTTTTTTGAGCTTTGACACATTAAAGCTTTGTAGTGTCTTTAAGTTCTGTTGCTGCAATCTGATTGGTGGAATTCCGATTCTAGAATTCTATATACAATAATTCAAAGTACGGGCGTATTTTGCCCCGCTGGAGGAGCTCTTGTATACTTATAGAACCCTTTATAAGAGACTCTTGATGATGTCACAAAGAAATAGAATGTCTGACGGAACGTGTTGCCAGGTGACGCCAGGTGAATCTTTCCTTATATGGACATGAGTGCGTTGCCATAGTTACACAATGCTGAATGTCAATAATTACATTGGAAGTGTCTGAATGTCCATCCTAGGCCCTAAACCCCAAACACTACACTGACCTGCACTCTTTAGTGAACTCTATAGAACCACATTCACTGAGGTCCAGACGCAGTTCACGACTTTGAGGTCACATGTGTATTAGACCTCAATTAGTCTTAATTTAGACCTTATTTAAAACTGGTGTAGACCTGGTTTAGACCTAGTTTAGTCCTGGTTTACTTTTGGTTTAGATTTGGGTCAGACTTTTAGTAATTAGACATGGTTTAGCCCTATATTAGTCCTGGTTTAGACCTGGATTAGTCCTGGTTTAGTCCTGGCTTAGACCTGATTTTGTCACTGTATTTCTCCAGGTTTAGTCCTGTACAGTATATTAGACCTGATTTAGTCCTGGTTAAGACTTAAACAATGGTTTTGTCCTCTAGTGGTCCTGTTTTAGACCTGGTTCAGATCGGGTTTAGACCTAGTTTAGACCTGATTTAGTTTTGGTATAGACCTAGTTCAGATCTGGCTTAGCCCTATATTAGTCCTGGTTTAGACCTGGTTTAAATCTGTATTAGTCCTGTATTAGAACTGTATTAGAACCCCTCGGAGGAATAAGATGGACTTGCAGCCCCGACTTTGAACTACACTAAATGTGAACTGTGCCTGAGTGAACTGTGGTAGTAGTTATTACCCCACAGAAGTAAAATTCCCCCCTCTTTAAGCAGGGCTCTACAGTGCGCCCATTTCACTCGCATTTGCGAGTAAATATTTTGTCGTGCGAACGTGGTAAACAAAACAGGCGCACATGTGCGAGTGCTTCTGCAGCCAAAATAAGGAGAACTGCGCACAGACGTAACGTGACGAGTTAAACGTTCTACATGTGTCAAACATTAGGGGCAAACTCACACTAGGACTTTAGAATCGTGCCCAAGCCTTGATCGCACCTAAAGCGCGGCACGCCCAGCGCGGCACGCCCAGCGCGGCACGCCCAGCGCGAGCGCAACCGAACCGTGCATGACCCCAGCATACGAGCTCCGCGTGTGGCCGATATCACTGATGGAACAAACTCAGCTTCAAAACACACCCACGCCCCCTTAACCGAGGAGCAGCACCGCAGCAGGACCCACACCTGCCCCACCACTCAGTAGACACCCCCGTGCCGCTGGTATATAGAATTAAGTTAGAATTTGTCAAACCTAGTTAAAGATGAATTGTTGGTGCAGTTTGGAAGTTTGACATTCCTAGGTGAGACGGTTGTCGAGTTAGAGCGCGGACAAGAAATTGTCCACAGACAGACGGACAGATGGACAGACGGACAGACGGACAGACGGACAGACGGACAGACGGACAGACGGATAATCAATAGGGAAATCTGTATGACTTCATCACATTCTAGAATCGGAATTCCACCAATCAGATTGCAGCAACAGAAGTTAAAGACACTACAAAGCTTTAATGTGTCAAAGCTCAAAGAAGCAGAGAATGTGGGTTGTTCTTGCTTTCAGCAGCAGAACATTTGAGAAGAGAGTTCAGATCTACGGCACGTAACACAAGAGCTCCGCCAGCGGGGCAAAATACGCCCGTACTTTGAATTATTGTATTCCACCAATCAGATTGCAGCAACAGAACTTAAAGTCACTACAAAGCTTTAATGTGTCAAAGCTGAAAGAAGCAGAGAATGTGGGTTGTTCTCGCTTTCAGCAGCAGAACATTTGAGAAGAGAGTTCAGATCTACGGCACATAACATAAAAGGACAGAGATGGAAGATAAAAAGACAGAGATGGAAACGATCACAGTTAGCAAGAGCGACTGGCAGGTTTTCGCAAAGGGTCGGGCCGTGACCTTGACCTTTGACCCTGTGACCTTGAAATCAATAGGGAACATCCTTGACCCATGGGGTGTCCAGCCATGAAGTTTGACATTCCTAGGTGAGACGGGCGTATAAAAAGTGTGAAAAAACCTGAAGTCACATAAAATTGATACCACTGACCTACAGCATGGATTGATACAAAAATATACAATATAAAATACACAAATACAGTATACCTTATATATATATCGGCGCATGCCCCACATGTTTTGCCTCTTCATGAAGACAAAGCTTCAAAGACTTCAAAGCTTTGAAGTGTCCACAGACGTACGGACAGACGGACGGACAGACAGACGGACGGACAGCGCCATACCATAATACGTCCCGTTTTATCACGGGCGTATAAAAAGCTAAAAGTTCTAGATCCTCAGTACAAGAGGCTTCACTTTCACTGTGAGAGGGCACAGAGACAGACATGTCTCTGTGCAAAGATATCCATTTTCAAATACAAAACCAAACATGAACACTGTGTTCGAGGAATTGAGTAGGGAGCAGAAGTTGTGCGATGCTTTGCTCAACGTGGCCGGCGTGCAATTCCCAGCACACAAACTGGTTCTGTGTAGCTGCAGCACATACTTTAAAAGCCTAACTGGTCCAGCCCTGACTGCCAGGTGTTTGAGATCTCCAATGTGTCAGCTGATATCATGAAGATTATCCTGGACTACTGCTACACCGGGGTGGTGCACATCACCCAGGAAAACCTCCAGGAGCTCTTTATAGCTGCTGACTACTTAGATGTGAGCGGCATTACCGAAGTCTGCTGTCAGGTCATGAAGGAGCAAATGTCCCCCAGTAACTGCATCACTGTATGGGGTATCTCAAACAAGTACTACTACCCCCAGCTGAGGAAACAAGCCTTCTTATACGTCCTGAAGCATTTCGAAGAGGTGGTGACCAGCTCTGAAGAGTTCTTCCAGCTCTCCAGGGAAGACCTGTGTTCAGTCATTGATGATGATCGGCTGAACGTGAAGGAGGAGACCACCGTGTTAGTGGCAGTCATCAGATGGATTGCACATGCTCCTGAGGAAAGGAACCACTACTTGGCCGACCTCCTACTAAAAGTCCGTCTGGGTCTGATCCATGTTGATTACTTCACTCAGTGCATGATTAGATATAACCTGTCCCACTACATTCATAACTGGAAGATTGTGGGGGAGAAGATCATAAAGGTGATGTTGGATGAAAGAGCTAGGAGGTACAGTTTTGAACGTGAGTTCATCTGTCTGGAGTTTGGCCTCTCTAGACTGCAGCTCTGCAGTCCCTGCCCCCACTCGTCTAGCCACTCCAAGGCTGCCCAGTGCGGTGCTTATGGTTATTGGTGGCTATAGCCAAAACAGAACAACCAACAGAATTGAAGTCTATGACAACCGCACCGATCGCTGGGTGGGTGTGGCTAATGATGACTGGACTCCAAGAGGCTATCAAGGCACAGTGTTCCTTAATGGATCTCTGTACGTGATTGGAGGGTTTGACGGCAATCACAGGCTCAACACTACCTGCAAGTACGACCTGGCAATTCACACGTGGCAAGAAATGGCACCCATGCATTCACATAGGTGCTTCATTAGTGTGACTTTGCTGGATGGTTTGATCTACGTGGTAGGCGGGTTCGATGGACTGGACAGGCTGGAGACAGCCGAAAGGTACTTGCCAGTGACCAATCAGTGGACCATGATTTCACCTATGAACGAACAGAGGAGCGATGCCAGCAGCACAGTGTACAATGGAAAGATCTACATTTGTGGAGGTTTTAATGGTGAACATTGCCTGGCATCAGCTGAGACTTACAACCCACTAACCGAACAGTGGACCATGATAGCAGATATGTCCACCATGCGCACTGGGGTCAGTGTCATCGCCTATGCCAATGAAATCTACGCTGTTGGTGGGTTTAATGGGGATTCCCGTTTGAACACTGTTGAAGCCTATAACCCCGCAACCAACACGTGGTGCCCCCTACCCAACATGTGGACCGGGCGCAGCAACTTTGGCATCGAGGTTGTTGACAATCAGCTATATGTTGTAGGCGGGTACAATCAGGGCACCATTCATTGTGCTGAATGTTTTGATGCAAGGACCGGAGTTTGGACTCAGGTGCGGGACATGGAGATCCCTCGTTCTGCCCTGAGCTGCTGTGTGGTGTTTGACCTTCCCAACATGGCCGACTTTGCTCCGCCCCGCCCTCCTCCTCATGACGATTCCACTGAGGAGTAGATGCGCACTCATTTAAATAAAAGCATCTATTAACTGCAAAAAAGTGTTCAGTTTTGTTATTGCACACTTATACACTATCACTAGTGTATAAAAAACAATAGCAGTAGCTCATTTGATATAGTGCTCGTCCTCTAATTTGAAGGTTGCCGGTTCGAATCCTGCTCTCAACATACACATCATTGGGAGAGTGATCAGATCCTCTGGCCCACAGGTTGGTGGTTCGATTCCAGCTCCCAAAGAAGAATGCTGTTGTTGTGTCCTTTGGTGTGGTTCCCTGATGTAAAAGTGCTTTAAATTAGGGGTGCAACAACTAATCGATTAAATCGATTAAAATCGACTATTAAAATAGTTGGCAACTAATTTAGTAATCGATTAGTTGACTAGTTCACGTGACAAAGTCCAAGCGGGAGAATCGGGGGAAAAAAAGAGGACACTTGAGAAATGGCGTCTCCCCTTTAAAATCAGTAGGACTCTGGTGAGATTTCACAAACATATTGGCAACCTTTTTTTGACATGAAAAGTAGTTGGGTTGCATTACTGGTACAAGTTAATAGGAACGTTTTAATCACAACGTATTGTTTGACACTATACAAGTTAAACCGAAGTTGCTTGGTGTTAGCTAGTTAGCACATATTAGCCGCGATTGCATTGGAACAATGTGTTTCTAAGCCATTAACTAGTCCAGTTATTATAATAAGTTCTAAATGCTTTTTTCCACCTTGTGAGGTAATCAAGCATCAGTTTTAATGTTAATAGCTATTTTTAGCCTAAATTAAACTGATTTATTGGAGCTGTACTACATCAACAGGACTCCAAGAGCCTTTGCAAACTCAATGAGGCTGCAGAAAACCACCCTTGAGGCTAATGGGAAGCCACTTCACATTCATCAGATGTGACATATGCCAAGGAATGGCACCATCATCAGTAAGCTTCGCTGCATCAAGCTGTACGTTAAGGGTGAGCAGGACATCGATTTGAGGCAACAAGGAAAGCAGCTATTGTCAAATGCCTACAAAGAGTAAGGTAAATAAAGTCAGCTCAATGGCAAGAACAACAAGAGCTCCGCCAGCGGGGCAAAATACGCCCGTACTTTGAATTATTGTATATAGAATTAAGTTAGAATTTGTCAAACCTAGTTAAAGATGAATTGTTGGTTCAGTTTGGAAGTTTGACATTCCTAGGTGAGACGGTTGTCGAGCTAGAGCGCGGACAAGGTAATGTGTAGTTGTCTTGTATTCTCTCTCTCCCGTTGCCTAGCAACCGCTGCAGCTGGAACTGTGTGTCACCTTTGAACTTTAAACTTCAAAGCTTTGAAGTGTCCACAGACGGACAGAGGGACAGACGGACGGACGGACAGCGCCATACCATAATACATCCCGTTTTATCACGGGCGTATAAAAAACAGTGTTTTTACTTTTTTTTTTAAATTTGATGATTCAATAAAGAAAGGATGTTGGAATTTTAAGAGATTTAAGGAAACCACAGATTACTACAAAAACAGTTAACAAAAACAACACTTAACAAATTCTAGCAAATAAACCAAATCTTTCCAATCAGAAGACTTCTACAATGTTAATAATACACTCCAGACATAAAATGATCTAAGAAAAATACACACAGCTCTAGACTGATGGAGATTTCTTATAGCAGAAGAAATTCTTTGTTTCCTTGCAGTCAACAGTATTGTAAAGTTTGTCGGTCATCTTGTCCACCACACCACAGCACTGATTCTCTGGACAAGTAGTTATATTATCATATTGGACTTCTTCTCCACCGACCCACACCCAGTGATCTCCCAGGAACCTCAGTCCAATCCATACCTGCACAGCACATAAACCACATACATGAACTGCACAACTCAACACTGTACTGCTGCAGAGGGTCTTACCTGATCTGAAATCTGACTCTTCACAAAGACATGATCCTCCATAGTGAGGACAGTGGCTAGTTCGTAGCTGAGGTCTCCAGAACTCAGAGACCTGCAGTGGACCAAAGCCTCCTCCCAAGTCTTCATTTGTGTCACCACAAACATTGTGTTGTCGAGGCAGTAGAATTCATGAGTTGCATCGCACTTTTCTGCCTTCCAAAGTCCTTTATCAGCCTTATGCTTGTAAACGCAGTTTTCATCAACAAGGGGATCTACAAATGCAAAACAATTTTAATAACTTTCTTTAATGTCATATATGTGTATTCTAAATAGTAAGCCTCAGAAAATACAGTTGGAACTTTCCCAAGATTGTTGTGTCATAGGTAGAAACCCTGCACATGCACCCTGCATCCTAAAATGACTGTTCTGAAACTTCAACCGTAGCACCTGCAGCCAGTCATCAGTGCTAGTGCAGCCTCTGCTTTAACGTGAGGCAAAACTTGTGTGTGTTCTCTATCTGTAGGTTTAGGCAATGGCAACCCAAGTGGTACCTTTTTAAAAACAGCGGCACGGTGGCTGAGTGGCTAGCACTCATGCCTCACAGCAAGAAGGTTGCGGGTTCGATACCCGGGTCGCCCGGACCTTTCTGTGTGGAGTTTGCATGTTCTCCCCGTGTCTGGATGGGTTTCCTCCGGGCACTCCGGTTTCCCCCATCAACCCAAAAAACATGCACTGTAGGTGTGAAAGTTGTGTGATTGAGTGATGGTGGTGGTCGGAGGGACCGTTGGCGCCGGTTGGCTTGGCAGCCGCGCCTCCGTCAGTCTGCCCCAGGGCAACTGTGGCTATAACAGTAGTTTACCACCACCGGGTATGGAGTGAATGAAAAATGCTCTGAATAATCCTCTGTAAAGCGTCTTTGTGACATATGTCTGTGAAAAGCGCTATATAAATAAAACACTTACTTACTAAATATAAAAATTTACTATTAGAACCTGAGAAAATTAGCCTCTTATTCCAACTGCAGTTGTCATATGTAAATGAGAGTTTAGCGGGTAGGGAAAAGGACTGCCCTGTCTCTGCTCTGTATGCAACTTATAGGCCTACATCAAGGGTCTCCAGTCTTTTTCCTCTGGTGAGCTACTTTTACATAATAAAAATGCCAGTAGTATTCCTCATTTTAGCGGCCACAAGAAAGTTTGTAAATCTAAGAGCTGGGGTACAGTTAGAGGGTTATACATTTATTTAGTGCACAACATTAGTCTTAAGATATAGCCTTTAAGTCAGCATAATTCATATAATTCAGAAATCCCTTGGTGTGCCACTTGGAAGGGGGTGGAGAGTTACTGGTAGCTCCCAAGCTACAGGTTGGGGACCCATAGCCTAATATGGTGAGTTAGGCACAGCAGTACATATATAAGAATATAAATCAATTTGTGTTAAAAACAGTGTTGCTGTTGCTGAGTCTGGGGCTCATCATAGTGGAGTTAAACCTGAAGGGTTAATGAAACTACTTCACATCTGCACATTGTATCAGGTTTGTGTAGCATATTATTTTGTGTCCTGATTTTGTATATTTATTAAAAAAAAAAAAAAGTTGTGCAGGAGCATGAATGATGTAAGCTTGTGGACTGAGCAAAGGACAGAATCTTGGCCTATCATTTCAACAAGTAACACACAAAATGCTCTGTGCACAGCATTTGGACTGAGAGGTGTCTGCTGCACTGGGCACCTGGGAAAGTATCCAGAGGCTATTTACCTGTTTTCCATTCATTGCTAAATGTGTGAGGCTCGTCTTCTCTGGACCATTTCCAGGCAGAACTTGAATTGTCACGGTACATCCCGAGCCAAGTGTCTGCCAAGAGTTGGTCATTCTCCGCAGTAGTCTTGATAGCAACCAGGTCAATGTAGTGTTGTCTGCAGTAGGCCTGAGCCTCACTCCAGGTTAAAGCCTTTGTAACATATATGGTTTTTTGTTGTCCTGTGACTCCTGTCACCCAGAGCAGAGAGAGGAAGAGAAGCACAGTTCTTCCCATGGTAGAGCTGTACCTGAAACATGACATGTTTCAACACATGATGAGTATGACCATAATGAAGTTCAGAAAATGTGAACTTGTGAGGTGAATGTGTCAGTATGAACCTAATGTTGGTCTAACAGTCTGTAGCAGTGGTTCTGAAACTGTGGTACATATACCGCCAGAAGTGCACACTCTCCCTCAGGTGGTTTGCAGTTATCTCTACAGTTCAATCATTTGCTGAATTTAGTCAGTTCAACTGAACTGAGTGAAATGGTCAAATTTTGGGTTAATATTTGTTTAGAACTAGTACATCAATTGTGCAGTCCTATTATAAAGGTAGTTTAGTCCTTGTTTAGACGTAGACCTGGTTTAGATCTGGTGGTTTATTTTCTTATTATTGGTTCTAATTGATGTGAAAAGTTTGAGAACCACTGGTTTATATTAGTTTAAAGAAAATATATTATGCATTTTTCTGGCAGGAAAATACTCAACACATGAAACAACCAATACCATATTTCCTGGTAAAATGTTAATAAATCCTTTCATTTCTTTAGGCCTTAGAGTTTAGCAAATAAAATGATTGATTCTTTCTTTTTTCTGAATTTAAAGATTGAGTTTTGGGTCAGTTTGCTTTACACAAAAATGCTTAATTTACATATAATGCTGTTTTATTATTCAAACAAATCCTCTAAATACCAAATTACTTGCCATGGGTAAATTCTAGTTTTAACTGTTTAGTCAAATGCTAAAAATATATCCAAAATGTATTATGTATACATGTATTTACTGTGTAAATAATTCAGATTTTTGTTAACTTGCCCAAGGTTGCATCAGGAGTATCCGATTTTTATTTATTTATTTTCACAAAATAATTATATAACCATTGTGTTAGTTTTCTTAATGAGGAAATCTAATATATACATATTTTGCAACATGGGTAAAAATAAGTTATAAACATCACTTTACCTCGGACGAAGTAGAGTTGCACCTCTTCTTGCTGTTTATCTTGAGAGGACAATAAATGTGATGTTCTTGCCCGGCTATTTCAATTTCTCTATTAGACAAAAACTGACCAATAACAACACTTCACAGCTCATTAGAGACATGCCCAGGTCATTACCGGAGCAGTGTCTACTAACTATGGGTGTGTATGTGATTTAAGAGAACTGCACACATAATTGCTGATGAAGATCTGACTTGTAAATTTTAGTTTTGTTTGAGTTTTGCACAGTATGTCACTTACCCTGTACTCTGCAAAATACAGTCAGTAAAATCTTGTTGCATCCTTTTTGGCATTTGCTTTTGTTCAACAGCAAACAGTTTCAAGCATTGCTAATATGGATGGGCATTAGAATAAATGTTCTTAATTGTCCGGAGAATTAACAATCAATTTATCACTCAGATCTTAGGTACCAGCCTAGGATACCCTGCACTTATTTACATATCTCATATTTAAATGCTGTTTAACTTGGTCAATAATGATTCATAAACCACAGATGCTTTGGTTATAGTGATGTGTTATTCCAGATATGAGTCACTAATATGAAAAGAATTTACAAACCTTCAGATCAAATGTTCAATTAATTATTCATCAGTTAATAAACATAGGTAATTGATTATGTTGTATCGATAATATTTCTCAACATTTGTTGGGTGGTGGCCCAAAACTCTAATTCTAATAAAGCCAAGCTCACAAAGGCCACATGAGTCTTGTTTTAGCTTAATTCTCAAATTCCAAACTGTAAATTCAATTAATCCTCCTTTAAGTATAAGAAACTCTTCCAATTATTAGAGAATATATATATTTCTTACTCTACATTCACCCATTTATAGCATACAAAAATAATGTGATGTTATTGTGAAGAGAACTTTAAGATAAAGTTTTCATGACAGTCCATAAGCACATTTGTAGGCCTAAAATGCTTAAATCCAAATGCTGAAAGTATTAAAGTACTCTAATAAGCAAACAAAGTGACTAAGTACATAAATTTACTAGCCTCAGAAGTATCTTCTCTGTGCGTAAACAGTAACATTGGATTTAAACATGTTAGATGCTAATAGGAGAATATGAATATTCTTCCCGTGTCAAACACTTTTAAAATGAAGGCCTACTTGATTGATCCACCTCACAAAGTCAGTCCCTTTTTCAGGTGCAGGGGACAGCCACAGTCACTACATTTACATGGAACACTGGATACCATATCTACAATTTTTAGAATGCATGTAAACCTGGAAACTACACTGGAGGTGTCAGAGCTAATCTCCCTGTTTGCAGATAGGCATTATTGCTAATCAGGGTGTGGCGGACAGCAGGGGGAGCTCTCGTTTTTTAGTCTACCTGGCACCACCTTCTAGAAGATGAATCCAAGATGGCGCCCTGTTGTTTTCAGTGGCCTGTGCTCATTGGCGCATGACCGCAAAAAACACTAAATCGAGGTTTTTCAAACAGCTTTTCTCTTAATCGAGGTATCCGTCAAGGCTGCCCAATTAGCCCAATTTTGTGTATTTTGGTAGCAGAACTTTTAGCTTTAATAGCTCTAATATTTTTGACAAAAACTTAATTATTAGTCAATTTGCTGATGATACAGCGTTATTTCTTAAAAACAAAAACATGATATCCTTGACCATCGATGAAATGTTATTTTTTTCAAAAGCCTCTGGTTTGACCCTCAATCTCAAAAAATGTGAAATCTTAGCTGCCCATAATTATAATCAAAATACTATTGAAAATATTCCACTGAAAAATGAGGTGAAATACCTTGGGTTGACTATAACCAAAAACATTTCTGATGGAGAGAATGCTAATATTTTACCTAGACTAAATGCGGTGCAAAAAGTGTTTACTCATTGGTTGACTCGTGACTTATCAGTTCTGGGTCGTATTTTACTATCCAAGGCTGAAGGCCTTTCAAGAGTCATTTATCCCTGTCATTCAATTTTCACATCTCAAAAGAACATAAAGCTATCCAATTCAATTATATTTAAATTAATTTGGAAAAATAAAACACATATCCGCAAATCACAGTTGGTCAAGGATTATGAAAATGGAGGCCTCTTGACTTTGAGTCCATAATTGCATCATTCAGAATGAAAAGGTCGGAGGGTTAGATTTTTTACTTAGATGTGATTTTGATGTGTCCAAAATACCTGTAAAATTTTCAGCTTTTCATAGGCAAGCTTTACACTTTGGGAAGCTGTTGTTTGCTCATAATTTTTCTCCACACAAAACTGTGTTATGGAACAACAGATTGATTACTATTAATAGGAAATCTTTGTTCAAATTGTGGCATGTCGGTGTGTGCTTCACCTTTAAGGTGAATGGTGGGTGGCATCGACATAACCCACAAAGACAGGTGCGCGCATGGCGCGCGCTCATACACACACCTCCTCGAGTGGGCTTTGAGGTGGCAGCGTGCTTCGCTCCCGCAGGACCGCGTTCGGGGTCATATCTCAACCATTGCGCTCTTCTCGTCCTTTTATCAGGACTACGGTCTGGACTGGTCATTGTGGCCAACTTCACAGAGGTCTTGTGGTCTTACTCTGTGTTGTGGGAGTGCGCGCTCGAGGGCGCGCGTTGTGGGCTTGGAGCTCTTCCCGGGGTAAGTCTGCTCATTGTTTCGCCTTTGCTTTGGGTTGAATGCCATGGCTGACACCAAATTCTGCCTCAGATCCTGGGAAGTTGTGGGAATTGGCCGCGATTCCCCCGCGGCGCTCCCCCTCCTCCTGCTGCTCACGGGTGCACGCGCCTCTCACCGACCGGTAAGATGCAACACTTTCTCCAGTGTAGGGTTAATTCATTACCTTTTTATTTATACTCGTGTTTCTTATTTAGGCGCTGTGTGCGCGGCCCGCGTTGGAGCCGCCACCTCCTGTTAAAGGGGCCGTTGTTTTTGTCCGGTTTTGTCCACACGCGCAGGTTACAACTGCGAGTTCATTATAGTGCAAGGCACTCTATAGTGCCTTGCACTCTATAGTGCGCATGCTCAGGAGCAGATTCGCACCTTGCCCCATTTGGGCGAGTAAATTTATTTAAATAGGCAAAGACTCTTCTCATTTAATGTGAGAGCTCTGCCTTTCTGGGCAACTGCATGTTTATTGTGTGTTATCTTGTATATTTTTTGATGATTTGCATGTACATTTATTTTGTCATTTCTCTTTATTTACATTGCTTGTTTTGTTAATTTGGTTACTTATTATTGCCTGATTTGCTGTGTTTTTTTCATTTTATTGTCTTGATTTAAATAGTTGCCTGTTAATTTAGTTTTCATTGTCCAAGTTTATTGGGCTTAAGGGTGCCCTGCAACCTCCATGACATGTGCTCTGTGGTTTTAAATGGTAATTGTGTAATATAAAGTTTTGATATTTTTTATGAGAATATAGGCCTATTGTGAATATTTTTGATACAAATTAAATAAATTCCATTTTGTTAAATAATCCACCTCTCTTTTGCCCAGACCTTGTGCGGCCTTCTGTGTAAAATTCGTTACCTCAAGATAATCTGGTCCTAGGGCCATATACCCTAGGTGGCGTTGTTGGGTTAATTCCAGAGTTAAGCTTGCTAACTACCGCTCTCGCTACAAAATCAGACTGGCACACTAATGGAGCATGATTTATTGTTGACCTAATGCATGTAGATGGCTCTTTGATAAGTTATGAAAATTTTGTAGACAAATATAGGGTTAACATTACAAGAAAGGGCTATGCCAAAGTGTGTAAGGCTATACCTGTCCCTTTACTTAGACTCATTCATAATAGTAGATCACATTCAGTAATCACAACAAGCTTGCCTTCTTTAACTATTGACAAACTAAATTTATTAGATAAAAAACAACAAATGGACTATTCAAGCCTTCAATAGAACATTATTCTGTAGTTTTGACATTACTACAAAATAAGACTTAGATAATTCATTTAGATGAAAGAAACCCACTTTAAGAGAATCTCTGGTATTTACCCCGTAGCAGACTTTGTCCACAGAAGATTCAAGTTTGATCCTGAACCATGTACATTTTGCTCAGAAGTAGAAACTATTGAACACCTGTTTTATAACTGTCATTATACTAAAATATGAATTCTAGAACAGCTGTATTGTAAGTTGTATTGTAAAAATACAGAAGAATCCCGCACCCCTATGAACAAACATCAAGGACCATGTTGTCCACCCTCCTGTGGGCTCACCACCTGCAGAGGGGTTCACAGGGGGGTCAGGTTTTATGAGGATTGGGCAGCAAACTGCCCACTGTTTTTAGAAGCAAGTCAACTCTGGTGGCAGATCTTTACCCCCATGATTTTAAGGTAGGATAGTGTTTTTTAAACCAAGGTTTTTAATATGTTATGGTTTTAACACTTGTCTGTCCTATTTTATATTTTAGAGATTGGTCTGCTACTGTTTTGTACAGGTTTGTTTACTGGTTTTGTTTAGTGTTTTGATTAACAGTTTGGTTGGTTTGATCTTCAGTTGACTTGCACGGATAATAAATCCTGTTTTTAACAGTTGCCGTCCTTGGGTTCCTGGGTGTACTAGGGAGGGGTTTAGCCCAACCTTTTAGTTTGCACTTTGGGGTTTTAAGTTATTTTGTCGTGGATGCATGTAGCACTTTCTGTTTTGTTCAGGGTGGGGCTACCCCCTCTCAAGTCATCCTTGTTTGGTTTTGTTCTAACATTTATTTCTGTTTCAGGACTTGTTCCTCCGCCCAGGGGCTACAAGGTTTTATTTTTTATTTTTATTATTTTAAACCCAATTTGGCCATTTTTTATCATTGAAGAAATAAATATTTTTTTATTAAATTTGACTACGTTTAGACTTTAATAAATTTTAATTACACTTTTTAAAGTCACATCGCTGTTGTTTTTTTACTATTCTTATCTGTGGCCTTTTAATATTGTATTTATTTGTGATACAAAGCGTACCTCGGGTCACAAGGGACAATAATGGTCAGGGAAAATAATATCACAGTGGGTTGAAAAACATAGCTGATTTCAGCAGAATTAATGAGCAAAGCACTAAACTCTGTTAGTGAGATAAATTGTATTTTATATGTAAATTATGAGCTCCTTCATTTCACAAACATCAATAAAAAAAAATTACTGCACTATTATGTCGTCTGGCTATGAGACTGACATCAGTCTTTATTTAAAAAATATAGACCGATATTGGCCACTTCTCAATTCTCTTTCCTCACATCCTTTTCCTTGAATCCTCTTCTCGACACAAATTCACGGGAAGTAAACCAGGGAGGAAACATGAGTGAGAGTTCAGGAAGCAGACATCAGACCAAATAATAAATCTTTATTTGTCTCATAGTGAGTAGTTTGTATTGTTGGAACTGCACAAGTACAGGTACAGGTACAGGAGCAAAGCATGTTTGGCATGTTACATCAGTTTGGTCTCCTTCTCCTCTGCTCCTCTCTCCTCCCTGTGTCTCCTCTTTGGCTGGGACTTCCTCACCCATTTCTTGCAACTGAGGAGAGGAATCAAGGAGAAGGAAGCAAGGAAAGAGAAATGAGATGTGGCCATAACTGTGGATTTCCAGAAAACTGTTTTAGATCTATGACAGATTTTGGTTACTTTCATTGACTAGTTTGAGTTGTTTGACATTTTAATAGTAATTATGTTAACATGAGTAAAAAAGTAAAAAACTGTATTAAAAAAAAAGGCAATGTGTTTATTTTTTTCACCTAAACCCTCCACAACCACATTTCAAAAAGAGCTAGCAAACAGGACAGTACCTGGAGAGCTAAAGAAAAGAGAGAGCAGGGTGGAGGGGTGGAGTCTGGACAAATCAAATGAGGAACATGGTAATTGGCCTAAAGGGTGTCCACACTTCGACCTCCCCCCTGCAGCTAGGTATTTGTAATCAGAAAACCATGCTGTAATTAGGGCAGTGCTGAGAAATGTCACCAACTACTGGAAAATGCAAACGCCAATGGAGGCAGGATACACAGTTTTAGACCACAAAGCCTAAGAACTTGGCCTAAATATACAGGGAGCTCAAAGTGCTTTACATCAAGGAACCACTCACACATTCACACATACACTCACCACCATACATCAGTGTACGCAGACACTAGGGGCGAGATGTGTTAAGTGTCTTGCCCAGGGACACAACAACAGCATTCATCTGTGGGAGCTGGAATCGCACCACCAACCTTACCGCTCTACCGATGATGTTTATGTAAGATTTGGATCAGAGGACAAGCACTCAACTGAGCTACTGTCTAAAATAGTAATAAATATTTAGCACAGTTAATATCCCACCGAACCAAGTAATAATTAGAAAAACAAAAATATATATATATGTCATGTGCAAATTAAGCTAACACTATGGAGAATTCACCTATTCACTCACCTTGTCTAAAACAGAAGCTCCTCTGATTCCTTTGCTGACTTCTCTCGGTTTAGTACTTGAAAGAACTGACCATTTTTTTTCTTTACACTCGTGATAAGGGCTGTTCCAATCACAATTCTGCTGATACTGTTCTAGATCATTTACTATATGGAAAGAAGCTTCTTCTATTTTGTGGCATTGTTTGTCACATATTATAAATTGATGTTTTAGCTTTGCTCTTTTAGAAATGTTTGCTTTAAAGGCATGCCATGTGGTGAGAATTCATTTGTTTTGCAGAGTTGGGTGGTTGGGTAGAATCATTATTTAAATAAACCAGGTGCAACTTGTGTTTAGGAAAATCACTTCAAGGGCACTGCATTTGAAGCTGAAGACTGAAGAGATTATTATGCTCCAAGTCAGAGCCAGGTCCTTACATACATACAAAGATGGTTACTGGTTCTACTGTATATTGCTGTGGAACCTTGCTTCACAGCGGGTTTGTCTCTCAACCAGTGTGAGTTCTGTTTGGATGTCAAATGCAGAAGACCAAGTTCTCCAGGGCCCATGGGATCAAAAAAGTATGACAAAACAAAACCAACACATGGTATTTTACAGCCTTCTTCTCTAACCTGAAACTTAAAGCTCCTATATTATGCTAAATTAACCCTTGTGAGTTTTTATTCATTGTTACCTCTTCAAAAACATGCCCAGAGTTGTGTTTTGTTTCATTCACACATGAGTCATCTTTTATTATTGGTCTGTCTACATAAAAGCTCAATGCTCTGTTGGAATGCGTGTTTTTATCGAAAGACAACTAAGATTCAAAAAGATCCCAATTCAATAAAAAGTTTATTCCCCTAACAGAGAAATCTAATACAGCACGCTGGGATCCACCTAGCCCTGATGTTAAACGTAGACCAATGACTATCTCTCCCTTCAACCCTTTTACATGAAAGATTATGAATATGCAATATTATGTTGATGAAGTTCCACCCAGCTTCTTCACTGCTTCTCTGTCCCATATATGGATGCCTCACCCGATCTTCGACCTGGTACCTCCTCGTTGCATGGGAGACACCAGATGAGCTCTTGTTAGAGCAGTTGAACATGGCTTATGCTAATGAAGCAGAGAGAAAAAACAAGAAAAGGTGTTTAGCCTCACAGTCAGCTACTAGCATGAGTGCAGTCCAGTCAGAGGATGCAGTACCTGTTAAGAATCAAGTAAAAGAGGTTAAAGCTAAAATACCTCCTGAACTGTTTACTGAGCTGGCAGAGCTGAAGACAGGTGTAGCCTCCCTGAAAGGTCTCAGTGCAGAGATAGCTCAGATTAAAGAAACGTTACAACAGTGTCTAGTCCTCAGTCATATGCCCTGTCACCAGTTATGCAGTATGACAGGTACCTCCAACAGCAGTTCTATAGCTATCAAGGCCCCCACCAAAGAACACTACCCCTTCAATATCCAGCACAGCACTATCCAAGCCACCCAGCTCGTCGAGAAAGGAGGTGCCATGTTTTCCAGCAAACCGGAGCCAATGAACGCTGCACACACTGCTACCTCTGTGGAAGTGGAGAACACATTCAAGCTGGATGCAAAACCATAGGTACAGAGGTACATCTGGAGAGAGACATTTAAACAGGCAATGCTTACCACTGAGGGACGAGTGTTAACCATCAGTCATAACAAGTTCCAACAGTGTGCCTGAGACATGTATGTAAAAAGACTATTGTTCAAAAGCATGCCAAAAACACTGGCATGAGCACAAGAGACAATGCACTGAGTTAAAGACAAGCAATTGAAATGAGACTGTCCATATTCCACTCCAGTCCAGGTGAACATCCCTCACAAAGTCACATCTCTGGTGGGCAGGCAGTGTTTGGTCGAGTGTCTCCTGGATGGCCACAGACTCCAGACTCTATGGGATTCTGGCTGACAAGTGTCAATCATTGATGAGAGGTGGAAAAAGGACTATTTGTCGCTTGTAAAGCTGAGGGATGTTGCGGAGATCATGGACTCAACTGAACTGAGCCTGACTGCAGTTAATGGGACCAGCATGCTGTACCTCAGATAGATCAAGACTACCTTTCAACTTGTTTCCGGAACAGAGCCCCCTGAGAAAATGATCATTCCCATGCTGGTAATGAAAGGCTGTTCCCTGTCATGCCCCATTATATGTTACAATGTAATTGAATACATCCTAAATAAGACTGAAAAAGCTAAGGCATTTAGTATGATAAGAAAAGCATTCCCCAGCCTCAAAAGAAACAAGGTGAAATCTTTTATTCAGGCTGTCAGTGCAGATACAGTAGATGAGTTTAAATTAAAAACTAAAAAAGACTGTATTACTGTACCTAAACAAAGTTACATTCAAGTCGAGTATCGTGTAGCTGCACAGCCATTTAAACAAGACATGACTATCCTATTTGAGCAAGATTTAAATCCGCAGTGGTCAGACAATCTTGAGTTCTTTGGCACCTTGGTTGAAGTTAAAAAGGGCACTTTGCCAGTCATAACTGTAGATATCGCTAATCCCATTGACCATGACATGATCCTTGTAGACCGTACAGTAGTTGGCACAGTGCAGACTTTACTGCTGTCTTACCTGCCCAGATGTTTGAAAAAGCTACTGACATGTGCTAGCCTAACACCAGCGACCTCTGGAAATACAAGGACTGGATGGAATATTTTATCAAGTGTCTCCACATGTCTACAACACACTGGCTTATTATGAAATGGGGCCCTTTGTCCAAAATTCCGAACTGTCCCTTTAATATTGTCAAAATACCTCAACTTATGCTTACATTATTTCAATAACTGAAGGGGACTATTCTAGGGACAACTGAGCTGCTGAGAGTCTGTTGCAGAGGGATAATGCAACCAAGAGTGTGGAGCCCATTGGGTTTAATTGTTAATACATCGACACTGCAATTAGAATCAGAATCAGAATGACTTTTATTCATCCCCGAGGGGAAATTTTCTTCGTTACAGATGCAACCAACCAAGAACATGTAATCAGAATCAATGCAATTGTTATCATTTAACTTAATATTTATTTGAACATGTTTACTTCACATGTCCATAACATATTAAGATTAAATATATTTTGGTTCATTCCTACATACGCCACCAAACTTGTATCAGCATTTGGACAAAGTTGTCTCTCAAACTGTGACTTTACATCCTGTATTAATAACTGTACTAAATAATTTATCTGCATGCACTATTAAGAATTCAGTTTTTTTCCTATTCTTCATTCTTAGGCTGTCATCCGTTTTCTAATGTTTTTTCTTCTCCTTGGCTTGAAGTGCACTGCAGTTCAATACAGTAGATGCAAGTTATCGGTCTCAGTCTCTAGAACAGTCCCATGTTGAATGGGACTAGGAGTTTGCCCCAGTGCGAGGCCCTCGCAGGATATGGATCCGTGCTTCATCATCTATTTCATCCATGATCTTCTCCTGTTTAACAGAATAAATGGTGTAGCTGACTGAATACAACGTTACGTTAAGGAAGAACACATGACGGACACCTTTTCAGTCTTCTCTAAGTTTTGGTCAGTCGTATGCTTACTGTCAATGTTAATCCACCTTTCAATTCACATTTGTAAGTACAATTTATATTTCAAATGGACATAACAATATACTTTTTATACCCTATTATCTGATGTTTAACATGGGGGGAAAAAAAGAAAATAAATAAAACAAATTGGAACATGACTATAGGCTATCCAAGCTAAAGTCTCATTTGCATAGCCGTCAGTAATGCTGTTTTCACATGTAGGTCAAACTAATCCTGTTTAAATTATGTGTTTCTTGAATACAAGTTTCCTGGATGAAACGGACCACCAAAAGACTATCATTATTGCTGGCCACACCACAAGGCTCCGAGAACTTGCATGTCTCTTTTCACCCCATTTTACATTTGCTGTCTTTTAAGTCTATGGGTCAATATAAATAAAGTAAATAACAGCATAGAGGCTGACGTATAGCCTACTGATACAGCACGCATTACACAATTCAAATTACAAGCCTGATTTTCTGTCTGACTTACCACTGATGATATTTGCAATAATTTATATTTATTTATACATTATCTCTTATTGTTATTGGTTAGTGTCAGTGATGGTGTGATGGTAAATGGCATTGAAGGATACATATTGAGATGACAAACGCTCCAATTGTGAGGCCAGTCAGGAGGTTACGGCGCCGTATTCGACCCGCATGTTGCTGCCAGTAATCGAGTTGTTTTCGGTGGGTTAAAAGTTGTTTCTGTGCCGCTGTTAAGGCTGACTTTTGTGGTCCTTGTTCCGCCATGTCTTGTTTAGGTAACCCTCAACGTGACCTACGAACTGGTAAGAGATCTGTTTTGTTGGAAATGCTGCCATCGTCTGGTAAGGCGTGGGGAGTTCAAGTTTGGGTTGCTTTTGAAAAATTCTTTACGCTGCTGATTTATTTATTTATTTATTTTTCCTTCTGTTAATTGAATTTACTACTGGCTTACTAATAAACACATCTCGTGTATTTTTAATAATACAATAATAAAATTAACAGAAAAAGAAAATCAGAATTCAAATATTGGACTACAATACCCATAATGCAACTTACATCCACTTCCGAGGCACGGGGTTAAAAGCTGGAATGTTTTGATTTTGCCGCTATCGTGTTCTCAGAAGAAGCTAGCCGACTGATCTGTGGCAATGGATGCTTTATTTAGACACCGTTCGCTCTATAAAGCCACCACACCACCATGGAAAGAAACGTACCGAAAGGTTAGGAATAGGTTATTAACGTTTGACATAACTAAAACTTTTTGGTAGCGGTTTTACGATAGCATAATGATGTGTGCTGTGTTTTCCTTTCCCTTTGTCAGCGCTGTGTGGACAGGCTGAAGAACAGCCGGTCCAAACTGCTGGAGCGGTACCGACAGATGGGGGAGAATCCGCAGCGTGAGGCCTTGGGAGGGTCAATTATCGTCCAGGAGGTGATGGAGGAGGAATGGAGCGCTCTGCAGGCAGAAAACCAGCACAAACTGCCCTCTCTGTGGGCCTCCAGTAGCATGACAGAGGTCGGCTTGCCTCAAAACTTCGAAACAGTGTTTAAATATAAACATGTAAATACAAATACTGTAGCATCTAGAGGAAAGCAATCTAATGTAAGTCACATTGCAAACCATACTATAATTCGTTCCGTGATTAAGGGCTCCTCCTCCCAGATCTGAACTGTAATGTAAGTGTAGTGCTGCAACCTGCTTGTATCCCTTGTGATGGATAAATTAATTTATACTGTGGAACATTATAAACAAAGCAATAACATGTCCATGGAGACGAGCAGGTGGCGGACCCTTAACTGTAAATGTTATGCAGTACACCTTTATGCCTAAATGATCTGTAGATGATGTATCGGTTTGAGTGCAAATCAATTATCATTTCAACCCACTGAAATATTTAACTTCTTACAACTCTGAACCATTTTTTCTTTTAATGACACTATATTCTCACATCCAATCTCACATACTTGAGCATTGCCATGGACAAAAATGTTAAATTAATTATTTTTTTAGAACTTGATCAACAATATGGGCAGATATTTTATTTATTTGTATCTCCACAGATGTTTGGTGTCACAAAGGAGTATGATGAGCTGGCAGTGCTTGAAGAAATCCAGCAGGAGCTTTTGTCTCATGGTAGTAATCTGTTATATGAAAATACATTGGCCACATGTTGATTCAAGAAATAAGGCACAATTTCTATGTGAATAATCTCACAGAAATGTCCATAATTGAAGAATTTGAGAAAAATCAACAGTTTGAACAGCAGTATATGTCATCTATGGTGGAAGGAATGGATGAAGACATGGATAACATAATTTGTCCCATTTGTCATGTGTAAGTTAATACTGAGGGAAAGTTGTTTTATTATCGTAACTTGTTCACATAATTAAAATTTGATCTCTTTTCTTCCAGAAATAATTTGACTGTAAATAATCTTTTTATTTCCTGTCCCTGTGGTGTGTATATTAATACTAAGGTAAACTTATTAAATTGATTTTCCTCATCGTTCTTTAATATCAGTGGCTCTGAGAGTTACATGAGTAATCTTTGAGAACCTTTCTAATGCAGAGTCGTAATATCAGTCTAGACGTTCTAAAACACCTACTGGAATCCCAAGTTTCCAAGCACATGGAGGAGTGCTTTCAGAATCCCATCTTCTCTATGGCACCTAATGGAGACAGTCCTCCTAACCTGATGATAAGCTGCCAGGTAACTAGGGCAATCTTTGACATTATCAAACCAATGTTTTACTCATTCTTACTAGTTAACAATGCTAATGTTTTTTTTTTCTTTCTTTCTTACAGGCTTGTGACTATTTGTCTGTTGTTCTATGAGAATCTGTGTATTTGAATTACATATTTTAAGTGTACAGTATAAAATAAAGATTATTTATTTTTATACGCTTCTTATTTTCTAAGCCGCAATTAATCAGAAAATGTTTAGCTGGATACCTAGATAGATACAGGTATTCTGCTAATGCATATTATGTATGATTATAATAGGATTTTTGGACACAAAGATGCTTTACTCTGCATTATTCATTCACTTCATACCTGGTGATGATGGTAACTTACTTCAGTAGCTATGGCTGCCCTGGAGTAAATTATGCTAGAGGGGCTGCCAGTCTTTGCCATCGGCCCTTCTGAGTGATCACTAATCACTCGCACACAACATGAAGCTGAAGTGCCGTGCCCAAGTACACAACAACAGCCATAAATAAATTACTCATTAAAAAATACATTTGGTTTAAGTGAAGTGAGCCTGTTTTTGTTGCTATTTATTATAAAGGGTACAATCTAGTCCAAAAGTGTGTGTATATATATATGTATATATATATGTATATATATATATATATACACACATATATGTGTGTGTGTGTGTATATATATATATATATATATATATATATATATATATATATATATATATATATATATATATATATATATATACACACACACATTCAAATGAAGGATATCTAAACCTAACTGTGACTGACTTGAGAGTAAACTTACTTTTGCTGGAGACTGCAGCGCACAGTCAAAGTGAATAGTTTACCTCAGATGACTCTGGGCATTAAAATTCTGCAGGCATACAGTGTATGCCAGAGCCAGTGTGTGGACTGAACGGAAGAGGCAGAAATAGCTCTTGGTTGCCTGTAGAGGACGGCATTGACCAGAGCTATGTGAGCGGGGCGAGCAGAGCGGAGGAGCGCAGGCGACTGAGCGGACTGACTGCGGAGCGGCGGGACGCACAGGGAAGATGGCAGCCGCGGCTGTGGCTGAATTTCAGAGAGCACAGTCTCTTATTGGAACTGACCGGAATGCCTCTATTGATATCCTCCACTCCATAGGTATGTGCCGATGACAAGGATGGTACAATGGCCTCTGTAGACAGCCATGCACACATCTGGCTTTTGTTAGCCGCTAAGCTACGTGCGGTAGCCCAATGTTTCTGCCGTGAGTCAGCAGCAGTTTTCTAGCCGCTAACGACACACCGGCTAGCTGCAAGGCTAGCGACCTCAGCTTCATTCATCTGACAGCAATTTTGTGACAGCTCAGCTAGCTATCTTTAGCATGGAAAGTGTGTTGCTAACAGGAAACCCGTGTCAATCGTGTCGTAGGGATAAAATTTCATAATATAAGATTTGTTTGCTTGGGAGCGTGGTGACTGAGCTTACAGTTACTTTGTGCCATGATCATTCACGTGACGCATCCAAGACCCAGTTTGACATTTAGCGCTAGTCCAGGTTTTGCTTTATTGCTGGAGTTTGACTTTTCTATTTGTGTGTTTAGTGAAGCGGGACATCCATGACAGTGATGAGGAGGCAGTGCGGATTAAAGAGCAGAGCATCCTGGAGCTTGGAGGATTGCTGGCCAAGACGGGACAGGCAGCAGGTAACTGGGGCTGAAATGAGGCTTAAAAAGAAAGAAAAGAAATTAACGTAATTTGGAAGCTAGTCATTTAATACAGTAAAAAATTGTAACAAAGTTCATTTTGGAGTTTCTAATTAGTAAGTTGTGCAAAATGCACATTAAAATATTTATTTAAATTCTCAGCTATTCATATCTCTTTCAACCATAATGAGCCTTGAAATTGTCTCCCCTCCAGAGCTCGGTGGTCTCCTTAAATATGTGCGACCATTCCTCAACTCC
The DNA here is from genome assembly GCA_030686955.1 of Odontamblyopus rebecca. Taxonomy (NCBI): domain Eukaryota; kingdom Metazoa; phylum Chordata; class Actinopteri; order Gobiiformes; family Gobiidae; genus Odontamblyopus; species Odontamblyopus rebecca. The sequence continues at coordinate 27,120,983 of CM060667.1, forward strand.
ATCTCTAAGGCCAAGGCAGCCCGGCTGGTGCGCTCCCTCCTTGACATGTTCCTAGACATGGAGGCTGCCACAGGACAGGAAGTAGACCTGTGCCTGGAGTGCATTGAGTGGGCCAAAGCTGAGAAGAGAACCTTCCTTCGACAAGCACTGGAGGTGAGAGGTCACAGGAGTTACACCAGGATGTAATCCACAATTGGCAGTTCATATCAGTTCACATAGAAGAGATACAACTTTGACCCAGGGGCTTGAGCCCAGTAATTCACTATATTAACCTCTGAAAAGGAGAGAGGCCCTAATTTGACTCTCTGTTTATAAGAAAATCCCCATCAGTCTATTGATACTTTGCAGCTGGTGTCATCTACATTCCCTGGGGGTGTGATGCTAACTGTAGGCTCTGCTCTGTCTGAATCTCTGTTACTCAGGGTAGACTTTAATTGTGCTGTTGAAACAAGTCCCTTTCAAATAACATTACAGTCACAAGATGGGTAGCATAACCAACAGGTACTCACACTTACCATTTTAGTTAAAAATCACCTTAACAGGGGCTTTTTAACAGGAACTTTTTTTGGGGGCAAGTTTACATTCCACCATTAAAGATAGATGTAGAAGATGTATCTCTAACATGTATCCCCCCACCCCCCACCCCACCCCAGCGTGATCAATATCCCTCAGTTATTTAATCGAATGTCTGGATTATTCATATGAAATTGGATAAAAGTAGGAACACAATAAACACAAACAATGTACTGTAATTTCCGGACTATTGAATATAAACCGCACCAACTAAATGTTAAAAGAAAAAAAAAAGGTACATATGTAGGTCACACTTGTCTATAAGCCACAGGTGTCCACATCTTCAAGAACGATGAGTCAGTTCATCACGCTGCCGTCGCCAATGTCATCATTGACTCACTGATGCCAAGTTTACGTGCAGCAGCTCTATTTCCTTCTTTGAAAGCCAGATCAATTGCCTTTAAATTAAACGTTGTGTATTTTCCATGAGAAAGGTGTGTGCATGTAGTGCAAAATAACTGGGCCGGGTCTAGTTATATCGATCAGGTATGAGTGGATGCCCAGGTACTGAAGTTTGAGGCATTTCTTCTTGTCATTTACGCACCCATCTCCATTTAATGCATACAGGTCATTAAGACGTATGCCACTCACTGATGTTAGTTTAGCATCATAACTTATTTTATCACATGGTGATAACCTGTATTGGAGAGCTGACTAGCGCTAGTTAGTGTTGCAACTTCATGCAATTGCACAGACAGTGGCGCTGTCTGCATTCTGGCTGTGTGCTCATCCACTGTGTTCATATCTGTCCATATATTAGCCACATTGTAGTATAAGCCGCAGGGTTCAAAGTGTGAGAAGAAGTAGCGGCTTATAGTCCCAAAGTTTGGTTACTTATTTTGCATTTATTGTTTCTTTTGTTTCCTAAGGCCAGACTCATCTCATTGTATTTTGACACAAGGTGCTACCAGGAAGCTTTACTCCTGGGTAAGTGTTTGGGTAACTATTTTTTATAAGATTGGGGATTGAAAACACAATCCTACACACACCCTACTGCCATGGTGCGTTTTTGCAGGGTCCCAGTTGCTGCAGGAGTTGAAGAAGTTGGATGACAAGGCTCTGCTTGTGGAGGTGCAGCTCCTGGAGAGTAAGACATACCATGCGCTCAGTAACTTGCCCAAAGCCCGCGCCGCCCTCACCTCGGCTCGAACGACCGCCAACGCCATCTACTGCCCCCCCAAACTACAAGCAGCTCTTGACATGCAGTCAGGTATGGAGCCAGTGCCATGTATCCATCAACTAGGAGCTTTTTGATACAGCACAGAGCAGAATTACTCTAAACGGTTAAAAAAGCTATTGGAAATCTAGACACTACAAATGGGATGGTATAATCTCTGTGGTGGTTCAATGTAGAGAAGGTTTCAACGGTGGTCATTAGGACTATTGTGTATTGGCAGTCATGCTGAAGGTGAGACAGCCAATACTCAGTAGAGGCATTATGCCTGAACCATAATGATGTTAATTACTAAAATAAGGGCAGGGCAGTTTTACCCTAAAACTCCTCCCTTTGTGACTGGGCTTTGACTCAGAGTAGAATAAATCTAAGGGTCTCTAAGCAGTACCAACAAATTGAAAAGAGCTTCTGGATGGAAGCTGAAACATCTCTATTCGTGTGTGCTTGTGTGTGGTGGAGGGGGCAGTGGAATCGCGGTGCCGTGACGAAAAACCAAGTTTGATCTTGTGGCTGTGCGCTTCCTCCATGGGTCAGATGCAGGAGAGGGTCAGACGTGTGTCCAGAGATTGTTTCATAAAAGGACACCGTGATGCTGCAGGAATCATCTAGCATCAGCCAGTGCCAGTGCGCTCTGGTGCACATGGATGAGCGCGCACACGCAGGCACATCTTTATTCCCCTCTAATGATCGCAATGTTTTGTAAAATTCTGATACACAAATAATTGTGCATGCATGTTTCCCACCTTGTGACAAAGTGCTCACAAGTTCAATTAGATTCTGTGTCTTTTTGGGGGGAAATAAAGTGAAAAAATTAACAATTTCAAACTTGAACCAATTGTCTCCCTCACAGCTTATCTTTGCTCTCCTTGCCTCTGAGCTGTTTCACGTTCTTTTTTATAAATACCAACTTGGATGTGACGAGTTGCGTATGCACATTTCTGACCTCATTTTGTCCAAGTGACCACAGTTGAAACCTCTGCATTCAAAACTACAAAGCATGAACAAGAGTGGCCTTGAACTTTAAGAACCAAGGATCAACCAAGTCCAAACATAGTTTGCAAAAGCTTGATTAATGCATAGTAAATGGCCTCATAAACCTGTTATAGTGTACAATAAAACATTTTTTTAAACTCATTAATCTTGTTGTTTGTCATGATCAGGTGTAATCCACGCGGCTGAGGAGAAGGACTGGAAAACAGCATATTCTTATTTCTATGAAGCCTTCGAGGGATATGACTCCATTGATAACCCCCGAGCCATCACGGCACTCAAGTATATGCTGCTGTGTAAAATCATGCTCAACATGTGAGTGTAAACACAACATCAACCACAGTACTTAAATCAGAATTAATTATAGTGATACATTTGGTAAGTGAACACCTAGTCTATTCTGCTCTACTTTTTTAGTTACATCAAATTGAGCTTTCTAGCATGTTATAATGTTGCTCCCTCATTCATCAAAAACATGCCTGAAGAGGTTTTAGATGTCATCCATGCATTTTTCAGTCCTATTCGAACCCTCCTTATAGTTAGCTGTAATATTCTGTCCAGTGCTCAGGCCACAAGCTAATGTCATCCATTTTCCCACAATATACCAAAGCATTATACAAAACTATACACAATAGCTTGACAAAGTTGATACGATGTGCACTAGTTTCAATAGTGGGATGCACACTGATTGTGTTGTGTTAGTGCGTTGAAGGGGAAGGGACTTAGCGTGGAGAGCACAGGGAGGGGTAGACTCAGAGCGTCAAAAACAAAAGTGAAACTTGTAATACTCAAATGCTGTAGACACTGTAAACAACGCTTTAACATAACTGTGAAAGGTAACCGCTAGCACATAAAATATTTAGATTCACCATATTAATACCCCATAGAAGTAAAATATCCTCTTTTTAAAATTATAATATTTTCAGTTTTGTTTCTTTTTATTTACATTATCTTTCCTTTTATGCTGTTTCATCTTGGTTAACACATGTGCAGTTGTGAACAGTCAAGAAGAAATCTGAATTCACATCAGATTTTGCTCTATACAGGTGACCTGCATGTAAACAAAGTGATAGTGTCTAACCCTTTGTGTATTTTGCCTCTGTATTGTACATCCATGTGTGTACTAGACGTGCTAAAATTAGTAGAGTGTAGGTGTTTCTCGGGGACTGAACTGTGTGATCTGTGTGTTTCAGGCCTGAGGATGTACAGGCGCTCATCAGTGGAAAGCTGGCTCTGCGCTATGCTGGCAGACAGGTAGTGCTTTCAAAAAGGGCACAAAGAGAATGGGTTAATGTAAAAAAAAAAAAAAAAACAATATTGAATATCAGCATCAAGCATCAATATAGGCCAAGAATATAATTATATTGATAGATTATATTGACACTGATACTGGAACTGATATATTACCCATGGCAAGTAGAGTACTCAGAATGCCAATAACATCTTTGGGTGGAACTTGCTGTGAAAAGTTTGAGAACCACTGATTTAGACAGTCATTTTTGGAGAGCTGATAATCATTAGGTTTTAAGAAACTGATTTTTTCCCCCCTATCCTCAGACAGACTCCCTCAAATGTGTTGCACTGGCCAGCAAAAAACGGTCCCTGGCAGACTTCGAAAAGGTTGGTAAGTAAGGTGTGTAACATGAATATTAGGTCTTGGTTTAGAGCTCTGTGTTTGTTTTCTGGTGCAGGCATTAACAGATTACAAAGCAGAGCTGAGGGACGACCCCATCATCTCTACACACCTGACTAAACTGTACGACAAGCTGCTGGAGCAGAACCTGATCAGGGTCATCGAGCCCTTCTCAAGAGTGCAGGTACATAATCATGTATCACAAATGTGTGTCGTGAAAACAACTTAAACAAGGCTGGTCATTAAGGAGGAAATGTTTGTTTAGTGGTATTGCCCTCTATCTGGTGTTGCCCAGTCATCAGTGGGCATCACCTCTCACTCTCTGTCAGTGAAAGCATTTTACTGGACCAGAAGTCAGACTTGGAAGGAAGACATGTTATTATTTTCATTGCTGATTAAAATCTTGAAATCGAGATTTGACAATTTGAGGAAAAAATTTGTTGGCCATAGTTTTTAAAAGTATATATAAATAAAGAAATAGAGCCAGGTGTTTATTGTGGACACAGTTTTATTGTGGAAGTCGTTTATGGACTTAAAACTTTTCTAACTGTTGCATAACAATGTCAGGAAATTTTAAATGTGAGAAGACAACCTTGTAAATGATTGATTAAAAAAAAAAAGTGTGATTGAAGCAAAATAAAATGTCCAATATGTTTTTTTGCATTTCGTAAATCTCTCTCCTGTGTGCATAATGTTGATATATCTTTTAACCTTGAATGCATAAGCTTAATGTTTGTGCTTGTTTGTTCTTCCAGATATCACACATCTCTTCCCTCATCAAGCTTTCTAAGGTACAACGAGTCAGTTCTGTCATAATTGGTAATACTGAGCTGCAATAAAACTATTGTACTATGGTTAACTTTGGTTGTTTTAGGGAGATGTGGAACGGAAATTATCACAGATGATATTAGACCAAAAATTTCATGGTAAGTTTTTTGCTGCCCGTGTGCACTCAGTAGGTCTAAAACTGTGAATCTTAGTCTTACTTTGTCCCTCATCAGGTATTCTGGACCAAGGTGAAGGAGTGCTGATCGTATTTGAAGAACCAGTCGTGGACAGAACATATGAGGCAGCTCTGGAGACCATTCAGAACATGAGTAAAGTGGTGGACTCACTGTACAACAAAGCCAAGAAGCTCTCATAGGAGGTAGTGCTTTCAATCGTACCAAGTCCAATGAGTAATCATAACTCATGAATCATGTTTATAATGTTCTCATGAAATGGTGCTATTGCATCAGCAAATATGCTAGAGCATACTGGACAAGCAGTTAATACCTTTCGGTTTATAAACTGGAGTGATCTTTGCACAACGGCGCTTGGCAACCTCACTGTTAGTGTCACTACTTCCTATCTAATTATATCTCTGAGGTTTTTGCAAAGTCATGCTAAAATGAATAAATCTTTAAAGATAAGGCAGTGAACAGGGAGTGGATGTCATGTTAAAAAGTACACAAATAAAATGAATACTTCAGCAGAGGACACATCTGTTTAAAAAGTTTGAGTTTGTGTCGCAATCCTAACGTTAATGCTAATTTTGAGGTATAATATTCAAATAACTGCACAAGATGAGGTATTGTACACATAAAAATTATTGGATTTGAATAGGTTGTTTATTTCACGTTTTATGATGTTAACAAGCATGACTGTTAGCTTTGAGATACAGTGAGCTAGCTAGCAGAGCCTGTAGTGTGTGTACATACTTCTACAACTTCTGATTGATTAGCAGATTATTTCAAATCCAGTTGCATGGTATCACCATACTTCGCTATACAGGGCCATCATAAACAATTATTTTAGTAGTTGATTTATCAGAGATACATTTTCTGATTAGTCAACCTGTCAATACATTCTCTTGTGCAATGTCTTTTATATATATTTCAACCATATAAAGGTTGAAATAAAATATAGAGGCTGAAGGCTTTTCGTTAAATGAAAATCAGAAATTGTTTGTATCTTAGAATCTCCTTATTTCCACACATGATTATGAGGACCAAAATGTGATCCAACTATTTTTTAATGGTCAACTAGTCGTGCTTTTTCCAATGAATCTTGCAGCTCTGTCCAAATGTCGTCATTCACACTGGATCATTGTCAATACTCAGTTGAAGACTTTCATTAATAAGGTCTGCACTGCTTTTGCCATTTGTTATTTTATTTCAATACATTTTTTCACAATTACAGTATATATTACAGTCCCACACATATACACGTGTATGTTGTCATTTGACATATATTATGTATGCCAGTCTCTATGTTGACAAACCGCTGGGTATATGAATCATCATCTTATGTCTCTCTTGTGTTGCTGTAGTGCCTGAACCAGCCAGTCCTCCTGTTCTCCGCAGTGTGGGCCAGTTGGATCTGTGCTGAGTGGCCGCTCACTGGAACACTGAAAGAGGAAAGGGGCCAGGGGACGAACACAAACACTCTCCAGCCCAGCAGAAAAATAAGACCCGTGGATGCAGCAGCCAAGTCTGCAGGAGTGTGGGTCCCCCTTTCCTCCAACTGCTCTCCTCCATCCCCCTCTTGCTCCACTGTCTTCTCCTCACAGTCTAACTGAGGTGACGCTCACAGTGCCTCCTTATGGACAAACATGGGCACTGCAGATGTGTCCAAATGGGACACACACCACCTGTTTCCAATACTTTCCCTCCTCTCTTTGCGCTGGCCATCAGGGAATATTGTAATATACCAGTAAAGATGCATATACACTACAGTACTTATACATATGTAATATATAAAGCATCATGCTAAGTCTGCTGCAATTGTCTTAAAGGGGTTTACAAGTTGGCTAATTGTCAAATCAGCTGGTTCAAATTGCCAACTTTAAGGGATTGTTTAAAATGACCTACCTTCAGCCATGACTTTGACGTCCATATGGCTACAAATTGTTTTTCATTGCATTCTGGGAAATTCTGGAGAAATCTCGGGACCACACCATGAAGATCTTGCAACGTAAATGTCCACTTGTTTGTATATACTGTAATTATCAAGTTCCTTTCTTGTACACAGCAGTTTTTTAATAAATCAAAAACCGTAAAGCTTGAGAAGTGTTGGTCACACCAAGTGATTTTGATGCTTACTAATCATGGGATCACCGGCTTGTGAGGACAATGACCAAGTTGCACTGAAAGTTTTTTGTCACTTTCCAGTAATTATTTTGAAAGGACTAACCAGTTTACCTTCAATAAAAGTATAAACTGAAAACAATTCATGAAACAGTGTTGTTACTGCATGACTTGGTATAGCTTTTATTGATAATATTGTATAAAAATATTTGAGATCTATGTCAGGAAGGCCAGGGGTATGTGTCCTCACTTTATGGAAGTGAAGAATGTGTTTCCTCTTCTACCTGACTGAAGAGGCCTCAGCAGGGCTGGCACACTGTTATTCTGACCCCAACAAACCAGGCTCCACAACATCTTCCTTTTAAAAAAAACTGTCTGCAACACAAGTATAAGAAATACAACGCGAACACTGAAATGATGTGGCTCACACTTCTGAAGTCTATATTGTGCAGAGATTTAGGCCGCTGCTGGTGTCCAGAAAGTGGATTGGGAAATTTCGAAATTATATTGGCATCAACAGCGAGTATAGGCCCGGGAGTAGGAGTTTTGTTTGTTTTAATTATATGATGTAACCTATGTTAATCCAGAACCAGATCTAATAATTTCTATCTAATAATCTAATAATATCTATCTAATAATATGGAGCTATTATTTTGACACAGCGTATTTCTTCTTTTGTTTTTGTCCACCGTTGATTGAGATAGGCCTAGGCATAGCCTACTCGTATCCTTTAGCTTACTTCAGTTTAACCCCCAGGCTGAGCGTAAACTTTACAGCCGGTCTTTCTGTGGCCCGCGGCGTGGGTGAAGCATATCCAGGTAAACACAGGTAACGCTCAGAAGCATCAAAGTTGGGCTATGGCAAAACAACTGTAGCACATAGTTCATTGTGATAACCTGACAGGAACTATCCCAACACAACAGTGTGTATGACTATCATTTTGATTGAAACGAAAAGAGATGAGATGGGCCTGTAGCCAATAGAATGACTGAAGTCTGGGGCATGTTGCCAGGACTTTGGAGAAGGCGTAGTGGAGGTTTGTGTGGGAAGAAGCGGGGAGCCAGACAGGCGACAGGGAGCGCTGCGTTGGCCTCGGGGCAGAGGTAGGGAGAAGGGCGACAGCCAATGAGAAGGAGCCGTGCACTCCCTCTCTCCTGGTCGGCCTGGTTCGGCTTGGCGCGCCCTGTAATTAGGAGCTCCAGTTGGGCTGGGCGACGCCACCGTGGACAGCGTCGAAGCGCTTTGAGAACTCATCCACACTGTGCCATACTCGGTACAACTTCAGAGCGCAGCAACATGAATGGCCAAGCGTCACCTGTGTACGAGGAGAAGAAGCCCTCACTACCTGAACTCGGAAGCTCCATCTCGGGCTCTGCAAAAGAATCCTCTTCGGCACAAGAGTCCTCATCGACGGATTTCTACAGCAGCCAGAGCGCACAGGATTTCTACTCCAGCGCGCAACAGGCATACACGGCCCAGCATATGAACCCATACGCGTACCACCACTACAACCTGAACGGCATGACTACAGGTACCGCGTACCCCATGGGCAAGACAGAGTACCCGTACCCCCACACAGCTTACAGGGAGCACAGTGCGTTCAGCAGAGACATACAGGAGAGCGGTGAGTACTCTACCGACCACTTGTGGTGTACAGTTGCATTCACAGATCTATGAAAATTAGCGTTAATCAATTTTGGCACAAGAATGAGTCAGAGCGCATTGACCACCTGAGGCTTCTTGTCAGAGCTCATGTCTCGCCAAACTAGGCTAAGTCGGTAATTGTATGGGAGTTTTACGCACGATATGGCTACAGGCTGCTACGTAGGCCTAATTGTATGTTAGGTCTTGTGCTTCAACAGAAATCATCTTTACTAAGTTCCCATTGGATCAAACTGTAATTCGTACCCGTTTCACGTTTACTCTGCTGTTGTTTCACAAACACAACATATTTCATATATTACTCTGAATCTCACGAATCCAGGTTCACTGCTCTATAATATTCGCAAATTATATGCGCCAAATTTTAGAATGCTTAGCTGACCCTTAAAATCTTTAAAGTGTTTGACCTAATGTTGTGTTTCGTGTTATTCGCACACGAGGAACCCCGTAGACAAGTGGTTCACAAACTCTTTTTAGTTGCATACCCCCTGACACTTGATGATCTGTTGTGTAGCTACTTAAAACACAATTAAAAATGTCTGTGGACTCTGTTCACAATATAGGCTACAATATCTTATATTATTATTTTAAACAAAACAATCTTAAAATAAATGAAAGACAAAATAGTCATTTTCTTTTTTCTCCAAATCTCTCCTTGTGTACCCTCTTCCACATATTGGGAGTTTAGACGTACTGTTTGGGAACCACTAATGTAGTGTATTTTCTTACCTTTTGATCTTACGCTGTGGTAAACCATAACCCTTTCCTCCTTTGTTATTTCCAACTGACTGATGCTGTTTTGAAAATGTTGAGCATATTTACCAACATAGTGCTTAGTAGCAGCAGTTGTTTTAAGCCTTATTTAAACTGCCACACACTCACGGTATTTTTGCGCCCTCTGGTGGTACATGTAGCCTGCGCGCTCATTGATTTATTTCAACTTAAACTGAGATGACATTAGCTGCTATGGAAGACACAAATCTGTCAACCCAATAAGCTAATTTAGTTTCTGAATGTTTAAATGTTTTGAGAACCTAAACAAAACACACTTTTTTTTTTTTTTTTTTGCTGTGTGTGTGTTCTTTCGTATGCCTGTCTGTGTCTCATGTCTTGTGCCAGCGACTGTACTGCAAATACAATTGCCCCATGGGGATCAATAAAGCTCTAACTAACTTTTTCTTCAATTCTGTATATAATTACAATAGTTATCAGTAAAATCTGTTATTTTGAATACTCAGAGGACAGATAGTTAGGCTAATGGCAATGACTGAATTGGCCAATTGTAGACAAATCTAACTGTCCTACAAATTTTAAATCATGAGTTACTTTTACTTTTGTCTATATTCGTAATTTTAAGTTTGGCAATGTGAAATGTAAAGATGTCTAACCATTTAAACAGCCCAAACAAGCATATGGCTGAATATCTGAGGTGGAAGTTTATAATGGAGATAGACACTGCTTCCAGTGCAGAATAATGCTTGGATCAGTGTCTGTTGGAGTGGAGCATGATTATTTAAAATAAATAACACATTTGCATGAGCTGAAAAGAACTGCAAGATTTTTAAATAAAATGATGCAAAAAGACAACACCACTGAACATAGATATGCGTGAAAAGACAAAACACATCTCTCCGAATGGTTGAGATGAGTAACAACAACATTATAACAGGTTAAAAAAAGTTATTCTCTAGATAAAGTCACTATTAAGCCCCTACAAACTGCATTTGTCAACCTCTTTGCAGTGTCACTGATTTAAAGCTATATTATGTAACTTTTTATAGTGTTGGGGTCCACCACCAGCTTATCTTAATGGAGGTGTTATTACTCTGCCGATAGAGTCCTACAGTGCAGCATTAAACATATCTATCTCCATGGCGATGAGCAGGTAATGCATACTTGGATAAGGTCAGATCCATGGAGAAGTGATCTCCCTCACAGTTAAGAATGCATGTTTCTTCAGTGTATTTTTGAGCAAAAAACAGCTGTAATTGAGTAAATGTGAGCAAGATAAGCTTAATGCTATCCAGGAAAAGCAGTAACAGTTGTTGGATAGTGATAGGCCAATATATCATGCCGATGTTTCGACTTTTTACCATATTGGCTATCGCCCTTAAATCTCCAGCCTGGTCCGATATTTTGTTTGGGCGAACCAGCTGCATAAAGAAGACACAAAACATTATTTGAACACTTCAGTGCTAAAAGTGCACTGCAAAAATGTGATTACACTGTTCTTTTATACATCTGTGGTAGAAAAAAAAAGGATTGCGGATATGGGGAAAATAATCAAAATCGACCCCCTAGCTTATTGGCTATCAGTTGCTCTGAATTCTAAACACTCTGTATTGGTCATGAAAAAAACATTGTCACTCTCTATTGTCTGACCCCCTACCAAAAAGTTACATAGTGCACCTTTAAGCACTGATAATGTTGTCACGTGTAGCAATGTACAGAGAGAGCGATGTGTGAATACACATGTTTATTCTTGAATAGTTCTTTGTTGTTGTTTTTGTAACTAGTGGAGCATGTGTTAATGCTTTAGTGTAAGATAATTAAGTCGTAACATTTAGGTCGCTGCCATATAGAGGTGAATTGTGTTACTTTTCTGGTTGAGGGTTCCTCAACTGCTTGTTTCTATGGATATGTCATTGCTCTGCCTGCAATGTTCCAGAGAAGAACCACTTGGAAAAACTGTTGTTGTGTCCTTAGGCAAGACACTTAACCAAGATTGCCTAGTATGAATGTGGTGTGTGCGTGTTGGTGGTGGTCGGACTGTCCAATGGCGCAGATTGGCAGCCTCGCTTTTGTCAGTCTGCCCTATGGCAGATGTGGCTACAATAGTAGTTTACCATAACTGAGTGTGGAGTGAATGAACAAAGAACTGTCAAGTGTAAAGGGTGAAGGAAATGCTGAAAGGCTTTACATAAATACAAAGATTAATTAATGTATTTATTTAATTACAGTGGTTTTATTGTTCAAAAATACCTAGAAAACAGGTATTGTGAGTGGGGTCGCCTCTCCACAGATCTGACCTGTGACTTGGTCTTGTTTGGTCTTTATGAAGACAGAAAGGTTTAATGCCATACTGTGAAAAATTCCAGACAAAGCAATGACATCTCCATGGAGAAAACCATTTGATGTCCCCTCCACCAGAAAAGTTACACAATGCACCTTTAAAGTTCATCTGAGGACTTTTCCTTCCCTCAGGACATACGTTATCTACAACACCATGTATTTATAATGTATACAATGTTCAAAAAGTTTATGCCTATGAATAAAAAAAAAGAATTACAGAAAGATGATATTTTATTTGTATATTTCTATTTTCTGTGTCAAATTGGGTGAGCATGTGTAAAGTGAACGACTCTAAACCAGCTCGGCGACTGTTTTGTAAAATTCCTATGAGCAGTGGAGTTGGAAAGGGCCTGGGGGACTTTGGCCTGTAGCCATGAAACATCAGGTGTCACGGCATGTCAGTCAGCCTTGGCCTTTGAATCATCCAACAGCGACGGCTCCTTATCACGCAATGCTCCTCCAGACCCGCCCACCTCCTCCTGCACGCCACGTCACTCACAGTAAACAGTAAACAGGCAAACAAGGGCCTCCTCCTGATCGCGTGTTCTCCATAAAGATAGTAGGTGTGCAGGTTAGGTACACACACCTTGCATGTGGGCTGGGGCACTCTCGACTGCACTCTTAATTTGGAAATTTAACTGTTTTTTTTAATTAATTCTTTTGAAATGAATACACCTTTAAAGGGCTCGTATTACGCTAGTTTCTGATCTATGTTATGTTGTTTCCTCATCATAAACGTACCTCAAGTTGTGTCTAGTTTCATTCACACATGTTTAAAATACAAACCCTGCATATTTAGGCTGAGTTCTTCTCTCAAATAGAAAACACTCTGTTCCACCTTGTGATGTCAAGTGGTAATACAGAAACTGCTCCATTGTGTTTTTAAACTCCATACACCTTCATTTGGTTGATTTCAGATCTGGAATAACTCTCTACTGAACAAAAGGTAAAAGGAGCCGTTAAGTTGCTTCATGACATCACAAGGTAGAGCAGAGTATTTTGAGCTTTAAAGATATGGACACACTCAAATATATGTGAATGAAACAAAACACAACTCCAGGTATGTTTTTGAGGATGTAATAATGTTATAACATGGCTTCCAACTCACAAGAGTCAATTTTGATATAGATTAAAGCATTAGACCAGGAAGCAAATCTTTGTTACTTGAAATGTCAGACATTTCTATACAGCAAAGCACCAGTAGGTAGTTGAACTCCCAGTTAAGATCCCAAGTGGGCGTAGGGTTTAGGAGCGGCCCTGCAGGCTACATGAAAAGCACCTATAAATCTCTGTCTGTGCTCGGCTGTGGGACGCTCAGACCTAAATTATAAGCTCCCAGTGCTGGCGGAATTTCTTTGAAATTTTGGGGTTGCAGCAGCCACTGCTATTTTTGTCCTACAACTTCACACAAAGTGGTCTTTTGAAGCCCTGTGCAAACGCACAGTAAAAAAAATAATAAACGTTATTTTTGGAGTTAGCATAAAACATCCATCAGTGACAGTAAAAATATTACATGTTTGTCAATTGAAATTGAATAAGGCACCTAATTTGTACTTATTCGTATGTAGATCTAAATTCTCCAGACAATAACATTTCAAAGTCTTTTTTTTACACCAGTTTTTATATATATTGTGACTAATATTGTGACTAAATCTATTTTTGCAGTAAATTTACCAACATGAGTGAGATGTTCATACAAATGTCACTTATTTATATTACCATTTATTTATGTATTTACATGAATTAATCAATGTAATAATAATAATAATAATAATAATAATAATAATAATAATAATAATAATAATAATAATAATAATAATAATAATAATAATAATAATAATACATTGGTTTTATATAGTGCTTTTCTCTGTTTCATCCATTGCCCTATAAGAAACACCTTTCTTTTTTTTTTTACTTTTGGGTACATATACATTATATAATTATGCCTTTCACCATTTAACTACTTATTTTGAATTTATTATCATCTTTCATATTGTTGCTCTTTGTTATTATATTATATTGTGATATGTGAGCTACTGTGTCCAAATAAGTTTAAGACAACAACAGACACATCACTTGACATTAGAAGACATTAAAGGAGATCTTCTTTCCTGATTCTTGTGTCACAGTGAAAGAGGAGCCGGATATGGAGGTGCGGATGGTGAACGGGAAGCCCAAGAAGGTGCGGAAACCTCGGACCATCTATTCGAGTTACCAGCTGGCTGTGCTTCAGAGGCGCTTCCAGACCGCACAGTACCTGGCTCTGCCTGAGCGAGCGGAGCTGGCCGCACAGCTGGGGCTCACACAGACACAGGTATGTTCTCTGTGCACTGCTGACCACCACAGGGACAAGACTGGGCAATGTAACAACAGCTAAGCATATACTGTATCATATTAAAGTACAATGTATGATATTGTGGAACAGACTTGTTATGGAAAGGCAATTGCTCTGCATATTTGAATATTTGGACAAAACACAAGTCTACCAGTTAGATTTAGTCTCAGTTTAGTCACAATTTTGATGTCTTGTATGTTTGAACATTGTCTAACTCACAAAGATAACTCAAAAGATTTCAGACACAATGATTAATTTTTTCTACATACATTTGATATACATAGATATCAAATATATATTAGTGCTTTATTGAAAAATATTAAATATTTAGTAGCTGAGTGACTTTTATTTCCTACATAATTCCACATATCTTGCTTCATATATTTGATGTCTTTGTATATCAAATGTAGAAAAGTATTAAAAAATAAAACACTGAATGAGACTGATAGTATGTATGTGCAGTATGTATGTATGTGCAATATGTATAATGAGCACTTTGCCTGTAATTAACCTGTACTTAAAACAAATTGAGACTTTAGATTCAAGACTTTATATGTATAGAATTAGAATGGTTACATAATGCACACACAGAATAATATCAAATCTGCAAAGTAACAATCCTTTTGATGACACATTACATGACATGTACTACAGCAGTAATCCTAGAATAGAAAACATGAAGCATGGATGAAGTGAAAATCCACACGGTGTCTGAGGGAGTTGTTTACACAGCTCACTCTGCAGATTTACTGTGGTGTGAATGATCCGCTCAGGTGATAACAGATACAGCCTTGTGCCACTGGGTTTTCTTCTCCACACCTGTAATTTATGGCTGGCTGTTCCACTCGACTTCCACGTGTTAACTCTAGAAACAACAGTCTTCACCTTACAATGCAGGCCCATATTTGTATTGTCTATGTGACTGCTTTCTGACAATAGCAGCATAATATATCATTATCTCTTTGTCAGCAGCATAAGACATTTAATCTTCCATTTGAAATTATTGCGGTAAAGTCAATAGCAGATATTCATTGAAGAATGAAGTGTGTAAAATAGAAAATGGCAGCCATTGTAATCTAATCTATGTATTTAAATGTGAATTTTACCACTATCTGTTATTTTGGTCATTATTACCATTATACTATTAGCGTTTTTTTAAACAGGAGTATTATGAAAAATCGATTTATTTATTTATTTGAGCTTTCTACCACATTAGAATCATATTCTCTCATCAGAAACAAGTCTGAAGAGGTTTTAGATATCATCCATTCATGTTTGAGTAATATAGTGATCTCTACTGGGCCCTATTTAAACCCTACTTAAGGTTAGCATAAGATTCTGTGCAGTCCTAAGCCTACAAGTCTAGGTCACTCATGCTCCCACATGACAATTCTCCATAAATGTACAAAAGTATGACACAAAACTCTGCAACTTCACAAACTTGATGTGATGTGCAGTAGTTTCGTTAGCTGGATACATACTGATTGTGTTGTTATAGCCCTCTGAGTGACTTAACACACGCTCAGGCACAGACTCAGACCTTCAAAAACGAAACTGAAACTTATAAAACATGCTAATATGTGCAATACCCCCTTGTTAATGTAAATTTAATCTAGTAATGTGGTATTTTTTATCTTAACAGTAATAAAAGAGACATTATATTAAATAATCAGGTTATTACATAATATTAATGTTTCTGTCTGATTTTGTAGGTGAAAATTTGGTTCCAGAATCGTCGCTCTAAGTTTAAGAAGCTCTACAAGAATGGCGAGTTTCCCTTGGGGGACATGCCTCTGGAACACAGCCCCGAAGCCAGTGACTCCATGGCCTGCAACTCCCCTCCCTCTCCTGCAGTGTGGGACAACAACAACAACAACAACAGCCACAATACAGTCAGCAGTAGCAACAGCGGCACAAACAGCGGGGGCGGAGCTAAGAATAACAGCGTGTTGGATCCCACCAGCAGGGGGCAGCCTCCTTTTCAGCCACCGATGGAGTCTCCAGCCCCGTACATGGGCGAGTACAGCCATCCGAACTGGTACCAGCAGGCGGGGGTGCAGATAGGCATGGGTCAGCCAGGAACGATGCACCTCAGCCCGGCTTCCTCAGCAGCGACGTCAGCCTCTCAGAGTGTGGTGGGTGCTGTTTACTGACGTGAGATGGAGGAGACAACCAAAGGCATTAAAAACTGATAAAGGATTCTATTTTTTGTTTTGTATTTAATATTTTAAAACAGCATATTTATATAGTTTGCGTTTTTCTACTACTGAGATTTTGTAGATGGACTCACTCACTAAGCCTGCGATAAAAAGCAAAGCGCAATTAAAGACTGAAAATTACTGTACCAAAGATAACTATGTCTTCCAATCATAGACTGTATAAAGAGGTGGACTGAGGGAGTGTGAAGTGACCCATAGTGTCTGGCTCCAGTCAAACGAAGCTCACAAGGCTAGCAGTTATAGGAGCAAATTCAGAGCCAGGTTTCATATTAGGAAAAGGAATTTATTTATGAACAAAATGGCTAGACAAAAACACCAGGATCATGTAAAGAGGGTCAGTTCAAAATTTTAAGACAAAAATGACAAAACACTGCAGCAGTTGCAGAGACAGGAGGGTCAATGTAGTCAGAGCCATAGTCGATGGAGCCCCATGATCACTTCCTGTTTGGGATGCGGTGGCTTGCAGGTGATCATTTATACAGTTTATGCTTCCAATACACCTTAGCATACAAGTACACCTATTTTTTAATGTAGCATAAGACAAACAGGAAACTTGTTCTGTCTCTTTCTTACACCAGGGCATTTGTATGTGAATATATTTCTCTGTATTTATTTAAACAAGGGTGCTCAAACACAACTGCAATGTATATTAGAGGGGGGGCATGTGAGGCTTTTGCTCCTGGGGCCCTAAATTTCATTGGACGGGCCTGAGTGCAAATATTATGTTAGTTACATAATGTCCAAATGAACACACTTTTTCCTCTTTTAATAGCTTCACAGAAACAAGTATAACTTGTTCAACAAACTAGTTTAATAGCAGTTTCTTTGTGAGACAGTGAAGATGCTCCTTAGGGTTAAGCTAGGCCATGTCACGATTAAATACAAGTTGACTTCTGTACCCAAAATAGGATCCAATGTGCCTCTGCTTTCTAGATAAATACTCTTCTAGAATCAAAAGACCAAGTGATATGTGGCTTGTCAACTCTGAAAATGTATTAAAAACATTATTTAAAACATGTTTATGTTTGACTGATATTTGGGTGTTGTGTCCAGATTTTCAGATTACTCTATGCATTTGTTTCATTTGGGATTTGAGCACTGTAAGCCGGCCCTTTGGCACATCGCTAGTACTCACATGCATACATTTTTTCAGTGTGTGCACAGCTTTGGAGCAGCTTTTAAATGGCGAGAGAAAGCAGGAGTGGACCACCAATACACAGTCAATCAGCTCTCTAATGTGTATTGTTTTTTCATGGCAGTAAAATGGCTTCAACAACTTGTATGGATATATGCAAAAGGAAAAGCCTAAAAGACATCACATAACTCAAAAAATCTAGTGTTAAACTACAGAGAAACAAGCAGCTGCCTTGTTTGGCCTCTACAAGTACAATGAAAGATCACATTGGTCCTGTAACATCGCATTAAAATCAGGTACAACATTTGTAATAGTTGGAAACCACTGCGATAACTTGTACTGTGTGAAGTAGAAAATTGTACATATTGTATTGTATTAGCAAAAGTGTACTCAGGTCTTCTTTATTTACAAGTGCCTTGGTGGAGTTGGTGGTGAAAATAAAAGGTTGACTCTGCTGGTGTCTTCTTGCCTTCTTGTGCGGTGACTCATAGCAGGTAGGTTGCACCCATCTGGTCCCGAGCAGACAGCGGCAGACTGTTTGGAGACACAGTGCAGTAATAACACACGCAGCTCTCCGGGGCTTTCATGTGGCCTACAGTGGGAGAGGAGAGGAGTGTGTGCATGACAAACAAACCTTCACCCAAAAGAGACGCCGTGACAACTCAGACAAACACCCTGTTTCTACAAATACTCAAAAGAATCAGATTATGTTTGGTAAAATCATATCAGAGCACATGTATATTCAGGCCAGCTTTAAAAAACATTTGCATTGTAGGTTTTTATAAATCCTAATTTTTGTATTCTATTCAGTTACACCGAGAGTGTCTATCACCCTCTGCTGGCAACACTGGAAGTGAAGCATGTTTAAATGTTATAAGCAGCACGGCAAATACTAAGACAACACCAATACAAATGTGGGTTCAACTGCTTGTTGGTACTTATGGCAAGAGTTGTATTGTTTGTAAAAAATGCAAACAAGACCAGATCAAAAATAGTCTGATCACAAAGTATCAGTAAAGGGATAATGTGATGCTGTATCACAACTATTTGCAGGGTGTTTGTTGCAAATGAGCAGAAAATATTTAAATGTTACAGAAAATGTAGCAGCTTTCCTCACCCGGGATCAAGGCATTTAGTTCTTTTATTAGAAATCCAGGCTGTCACAGTCCTCTGTGTGATTTGGTTTTCATTTGAAAAAGTCCAAAAGGGCATCTAATGTGATGCCATATAAAAACATTTGCTTTCACTGGGGCAAGTGATCAAGGCATAACTTCAACCATAAATGATTGTGGACAAGGCATTGTCACATTGCTGTTGCTGTGTCCTTTAGTGAAGATTTCTTTGACATGTTTTTGACACGTCAGAAAAGCTGAGCCTGTTTAGAGGTGTCCTGCTCGAGGCGTTGCTCAGGTTTATAAAAGACACATTCACTGCACACTTATCTCTAAGATATGTGATATCCGATCTCAAGTATGAGGATGTAATATTGGTATATGGTCTGTATAGTTACTAATAATTCAGTTTCAGTTTATTAATTAACTTATTCTAAGATTGTCAGCAGGACTAATCCCAGCAGCACTGTAGATGACTTATACTGGAGCTATAAAGCAAGACATCTTGCTTTTCCCTTGAGTCTGCAGCCCCTCCAGGGGCACATCCAGGGCGTGTATCCAAAATCACAGCCTCGTCTGTGGGACATCTTCACTGTTTGTTTAGGCTCTTGCCTTCCTGTGCTGAGCCCTCCGCTTCCAGGTGTCACAGAAGAATGCATGCGAACATCAGAGGAGACAGGCAGACGGCAAAACATCAACATGTAGCGACCTGTGACAGCACCTACACCAGCCAAATGGTTTTACACGCACATTCTGGTTTAAAGTGGCATTATCACCTTTATTGAACAGGACAATCTTGAGTTATGTGGGAAGCAGTGTAGATCAGGGTAGTTCTTTGGAGTGAGGGGTGAACTGAGGTGACAGTGTGGGGCTGGATGGCTGGATGGTGAGATGAGGCAGTGACATGAGGCGGTGAGATGCGAGTGGAGAGGAGCACTCAGCAGCGGAAGGATGATTTGTGAGAGCGTCCTGAAAGATTGGGAGCTGACGTTACTTTCCCTGCCTCCAGCTATGGCTTGCTCAGTGCGTATACATCCACATTATGAAGACACAAGTTTGATCTCCACAGGCCCTTTAATGTTGGCACTAGGACTTGGCAGAAATCTAGACTGAGCTAGTACTCTGCAAAAGGTAACTGATTTGATTATAAATCCTATCAACACTGATCATTATAAGCAGTGAAAATAGAAACATAAATGAATTCATGCAATACAAACATAGTGAAATGACCAATGAAAAAATGGTGTACAGTTAGGCCTGTCATGATAATTACTATACTGACTTGTACTGGTGGGAACATTTTGGTTATTTTTCTGTGCTACGATGAGATTTGAGCTGTAGAAGTTAAATTATGAACTTTCAGGGGTCATTGTAGATACAAATTAAGTAGTGTTGCAGTCAGAGAAGGAAACAGTGAAGGTGTGTACACAAGCAACAAAACACAAAAAAGAACAGAAACAACTTAAATTGGCTATTTCTTAGCATTGCAAAAGAAGAGAACCCCATTATGGACTGGGACAGGGAAAATATCACTGCGACAGAGGACAACAAACAGCATTACAGCATTAAAGAGGCAATCAAAATGCAGAAACATGGGACTTTAAACCAGGACGAGGGGGCCTTTTCATTGTCACACACCTGAGATACTGTCCTGCAGAAGTCAGACGGCAGATGGCGCTGTCGTCCTGCCTCCACTGGTAGGAAAACAGCACCAAAACCTGTTTAAATCAACTGACCGGACATGTCCACTAGTGAGTTGAAACTATCAGGTATGAAAACAAACTAAACCTTGGTCTGAAAAAATAATCTACTAAAATAAATTATCAGAACACAAGATGAGCGTCATTGGACTAAGAGTGGCTTAAAGAAACAGTCACTGAATGCATTTTTAAATATCATTCTAATATCAGGTTTATATTCATTACAATACCCAAATCCCAGCATGTCTATGCACAGCTCTATAAAGCCTTCCCCCAGGAGACCAGAGTCCTGCAGTATCTCAATTACACTTTAAATCGGTCCGTGCGTGTGCACTGGCTCCACATGGGCCCACTTTAACAAGCTAATGTAAAACAACTCCCGCTGTTCACGACTTGTTCTCATTAATGGTTTCATTTATATATTTATTTATTAGGTTTTGAGGACAGGCCCTTGCTCTCGCTCGGCTTTCTTTCCTCTCAGGAGATGAATACAGAAACAGATCTGTGTCCGGTAGCTACTTCTCAACAACATGTAGACCTATAATTTTACTCAAGTTACAAAAAAGAGAAACAATATGACAGTATGAAACAATATGGTTGTGTGCTCAGAGACAATAAATACACAAATAAGCTTAACATTTAGCAATTAACTTAGACGCTTTTTCAAAGTTAGCAGAGAAGATAGCAATGGCATTCCATCCATCCATCTTCTCCCGCTTAATCCGGCTGGGTCAGCTTGCTGCCCAATCCTCATAGCACCTGACCCTCCTGGTGGTGAGCCCACAGGAGGGTGGACATTATAGTCCTTGATGTTAGTTCATAGGGGTGTGGGCATGTTTTAGGTTGATGGGGGAAACCGGAGTACCCGGAGGAAACCCATCCAGACACGGGGAGAACATGCAAACTCCACACAGAAAGGCCCAGGCGACCCGGGGATCGAACCCGCAACCTTCTTGCTGTGAGCAAGCATTTATTTCTCTTTAATGCCATTGCTCATGGCTGGCTGAGCAATGGCATTAAAGAGAAATAAATGACATGTCCCTAGAAGACATGGAACTGGTGTAGAAATATTAAAGGGCCCATATTATACTGTTTCCTCATCAAAAACATATCTGGAGTTGTGTTTTGCTGTATTCACATATGTTTAACACACAATTTCCTCATATTTCAGCTGTGTTCTTCTCTCAAAAAGAAAATACCCTTTTCCACCTTGTAATTTTTAAACTCCACACACGTTCACTAGAATTATTTGGATAATTTCAGTCCCAGAATTGCTGGAATTCTTTTACTGAACAAAAGGTAAAAGGTAGATGTTAACATGAAAAAGAGGAAGAGGAACATTCTGAGCTTTGGAGATGTAGACAAACTAATAATAACAGATCACTTAAACATATGTGAATGAAACAAAATACAACTCCTGTATGTTTTTGCGAAGTTTTTAAGGAGGTACCAACATTCTAACATGACTAAAAGACTCCCAAGAGTCACCTTTGTATAACATAGGCATAGGACTTTTAAAGCATCTAATTTCTGGCTATAACAATGTCCCAAATGTCTTGCTTACTGAAACTTACAGAGAACATAAAGATAACAGTGAAGAATGGGCTGGAATTCAAATATTTCTTAAGTAACTGCACTTACCTCTCTACAGGCCTATTTCTCCATGTGTGTTTGGCTGGCTCTCCTCATGTGCCCTCTGCAGCAGACAGGGGAGTCACATATTCTGCGTCAGCTCGGCTCAGCTCCTGATGGGCCCATAGTTTATTAGGACAACATGACGCACCTGAAGTCTGTGAAACAAACTATTCCATAAAAGTGTGGTGTGATGTTGGCCGCGAGCAACAGGATGGGATGTGTTGAAAGAGATGTTTGATCCTCCGAAGGAAAGAAGACATCATTAAAAAAGGTCAGCACAAGCTAACGTAATTAGCACAATGTTCCCACACAAACATGGCCATCACACATAATGCTAGAACGCTCAGTTCTTGTGGTTAAGCTGTAACAATCAGGCAAACGCGTGTGTCCTTAGATGACATGGAGCAGTTTGGTCCTTAAACATTTTGCACATAAAAACACCTACCTGGCCAGCCAGAACCACATACTTTGACACAAACAAATATGAGTAGGTCTGGAACTGTACCCTGTGTCCCCGATTCTAGACGGCGTGACTGACAAGCAGATTAGCCAGTCAGAGACACATGGACCATTCATGTCCAAACAAATATGGCATCTTACATTAAAAAAGGGGAAAAAACATAGAGGACTGAGAAACAGTATGCATTTCTGGAGAATCAACAATTGGAGGACCAAACTTGATTGATCTCAGGTAAATACATTTTGTTGAATTATACACACATTTTCTAGAGGAGATGTCTGCATTTGAGAGACACATAATACAAATTAGCAGCTGTTGTTGGACCATTCCAAATTAGATCAGAAATTTTTCATACTCTGTGTCCAAATACAGACCCTTCTGGATTCAAGCAGAATGTACAAGGGCAGGCAGCAAAAACAGAGCATATATAGTCATATTTATTTCACGGATCATGTAATGGTGATCTGAAGTAAGTAAGTGTTTCTTTATATAGTGCTTTTCACAGACACATGTCCCCAAAGACCTTTTACAGAGCCTTATTTACAGACCAATCTTCATTCACTCCATACCTGGTTGTGGTAAACTACTACTGTAGCCACAGCTACCCTGGGGCAGACTGACAGAAGCGAGGCTGCCAATCAGCGCCATCGGCCCCTCCAACCACCACCATCACACATACACACACCACTTTCATTCCTAAGGCACATGTTTATTGTTTTTTGAGTATCTTAGTTCTGATTGTGTGCTTGTTTTGTAATGAGGTTGAAAATAGCAGGGAAACCCTCCCAAAACCCACCTGACAAGGATGTGACCCTAGAACCAATTTAATTACAATTCCAAAATATACTTATTGTATTAAACTAAACAGCATGCTAATAAAATCGGCAGTAATCAAGGTTTTATTAGACATATGCTGTAAAATCTGTAAAGTCTAAGTATGATGCACCTAAACAGCATCTGATGGAAGGAGTTATTTGCACTGAAGTTGAAATTTTAATTAAGAGTTAAATAGTTACAGATGAAAAGTAAAATAATGAAAAGTAATAACCATGATTTGGATGATCATTTTCAGTTTAAAATGAAGACTTGAAATCATCACAGTTTTGGCAGAGAGCCAAAAACACAAGCTCTGTTGACTGTAGTTATTTGCCTATTACGTGTTGTTAATAATGTGTATCAATAACATTGCATGGCTGAAAGCAGAACGGTGATGACAGCTTGCTATCACAGAGCATATTTGTGAAAGAAAGACTGTCACTATTGTCCCGCAACAGTAAATAATTATCATCTGATTGAAGACTTTTAGTATAGGCCTGCGCATTGGTGCACCTGAACATATTACCAACACATGCTTTACACATGTTAATAAGACCTGCAAAAATAACAAAAGCCTATCACATTTATAAATCAGTCAAATGAAGACAAATTAAGGATTAGCTCGGACTGATCCATTCTGATAATCTGGTACTTCCTGTTCTGTGGGCCCCGAGCTGAAGGATATTCCCTTGACTGACAATTACACATAATTACAGCGTCTGAGTGAAAGCGTTATTTAACAAGCTGTGTCCTAAATTACCTATAATTGACACGGTCATTTTATAAAATCATTGACGAAGTTCGACGACTCCTTGCTTTTCCAGATGTCTGAGGGCCGAGCTCTGTGACCCGCATCTTCTGATTTATGACTCCAGAGAAAAACAGCCAAACTTTACTCTTGGTTTAAAGTTAAAGTTTTGTTTTCATATTCCAGCAAGAATACGAGTGATGTTATCTGTTCACAGACCCACGCCAAGGAAATCACCGCTGCTCTGTTGATTAATATATTTTCAACATACAGTCCAATTGGTTCACCAAGATTCATTAATTTCAAAGTTTATCAAGCCAAAACACAGTAGAAAAATATTGATGAAGCATTTTAAGTGGATTGGGTTCCAACATTTGCTTGCTCTGTTGACATAAAAGGAGGATCAAACCAACGAAGAGGTTTGCAGCACGCAGACCAGCGCTGAGGCAAATCCAGTAATTGAATCCCAAAAGATTACCAGAGAACAACTGAAGGTGAGTAAGAACTGTAAATAAATGTTTGCAATAAGCCCCCATCTTCTAGAATCTTTGTGGATTAAAGTACAGGATTAGTTTTAAGAAGTGATTGTTTTACAGTGAACTCATTGTGCTACTAAAATATCAAGGCCATTGTATTTTTGTGGACATTTCTTTAAAATCACGGCCATCGTCATCACCTTATAGTGCTTAGTTTAGTTTATTTTAGAAATGTTGAACATATAGCTGTCCTTGCATTTGTCTCAAGCTCACAGGATCATGATCAGATGAGGATAATAATAGTTTCAATCCTTAAAGTCCTAGTTTATGTGAAACTGACTCTTGTGAGCATAAAGCTGTGTTAAAATGTTACTTCCTCAACAAGATCCCTGCAGTTGTGTTTTGTTTCATTCACACATTTGAGTAACCCTTTGTTATTAGGTTGTCTACATCTCCAGTAGTAGACACTTCGGTAAAGACTGGCAATTCCACGTCTGAAATTATCTAAAATGAATAATAGTGAAGGTGCATGGAGTTTAATAACACAGTGGAGCACTACTTGTAATACCACGACATCACAAAGTGATTTGAGTGAAGAACATCTTAAATCTGCAGAACACAACACCAGGTATGTTTGTGATGAGGAAATAACATTTATAGATCAGAAAAAGCTAAGAAAGATTTTTTAATTACATTTAAAACTAACATTTTAAAAAATTAGCAAGTTTAAAATGAATGGAGTGAAAACATTTTCAATTCCCTTAATTTTTATTGTTAAATGTCCAAAATGTCACATGAAAAGTCGATTTGTAACAACAAAGTCACAAGAGTGCATCTTTCAGTATTACCCTGTTAAACTTACAACATAAAATACTCACAAAACAGAACAAAATGTTCTTTGTTGTTTTGATCAGTTTCTGTATTCCAAGCAACCACATTCTGACATCTAGATGCCCCATGAAAACGTCAGCACCAGAAATCCCTGAAATGTCCATAACTAACCAGAATATACCAGACGTGACTGCACTTCTGCATCTGCCAGTGCTGCTTTAAAGACACATTCTGATCCCACTAATCCTGACCCAAAGCCCCAAATGTGACAGTGCTATCCCATTTGAAAAATTGAGAAAAAAAAATCCACATGAAAAAATACATTTGAAGATTGTATTTCTAAAACAAAACGTCACCAGGAACTATCTTTCGCTGTCTCAAATTTTTCAAAATAACAACTTTTTTTGGGACCATATAGGCTATAATACAAGCACAAGGGTCACTAAAGAAATTATAATTTTTTTGAAAATCTTTTTGCCCTGTTGTGGTACGACTCCAAGTATCATGTTCTTCAAGTGCTTTTAGTTTAAGTGTTATAAACATTTTATAGCCTATTTGTTAAGCAGACCTATATCTAAACCCCTTTGTTCAAGTATTTCTTGTTGTACAACTTAAATAATTTCGATCACTTGTCTTTTGTAGAGTTCTGATGATTATTCAGCACTTCAACAATTACTCACATGTCTGTCGCCCTCTACTGGCAGTGTAGGAAGTGCACAGGGCATAATTGGGCACTGCTTTAGCTACATGTAACAGATAGAAACAAGAGTATATTTTTTATGAGGGAACAACATTGTCTATCACGGTTTAAAATTCCCCAAAGTCATTTCAACATAACATGAAATCTTTAAAGCAGCACCATGTAACATTTTGATGGAGGATCTTCGACCTCCTTGTCTTCAGTTAGATTGTTATTGCTTTGCTTGGAATGTTCCACGGTGTGGCATTAAACAAATCTATCATGCATCTATTACAGGTGTTTTTATTCCTAAAAATGATCCAGATAAACAATCATGTGTACTGAGAGCGGGTCACCTCTCCACAGATCTGACCTTTAATTTAGCCTAGTGGTGTCACACACACGCAAAACAATAACATCTCTATGAATACAAGAAGTAGCTGTCCCACTGACAGAAATGCTACATAATGCACCTTTAAGTTTACCCTGGAGTATTGCAGTCAACGTTTGCACTGGACATCTGGTGGGTCACATCATCTGAGTTCTGGGGACAGAGTCCTGCTGGTGAGCGGGGTACCAGTGTCCGAAATTGTTCATGTACGCTCCGGAGTGGACGGGTGCTGCTTTGGAGGCCATGCTGATGTCCCACAGGGAGCAGGGGGAGGACGAGGAGGTGGGCGGGGGGGCCAGGTGCTCCCCCTCCACTCCACAAGGGCCGTTCTTCATGATCTTCTTGTACTTGGAGCGCTTATTTTGGAACCATATTTTCACCTACGAGACAAAAGGAGACATAATGGTTAGCAGATTTATAGATACTTTGCTTTGCAGTGTTGTCACACTGGGGGAGGGGGTTCTATATGCATGTTTATGGCGTAATATTCATCAGTTGCTATGATGACAAACACTGCCAAGTTTTAAAATGGTCTCAAACTCAAGAAGAAATACAGAATGGATTTAAAAACACTTTTTCAGAAGCATGTGATCAATATGAGTGTTCATGGTCCAGTTTAGGTGTTCGATTTTCTACAAAAGGTGAGAGTGACTAACTGAGAAACTGTTGGCTAATGCTAGCTAGCGTGTGACTGCAATTTGAAGGGACTTGTTTAACAGTACACATCAGCTCACCTACTGAAATTCCACCTAAATCAGTTCTTTATGGTCAGATTAAAGTCTAATTTTAGAAACAGAGCTTCAGACAGAGCAGGGCCTACAGATAGCATCACACCCCCAACGATGTTGAAGACATCATCAGAAAAGTATCAGTAGAGTACAGACAAATGAAACATTTTGTTCACTTTTGTTGTTTATTATCTAAAGAGACGACATAAGCTCTTTGAGTTGTTAGGAAAATTTTCATTTGTTAAATGACAATATTGACCTAAAACATAATAGAATAATAGAAACGAGAAAACTGTAGATGCATGTATGTGGCTTTATTGTTGAAACAGTTTTAAACCCAACATGTATGACCTGGAATCAGATTCTTTTGAATCACAATTCAGAGCTAAGGGGCAGAGATAGGAAATAGCTGAAAACAGAAATTTTCTAAGCACTCAAACATAGAATGCAGGACAGTTCAGGATTACTCAAACATGGGCAAAGTGGGTTTGCCCGTCATGGACTACTGAAGTATGCAACTTGAACAACAGGCTCACTAATACAAAACCAGAAATGTGGTACTGCCGATAATAAGCTCCTATAATAAGTCTGTTTATAGTTTTCTTTGTTATGAAGCCAGTTTGAACACTGAAACTATCATGCAATGTATCTCTACTACGTACTTTGCATGGTGGCCACCACCTCATGACCTCATCTGGTGGAGTGCGTAACAAACAAATTGAACAATTATACAAACATGCTTGAACACTATAAAACACAACTACAACTGTTTATCATGGAGGAAACATATTTTAGCATAATACGGGACCTCTCTATTCATGCACATAATATAAATACAGCTTTTTATTTATGGATGTATTTATTTGTCTACTGTATGTTATTTTATTTTATTTTTACCATAATATTGGACCTCTCTATCCAAGCATACAATAGGGCGACAATTTTTCTATCATCTTTTTTATTATTATTATTATTATTTTATTTATTTATTTAATTTTTTATTGTATTTATTTATTGCAATCAACTGACACGCTGACTCAGTGTTGCTCTAATCATCAACTTGAATCTACGGAGGCACTCCTCTGATGTGGTTGATAAAAGTTGGCGTGCGCAGTGCTTTGATAGCCACGCTCGCAAATTGAGCATTAAATTTCATGTAAATGCTTGTCAGGCAACTGTCATCTTCACCAGAGCACCACTACATCATAAATAATTGCAAACACATAGGACCCAAACATCCATTGTACTGCATATGAAAATACTAGGACCCTGAAATACTTTGTTTTTGTTTTTTTCCATTTTGCGTTTTATGGAAGATATTTTGTTCTATAAAGTTCACTTAGGCTAATTAACTCCATCAAATACTACCCAACTTTCACACATTGTTTTTGTTTTGAATCGGCCAGAATTCAAACAGCATTTAACTAGCTCTCTATTGTTCTGTTTTACGCACTGACGTCAATTATGGGCTATTAGAACGTGGAAGGCTAGTGCTATCACTTCGTCAACAAAACCCATGGAGTCTTAGCGCACCAAAGTAGAGGCACGAAACTTATAGCCCACAGTGTAATCATTGACACAGATACAGAATATGTTTAGTGTATCTTATGGCGGGGAGTCCATCAACAGCCCGTTAAGCTAATGCAGGCGCAGTGAGAGGATTTCAGCAGTAATTATTGGTTTCGTATTACCAGTGCAACGTGGGGCCTGACAGTTTTCCCTGAGAGTGTGGTTAATGGCACTAGCATTAGTCGAACAGTGTGGTGGAGAGGCACGCCAGGTGCTGCCGTCTTTATGGACTCTATGGGTTCTTGTATTTTTATATAAATACTGTGACGGGTAAGTTTGATGTGTGTTTAAAATTGCTTTCTGTTATTTCGCCATACAAATTTGGTCACATTTTTATATAGGGCTTTTCCACTTTCAAGGCACTCATAGCGGTTAAGATCCAGTCACGCATTCACACACACATTCACCCACCAGCGTACACGGACAGTGGGGGCGAGGTGGGTTATGTGTCTTGCCCAAGGACACAACAGCAGCATTCATCTGTGGGAGCTGGGATCTGTAAGTCAGCGGATCTGAGCGCTGCACCAATGATTGATTTCTTTTTCCTTTCTTTGTGTCAGTGTCAAGAGTGGGACTCAAACTGCCGCCCTACAGATCAGAGGGCAAACATCTCCGAACTGAGATACTGTCACCCCTACTAAAAACTACGTGCTTTTAGGTTGCTTCTAATCAGACCTGGATAATCCGTTTAATTTAGTTGAGTAACATTTTCAATACATTTGGAGTCAGACACCTACTTTAACTTTTTTTTTAACTATTGTTTGCAGTAACAGTGTTCTTACTTTAGTAAAGGTTTTGGCAACTCTCCACATGTAACTAAAGATTTTTGATAATATTAAATGATTTCAACATTTGCGTACCATATCTTACTCCACTACTTTAACCCTACATTATAAATGAGATAGCACTTTTAAAAATCTCTAATTCTGGTTACTGTACTTCAACTTTCTTAGTGTTATTTTTAAAGTAATGGTACTCTTACAATTTACAAACAGTCTTGAGCTACTTGTACAGATGTCTGCCAGTAAAAATGAACATCTTCCAGTAAAAATGAACCCTTATTTATTTATTTTAGGTAAACAACAAAGCAACTCTATCACTTTCAAAGCTACATTTTTTCTGTTTTAAATCCTGCAAAGCCTGCACGCTGCCTCTGCCAGGGCACAGTGGAGTCACACAGAAAATGGCTGCTGCTGCTGGCCCACGTCCTAATGGTGCAGTGTCCAGACAGGGCCGTGTTATGTGATCCCTATCTTATACGCTGTTTATATTTCCTCATTGCAAAAGCACACTACAGAATACTGGACCAATACTACAGGAGCTGAATACATGCACGCAGATGTGAAGGCTGTGAGCGCGGAAAAGGTCACATCGGAAAATTGACACATACTTTTGGAGAAGTGTGTTAAAATGGTGCTTTGTTACAAGGCAGGCTTGATAACATTTTGTATATAATATCAGAACAGTAATTTAACAGAGTAATTTAATTTAAATAAAACAATAAAATCTAACCTGATAATCTAATTATGGTATGCGTAAGCAGTTAATACCCCATACTCCCCTTTACAGGTTTATTGTACCAAATCTTTACCAACCTGTCGTGTCAAGATCCATGCACTTACCAGAAAGTACATTATTTCAGATTTTAAAAGAAGATGAAATTGAATAGAATTTGTGCTTGATTTTACATCCTTAAACATGTGTTTTGTAAAATCTTTAGACATAAATATAATTTAAGCTTGAGAATGTATTAATAATAATTGATAACTTTTCTAAAAGTGATGCAACTCGATGGCCAAAACAACCAAGTTAAATCACAATTTACACACGTTTATAAGTATAGCATATTCCCAATTAATTAAATATTAGTACCATTATGTATAACATAATACTATGGAACATAATGGTGCAAATAGCTTAATTTTGTTTTCAAATTGTGGTGTTGTTTGGCTTTCTTTATACATTTTAAATTACTTTTAAATGCTTTGATCTCTTTAGACAATTCTTTAGAACAAAATTTGATGTGATGATTTTTATAAAAGGTTCCTACACTTTCTACAACCCGTAAAATTAGAATACACCATTTTCCATTAGGCGTTGTGACACTGATCA
This sequence comes from Odontamblyopus rebecca, assembly GCA_030686955.1. Lineage (NCBI taxonomy): Eukaryota > Metazoa > Chordata > Actinopteri > Gobiiformes > Gobiidae > Odontamblyopus > Odontamblyopus rebecca. Next base: position 27,152,101 of record CM060667.1, read on the forward strand.
AATTGTAATGACCCATAATGGCCACTCTTGGTAATTGTTACAATATCCAAACTTGCCTCGCTTCGTGCTGCGGTTTATGACAAGCTCGAGTTAAGCCAGCGATCATTTCAGAGATATCCATTAATGACTAATATTACACCAGTCATACATTCTTTTTGTCTGTCTGCCTGCTTTGTTTGATTTGTACAACAGTGCATTCTAGCCACTTCTCCACCGCTAAAGTCCAAATGGAGCCGAGCGGATGATCTCTTCCTCCCAGTGTAAACAGAGCTGCGGTGGTTAATTCAAACGGGATTAGAGAAAACCTCTCTCCATATCGTCTATGTACACTGAGCATAAGCAAATACACTGCTACACCAAACCAGCCCGAGAGTGGTATCAAAACTCATAAACAAAGGAAACTGTGAAATTTAATGTAAATATGACAAATATTGCAAATTGTATCATATAAAAATAAAAAGTATTGTGTGGTTAGACACTTCAAGACCACTTGCAATAGGTTTACAGTGGCTTTTTCTCCAAATTTTTTCACTGTAAATCAGTTTAGGCTATTACACACATTTCTGTGGAACAAACTGTTATGAAATAACTTTATGTTGCAAGTCTTGTAACTACATAATTAAAGGGTTGGGAGTTAGAGTATTAAATTAACCATTAGTTCATTATGACATATTTTTAAGCATTATCAAATATCATATTTGATTTTGATTTTGTTTGTTTGTGCAGTGAATAGATAATAAATTGTGGCGCTTTCATATTGCAAAATGTGCTTATAATAATATTTTAGAAATCCAAAAATGCAAATTGTTCAATTATATTTCCCTATATAGCTAGATAAATCCTGTGTCTCTATAAAAGGGTGTTACATTCATAAAAAAGAAATGAAAATAACCATAGATGTAGCAGGTATGGCAACATTTTGGAATTATCATTAGTGCTCTGTTGTCAGTGTCACGCATGACTCATGATAGTTTATGAGAACTCATCCAGGCTAACTTCTGCATGTCTAAAGCATCTCATTAAGTGAACGGAACTATTTAACTGCATTGACGAGCCAAGCCAAAAGTGACAGCATTTTATAAGAATGCGCCGGCTCCTGTTTGGGTTTTTCACGCCGACCTTAATACGCCTTCTGTGTGACCTCTATTACAACAACAACAAGAAACTATAAACCAAAATCAACCACAAGTTATCTGATACCAACTCATCCAAGTAGAAGGAAACTGAAATGCCATGACTGCACTAATTTACCAATAAATAAATCATGTATGTAATCAAGCATTTTAAATGATGTTGCAGTCACTCAAAATATCACTAATTTTGTGTATAGTGTTCAAAAAGGTATGTAGCAAATATAGTAACAGTATTTTTGTATTTTTTAGTAGACAAAACTACCTGCAAATTATCAACGCTACACCACAGACTTCATCTAACATTATTTGACCTGAATACAATTATGCAGTCACACAAGTCCATGTACTAGTATGTTACAACCTTATATAGACTGTCTAGTGTCAGAGTCATTCATAATTTACACTGTTGTCATAGCGAAATTTTCAATTCAATACTAGATTTGCCACAATAATTATTACCATCAACTTAGATAATCATTTGTTATAGTGACAGGCTTATTCAAAACACAATATGTTTTATTTTGGATGGATCAAAAATCCTCAAAATGTTGCCTTCAATCACCCTTGAATATTAGACCAAATATATACCTGCGTTTGCGTCAGGCCCAGTTTGGCGGCCAGGTCAGCTCTCTCGGGCAGGGCAAGGTACTGTGTCTGCTGAAAGCGCTGGTTCAGAGCCTGGAGCTGCAGACTGGAGTAGATGGTGCGGGGCTTCCGGATCTTCTTGCCTTTGCCGTTGAGCCTCACCTCCCCATTTTCAATCACCGCAGTAGGTTTGTCATGTTCTGCACAGAAGAGCAGTGAAGACACAGAGTTTTGGGTTGAGTGATGTTGATTGAATTAAATTATATTATACACGTTTTACTGCTTTGATTTGATTGTAAAGATGCACTGTGTAACTTTTCCCTGCTTGCCTCCATGGGGTTGTTTTTGACTGGACACCACCAGGTCAAGGTACAAATTAGATCTGTCATGAAGCAACACCGCTCAAAGTATATGCATGTTTTTCAAGGTTTTTGAAAACTTTAATGCCATACTGTGTTACTTTCCAGGCAAAGCATTACTATCTCCATAGAGACAAGAAGATGGGCACATAATTATGTGCATATATCATAAGCCTACATTCCCAATAGTTTACATTGTTATTCAGAATATGCTATGACAAGTTTATATATATATATATATGTGTGTGTGTGTGTGTGTGTGTGTGTGTGTGTGTGTGATTACTTGCCTTGAATTTCAGAACTTAAAGAGTGGATGGGTTATTTTATTGGTGGATTTCCCAGATCAATATAGAAGTAAAAATATTAAGTATGGAATGGTATGGTTTCCAAAAAGAGGGTCTGTTCTGTCTGTTGCTCACATGCTGCTCGCCCACACTCATGTTATGACAAGAGCTCACAACAGCTGTGCACTGCCCCAGTCCCACTACAGGCAACTGGAGTGCACAGGAAAATCCCACCTGTAGTTATTCTGTAGTTATGTTGGCATGATCTATTGGCAGATTTACGGCTGCAAGAATACATTAAAAAGTATTTGATCTCCGTGATAATGATTTATTCTACATATTAAAATAGTTTCACTTTGTCAACAACAAAAAAGCAAAAAGAAACTGAAGTTGTTTGCAGCAGAGCTAGATGGACAGAACAAGTCCAAAAGTGTGCAGTCCAGTTAATTCTGGAGTAAATTAATGGTTCATTTAAATGTCATAAGTAGTCAAGAATTCATATAATGCACAAGCCAAAAAAAGTCTCTGTATTTGAATATTTAGTTTTTTTGTTTTATTATTATTATTATTATTATTATTATTATTATTATTATTATTATTATTATTATTATTGGTGGTGGTCGTGTTTATTTATTTATTTTTTCTTACTTACCAGACTCCTCTAGTCTAGCGTGTCCCAGTCCGCCGCTGTGCGCACCGGGCTGGTACGGCAGATATGCTCCGGGATGGCTGTATGGAGAGTATCCTAACGGCCGCCCGTATGAGGCCCCTGAGGGGAACGGGCCTTCATGCTGCGAGGGCCCCACCGCGTGCAAACTGTGGACCGGGTAATGATTGTGTGACAAGCCGGGGGAGGGCTGCTGGTGTCCGGCATGTCCAGGGTAGCTGTGTCCACCGAATTCCAAAAAGGCCGACTTGGACGGGTCAGACAAAGTGTCCGGCATTGAGCTCATAGTCATTATTGGGCCCTGGGCAGTGATGCACTGTGATCTGCTAACTCAAACCCGGAGGCGTCTTCAAGCCAGCCATAACGAGGAAGAATATCACAGACATAAAAAGATTAGCGCGAAAGTAAAATGTCAAACCTGGGTAAAAAGCATCTTAATAGCCTGGGCACGACAACCCCACAGGCCGTAGTTTTGGTGCTTTACTTCAGCTACATCCCAAGTTCTGCACGAGTCCGTTCTGACCCAAACCTCGACGCTCTCGGATATCCACGAACTGCAAAGCAAAAAGAGTTCAAACTGCAACAGGATAGATCTCCGCGCGGTTGGTTTCGTGGCTGTTTTGGGTCCAGCCGCGTGGTTTTCCTCTGCACAGTAGCACAGTAAAGGGCTGTAAAGACGAGGCTGCGTGCGCTGCGCGCTTCAGTTCTGTGTGACTGCAGCAGCACCCATGTCTGCCTCTCGCGCGCACAGCACGCTCATTGGCTGCGGCGTCACCAACCACAGCACGAGCCACTGAGTGCGCAAGGCACCGGACAGGCCCGGAGCAGCGCGGGAACACACGGATTAAACCATTACGCACCGATCTGCAACATGGAACAAGGCGCATAATAGAACACCAGGGGCTTATGGCATCCCATATTTGTCTCTTACATGCTGCGTCTATGTTAGGCTCATAGGTTGGGCATGGTTGAGTTTATTTTTTGACACAAAGATTCCAGTCTGCACAGTATATGCTAAAACTAGCCCACTTCTCACATGCTATAGAGTATTATTCAAATCAAATCAACATATCATGCTTAGTATTTCGTGGAACAGTCTAACCAATTAAATTGTACTGAGCTCAAGGCTTAAATGATATCCTATCACACGGCCTCCTGGACGCATGCATGCGGTCAAGCACACCGCCTGTGGTCCCGCGCCACGGACAGTCACAACAAACAAACTCCTTCGAGAGAAACGAAACTTGTTATTTGGGCAAATCTTTGGTTCTGGCGCTGGAGTCTGAGTTTGTCATTACGCTCATTTGGAAATCCCGGACCTAGTGCCTTCCAAACAGGGGCCCGGAGCACTTAGAGTCAGAAGATAAACAATGATGTCTATAGGAAAATTCAAATGTATTTAGTTATCTACAAGTTTAAAGTCCGAAGTGCCTCCTCACCCAAAAATAGGGCAATATTTAGAATTAGGTTAAGCTGCTTTCGTGTGAAAATTGGGCCTGTTAGGCCTATGTTGACATCCGAGTGGGCCTAATTTTAGAGCTAATTTATGCTATATCCAAACGTCTTTTGCCACAAGAAGACTGTTCTACTTGGCCATATTTAGATAATCATTTTGTTATTTAGGTCGGAAACGTGTTCAAGAGCAGAATGGCAAAATCGGCTCGTTACCAAGCGCCACCAGAATGTGCCTCACGTCTATAACAATGAAAAGGAGCTACGGACCGATGTGTTCAGCAGAAAACGCAGGCGCAAGAATAAATGTAGGGATGTGTCTAAAGGTCTATCCTATTGTAACAATATACTCACATCAATTGAATATGACAATAGTAAATATGCAACCACTTGGCTTGTAATAACAACATATTAAGTGTTCTATAATCGATGTATAAAGCAGGGTCAGACCGGAGCGCCATCGAGCAGAGAGAGAAATGTTTTGGCATGTTCCCCGCGCCTGTGTGCCGCTGGATCGGGCTCTTTATACCAACAGGCTGATGTGAGAGGAGTTATTACGCATCCCAGGCGGCACTGCGACTTTCATGTGCGGCCAACATTCCTCTCCTCCTTGATTTCACCTCTGTACGAGCTCGGCAACACCCTCTGCGCCATCCGTGTTGTTATTACGGTATGAATCTCTCCACCGGCTCGTTTTTCGTGCACTGAAAGAGAAAGACGCACGCATGGAAGCAAACAAACTAGAGCTCACTTAAACCTGAGTAGCCGTGATTTGGCCTATAGGCCTATATTACAGACCCGGATACTGTAAGGACCTTTTGTGTGTCAGGATCTAAAAGATATTGCTGTGTAGACTCTGTTGTGAAAATATGGTTTAAAAGGCTATTGCAAACCAAATTGTGAACCATATGAAGAGTGACGCGCTGAACAAGTGGCGGTCATAGCTCTGCAAAGGCCTGTAGATAACAGGGTCCTGAGAATTCCCTTTTTTGAAGTTGACATGTTCATCTGTCATGTTTATAACAGGTATTGTTTTAGCATACATCAGAAATATTTTCTACTGAATTTCTTAGTTTAATGTGGGATGCACAAACGGCTGCTTTGACTTAATGGATGTCAAATTCAGATAAATTCCGTTTAAAATGCAACCAGGTAAATAACGATATAACGATATCACAACCGTGCCCTGAAGGAGAGACAAACCCTTCTCCTTTTAACCGTGGTTTGCGTGGCCTTTAGTACTACGCAGGTCTGTAGTGACAGATACTAGATTCTCATATTCAATCTCATTGGGATCAAATTTGGAAAACTTTCTGGCATATATTTATAGCGCACATATTTATGTAATTGGATGTATCTGAAAGTGTTTCTTTTAGCAACTCATTTGTCCCTTAGCCTATAGGAACAGGAGCAGTAAAGAGAGGGTGCTTGTCCCTCTTGTTTTTGCATCTCTGGTACATGAAATGTTCAGTTTAATGTAAATTCCATTTTGATATGTCGTCATAGTTTCAATGGGACGATATAACACACAGTGAAAACCAAAATACATAGGTGGTTGTATCATGGAGTATTTTAAAATGTTTTTAAAAAAGTATTTGTATGCGATACTGCTTGGTTTATGTAACCTGTAGAGCTTTAAAGAAACACAGAAGAATTATCAGGGCAAAACAAGTAGCTGACAGTGACTATTTGGTCTATAACATTTCACAAACTGAAATAGACTTCTGCTTATTTATTCTTGACAATATTTGTAATATCATAGGAGTATATGATGACCAGTAATCCACTCATGAACTCAATGGGAGAAGTGCCATTTTAATACTGTGGTATGTCAGGGATCAGTAGATGCTATGGACCCTCACATACGCAGCCTGGTGCATGTGGATGGTGATCCTCCAGGTGAGCTCAGAGAAAGAGGCGGTGTCCCTCACACTGTAATTATGGCGTGCCATTCTGGAGCGCTCAACAAAGGCGAGCCTGCAGCCTGCAGCAGCACAGAGCAGGGATGTGCTTGTGCCTCTATTCACACCAGAGTTAATAACAATACTGCAGAGTGCAGAGCAGACAGTGTGGCGTCAGCCCTCCCACGTGTGTCTTTGCGTGTATGAGCTGATGAGGAGGAGGCTGCATGAGGCGGGTGTGAGACAATGAGAGAGAAAGAGCATGCCCCACTGTACAACCAGCACATTTCCAACAGCGTAACCTTTACTGCACTGGAGACTGGAGCTCTGCACTATCCTCAGTTGACATCATCTGTGAAACAACAAGACAAACATTTTCAGGAATTCAGTTAGACTTCAAAGCATCCAAATTATCACTATAACAAGGGTTAATGTCAATGTTTTACTTAAGAATTACTGTTGCACCAGGTAAAAAAAAACTCACTCTTTCATGTGCTGTGTTCATGTGCTTGATCGCATTAAAAAAAATGCAATGTAACATATAATTCAGCCTGTTTTTGAAGTGCTTGTTGGTGGTAGAACCCCTGTGTGCAAATCACGCCGAGACAGAGGCCCCACGCTCAGATCCGCAGCCTCCTCTCAGTAGACCTCACAGTATTACTTGCCATCTGAAGTGTCACAGAGCACACATGTCTGAGAATGTTCACAGCTGAACCAGTGTTGTGACATGTAACTCCAACATGCTAGCCTTGTATGGACCTTTTATGAAACTATAATTGGCCCAAAGATATTTGAACTCCACTTGAGGCATGAACTCTCCATAGACCAAGGGCAAGTCAGCTTATACCAGACTCCATATAAGAACCACCACGGCTTAAGATTTGGTGCTGATTTTCATTTCCTTCACACTTGGATGTAGTGAAGCCATTCTAACAACATCAGCAGCAAACAGTGAAGGAAGAATGGAGTATGAGATTGACAAGCAGATTGCTGGGCATCTGCTGTCCCAGTATTGGACTGCTGGGAAGTCAGAAGGACAAAATATCATATACTAGCACACAAAACAAGTTTCTGTTGCAGAGTGTTCAGGTGTGCCTTTAGAGACAGGGTGAGAGGAGCTAAATCACTTGAAGGTGCTCGGACTATTGCTGCTGCTCCTTCACATCAACTAGACCCCAGAGAAGATACTGTGACTCTGGCCGGGGAACACCACAGCATCCCCCCGGAATAGCTGCAGGAGGGCTGGTGAGGGCACTAGAGAGTAGTTTACTTTATAGAAGATGGATGAAACTACTATATATTGGCAGTATATTGTATAGTGTTTGGTAAATCATTTTCTCTTGCATTAGACCTTTAGAAGCATGGAAGGAATATTTTCCACCACTAAACATGTCGGCTTTCAAATTGAACTGTACTGAACCACATTTAACAAGTGCAAGGCTTTTGTAAAGAACAAAAAAAAAAAAAGAATTTGTCATAAATAACTTCTGATAAAAATCGTAAAAAATCTCTATTATCTCCATTTTCACAATTGTGGCTGACAGGCTTTGAAGTAAAATAAAAAAATATAAAGTACAGAACAATGGAGTAGTTAAACTAAATAACGGTTTGGACCCGTGGACTGTTTTGGTGCATGGGCTCAAAGCAGATGGTTTAATAAGATCCTGCAGTGTTCTGGATACTCCCTGGTGACTGGGACCCAGAGGAATCTAGAGGAATGATGCTTCTGTTGTACCTCTGTGCTGAGACATGTGGCATTGTTGGACATTGACATTTTAGCACAGTGACTCTGGAAAGTCAATGCAAACTGCCAATTATGTAGTTATGTTCCCATATACATTCAAGATTTTCTGTATAAACTAAAAGACCATATGAAAAAAGCAGTAACTCTATTTGTAAACCATCATACACTTGATGGGGCAGTATTGTGTGTGCTGAGTGGTCCGTGTGCTGTGACTGTTGCTGTCACCTGCAGAGCTGCTCTCACCTTTGATCACTGTCGTCATTATGAGCAGAACACATCGGCCCTGAGGCTGAGTCCTCAGAGGTGAATCTTATTGTTCTCTCACTGTCTGTGTGCAGTCAGGTCCAAAAATTAATTTAAAAAAAACTCCTACGTGTGTGGTGGAGATTACAGACGTGTATTAGATTAGGTGCATTTATGCGTCACAAATGAGGCAACATTTTAACACATTCACTTTGATGACAGCCACTTGTTTAATTAAACCTGATTTGTATTACTCAAATGTTGAAACACTTACTTTCAAAAGATATATTGATTAATAAAATAAATAATTAATCACATCATTATTATTAAATTAATATATATATTGATTAATAAATAAAATGTGTTTAGTCTGAACCTTTTATCTTACACATAGGTTGTTTTCATTATAATTTTGTGGTGGAGGGCATGTGGACCAGACTAATACCCCTCATACAGAGGTCGTTCTGGACTAAGGACATTTGCTATGATTTTACAGGAGATCAAATGTGATTATCCACAGATTGTAAAAGTCACCATCATGCCTTATGTAACTGAAGATGCATAGTTATAACTTTAGTTATTCGATTACCATGAAAATTCACACTGCTGTGTGAACAGAATTGTGAAATTAACCTTTCTTGTCAGTGGTGTATGTGCCACTTAAATCTCAGTGTTGTACACATTGCGTGACTTACCCATTCATTTTTATGTTAAAATTAAAAAGATTTCACCCATAAAATTGTGTGTAAACCACCACAACTGCAGTTAAGACATTAAAAGGACCAAACTGGCAATGACCCCCTCCTTTACTCAGGACTTGAGTGAGATTGATGTCATCTTTTAACCCTTGTGCCTTGCGTAGTTTTCTTCACATTTTCTTCACATATGTGGCTGGGAAAAAACTGGAATATCTGACCACCACACCACCACAGATGGAGTATGAGACTGACAGGCAGTGCAGCGTGCAGCGTCTCCAGTGTTGCGGCCTCTGTATTGGTGTGTTGTGGTGAAGAAGGAGAAAGGTAAAGCTCTCAATCTACCGGTCTATGTTTGTACTCTCACCTGTGGTCATGAATTGAATGAATGAGTTTACTCTGCAGGGTGGTTGGGCATTTCCCTGAGTGTGAGGAGTAGAGTCGCTGATTCTCCAAGTGGAGAAGAACCAGCCCCCAACCCAGAACACGCTGGTGGGACCATGTCTCTCAGCTGACCTGGAAGAACGGAGGAAGTAAGTGTGAAGGGGGAAAGCAACTGATGTGTGATTATTCTTCACTGAATCTATGTGGTCTGGGGTCTTGTTCACAGACATTGACAGTATACTCAGTATGCGCTTTATACACTGAAAGTGTATAAAGCGTGTGCATGAGTGCAGGCCATTGAAAAAAGGTGAGGCTGGTCCTCATGTACCAAATGAGAGGTGTGGAGAGCAGCACTTGTGTGACTACCCCAGAAAATATAATCCACTGCAATTACACAGAAACGCCTTTGTTTTGATCTAAACGCCATGTCATGGAAAAATCAAAGCTGTGCTCACGATTATAATTACCATGTAAATATGTTTATCACGCCTCTGTTGTCTTGGCAACAGACTTTATGGCAAGGTTAGTTGTTTAACAGCTTTCTGTTATTACAGTATCCCAGTGAATGATTTGCATGTAAAATTAAAGAACAGGTAACCACATCCCTTGAAAGAATAATAATGGGAAGAATGCCAATATAACACACCATGTTAACCTGGTTTAAACCATTCTGGAGAAGCCCAACTTTGTTCCAAATAAATGTAGTGTCTGTGATATTGTCCTCCCTCTGCTCCAGCAGACACAGCTCTCCTGATCTGTGAGGGTTTATGTCCTGTTCTGTGTGGGTTTATATGGGCTCAGCAGGGCTGCAGTGGAAAGAGCTAGGGGCCATATTTGACACTTTTACCCCATAAAAGAGGCTGTGAAACCTGGAAGTCTAACCTCCTCCTGAGGTAATTCTTCCTTTGTGTGGTGGGTTTTACCCGGATGGTTAAGGGCGTGTGTGGCATTATCAGACTATTAGACCTACAGTCATAGTACAGAACGGAACAGCTCGCTAACTTACAGCGCCCTGTAAGTTACGTTTTTACCACAATCAAACAAATATATAATTTTTTAGATAAATAACAGTTTAGTGCTTTGATTGTTGATTTAGCAGAAATCCACGCTGCCCCTATTTTTTTTTTACTTCTAAACCACCATGTTGGTTTTTACCAGAACAGAGGATGGACCTCTCTGATTGGTTAATCTGCCTGTCAATCACACCCTCTGGAATCAGGGAGACAGGATATAGTTCCAGCCCTGCTCATCTTTGTAAAGTTTTGTCAAAGCGTGTGGTTCAGGCTGATCAGGCAAGCTTTGTTATTTGCCATATGTGTTACTGTTCAGAGTGCACATTGTTAACTGATTATGAACTGATAAACAATCCAAGATCCCATTACTAAGGCACATATTTATAGAGGTCTAAAAGAGGTACAACAATATTTGTGTGTGCCAAGTGAAACTGTGATTAATTCGACTGCAGTATATTGTGCAGCCCTGAGAATTCAAACACACTATTCTTCCACCACTCAGTTGGCTGTAATAGTGCAATTGTTTTAGAATGTTGATTTGATGAATATGTGTGTATTTTTAAAGCTACTCCTGCTTTTTCAATTGACCCACTTGGACAAATTAAAGCTGCACTATGTAACTTTTCTAGTGGTGGGTTCCTGTTTCTTTGCCTGGAATGTTCCACAGTAAGATATTAAACCCATCCTGCATTTGTTCAAGGCTTTTATTGCTCAAAGAAATACCTTGGAGAACATGCATTTATACTGTCAGTGTGGTAGCTTTTCCACAGATGTGACTTGTGCTCACTTGTGCCTGCTGTTGTCACCTGCTGTGCAGGGCGAGACAAGTCATACTGTGGAACACAGGCACAACAATAACAACTTCATGGGGAAAAGTTGCCTGACAAGCCGTCTCTTCTACATTCTGGTTAAATCCAGATGTGTCGGGAATTGGGCCATAGAGCGAGAAAAACCTCTGTCCAAACTTGAAATGGACCAACCACTGCCGCTAATTTGTTTCTCAAATACGGAAAACATTTCCTCTTGAAAATTCTCATAACATTCAAGAACAAAATATATAACTTCTTTTACCTGAGATAAATTATATTTTGCTGCTTTGATTGTTGATTATACAAAAATCCAGGCTGTTTCTCAGTACTTTATGCTGTTTTTTTCTCCATATAAGCAGCCATGTTTGCTTTTGCATGGACTATGCGCACCTCTGACTATCTGCCTCCCTCCGAAATCAGGGAGACAGAATACGCCTTATTTTATTTGTTGTATTGTATTGTATTTATTATATTTTATTATTTTTTATTGTTTTTTAAAATGTATTCATTCACTTTACGGTTTATATGTTATTGGGGTTATGCAGTTTTGAAGTTTTCCCCAAATAAGGTCATGCATCCTGACGTTGTGAGCATGTGCATTCCTCTGAAATCAGACATGAACTGCAGCTATAGCAGAGGACAGACACTCAGCCCTCAACAGCGCTGTGGTATTGTAATAAAGTCTTTAGCTGCTGCAGATTTTTGTAAAGAGCCATTTCCCTGTCATCTCTGATCAGAAGAGACGCTGCTGAAAGACCACTGCACCCTCTCTCCCTACTCTGGTGTCTGCGCTCTCCAGGTCTCTCTCGTGCAAAAGGAAACAGATTGTGTTTAATGCTCCGGTTTGGGCTTGTAACTAAATCATGTGTGTAAATACTGTAGTTATCCAGAGATGGAACCCCCGCCTACAGGGCAGCTTTGGTACCTGTCATTGGTATGTCACTCATTTATATAGAGGGGATATAATGCAAGATCTATTTTTTATGTTAGAACATTGTTCCCTCTTCAAAAACTTGCCTGAAGAGGTTTTATATGTCATCCATACATGTTTCAGTAATTTAGCGATCTCTCCCCGGCCCTATTCAAACCCTCCTTATGGTTAGCTGTAAGATTCTGTGCAATACTCAGCCCACAAGCGACAATTTTCCACAAATAGACAAAAGCATGACACAAAACTGTACACAACAACATAACACACTTGATGTAATGTGCAGTAGTTTCATTAGTGGGATACACACTGATGTGCTGGGATAGAGCTCTGAAGGGGGAATGGAGACTTAGCAAAAAAAAAAAAAAGTGAAATAAAAACATGTTAATACATTGTTTTTGGCAAATGTAGTTTAAAAAAACAACAATAAAAGGTAAAATTATCTAAATATGTTATGTGTTAGCAGTTAATACCACGTAGTAAAGTAAAAGTAAAATACCGCCTCTTTAATTAAGGAGAGTGTGGATTATGGGATTAATTAAATAAAAAATTGTAGAGGATGAGATAGGCCTTACTGACAATAATAAAAATATGATCATATGAAATCTTATAGCCCTTCCTCCACAAACAAAACTACAAAACTAGACATTTAGATGCAAATTTCTGAATGAATTCAATATTTTAGTTGAAGTTGTTATTACTTTTGTGCATGTTTCTGCTATTTTGACGCAATCTAAACTATAGTCTACTACAACAACAGCACTCACATTTGCGGGCTGTGAGAAGGGAGGGTGGCTGGCCTCACATCTGTCCCGGATGGAGCTGAATGTGATGGGGGTCTCAGAGGAGGTTTGCGGCGAGTCTCGGGGGTCAGAGAGGGTCGGAGGGGTGGGGGCGGGATGCGGAAGTGCAGGTGAATGCCACAGGCTCATAATCACAGGTCGCAGTCATTAACTTGTGAGAGGAGGGGTGTGGAGGGCAACAGGTGTGCCCCGCTGTCCAAAGATCACAGAACTCACTCGAGAATCTGTGGCCCACATTATTTCATCACTAATAATGCATTCGTTTTACGTTTAGACTTAGACAAACTTTATTGATCTACAAGGGAAATTATGTGGACACAGAAGCTCAAACATCACAATATATTATAATAGCAAAGAGCAAAAATATAACAGGTAATAATACACATAAAAATATATACTAAAAATTACAAACTCATTCTATGCACTGTTTACTTCCTGGACTATACATCTGTAGTGCTACAATTGCCCTGGTACAGACTGAGAGAAGTGTGGCTGCCAGTCTAATTAAACATTCATTATAGGGAGTTGATTATCTTGCCCAAGAACTGAAGTAGCCAGTTGGATGAGTGGTGACACATACTCTTTAAAGCGTTTGTCCAGTTCACAGAATTCACTTTTCTTTTGCTTTCACTGTCTTGCCCAAGAACACAAGAACAGTATACTGGCTAGAGTTTAATTAAGCACGTTTCTACTAGTAACGTTTCTACTATCCACCGTATTCCATGAATGAGTGTGCCACTGGACTCAAGTTATGATTTGTACTAGAAAGCATTTTACTTTTATTATTGCTTACACTGTGACGATGTGCCTCAGAGAGTGACATGCATAAACACAAACTTGAACTTTCAGGTTCAGGGTGGATCCAGTCTCTGCGGTATTTTTAGCAGCATGTTCAAGATGGCTGGCCTTTGGAACTCTATGGCCCTGAGGTCAGATGTCAGGGGTCAAATGTCGGTGGGCTATAATGGCAGTTTATTTTTAGTGCAAACAAGGCTACATAAAGAGCTTGGTCAGAAAATTATAGCATGGCTTGGTGGACTTCCATTTATCCACCCACCAAGCTGTCAATTGCAGCCATATGTGGACAGAGTAGGGGGTCTGCCCGGCTGCCACCACTGTGTGTGTACAAATGTTGGCATAGTCTTTTACACATTGTAAACACCAACTACATATGCCCCCTCTAGATGATTTTAGCTAAGTACCGAGTGTGGTTCCTCTGCATACATCTTTGCTACTATTTGCTTTGGACGTCTGCTAGCCTCTTTAATTAGCCTTCCCAAATGTGTGTCGACCCCGTACTGTAGAAGGCGCTCTTGTTTACACCCCTCCTCCACACAGTACTCAGACAAACTCTATGTCAACACACCACTTTACAGAACAGTCTGGTTTAGACCATCAGTGCTACTAGCTCCAGGGGCTGCGTCATACTAAAGGTGATGACACCTTGTGTCATACACTGTAAACTGACTGTCCTTCAGAGAAATGATATTTCTTTGGTTGAAGTCCCCATTGAAAAACTACAATCCCAGTTTCAATTTGGGCTGATGAGTTATTTGAAACATGATAGATGTACTTAGGCCTGTGATGATAACACATTTCGAAGTGTGATATATGGCTAGTAAATACTGGATGATGAACAATATTATTGAAACTAAACTAAAGTATTCAAAGTTGTATGAAAAATAAGAGCTACAATAAGTAAATAACAATGCAGCACTTAAGTAGTTGTATAAAGAGTATTCTAAGGCTCAAATGTCATCGCAGGACAGAAAAATAACCTACACTGTCCCACCAGTACAAAGAAAAAGTACCCATGATAAATACTGACCCCTAAAAAATATTGTTCCAGCTTTCATATATATAGTAATTATTGTGACAATTTTAGATGTACTGATATGTTTAATAGCAAATGTACTTTTATTTTATTGTTTTAATTGTAAAGTCTTGGGCTTTTGTTTTTGACTAATCCTAATCCTACTCCTAATCCTAAATAATTCTTCAAAATGAGCAGTTTTTTTTTCCCTTTTTTTTGCCTTAAAAGATGAATTGTGTAACTTGCCTGTTTTTCATTTATTGAGCAATAAAACCGCCTGTAATTGAATAAATGCAAAGTAGATCTGTTTCATATTGTGGAACATTTGAAGCAGAGCAATGATATATCTATAGAAACAAGACGGTGACAAACCCCCAACCGAAAAGTTACACAATGCACCTTTAATGAAAGTAAATAAACTCAAGCACTATATTTGAAGAGTGGACATTCTAAAAAGTAAAAAAAAATATCTAGGGTAGAATGATATGAAAGCAAAAGTATAAGGTCTGTTTTAAAGGAGCACTATGTACATTTTCAGGTTGGAGGCAAAAAAAGTGACAATTTTTTCCTGTTATTTTTCTCATTTTTAAATATTTTCAAAATTTACATTCTTACAGTGAGTGGGACCTGACTTGTAACTTGGCCTGCTAACTTCTAACTTGTGTGCAAGGTAAGTTTAATGCCATACTGCGGAACATCCCAGGCAAAAAGCAATGAAATCACCATGGAAACAAGGAGGTGACGGGCCCTCTATGAGAAAAGTTACATAGTGCACCTTTAAATCAGTAGCTTGTACGTTCTTTATGCAGCAAGAGTCCACAGATCATGAAGACGTGATTGTCAGAGATCGCTGGACGCTGATCCTGACAAACTGCGCAGACGGCTGGAGCTTAGTAGCAATTACCACGTCCCAGAAGGCCGTGGGTGAAACATGGCCAACCTACTGTACACAGACCAGCGCAGTTCAATCTTCCTCCACTCCTTATCCAAATCCCAACATAGACAAATCAGAAAACCCAAATTTACTGCAAGACCAAAAATACCCATAATCCCTACGGGCACCCACTTGCGGTGTATGGTTACCTCTTTGCAAACACCACCCATCTTCACGGTGTTTTTATATTGAAAGCTGATATACCTGAGGGCTGAGGAAATGGGTGGCAAGCAAAGGCGAAGCTGCAAACATGACTGAATTGATTTAATATAAAGCAGGATGACAAGGTGAATTATGTTCTGCTTGGTGCACTGCAAAAACTAAAATCTAGCCAAGTTAAGATTACTTGAATTAAGAAGGTTTTATCGTGGTTTGAGTAAATTTCACTTCAGTAAAATTATCTACCAATGAAACTTTTTGTACCTAAAATGTGAAAGTGCATCTTGTTATACCGCTAAGATCCACACTCACACTTGCTAAAACTCTGCATTTAAAATAAGAAGCAAAACTTAATGTTGCTTGAATTAAGAAAAACACACTTATTCCTTTGGTAGGTATTTTTTCTTACCTAGTTTACTTATTGTGTTTTGCAGAGTGTGGATTGAGACTTGACCCAAAGTGTATTCAACCAATATTTTAGAACAATTGTTTTCATTTCATTTCACTTTTTTTTATTAGAAAACATTACTGCAGACCATTGTGAGTATATTTGTACAAAAATAAAGTGATAAAGATGGGGGCGGTTCCTTTCACGAGGAGACAGACTGACTTTGTGCAGATACGTGGTTCTGCTCCGACAATGGAGAGGAGCATATGGTAACACTTGTGCGTAATTGCTGCTGAGAAACCCTGAAGATCTGAGAAGAGGAGAAAATTCCAGCATGTTTTTCCTCCGTCCTTTTCCTGCTCCATTCGCCTCTCCTTGGAATTTCACCAGGTTCTCAATAATATTAAAGGGCCCATATTACGCTGTTTTCTGATCTATGTTATAATGTTGTTTCCTCGTCACAAACATACCTGGAGTTGTGTTTTGTTTCATTCACTCATGTTTAACACACAAACTCTGCATATTTAGGTTGAGTTTTTCTCTCAAACAGAAAACAGTCTGTTCCACCTTGTGATGTCATGTGGTAATACAGGAAGTGCTCCACTGTGTTTTTAAACTCCATACACCTTGATTAGAATCATTTGGATAATTTCAGCCTGGAATTGCAGATTGCTACTGAACAAAAGGTAAAAGGAGGCTCAAAAAGCACCAGTCCACGGCATCACAAGGTGCAAAGAGCATTTGAGCTTTGTAGATGTAGACAGACCAACAATAAACATGCTCAAACATGTGTGAAAACAAACAAACAAAATACAACTGCAGATGATTCTGAGGCGGTAATAACATTATAACATGACCTAAAGCTCACAAGAGTCAATTTTGTATAAAGGACCTCAAAAAAACACAATAGAGATGGAAAATACAATTAGGTCTACTATCTAAATGTCCACAAAATTGTAATGTTATATTATAGAGATGTAGGCCCCACTGTTCTGATATGGTTAATAGCAGAGGTTGGTAGTACTCACATTTATTAGAGCAACTTTTTAAAGAAATTGTAGAATTTTCAGAGTGAGTAATATTTTCACTGCAGTCACTCTTTTTGTTTTGGTTGCTCTTCCCATTGTGAGTTAGTCTACAAGTGACAAAAGCTTATGTTGACAATATGAAATGATTTGAACATCTGTGTTTCTTGCACGGCTCCTTCATCTTTGATTTCATTGTTCTCGTTTTTGTGTTTCTCCTTTGAAAATACCAGATTTTGTGCATTATTTAATGTTTTATCCTTCAAATTATTACATTACTTCAGCTTTTAATGATAAATTATATACTACGTCCCTATACTTACTCTTTCAGCTACTCTTACTTGAGCAATAGTTTGATAATAGAGACTTCTGTTGAAGCTTCGTAGCGGCCGTGGGTCCCTGGTACATGTATTCAGAACATACATGGCGATAAAACACACCTACAGAGAACAATATGCTTACGAATAGTCCCTCCACAAATTGGTCGACATAATAATTACAGGGGCGTATCGAGGCCCTAAGCGGGGCCCACAGTGGGACCCTCAGTGCCTGGAGCTCTAGTGCCTGAACTATTTGACGTAACGCTGGGTGTACACACTAAATACAGATGACCTGCAAAATAAAAAGTCTTATCAGTCTTGTACGGTGCAGTGATCTGAACTGGAGTTTTTGTACATTATCGTGTGAACCGATGTGAAACATGTTACCTTGGTCAAATACGCATGACAGTATGCCATAGTTGGAGTAAAAGCCAGTCTGCAGGACCCACACGCAGAACTTGCACCATACTGAGTTTAAATCTGGCATTATGCTCCTGAACCTGCTCTCTAAGTAGTTAAAAAGGAACTGCAATCACCACTGGGCCTTGGTTGCAACTGTGGACACAACTTTTTCTCATTCCCATTTATGCCATGAATGTGAAAACCTAACACCGCCTGAATTTACTCACTTTACTTGCTATTTTTTGCAATTTATTTAGAATGTATTATTACCATTTCTATATTTTTGCTCTTTGTTATTATAATGTAAGATACTGAGTCCAAGTAATTTCCCTAGTGGATCAATAAATTTGTCTAAATCTAAGAAGTGTAAAGATACCTCCACTAGGTCTGATTAATGATTAGCTGTAGTGTAAGTGCTGGAGTTTTGGTAGTGAGGATTCAGATTAGAGAGAGTCCTATTTCATGAAGCAAGCAGCACTAAAACCAGGTATAGATAAAGGCTATAGGCTAAGAATGCAAATGCACTTGTCATACGATAGTTCAAGGACAAGGAAGGGAAAATGTGAGATAATCAATACAGATTATAACATGCACATAACAATTATCCAGAAGGTTGTAATGGTGATATGGGGGACTGCAGGTCATTTTTGCTAAAATCTGTCTCATATTTTTTATAATGCCATGTGTGCACTGTCCTTGATCAAATAAATACATAAAAAAGGAGAATGAGCCTCACATGAGTGTATTGGGCTGCCAGTTCTAACAATCCAGCTAATCTAAACCTAAAAGGACTACCTCCCTTTCTCTATTTCTATTGCCTTTTAAGTACAAATTTACTGCTATTTCAAACTCCAATAAAGCATATCCAACACAGTCAAAACACTCTGAATAATTGAACTAACTGTAAGTGAGTAGGCCAGCCAGTGTTTAGAGAAATTACCAGACACCGACTCTGAGAGCAGTGCTTCTAACTACATGGTTGAGCAACATGTTTAGATCTCAATCTGCACAGTGGCATTCTAATCATGGTTGGACACACACATCCAGACTGACCTCACACGCTCAACACTCGCCCTGCCGCAGAGCTAGCCCACCCCATGGCAACCACAGTGCACCGCCCGCCTGTGTGGCACCGGCAGCAGGGTGGCACAGCCTGGTGGATTTGCAGCCTGCCCAGAACCATGTGCCCACAAGCTGGCTTCAAACACACAAATAATTCCACATTATGCAAACATTTTACACATTGGACAATTACCATTAGCGCTGTGATAGGTGCCATAAAGAGGTGGCATGATCAAAGTTGGTAGACCTTTTATCCGCGATCCTTCCTCTTTTGATGCGATTTCAACAGAGCAAGTTGTGTGTAATTTCTATAGGACTGGATGCTGAGTGCACAGTGGATAAAGCAGTTATTGGTAAACCCTTTGTCAAGAACTGGAGATGGGCTTTTGACATTTTGACCCACAAGAATGAATTAAAGGGGATTAAATGCAGCGGATGAATTTTCATTATAGGGCTCATATTATGCTATTTTCTGATCTATGTTATAATGTTGTTTCCTCATCACAAACATACTCAGAACTGTGTTTTGTTTCAATCACACACGTTTAACACAAAAACGCATTTAGGCTGATTACTTTTCTCAAACAGAAAACACCATGTTCCACCTTCTGATGTCATTTGGTAATACAGGCGGTGCTCCACTGTGTTTTTAAACTCCAGATACCTTGACGAGACTCGTTTAGATCATTTCAACCCTGGTATTTCCAATCTCTACTGTACAGAAAGTAAAAGGTACCAGCTTCATGATATCGTTACGTGGCAAAGAGCATCCTGATCTTTGGAGATGTAGACAGACTGAGAATAAAGTGTTACTCAAACATGTGTGAATGAAATAAAACACAGTTCCAAAAATCTTCTATGTACAGTCAATTTTGCACGGGACCTTTAAAGAGGACATATTATGCATAATCAACTTTAATGAGTATTTTTACAATGGTGTTAGCTCCTCATTAGAGCTGCATTTTGATTGATTGATTTGAGTAATCTTATTGTCCTGCATTCAAGGCTTGAGTGCTCAGAAAATTCCTGTTTTACTTATCCCCTATCCCCGCCCACATTATTATTATTAAACCGTTTTAGACCAATATTGCAGTTTACAAAAACCAAAATGTAAAATGATGTTCAACTTGTTATATGCTATAGTTGAATACTAAATACCTGAAAAAGCATAGGCCTATATCTTCTTTGAACTCAACAAAGTAAACACTAATTTTATTTAATGTCTTGTTTGTAGCCTACATTTAATTGACCATATTAAACATATGTTAATGCCGAGTTGATCAGTCTGTCTTAAGTCATTGCCCCTTTGTCTTGTAGCATCTGAACTGTCTGTATATCACACGCACAAAGAAAAAGTAATGCTTAACTTTATCACCACAGCCAAATAAATGACTTTACCACAGCCAAATAAATAACTCTAAATTACACTAGCGATTACACTTGTCACCTTTTTAATACCTATTTATTTACTTAATTGTAGGCTACGTTTAATTATCAATGGCAAGCCCAACTCAAAGATGCAGTTGAAAGGACCACATGATGTCCTGTCGTAACGTAACGGTCCACTGCCCTCTACTGATGCTAAATATAACAGTGCCCTCTGAGCCTATAACATAAATGCACAAAAAAGCAGACGCTCACCTTGTCTGGCCCTTTGTGAGAGGTAATGAGGTTCTGATACCACTCAGAGCAGCTTGTATCACCAAGGCTCCTCTCTTAGAATGTTTTAGCAGTTTTAGTTCATTGCAGACAGGGAAATATATTGCATTCTTTAGGATATGATGATTCACGCAGTCAGTAAGTGTCATAGTGTCCTGCTTTATTTGTTTTACTTGTTTTTAAGATATCAGTAATGTCAACAAATACATTCCCTTTCCAGAGGTCACAGAAGGAGGCATGGTTTCCTAAGTCTCCAAAGGCTTCCTTCCTAAGACACCTTGATATTTTCAAGGAAAGGCACAACTTTTTTACACTTTATCCCTGCTTATACTTTTTTTGATATCTTTTGGTCAAAATGTCTCAATGCCTGGAGGGTGAGAGAGGGTGGAATGTGTGCCTTTGATGTGCAGCCCCTAATCACTTCCTGCAGATTATACAGTACGTGCACCTCTGCACTGCCCGCTGTCTCCAGTACTGCTCTGGCCCCAGGGCTCATGGGAGTCTTCGGTGTGTCCAGCCTGATCACAGACACAGATAAGGCCCAAAAAGAAGCATGATGTCATGAACTGAGGATAACAACTGCAGTCATCAGTGTAAATAAAATAGGCTATATTGTGATATTTGTTTATCATTTTTACACGGTCTCGAACTGAATATACTGTACAATTTAGACTATACATCAGGCATCATAAAACTAAGGGCTGCGGGCCGACTCCTTTGACCAGCTCCCCAGCTCATCTGCCCCCCACCATTTGAACTGGTCCTATGAGGCAATCCTCAAAAGTTGTCACGGCCTATTTTTTAAATTATTTTTTTGGCAAATAATAACATGTCTACTTCTTGTAATTTTTTCAATTAAAAATTATATTTATATTAAGTTTTTATATTTATATTTAAATAATTATATGACGTATTTACATTTGCTGCCAAATTTGCTACAGAATTTTCGTCACCTGACAAGTTCGAGATCAAACTGTGATAGTCAACGCATGCAAAAATAAATGGAATATCTGTGGTATTTAAACAATGTGTGAAGTACTTACTACTTCTGTAAACCACTAGAAAGAATAAACAAATATGTGCCAGGAATTATGTGTTGATATAGTATTGTGGATGGCTGTGTCAGGCTAGTCATTTCTATTACACAATGAAGCCTGCTAGACCCATTTTGGTCAAACAATTCTGTTACACAACCTGCCCAACCCCGGCCCCCCATCACAGTCAGGAGCGATAATGTGCCCCCAGAGATAAGTTTGGTGACCCCTGCTATACATTATAGTATCAATAAAATTGGATTTCAGCCTTGCAGAGGGAACAAATATCCAAAACAGATCTGGGTGCAGACCAAAATGACTCAAGCTGCATAAGGGTTTCAGAGGGGTGCAAAAACAATACCATTCAACAATTAAGTGTCATACTTTCTTCATCTGAGATAAGGGTGTAAACTATTTTAAATGAGGGTGCTATGGACTCTTTTGCACCCCTAAAGATCCGGGCCTGATCCAAAAATTTAACAAACCCTCAGTAATATAATAATAAATATAAAACTGACAGAAATAAATCTAATAAGGGGTAATGTCTGATCTCAAGCAACTCAATTTACAGCTTAACTTTAACTTAAGTCTCTACCTAAGTCTAAAGGATTTACGAAAATGAAAAAAAAAACATGTTACTCACACTGACAGATGAAAGATTTGAAATGAGTCCAGGCCCTTATTAATAAAAACTAAGCATTTTATTAATAAGAATTATTAACATAAAAAAAATAGTGATAGTGGGGTAGATATAACAATATGAAACAGGTTTGTTCTTAATACTTAAATAATCATAAAATATATAACTTTTATTAATTCCTCCGAAAAGTGATCACAGTGATTTTGAGCCCATATGGGATCTTTGTGGTTATATAAGCATATGTCCGATTTGGATAATTTGATTCTTTTAGGGATTTTTAAAAAATGTATTAATTCATTAATTCGTTTATTTATTTATTCGTTTGTTCATTCATTCTTTCTTTAACCTCAGATTGATAGAGCAGCTATTCGTGGACTCTTTAGATTGTGATTCAGGAACCATTAGTTGGTCCACGGAAACTTTTCGGTGCTGCACGTTGCGCCGCCGCCGCCGTCACACTTTTACCGGACCCGGGCGGTTAGCATGGCTAAAGTGAGCAGCGGCTCCTCTCGGTGTCGGGTGATGGTCATTGCGGGGAAGTACCTGTCAAGCCCGGCTCCTCTGGCGACAACCCGGACATCTGGGCCCCGGCAGCGAGACTTGTCCGGAGCTCAGCGGCGACGGGCGAGCTCCGACACCGCGGGAAGCAAACAATCTTCGGCCTCAGGGCAGGAACAGCTGGGGCTATTTTCAGCCGCAGACCGACACCTACCGGTCAATCGGAACCTCATTTACCGGGATGTCAAAGCCTTCCTCAGTGAGGTCGGAGGGGACCCGCGGGAGGCCCGGTACTGGCTGACCCAGTTCCAGAAAGCCTCCTCGTCTCAGTCTCCTGCGTTTGCCGTGCTAGAGGTGAATCTGAGTTAGTTATGGAAGTTTATAGTCACATTCTGTACCTCAACTTTGAAATGGTTTGGTTTTGTGTTTTGCCTCTAGGTGACGCTAGTGGAGTTTGAGTATTGTGAGTTGGCATTGCGTCTTTGGGTGCATTCAAACGAAATTCACCTGAATGTATAATCACAACATGATTATTTTATTATCTTTTTTTTTTGCATGCTATAATCTACCATTGTAAATCCATAAAGAGCACTATTAACGGTAAAAAGGACTGACCCATCATAATGCTATGTTAGGCAAACCATTCTGGAGAACTAATTCTCTAATCATCTCATGGCACGCCTATATCTACTCTTTCTAACATGATGGAATGTTTATTTGCAGGTGGACAGCTCTGTTTTTGAGCGTAGAGACATGGTCCAGAGCCTGGCATTTGGACTGTCCTTTCTGCAGCGGATGGACATGAAACCCGTGGTGGTGATGGGATGGTCTGGCTGTTGTGACAGTGACCCTCAAAGCAGCAGGGCTCTTGTGGAGCACAGCCAGCAGCTCACAGAGGCTCTTCACCAGCACTCAGCCTCTGTCCTGCCCTTTTTTTCTGCACAAACCATCCTACTACAGCGAGGAGCCCAGTGAGCAAAGCACCTTCACAACAAACCTCTCACTTTCACAGATAACATCTAGGCCTGTCATGATATATTGATGAAGTAAATATAAACCAGAAAGGATAATACCATAATGGCCATACCAGCTTGTCAAAGCCTGATCAGATTTCAGAAGCTAAGCAAGGCCGGGCCTGGTTAGTACTTGGATGGGAGATGACTGTTAACATCAGGTGCCACAGTGAGGCACCAGTTACAAAAACTGTCGTTGTGTCCTTAGGCAAGACACTTCACTCACATTGCCTAGTATGATAGTGGTGTGTGCGTGAGTGATGGTGGTGGTCGGAGGGGCCGATGGTGTAGATTGACAATCTCGCTTCAGTCAGTCTGCCCCAGGACAGCTGTGGCTACAATAGTAGTTTAGCATCACTGAGTCTGGAATGAATGAATAATGAACCGGAAAGCAGGCATGAAAATCTCTCACCTTTCGGCGAAATTCGCCGTTTTGAAGTCAGAAAAGGGTGACCTACGTGAATCGTGTAGATCCGAGGATTTTATTTTTGCACATTAAGTCAATCATTATCATATGATTGACTTAATGTGCAAACTGAGCACTTCAGAAGCCCTTTAAATGACACTTGAATGGCCAGCAAATTGCTGCCGAGAACCAATCATAGGCCGAACTGCACACACTTCACTTGGCGGCAATCTGCGTTTGCCAGCTGCAATATAAACTGCGACATAAGCCGTGTCCCAATTCAGAAGGCTGCAGTCTCCGGAGGCTGTGAAGGCTGCAGCCTCCAGAAGCCGCATAGGCTGTAGCCTTCAAACACACCTCCGCGGACCGCATGGCCGTGTCGTGTTCATAGTGACAGTGGTTTCTGGATGCCATATCTTATTCTCTGGAAGCAGAAATTACATTGAAGTTATTGATTTGTTTTTTTTTAAAAATCTGTTATTGTTGTTCTACCAATTTTCAATTGAACCGTCCTGTCTTTAAAAACACACACTCACACACATGTTGTTTGTGCTTCAGATCTCCACCAGCCATTGCTGTGGACTCGGGCCTTCTGCAGTGGAGTCTGGATTGTGGGACCATCCCCATAGTGTGCCCAGTGGGGAGAGACGAGCAGCAGCGCTCCATCATGATGGACTCAACTGAAGTGACTGCAGCTATCTCCAGAGCTCTGCAGCCCCACAAAGTCATGTTTCTCAACAAGTGTGGAGGGCTACGGTGCCACCAACACAAGGTACAACTAGGGATGGCTATCATGAAGACTTTATTGCTACTCTTGATGTGGTATTTTAATGGCACTCTTATCTGTACTTTATAGCAAAATAAATAAAACATATATTTTAAATATATATTTTAGCCTATAATAATTTACTTCTTTACTTATCATAGATTTATTTTCAATTTTTAAATTGAAATGAGCCATACTAATTAACACATGACCAGCTCTCAAATGGACCAATGATGTGCTCTCTTGGCCTATTCCTTGTATGGTCACAGAGGAGCCTACGGTTTGAGTTCTACAAAGTTTGGTGAAATTATGTTTAAGATTATGTGTTGTGGGTGCGTGTGGCCCCTACATCACTGGCAACAAATGTCACGCAGATAAATGTGTGTATTTAAGTATGTTAATTTAACACTAAGTACCCAGTGAAACGCATAATATGCATTATGCTATCCTTTAATAAATGGAAAAGTGTCTTAAAGGATGTGTGCACTAAGGTCTTTGTGTATGCAGGTGTTGGACACGGTGTCTCTTCCTGGAGACCTCCCAGCGCTCTCCACTGCAGAGTGGCTGATGGACGTGGAGCGGCGCAGGGTCACATCTATAGCCACACTGCTCACTCATCTGCCCAGCGAGTCGTCTGCGGTCATCACATCTGCAGACACATTGTTGACCGAGCTGTTCAGCCACAAAGGTCCAGAGCACACACACTCAACATGCTTGGGACTTTCACAACATTGTGCACCCATGAGGGACTTTCACAACATTGTGCACCCATGATGGAGGCACATTTAATGCAGTTATATCAAATGAACATTAAAATGCTTTTGAATGATGCATTTTTGGTACATTATGTTTTGAAAAGCATTAGTGCTGCTTGAGTGGACTGTGCAGTGCAAATTGGGCTTTTCTGACTTATATTTATGGGTCTATTTACTATTGTCTGTTCTTCTGTCTCAGGGTCAGGAACACTGTTTAAAAATGGAGACCCGATACACAGGTAGGGACTTGAATAAAATCCAAGTTGTCTTCTCTGAGCAGTCGAAATGTTCCATTAGTATTTTGCCTGGATTGTTGTGTCACATTTAAAATTCAGAACTTCTTATGCCCATAAGCTTTCTCTAAATTGTTCATAGCAATCACATGGCTCTATTAGCTTAGAATTTTTTAAACCAATTTTAATTACATTTCATTCAAAGGTGCTATGTGTAGTTTGATTACAATAATTGTATCGGTGCAGCCCAGCAGCCTGCTCGTGCACGCTCTTCCACACTTGCTCACACATTATGACTTTCAAAGGCACTTTGACTTTCAAGTTTTGAATTAAAACATGATCAATTTTTTTTTCAAATTTATTTCTAAATAATTATTTATGAGCATGCTCATTCCGGGGTGGGTGAGGGTATGAGTTCATTAAAAAAGACTGCATTGAAGCAACTAGCCTATTTTGACTATGTTTGATTCAGTCTAAATCAGAAAAATTCAAGTAGCCTGTTAAACTAGTGACAAAATGTAGGATTAATTTGTGCAAAAGGCCTAATGTATTTAAGAAACTAATTGGCCTAAGTCTATAATCCATTTAAAATTAACTGGGGGTTCACATCTTTTCCTGCGCATAGAGGGAACAGTGGTAACTGCACACACGTTCTCCACATGTTAACCTGTAATTGTCATTTTTTATTACAATTCGACTAGAATTTGGGTCCAAGTTCCATATTTGGAATTCTTTCCACGAGTATCATAGCAAACAAAGATCCCATCTGGAGAGAGATTGATGAAGGAAACCAGCAGGAGCTTAGCAACACTGTCAAGCTACCTCGGCGAAAGAAGGTGCTTGATTTGTCTTTTATTAATGTTGATATCTTGATATACGGAGAAAATAGCTAAATAAAAACCCCAGGATCATGTAGAGTAGGTTAATACTAATATTTAAGATCAAAATGATGAGGCTCACTGCCGCAGGTACAGAGAGAGGGGTGACAATTTTTCAGTGTAAAGTCACTTGGAGCCAAAGTCGATGGAGCAGAACACACATGATCAACTGGAGCGGCTGCACTCACCTCTGCTGCGTCTGCAGGAGCTATTGCACCCGACTATTCACCGACTGGCTTAAAGGGGCAGTAACAGTGAACAAAGTGTCAATCTCATCAGTTTTTGTTTTAAAACTACACATAGCACCTTTAAATTTCAATGTTCACCAGCTTTTAGATCAAAGTTTTTGAAGTGAGAGACAGTGTTGCACATTTTGTAATTTTTTTATCTGTTGTGTTGGGCCAGGTACAGTTCCTTGGATGAAATTGATGTGGAGCGTTTGCTGGCACTCGTCAACAAGTCATTTGAAAAAACATTAAACCAAGATTATGTCGAGTCATTGAAAGGACGCCTGCATACAGTCTACCTCTCAGAAGGGTGTGTAGAATCACTGCTTTGTCTTCATTCTTTCTGAATACGGCTGATAATGGATTGCAAAAGCAAAAAGTTATCTAAACAACGTTATAGGCTGACCAATGTACTGGATCTGTGTTTTGTATTTAAATCTTAAGACTGGGCCTCTAGCAGCCTCACTTTGCAAGTGCTTCCTATGAGCCAGACTGAAG
Source organism: Odontamblyopus rebecca (assembly GCA_030686955.1). Taxonomy (NCBI): domain Eukaryota; kingdom Metazoa; phylum Chordata; class Actinopteri; order Gobiiformes; family Gobiidae; genus Odontamblyopus; species Odontamblyopus rebecca. Next base: position 27,179,811 of record CM060667.1, read on the forward strand.
GCCGCCACACACTACAGGAGAATTTGTTTAAAAATCATTTAAGACCAAAAAATCTTGTAGTTTATAGTCTTTAATCAGACTGAACGTGGCTACAGTTGGACATTATTCTGCTCTTGCAACATCATTTTTACACTAGACCCAACTCGCCTTCATCATGATGGCTCTTGGAAGACTTTTTTTTTTTTTTTTTTTTTTTTTTATAAACTGTGGATTGGATCCAAAACGGCAGACATGCAAAGAGTAGTGTTGTACATTTCTATTGTGATAGTTTATCAATTTGGATTTTAAAAATTATATTGGCCCTAGCCATGAAAACTAGGTCAGTTAACCTCAATAATACTATCGATTGCAAACTGTATGTATTTTACATGTTTATATATTTCTAGATACAGCGCTGCTGCTATCGTCACTATGGAGCCTGTTAATGGTGGTACTCCTTATCTGGACAAGTTTGTCATCAGTGGCAGTAAACAGGGCCAGGGCACAAGCCACATCCTGTGGGAGTGTATCAGACAGGACTTGGGAAAACTGTTCTGGAGATCTCGAGCAAACAACAAGATTAACCCCTGGTACCTTAGCCTAGAGTCGGATACAGAATTATAAGGAAACAATCCCAATGCTGACAGTTGTTCTGTTTGTCTCTGTGTAGGTACTTCAAACAATGTGATGGGAGCTTTGTGAATGGTTCGTGGACCGTGTTCTGGTTCGGCTTGGCAGACATCCGAGATTCATACAATCTAGTGGAGTATGCAACCACACTGCCTGATTCATTCAGTGGTTATAGCCCAACGCTGTGTGCACCAGCCTGACCTGAACAACTGCTGCTTTAAAATGAACCTGGATTTTAAACTTGAATTCTAAAGAGACTGGGGGTGAGTGATTTGCCAAAGAAGACGTCACATCACAATTTTCTTGCAGTATGGATTGATTTTATCTCAACTTTACAATTACTTAGACCAATACAGAAACCACATATTGACCAGTGTCTCTCCAAAAGTTGCGTGCATAATGCTAAAAAATGTCATTGTGTTGCTCATTTCATCAAATTGAATTGGACATTGTGACTGTTGAGTGCCTCCTCCTGTTAATGACACTACAATGTTTACTAAAATTAACCATAACAAGTGAATGTTTGTGGACATTTAAACATTAAAAGTAGAATTTCCTACAAAGAAGGTGGGATCGAGCTTTTAATTTCAAACAAAAGAATATCACTAAATGGAATATGCATCAATTACACTGCATTTCAAATGATATTGCAAATTATGTTGAAGGTAAAATGTTTAGTCTTCCAGTGAAACTCATGGATGGTATTGTGTCTCAGAGCTCTTTGGGTCAGTGAAATCAATCTGAGACCCCTGTGTAGATTAGTTTTCCAGGTAAGTCCAATTAAAGTAAAAACTACTTAAGGCACAATGAGGAAGGTTTCTGCCTGGATTAAGAGAGCAGCCTCTAATGTCATTACATTACAAAGTAGCAAACGGGTTTCAAGCTGCTGGTGCCTCTGGAGTCCCACGAACATCAAGGTGTAGGATCCTCCAGAGGCTGCAGTTATGCATAAACCTTCTATTCGGCCATCCTTTAACAATGCTCAGGAGCAGAAACGGCTCAGTGGGCCCAGAAATACATGAAGACTCATTTTCAAACAGTCTTGTTCACTGACGAGTGCCGTGCAACCCTGGATGGTCCAGATGGATGAAATGGCGGATGTTTGGCGGATGGCCACCATGTCTCAATAAGGCTGCGATGTCAGCAAAGTGGTGGGGGAGTCGTGTTTTGGGGCGGAGTCATGGGGAGAGAGCTGGTTGGTCTCTTGAGGGTCCCTGAAGGTGTGAAAATTACCTGTGTAAAGTAAGTCGAGTTTCTGACCACGTTCTTCCATGGTACAAAAAAAACTGTGCTTTCTGTAGCAAAACCATCTTGATAAATGACGTTGCACCATCTCATGCTGCAAGGAATACCTCTGCATTATTGCTGCTATGGGCATAAAATAAGAGAAACTCACGGTGTGGGCCCCATCCTCCCCTGACCTCAGCCTTATTAAGAATCTTTGGAGCCTCCTCAAGCCAAAGATCTATGAGAGCAGGAGGCAGTTCACATCCAAACAGCAGCTCTGGGAGGATATTGTGACGTCCTGCAAAGAAATTCAAGCAGAAACTCTCCACAAACTCACAAGGTCAATGGACGCAAGAACTGTGAAGCTCCTGTCGGATAAGGGCTCCTATGTTCAAATGTAACTTGACCTGTGAAGATGTTTTAATTGAAATAACTTTTGATTTCAGTAATGCTAATGTTTCTAATTGACAATTAAACAAATGGCCATTTTCAGTTCTTTACAACAGTAACATGGTTTGAAACTCTGCTGTGCATAATAATTTGGAACCATTTTAAGTTTTTTTCATTTTTGAAAAAAATACTGTTATTATTGGGAGGTTTGTTCAATAACAGTTGAATTGTACTCAAGTTAATTGTACTAAAATCTTCACTTCGCCCGGATCCTCTTTGCGGTCTTCAGCTCAGTCTTTAACTCCATCCAGAGGCACCTGATGGTCCAGAAACTGCAACAACTCAATATCTCCTCCAGACTGATCCACCTCATCCATAACTTCCTGAGGAACAGACAGAAGGTTGTACGGCTGAGCATGACCACATCTTCTGCCGTCACCATAAACACCAGAGCTCCACAGGGATGTGTCCTTAACCCATTTCTTTACACTCTTTACACAAATGATAGTATCAGTCCCTCCCTAAACATAACATACCTGAAATACTCAGATGACACTGCTAAACTAGCTGATTTCAAAGACAATATTTGGTTATGGACTACCACAACACAATCATAAAATTCAGTAAGTGTGTAAGGACAACCATCCACCTCAATGTCAGTAAAACAAAGGAAATAATTTTCAACCCCCCTCACCACAGCCACCAATCATCAGCCACCAGACAGTAGAAACAGTGGACAGTTTCAAATATCTCTGGGTCACAATAGACAATGCACTTACATTTGATTAGCATATTATGGACATTTACAAAAGAGGTCATCAACGACAAAGATCAGAAAAGGACCCTATGTTTCTCCACATTTGTTATTACGGTTCCATCCTGCCCATCATGTTGTACCGTTCCACCTGCTTTTTCAATATGTTCACTGTTAAAAACCGCTCTAAACTCACTAAGGTAACACACACAGCTGCTCCCCACACCAAACCTGGCAGATCTTAATAACAGGGCCATTGGACGCATTGCACTTTCCATAGAACAGGACCCCACTCACCCACCACGGGATCACTTCACCCCCCCTGGCCTCAGGACGGAGGTACAGGGTGCTTAGGTGCAGGAGGGCCCACTTTGGCAGAAGCCTGATCCCCTCAGCCATTACATATTTGAACAGTAGACCCAGATGAGTGCACTGTAATGCCTATTGTAATTGTGTCTGTTGTGTTGTCACTGTTTGTGTCAAATGAGTTCTCTGTGCGTGAAAATGAATTAGGATCCCACTTAATACAATGTCTTCATTTATATTTGTAAATATGTTGTCAATAACTGTTGCACTTTGTGCTACAGTAGTTCTAGTTGGTTTATGTATTAATAGAAATAAACCCAGGCTATTTTTTGAGTATAAGAAGTTGGCTGCTTTTTGGTCCTCCTGGTTTCCCAAGTTAATGTTAAAATCTCCTCGTATAAACTGATTCATATTTCTATAATTGTCAAACATTTCCATTAGTCTTTCAGTAAATTGTTGAGCACAAGAGTCTCTGTATAAAGAGCTTATTAAAACATTTGCTGTTGCAGATGTAATTTTGTTACAATTTCGATTCCATTATTTTTAATTGTTATTTACCATTTTACAGTTCAAATCAGAATGTGTGTATAATGCCAACCCTCCACCTCTGTTGCTCTTCCTATTTACTGAGAAAAGCTCATATCCATCCAACTGTACCTCATTCATGATGTCATCCCTAAGCCATGTTTCTGGGATTGCAACGATATCTTTTATTTCTGATCATTTACTGTAGAGACTTCAGCTGGTTAGGTGGATGATAGTCAGAGAATCGACTTCAGTGTTTTGATTGATAAATTGTTCCTCATAATATTCAGTCCTTTGTAATTATATGTTCATTTATTTTTGCATTTAATTCCTGTATATGATACATATTTGTATATTTGTTCTAAACCAACACACAAATGCTAGTTGTACGTAACCAACCACATATTTTGACACATTTCACAGTTAAGACATTTCATTTTGCTTGTTTAAATTTGACTTGATCATCCACAATCCTGAGCTGTACGGCATTTGTTCCTTCTTTGACCCTTATCCAAACTTGACAGTTCCAGGCCCATGTTGCTATTTGTTGCTACTATTTGGTTTTGCCTTTTTAAAACATTGCCTCTATTGCAATGTCTGCATTTTTCTTTTCATCAAGTGCTCATTCACATATACATTTGTGCCTTTCAATTTTTTGCCTGTTTCAGGAGATATTTTTTGTGTTTTCTGTTTGTAAATCTCGCAATGATGGATGGTTTGTTTTTACCATCTCTGTTTGGAAGAGTATGGCATGCAGATATTGAGTCTTGTTGAATATTAATAAATTTTTTTCTCACTTTTAAGATTACCGCTTCTTATATTTCTATTTGATTCCAATCGCTTTGCACTTCTGTTGGGGAAAAAAGTTACATTGTACTTGATTGTATCTGTATTTGGGGTCTCTTTTGGTCAAATAAGTATTTTTATTTATTTATTTAAAATTCCCATTTGTCTGGTTTACAGTAACAATTACAAAAACATAACTATGATATGGCACAATGATTAATTCTAAAACAAGGTTACTAAGGATACAACAACATAAATGCAAAAATACAACAGTGGTAAAATATACAGTATGGTTTGCATTCAGTCCCATGATATTTTGAAAATGAAGTTTTAGAATTAAAATAACAATGAACCATATTTATATTTTATATTGATAGATATTGTGCCTTCTCATTGTTGTACCAGTGTGTTTTTTCTTCTTCTTTTTTTAGGCTACTATGTACATGACATCACAACATTCTAAAATGTAAAACCCACCATGAAGACCTTTTTTGTAATAGATGTATAAAGTCATTTACCACCAATCAAGCACAACAAATGACAAGACATCAAGACCAACAAATTAAAACAATCAGTCCATTTCCGAGATGCTCATTGATAATTGAACCCCAGAACCCCTCGGTTGCATAAAGTGACCTCAAAGTCTTCTTCATTGACTTCACTGTGTGACTTCACCAAAACATCATTTTCTCAGACAGTTACAGTAGCTCTTATTGCTTTCATTCCCTGACTTACAGAAGCCAGGATTCCTTATAAGACTCTATCCCAATGTGTAGACGTTGATCCTGATCCTTTACCTCAGTGATAGGACTCATGTTACATATTTTTATCCAGGCACACAACTGTAAGACATTATAGACCCATAGATTATCTGAAACACGCATATATATATATACTTGGCCTCTATAAAATATCTTATCACAACCAAAATATTAGTCAAAATCCTTCAGAAGAGACATCATCTAAAAAACTGTTAAGTTATTGTATATGGACCTGCAGGCTAAACTGATAATGTAACACCAAAAGCAACATTATAGAGCATTTCAATAAAAGGCCTAATAAATAAAAGTGTAGTGAGGATACATAGACTTACAAAGTGTACAAAATGATATCAGTGATTCACATAATGTTCCTTAAAATCATGCATATTCCCGGTCCATACAATGAGCTATGCCTGGCCTATACCAGTCTCATTTTATTTTTATAGGCCTTGAATAGTAATGTAGTAATTGAAAAAAGGAAATCATCTGTAATTTAATTTTAAATTAGGACATAATAAAAAGTGACAAAAATCTATTGCCTTTCTCATTTGGCCAACAGGTGTCAGTGTTGTCTTTTGCTGCAGCTGGTTGGCGTCACCTTCTTCAAACAGGTACGCCCAGGTCAACTTTTTGATCTTAAAGTAAAAGAAATAAATGAAAGAGTATTTGTGTATGATATGGAAGCTCTTTTTACCCCGTCAAGTTTATTTTGTTTTTCCTCTTTATCTTGCTCGGTCTGTATTTGTAAAGCAGCCTCAGTTGTCATTGTCATCACTGTACAGAGGCTCTGCCTTTTGTCTCGCATTCCCATTAGGGTTAATAATGATTGACGATAAGATTTAGCTCCTAAACAACAATAATAATGACCACTTTCCTCACTATTATTTTCACAGCAGCACCCACTGACTGTGAGCTGCAGTCCACACAAACCTCCCTTTTCTCTCCTGATTTTACCATGACATCATCGTCACCCCGGAAAGCAGACCACCTCAGCCCCGAACCCAGGAAATGAGGCTACAGCTTTGGAATGTTCAAGTAAGGCAAGCACCCAAGCCATAATGCACCCATATACACCCCCACCCATCTGACAAGCCACCCTCAGCCCCCGGGCGAACAAACGGGGCCTTCTTCCTCCCGCGCCGCTTTCTCGTCCATGAGTGACGTTTCTATTAAGTCCGTGAAAACAAAAAGGGAAGTCAGAGGGTTTGGAGACTCAAGTGTGGTGAGGGCACAGTCCGTAGTAAATGGGTGAGAGGGCAAACGAGATTAAAAATAGGCTATATAATTAATATGTATTTAAATCCTGCTATGTACATTAGTGCGCTAACACAACACAAGGATATTTCTTGCAGAACCTTAATTAAATACGTCCCGTGACAGTGTGGAATAATGGTGTCCATCCATCCATCTTCTCCCGCTTAATCCGGCTGGGTCGCGGGGGCAGCGTGCTGCCCAATACTCATAGCACCTGACCCCCCCTATGAACCCCTCTGCAGGTGGTGAGCCCACAGGAGGGATAAGGATGGTGTAAGTTTTATATTAATCATGTGTTTTACATGTGTTGTGAGATCGACAAAACTACATTTCATAAAGTAGTTTATATTTCATAATGGGACAAAAAGAAATGCTAAATAAAAACCAACACTTACCTGTACAGGGCTACAGGCCTACCCTCTAAATAAATGTATAAAATATTCTGTCTGTCTAGGTTAGTAAGGATAATAAATCAATGGCATTCTTGGGTCTGATCTTTTTAAATTTTCAATGTTTTATAGCCAAAAAACAAACACATAATGAAGACCTGTCCCTGCCTTTGTTATTGAAAATGATGAGCTCAGAAAAACTACCTAATTTAATATCTTAAGATAAACTGTGAATTAATTGTGCACCAAATTTAATATGGTCAGAAGCCTGTGTGTGCCTGTGTGTATTAAAAACAGAAATGAAATGCATAATAGTGTGAAATGCCCATTGTACTGTATGTACTAGAGCTTGACTATACTGCTGTGTCTTCAGTGCTGAGTCTCCACCTCTACCACAGTCCAGTCACCAGGAGGAGAGCTGCTGAGACTGTTTGGGGAGTAGCTGCTCACTGAAGTGACTGTAGCAGTGGGGGGGCTGAACTGTGGTAACAGTTGGGGCCACATAGTGGTCTCCAGTGGGTTGAGACTGCCCCCTGTTCCCACAGGAAGGAGCAGAAGAGAACTCCCATCTTCAGACAGCATCAGAGTCTGGTTGATGAGCTGCTGAACCATGTCCACCTTCATGTTCCACTCAAGCTCCTGTGTTGGCCCTTGGAAAAACTGCTTTTGAGAGACAGATTTACCCTGATTATGGCCATTGAGGACAATCTCCTTATGCATGTTCATGTCATTCTCCTCCTCCTCCTCCTCACTGGTTTCCATGGCTTCGTAGATGGTGCAGAGACCTGATGAGGGGGAGACCATGAGTCCGGTGGGGCTTCTTCTGAGCTGCTGTTGCTGCTGTAGATGTTTCTGGTGCATGCGGTACTGCAGCTCCAGTTCCAGCTGCCACTGCAGCCTGTGTCTGTGCTGCAGCCGGAGCAGCTCCTGCCTCTGCTCCTCCAGCTGTCTTTGCTGCTCCAGCCTGTACACCTCCTCTTCCAGCCACTGAGTCTTCATCTGGTCCTCCTCCAGCCACTGAGTCTTCATCTGCTCCTCCTCCAGCCACTGAGTCTTCAGCCCCTCCTCCTCCAGCCACTGAGTCTTCAGCCCCTCCTCTTCCAGCCACAGAGTCTTCAGCCCCTCCTCCTCCAGCCACTGAGTCTTCTGATGCTCATGCTCCTTACACTTCTCCATCTTCTGCAGCTTCTCTTGGTGCTTCTCCAGCCCGTAGAGCTGCTCCCTTACAACAGCAGTGTCAGCACATGATTCTATCAGAGGTCCAAAATGTGCTGCCAGAGCTGGGTCAATGGGCCTCCTGTTCCCGGGTACAAAAGCCAGATAGTGTCCATTGGCTATGAGCAAACTCCCAGTGTGGTTCTGATTCTGATCGTTCTCTGGGCTCTGTGGCGTATCTTCATCCTCCACATCAGATATTTCGTTTCCTGTCAAACAGTTAAGATCACTCGGTGCATCCATGAGATGCATGCATAAACACCACAAGTACAACAACTAGAGAGAACAGGGTTCAGAAGACATCAGACAAACATGGTAGAACTTAAAAAGGACTGTAAAGGTGAGGACACCACCTATGAAACATGTTTAACCAAGAAGCGAACCTTGAAATTATTACTTAAATCTTCATAGTGTGCATTTGGTTTCATTTTAATCTCACAAACTGCACTTTATTTCACTAAGCACATGCAACAGATCAACAGTTGACTTGCATGCAGCACGAGACTCCATCAGCTACATGAATGATAAACAGTGGTGTCCTAAAAGATGTGTAAAGGAGATGAGACTTTTGGGGGTTAGGTTATTTGAAGGGTGGGAGGTTCATACCAGGGTTTTGTTCAACAGGTTCAGGGATACCATAGAATAAGAGCAGGAATGTAAATGTGTTATTTCACTTTAACAGTTAAATGCATTCATGTGGATGATGACAACAGCTCTGCCTGTGAAGAGGTGTAGTTGGACACAAGAACAACTTTACAGTGTGGGAGGGGCTGGTTCATGGACATGCCAAACTTCAGGACACCATCTGAAAAATATATTTAATTTGACAAAAATTCCATTTCGAAACGCCACCATTAAACAATGTTGCATCACTTCCTGTTGCCTGTCATTCCCATATAAGAGTGGAATTTAACAGAGGAAATCAAGCGATATACACACAGTCACTATTATAAAAGACGGGGTTACGGCCCATAAGGGAAATAAGAAACAGGAACAGAATGCATTGCAATGATGTTTTAATGGAATTTTGAAAGATATTGAAACCTAATGTGAACCATTCTTTTATGAACATATCTACTGTAATGTGATTCCAACTCCTTCATTTATTACAGTCTAGTCTTTATTAGTTGAACATGCAATATACTGTTGAAATAGTAAACCAAGCGGCCACTATGATTCAGTTAGTAAAAGTAGTTTTTGATGCAAGACAGTGAAATGCCTTGTCATAAAATGAGTGAGGTTTAACTTTCCTCCAAAACAAAGGATCAGCTAAATGAGATATAACCATGAACCAAATGCCTGTATCACATACAGTACTGACAGTACTGTGCCATTTATGCCATAGCAAAAAAAACTCCTGAAGCACACATTAAACATATAACAGCAAGCTAATGCTCCCACAACTATTTTCACAGAACCTTAAGAGCAAAAAGCTGTAATAGCTAGACTTTATTTGAAAGCTAAATCTTCATGAAGTTTGAACAAAAACCTGCACTAAAGGAGTGTGTGGTGTCATTACTATGGTGCTGTTGAACATGGAGTGTTTACACAGGGCAGGGAAGACTGGGCTTAACAAAGGAATATAAAACAAAAAGTAAAATACAAAACAAAGATGACATTTGATTGGTAAAAACAATAGGATAAATACACAATGAGTCCATTTCGTTCCATACGTTGCTTTTTCTTTTACGGCTTAAAAGCTTAGTCACTATAGACCAATCAGTCAATACCCCTCCAGGGGTTTCAGAATATGCAGTGTTACTTAAAAAGAACATTCTATTAGAAAATGGTAGTAGCTATTTTACAAAGATTTAAGCCATACTCGTAACCATAACCCAAGTAGGAAAGAGGGAGGCTTTCATTTAAAAATTGCTACAGTCATTTTTCCCATCTTCAGTTCCTTGTTTTTTTTTTTAAATCTCTTCCTACAATCTTGCTCTCCTTTTATCTTCTAAAGGTTTCTATCCCAATTGGAGAGAACACGAACAGGTACAGGGTAGGGTTGTGGGGAAAAGGTGCATTCCAGGGGCTAACGTTAGGGGCTTATACATTACCTTCCAGAAAACTATCAGTTTTATCACATATGGTAGAGTAGTAGGGTGGCTGGTTCTCATCGGAGTCATCAGAATCCTGGACTGCGAGGAGGTGTCCAGGCTCCTGTGGGTCAACATCATGCAGAAGGTCTGCTCCCATCTTGCCACCCATCATGTAGTGATGCTCATCCAGATCAGAGTGGTCCCCTGAGTGGCCCATGGGCAAAAGGTCGACTGGTCGGCCCAGCAGGTTGTCTGCAGCTGCACCTGCCGATGTTAGCTCCTTTATGAGAGATGGGTCCTTGGCTTCCTCTGGAAGTTGCTCTTCGTTCTCCAGAGAGAAAATCCCTGGACTTTTCCCACAGCTCTCAGCCATAGAGTGGGCATTTGAGTTGGAATTGGTACAATCAAAACCATAAGATGCCACAGAGTTGGCAGATTGAGGGGTAGCCCCACCTCCATCCTCCTCAGCCTCAACAGATGCTGCTTGCACAACCTCCTCATCTTCATCAAAAGCTGGTAGATTAGTTGTGGAAGTTGGGCTGTCAAACGGAGCACTCTCACCCATTGCCATTGGTTCATCTGGATCATTTATCTGCATTTCGCCCTCGGTGTCACTAGCCTCATCTCCTGATGTGGATGCTGAAGAGGGGGCAGACGCTGGGGCAGTTGGAGGTCCTGTTCCCAATACCTCATCAGCAGGCAGTGTCTCTGCCTCTTCTTCTTCTCCATCAACTTTTTCCATGTGGATACCCAAGTCCTGCTCCAGGTCAGGCTGAACTTGAGCAGGCACTGGAGTCTGCTGTTTGTCAGAGCGAGATTCAACTCCAGAGCTGCTGTCATATTCACACAGGTCCTCTGGGGTACTGGTCTCACTGCCACCATGTCGAACAGGGGCATCTTCAGCAGGAGCTGTAGCATCAGCATGGTGATCTTCTGACTGTGGAGCAAAGACTGGGACAGAGCCGTCATAGCAGGTCTGTGCGGGAGACTGGGTGGGTGTTTCAGAGTCTGCAGCACCATGATCAGACATGGGACTGGGGGAAGAAAATGAGAGTACTGAAGCAGGTTGAGCCCATGTATCAGAGAAAGGGTTTGTCTGTCCCCATGAAGAAGCTGGTGGGGTGCTTACTGGAAGGCCACACTGATTGAGGTTGTCTAATCTTTCCTCCTCATTAAAATCTTCCTCAACATTTTCACCACTCTCGGTCTTTCCTTCACTGTGCATCTCAACATCCTCATCCTCCTCCTCATGCTCCTGATTTGAGAAGACCTTTTGATGCTCCTCAACTTTCTCTGAGCTAAGGTCCATATCATCCACACGTTCATCTTCTTCATCTTCATCTTCTTCCTCATTGGCAAGAGTCTCAACATTGGGAGAGCCTGTAAGGTTTGCATCACCCTCTGAGCCCCTTAGACTAGAGTCCACAAGGGCATCAGAGCTTTGCGTGCCTTCCAAGATGGCATTGTGCAGCGTGCTGCTCAAGTCAGAGACACCATGCTGTCGACTGCTGGTGCAGCTGCTCATATCTTCAGAGTCCATCCCAGACAAAAGATCATCGGCATGCCAACCCAGAGAGCCCCCGAAAGCTGATGACCTGACTTGGTCCTCTGATGGCTGTGATGAACTCAAATCCGTGATCATTGATGACGGCTGATAACCAAATCTCCTCTGGTCCTCATCTTCATCCTCCTCATCTTCATCATCTTCATTGATCTCTTCCTCTGCCTTTTCTACTGCCTCCTCCTTCTCATGAGGGGACATGAGGTTCCCTGAGGCAAATGCATCAAAGTGAGTAGTAGTGGAAAATGTCTGGGGCTCTGCCATCACACTGGAAGTCACACCAAATGGGGAGGAGGAGATCAACTGATTTTCCTTCTCATTTGGCTCCTCTTCTTCACCTTGGTCATCATTTTCCTCCTCTCTATCTATGTTCTGGAAGTCCAAGAGAGATGCATTTGGCACTTCCCGTTCAGGGACTACAGGCCCTGTGGGTGAACAAGGAGGAGACATCACTGTGGTCCCCAAAGAAGCCACTGAATCATTGGTCTTATCAAAAAGATCATGTACATGTTCAGCTTGCTCATGCAGTTCGGGAGAAGGCTCTCTGATCGGTTCTGGGGTGGGCTCTCTGATTGGCTCTGGGGTGGGCTCTCTGATTGGCTCTGGGGTGGGCTCTCTGATTGGTTCTGGGGTGGGCTCTCTGATTGGTTCTGGGGTGGGCTCTCTGAGTGGTTCTGGGGTGGGCTCTCTGATTGGCTCTGGGGTGGGCTCTCTGATTGGCTCTGGGCTAAGCTGTCTAACAGGCTCTGTTGGTGGTTGTGTGGTGGGTTCTGGTGGGTGCATGTCCTCAGGAGATGAGTGCTCTTCTGGTTTTGCAATGACAGCAGCTGCAGTAGCTATTGCAGCAACAGTGGCTACAGCGACAGCCGCATCCTTGTCAGATTCATTAGTTTTGGGACCACGCTTCACTGGAGTGGGAGTACTGCTACCTACAGTTTTTTTAGGACTTGTGGTCTTTGGTGCTGCTGTTTTAGGGGTCTTGGGTGCATCCTTGGAGGGCGGGACCTTGTTTTCAGATTTGGTGCGGTTTGGTGTCTTTGAATCCAGAGCTTTACTGGTGGTGGACTTTTTGGAGGCAGTATCTGTTTTTGCTGTTGATTTTGGTGTATCTTGTTTAGCTGACTTCGCTGCAGGACTAGGGCGGGCAAGAGGAGACTGCACAGGCTTTTTGGCTGAAGATGGGGCTGGTTTAGTAACATCTGTATGAGAAAGGAATAAGAAAACACTTGAAGTCAAAAGAATAATTACATGGAATACTATGGGGGCTTTTCATACTAGGAATGATAAAATACTATGCTCTTTGCTTTGTTTTGTGACATTTGTCTGACTGTAATAGACAGCACTTTTATCAAAGGTGCTTTATTACCTTTTTTCACAGGAGTTGTGGTCTTGGATGTTTGTAATCCTGGAGCTTTGCCAGCAGAGGGGGTTGTTGGTTTGGAGGTAGCCGGCTTTGATGCTGTGGCAGAAGGTTTAGGGGTGGCAGACTTCGGGGCAGCAGCTGAGCTCTTAGTTGTGCTGCTGCTGGGAGGACGACTGGCTGATGTGCCAGAGGGTGTCCTAAAACACAACCAAACAAGATCCATTCAGTAAGAAAGTGAAATTTGATTTGCATATCTGGAGCTAAAATAGACAGCACACAACATTCAACACACATAAAAGCACAAAGCCAGTATGGGACAGTTTGTCTGGGCTTTTGTGTAAAGAATATAATGGAACAAGGCACCATGGAATATTTGTTCATTCCTTCTGTACAAGGGCACTCTAAAATAGGACTACAAGAGTAATTGCAATTGAAATCACTATTTGAATGGACGCAATTACTGAATCTCAAAGGATGTAATTTTTTAACCACAATTTCCTCAATGAATTAAAAAAATAATTATTCTTATTCTACATATTATTATTATTATACTTATGCATGCAAACTGCTACATAGTTTAGATATGGTTATTGCACACATGTGATAACTGTATACATTTATACATGAGGTTCATATTTCAGTCTTTTGTCTATTCTTCTGGACACATTTAAAATGTGAACTTTCTAAACTGCAATTGCTTGTCAGAAAAATCAGAATTCGATATTTTTTCCCAAATTGTTCAGTCCTACTCTAAAATTCTTAAGATGCCAGAGTACAACATGACCTATGTCAGTGAAGATGTCAGTGGTGTCTTGTTAGCCAATTTTATTTATTTATTTTAATGGAATGCCCCTTGACATGTGCCATCTCATTTTCGACCAGTGTTGTTTTCAGCTCAGCGTTTGTGTCAGCGTTTTCAGCTGTGTCTTCTTTCTGTTCTTTTTATGCATTGAGAGGCCACAGAGCCAAACTGCACTACAATAAAGGAGCACACATTCCAGGATGGTTTTGTGACTTCGAGAGGGAGCTGTCCCATACACTCCTATATGACTATGTTGTTTGCTGGTGAAGTTGGAAATGTCTAGGGGAAGTTGGGAATGTCCAAAGATAGTTTCTTCTTTTTTACAAGTTAATAACAAGAGTGCTTCGGTGACCACCTCACACAGTTCAGGTAAAAATGGGGCTGATCCCTTCACACAGTGATGACATGGTCATTGGTGGAGTGGTGGAGATGGTGAATAACAGTAGAGCAAGTCCTTAAAATCTCAAAATCTTATATCTCTCAAATTATGGAAATCATGTCAAAAGAGGGCCAATTTAGTTAAAACAAGCACCATTTTAGTGACATGTCTGAACAAAGTAGGCTACATTGAACCGTCCTTACTTGTATGCAATCTCTGGGGCACTACGCTAACCGCTTCTAAATAAAGAATTGAGTTCATGTCAGCAGAAAGAGAGCATGTAACCAGGGGAGACAGAGGGAATGAGGGTAGCTGAACCATGTTCATCTTCAGTACAACAAAGAGAACCAAATGGGCTATGGGCTGTATACTTGCTGTGTGTTATTACAGACACTGTTTTAGTATCATACAGTAAATGCTAAGACTGGTGGTTTGGGTAAATTAACCTGTGTACTGCTGATATCGAGTAGGGCAGCATTTTCCTTGAAATGCAACACTTGAAAGAGAAAGTAATGTGTTAAAGTGTTAATATGTATTAAAAAAATATTAAAAGGGTCATGTGGGCTAATTGGAATGACAAGACATCATGTCAAACAACTTAAAACAACTAAACTAAACTGAGAATGGAGACATTACATTCATTTCAAAACCATATTGTGACACTGGAATCTGGCAGATACATTAATATTATCTGATGAAAAATAAAATGACACAGGCGCACTGATGCATACTGATGCAACTTATTGTTGACTTATATTTCAGCTACATTTAGTTCTGCTGTTACATGTCAGACACAATGTTTGCTGGTGCTACTTTGTTACACAAAGACTTAGGCTGTGATTTGAATAATTAGATGCACAATGAAAAATGTGCCATGAGTAAGCAGGGACTGAGCATGCAAATAGACAGACATGTTCCCTCCCTGCAGCCATGGTGACAGACAATGCCATCAAGATGAGTTGCTAATTAAATATTAGTTAATTAAGCCTCAGTAATATGGGAGCTGTTATCCTGCTGAGTGTATCACTTTGATGAAGGAATGCTCAATGAGAGTAAATATAAGCAAGGCCACTTTTCTGTGTAATTCCATTTGTCTGTGTCATGGCTGCTGGCAGAGCTGATGACGCTGATATATGTGCCCCATGTATTTTTCGCCTCACTCGTTCAGACTCACTGCTACTTAGTCCATTTGGTAATTAGGTCTGCAGCAGCATGGCTCAGAAATCACAGCAGAGGAAGTGGACTGCATCACATTGTCACTGACCACACCCACAACAGTAAGAGATTAACAGCCTGCCCCAGTCATGCATCCATTACATCAGCTGCAATTTGTTGGATCATGATGTTGCCCAAATTCAATTTAGAGCTATAAAAATGTATCACCCCAGTGGGACCATCAGTGAGATCAGAGCATGACTAATGTGAGAACATGGGTGATGCAGGGGATGGTGAGGTGTGATGGAAAACCACCCAACAGCCAGACTGTCATGCCATGGCTTCCCTATGAGGGCTAGGCAGGCTGCTGGTCTTTGTGAAATACAGATCTAATGTACACGCTGTCAAATGACTGCATGTGCAAGAAAGCAATAAAAGCTCCATATGACATAAACAATTTCAAGTTATTGTTTAAGATAATATATTTCTTTTGTATGTATGCACAATTAAAAATATTACTAAGAACAGTCAAAAACAACAACAATTTTTGGGTGACACTTGAACCTGAACCAAAATGTAAATTATGATCTGAATATCCTTAGTGGGAGACAGATACTACTTTAATATAAAAGTAACTAATTACAAGAGGCTTGGTACTCTAAATGTAACTGCCGATTTAAATGTTATCTATCTATATATTTTATTGAAATGCAGAACAGTGCATTTAGAAAGAAAATGTGATGTTCTCATACAGGGATTTGTATATTTGTAACAACGTCCAAAGTCTTTTCTCTAAGACACCAAAGTCAGTACAAAACGTACAGTCCCTTGCATGTGTGAGAGACGCAGTGATGAAGCATATCAGGACACATGATTTATTCAAGCACACAGCCTGTACTCCACTGGCACCATTCTCATTGGACTTCAGAGTGCTGCATTCACACAGCGGAGCAGGAGGAAGTGACTCTTTAGCATGTGCCCCTGTGTCACATACTACTCAAAACATCCCATACCCCGTAGCCTAAACTGTTTAAATGTAACTTTAAGACATAATACAAGAGAAATGGAACACACAGTGGCCTATACCACTGATAACATACAAATATTATTATGGCATAGGACACAAACCCTCCCTGCATCTGCCCAATAGTCTGGCATACAGGTCACTTATATCATCAAACCATATAAGATGAATTCCATATTTAATTTACAAAATTTCTGTTTAATGTACAAACCAACATAAGGTCTCAAGATAGCTCCTTTAATACTGGGACTGCCCATCCTGAAAAGGTTGTGTGTGTGTGTGAGAAACCTTTCCCAGCACACAGGTGGTCCTAGAACACGTGGGGAGTTCATGTGTAATGTTTATTAGTATGTTTCCACCTACAGAACCGATAAAGATTGCAGAAATGATGGAACATTCTGAACAATACAGTGTGCTTAAATGAATTCCCACAGATAGTGTTATGTCAGACTCAGGTCAAGAATGATTTAAAACAAGAGGACCGTGGCAGCCATAGCTTTAAAGCTAATCTAATTTTGCTAAAACCTGCATCTGAATAAGATACATTACTCTTATAGCTCTAAATTACCGGTAGATAGATGTCACTTAGCCCACACATATTTTCCCTGCACTTTACTTGCTTGACTGGAAGTTGCTGTAAATGGACCATAATCTATTAGTAAAGTGAAAACACACACACAACTGTATATGTGACAGCCAATTGTGTATGTGTCTTATACTGACAGATGTAAAAACATGAACTATCCTGTGGCAGCTCATTTTATAGATTTCAACTATCATTTCTCTTCTTTAAGATATATTGGCATTGAACATGTAAAACTGGCCCTTGAGGTGGGAATGTGGAAATGCTCCTGTCAAAACGAAAGCAATTCTGGATTCACTTATTTAAGACTCTTGTTCCACACAGGCTTAGGATGGACTTTGACCTGAGACCTAAGATGCTTTTTGTGATATGGTCAAACTATTTTTGTAATTTATTAGATTAGACAGTTTTATTCTTGTTGTAGAATGGGCTGGTCTCACTGGGTGACCTCATTTTGGGACCTCCCATTTGTTGGTGGGAGATATAAGCATTTTGTATACTGTGGTCCAAAGCAAGATAAATAATCTGATGAAGGCTTTTTTTCCTAAATGTTATTTATAAATAATAAAAAAAAAGCTTTTGTACATTGGCCATCTGAGTGTGCTACTTTAAGAGAATAAACAAAAGCCCAAATGTATGGCCCATCTAACATGAACTGTGGATACAACAACAGGACATTCTACAATAATTGTAAATTAAATGTAACTTTCCATTGTTGATATTGATAACAAATGTTTTAAGGTAAAGTACACTGAATATTACTTACCCTTATTTAACGCTTGAGAAAAACCTAAAAAATAAAACCTAAAAGTCGCATTCATGAATGAAGATCTCATTTACCTAAAACTTAAAACAATGGTTCTGTATCTTTCCAGTAATTCCCACCATGCTCTTGGGTAAGACTCTGCAATGAGCATCAGCCATTGTTAAGTCTGTAATCTGAATCTAATCTCCACAGTGCCCCTGTTCCCAGAGGCAGGAGGAGGAGAGTAAGAGGGGCAGTGTTTTTGGTAAGGAGGAAATCTTTATTCAGATCTGATGAGATTTCTCTCCATTTTGTTTTGTTTTTTTGCTAATTCAACAAACTTAAACTTAAATCTATCTCTGAAAGTACTAAGAACCTGGCCCGGGTATGTCTCAGTTTGTGAACCATTTTACAACTGTAATCAACTAAATTATATCTTACTGCTTAACCACAGTGTTAAATGGCGACAATTAAAGTAAGTGTTTATTTATATAGCACTTTTCACAGACATATGTCACAAAGACGCTTTACGGAGCATTATTTACAGAGCATTATTCATTCACTCCATATCTAGTGGTGTAAACTACTACTGTAGCCACAGCTGCCCAGGGCAGACTGACAGAAGCACGGCTGCCAATCCAATCGGCCCCATTGGTCCCTCTGACCACCATCAAGTAATTAGCCCTAGTGAGCGCAAGATTTTCTGATGCATATAACTTTCTTAAAAGAGTCAATGAAAAATAAAAGCATGTGTTGTTCATCACATACTATTGCCATTACCAACGCTTCTTTTATCCACACAGAGTTTAAGCTAGTTAGGTAATAATGCAAAAATATGTTTTAGAGCTACCAAACACTGCAGTTTAAAGACAGGCCCAGGCCAGGGCAAACTAAACAGAAACGACTCACCCAAGAGTATATTTTTATGTAGGGTAAAATTACTAAGCAAAAATAACTATTTTGTTTTCCCATCTAAAGACCTGTGGAAAAAATGCTCATTTCCACAGTAAGTAGAGGTAAGATCTTAAGCCCGAGCCCGACCCGACCCGAAATAAAATGTCAATCATTGCTTCGGGTCGGGTTGGGCCGGGCTTCTCTCTCGCTGACTTTTTAAAAATAAATAAACAGTTAAATTCGTGCGCAGAGCATGAGCCAGAGCCAGTGCATGCTCTGCGCACGTGAACGACGCCCTCTTAATAATCTTCCCCTCCGCAGGTCCGCATGAAATTTCGGGTTTGCTTTGGGCTCGGGCCTGCAAATCAAGTTAATTGGTCGGGCTCGGGTCGGGTCGGGCTTTAATACCCGCGGGTCGGGTCGGGTCGGGCTGGATTTTTTAGGCCCAATCTTACCTCTAACAGTAAGGTCACACCTACCTGGTTGTCTTGGAGACAGGAGGCTTGTCAGGTTTGGGAGAGGCGGTGGAGCTGGGCTTTGTGGCAGTGGAAGTGACCGGTTTGGAGCCTAAAGGACAAAGAGAGTTCAGATGATTGTGCTCCATCATAGACACATACTGAGCTACACATATAATATTTAACCACAATAAATCTCATGAAGGAAGTTAACAATTAATGTGCGATTAATTGCAAATTAATCACCCTTTTTTCCCTTGAATCATCATTTTAATATTCTTATCAATGTAGAAAAGTGGATAGGCTTGCTTTGTGCAAATGTTTTTTTTATTACAAACCATAACAACTGTCAGTGAGACAACTTTGTTTTCGATGTTCATGTTCCACTTTTCATAAAGTGCTCTGCAACAGTGTCAGTGAAATACCTCTCTTTTGTTTTGATAACAATCAAAGCGACTGAAATTCCCACTGTGTGGTGAAATAATGTGCTGTGAGCCTGAGGTAGCTCTCTTGACTAAGGGACGTCCTGTAATATCCAGTTAGCGCGACTATGTTTGTCTGCTCCAACGTCTGCTGTACTAAGGGGGCACTCACACTAGGACTTTGGAACCGTGCTGTGCATAGAGTTCTAAGATCCGCACTCACACCTGCACAACTGAACCGGGCCATGGCCCAATGACGTCATCACATGGTGCTGTTTGTTTACATGTCGCGCAGTAGTCCTATCGCTTTTAGCAGAGAAAGTCCAGCAGCATGAAATATCTATTAAATAGTGAGACCAATATGGGTCCTGCGGGGATATGTGCTCCTCCGTGAGTTTTTGGATATAATAGCAGCACGGAGCAGTGATGACAGCCGGAGACAAGGCTGCAAAACTTCTGTCACTTTCCACAGTCCTTATTGAAGGTCGACAGGGATTCGCCCTGTGTTTTGGAGCAGACTTTATTTGGTATTTTTGTCGTATGAGTAACATCAGTCATCTGACATGCCTTGTATAGTGAAGTCGTGTGTGTGTATACATGAGCAACCGTGCCCTGCTGTAGTTTTTCGAACATTACTAGCAGCAGCCACAGCTTTCGGAAAAACTAGTTCACTAGGTCACAAAGAGTGGTAATCTCATAATTTAAAAAATGTATGCTGTTAAAATGATTTTGTGTTAACACATTAATAACACAATATTTTGCTTGTGTGTGTGTTTATATACACACACACATCTGTGGGCTCTAGGCCAAATGCATTTCTAGAGTTGTAATATTCACTTCGGCATGATTAATATGAGCACTATACCCATCCTACATCCATCTATCTTGTGATGCAAAAAACACTGTTCGCTATAATTGGAGCTATGGAAAATTATCATGCTCCAATAGGCCTGTGTACTTCCTCACACGGAATACTCACTATTTATTTATACTTTTAAAGTACTTAATGACCATTTGAGTGATTTTAAATGTATGCATGTATGTGTAATCTGCCAAACAAGGGTCAAAGGACAAACAATTTGTGTTAGACATCAACCAATATAAAGAACAAGAGAGAACAATAAGCTCTGCCGATATTTTTGGCTGATATGTAGGGCCAATTTTGGTAATTTTTCCCTGTTTATCTCATTTGGATTTAGTACAAACTCATCCACAACCTTGTTTTAATGCAAACTGAATAAGAGAGCAGTGCAGTCCTATTTTTACAGTATCCTCTTTGGACTTAAGTGTTCAAATAAAGCTTTATGCATATATTCTCAGTACATACTGTATATGGGCAGCTGGGTGGGCCAAAGAAAATACTGGCCTCTGCTAGAAATTTAAGACTGATAGCAGTTACACAAAAAAGTCCAAATATTGGCTTGATCAGCAAACCAATATCATCAGTCTATCTCTAACTTGTGTTTTTATTTTTTATCCATTCACAGTGAAAGTGAAATCACATTTTTAGGCACATTTTAGCAGAATAATTGCCATTAAATCAAATATTGAGATATTTCTTTTAGTGAATATCACACTTATCATTCACTCAATAACAAATTGTACACAAAATAATAATAATAAGCTATCACTTATTATAACTACACTAAATATACATATACTACACTTAACTACAATATTTACTAACTGTGCCTTTTTGTGATGCTTTTGTCATGTAAACAATTGGAGCTTTCCTGTCAAAGAGCACTATACTATATATATATATATATATATATTAAAATATGTGTGTCCTCTTTTCATTATAGCACAGGCCTGATGGATATTCAAATTTTGTACATGTGATCTTTTAACAAACCTGCAGGCTTCTTTGCAGCAGTTGTAGAGGAACTGGTTTTGACCCCGTGAGCAGAAGCAGTCGGTGTCTTCTTGGCTGTTGTGGTTGTAGTCTTAGCTCCATCTTGGAGGGGCGTAGTTGCGGGGGTCTTTTTCTCTGTTGTTTTCAGGGTGCTCTTGGGTGTTGGGGTGGTTCCAGTTGGCTTTTTGGGTGCTGCTGTAACTGGAGTGCTCTTTCTGTCTGAAGCAGGGTTGGTTTTCTTAGGCACTCCGTTGGTTTGGGGCTTGGAGACCCCATTGGAGAGACGGTTAGGGGTCTTTGAAGTGGTGGTGGCCTTGGTTGGAGTGGTCCCTGGTTTTGTCTTGGTATTCTTATTAGGTGTCTTGGGTTTGGAGTCTCCTGAAGGCTTGTTGCTTGTTTTGGCAGCGGTCTTGGCTTTAGATGGTTCTGTATCACCTTGAGATTCCTGCACCGCCTCCCCTTCACCCAGGCCGGCGGCCTGGTTAGGCTCCTGTCCTGGGGCTGGGACTCCTTCATTACCCTGATCGGGTTCTAGTGTTTCCATTGGCTCCAGTGCTGCCGTGGCAACTCCATCCGGCTTCATCTCCCCTTCAGTGGTAGTCGGACTCAGCTCTGCCGGGTTAGTGGTCTTTAGAGAGGGGCCAGGGCTCTAGAGGCGTCTGGAGGCACCGAGGTCTGCTCTGGGGAGGCATAAGAGGGTACAAGTGCAGTAGTTAGCAGCAAGACCAGACATGAGACTTGTCTTTGCACCAATCAGCAGAAAGAAAGACAGGAATGTGGTTAGATAAAGATGCAGCTTTTAGCATCAGAAACTTGCTCACAAGCTGAAAGTGGCATATTTCAAATCCTTTGGTAGTAATAATTATTAGAAAGAGTGTGTTTAATTTATGTAACTAAAAGCAGTCTATAATCCTACATCTTATCTGTTACACTGATGTGCTGCTGGTTATAACAAAGGAATTTATGAAATGAAAATACACACTATGCACAAGTATGCTTACACATATGCTTATCACAAAGAGTCCTGGGAGTCAGAAAATATCACAAGGACCAATCATGATGTCACAGTTAAATTCAGATGTTCCACCTATTGATAAGCACATGTAAAGGTTCACTATGTAACTTTTATCATTAAGGGTCTCCAACTTCTGTTTCAATGGAGACAAACAGGGAGCTACTAGGCCAAGTTACAGGGCAGATCAGAATCCGAAATAGAGAATCAACATCAACAAACACATAGACTTTTATCTAGGGCAATGATGTGCACAGAGGGAGACACAGTAGGATAAACAATTAGAACAACACATGTTGTGATCAGATGTAAGCCAAATCTAGTGGACCACAAAAGGGGAGCCATGGGAGGACATGTCTGCTGCTGAATGCTACAAATAGCCATCATTCATTTCTGTGCCAATGAGCCGCAGTCTGTGTGACGCTATAAAGCTCAGTGACACACTTGGCTGGCAGTACTACAGTGCTGAAGAGGGTTGACATTTGGGCCACACTTAAGCATGGGACCTTAACTGTAGGCTTTTAATTGTATGTTTAAATCAACTTACCGTAAATTCCGGACTACAGAGCGCACCCTATTAAGAGCCGCATGCTCAGATTTATGAAGAAAAATCAATTTTGTAATTATATGAGCCGCACCATATTATAAACCGCTGGCCAAAGACTAGGCGGGGGGTTCGCTTCTGTGTCCCCGCCGCCTGGAGCGCCTCCGGGACGGGCCGCGGACGCGGTCCCCCGCTGAACTCTGGGGACGGACTCGCTCACTGGTGACACTTGGGACACACACGCGCCACAGGCACTTACACACCTTCACACACTTGGGACACACACACGCGACATGCACATACACACCTTGGCGCTCTGGGAATAAACCACGGTAGCGATCGCTTTAGCCTTCAGTCTGATTTGTACAGCGGACACACCGCGGCCGCTCTTTGCGTGTTAACCCAGTCCTCTGAAAGCTTTGGTTGTCTTTTACACTGGCTCAGTTCTTCTTGCTGGAGCCTCCACCTTCGCACTATCTACTCGTTTATGCCAATTTTACGGGCAGCAGCTCGATTTCCTTCTTTTACTGCCAGAGTGATCGCTTTTAGTTTAAAAGCTGCATCATATGCTTTTTGTCTGGTATTCTCCATGTTGATGAGGGTTAGCAGAAAGACTGAAATAAGGAAGTTGTGATTAATCATACAATTTCATTGGACCTCAGTGAACTACTTATTCATTTTATTGGTCCATGTTTTTCCGCGATGAAAAAAAAAAATAAAAAAGCCGCTTCATATTACGAGCCGCAGTGTTGAAAGTGTAGAAAAAAGTAGCGGCTTGTGATCCGGAATTTACGGTAATTTGTTTATGTTGTTGTAAGGCAACCGTGGGTGTCCAGAAAGACGCCTAATAAATAAAATGTATTATTATTATTATCATTATTATTATTATTGATATTTGGTGCCAAAATAATTGAGATCAACGATTATATCATGTAATTATTAAAGTAGATGACAGTTTAAAATGTTACGGATATGAATAATTATATTTATTATATTATGAATAAGTTCCATCCATAATGAGATAATGGTTATAGAATTATACATTGGTATAAGTGAAAACAATCATGGATAAGTAGCTAGTTTTTCCAGCACATTGGCAATTAGCTTGGTGATTTTCACAATAAAATGGCCCATGAACAATTATTGTCTACCCTTTTTATCACAATAAATTATATTATTGTTTATTGTCTCATCTCCAGCCACACTATAAATGTGGCATCTGATTCAAAAGAGTGGAAATGTCACCAAATCAATTAAATTACCTTTAGATAACACATTTGCTGTATACTTATCCTCACTGTTCATGCTACCATAATGGCCCTCTTTGTTTTGGTAATGTAATAATAATGTCATTAATTTATATAAACACTTGACTGATCTGGAGTGATACAAATACACTGTCCTCATTGACAAGCATATATTTAGCACATAACTAGCAAACATGGCTAAGCTAACATTAGAATATCCTATGTGATCTGATGTCATATTGCCTTGTGACAATAATAAGTGTACAACTCTGGTTTGCCAAATACCAAGCAAAATTTAAATGCTATTAAAATGTTTTTCTTACTGTTCAAATTTCCACCTAGTATAAAATAGCCTACCAATTTTGTTAAGTTCAGGTCATGCAAATGCACCCATAAAATCTGACCAGAACAAGGCCACAAGCTGCTGCATACGAAAACACAAGTGGCACATAGAGCTTTTGTAATACAACCCCTTTGGCATTATCTACGTTGAAATCGAACAACTGTATCTTATCCTGTTCCCTCAGCTGTTTTCAAATGAGAGAAATGTTTTTGGGATCTGGTGGGACACGCTCAAAGGGAAGTGTAGTGCTGGAGGGGAGGGGAGAGTAGCAGGAAGTAGGCTTGTCAAAGTTTACAAACAGCGAGAGGAGCTGTCGGTTAGAAAGCTACTGCTGAGGCTGGGCCCAGAGGAAGAGGTTTGGCCTGGGGAGCATGGGAACAGAGCAAAACTAGGGATAAAAACAAAGGCATAATAATGAGCTCATCTGATGGTCAACACTGGTCATCTGAATTTCCACTGAGCTAAACCTCAACACTAACTCTCTGTGCCCATTTAAGAATAGACCATGCATCATCACTCGCTACTCGGAAAATGTTGCAGCTAGTTTTTTGTCTGATTTGGTCTCCTTCTATTAAATGGGGTCTTGTTTTCTCTGTGTGTAGTTCTACCAGTACCTTCCTTCACATCACTCTGTCCTCTGTTTTGCTTTGCGCAGATGGCTGGAGCAGCTGAATGAGGGCCAAAGGGAGGAAGAGGAAAAGAAAAAAAAACAGCATACTGAAGACGGGGACACAAAGCTAGTGCAACAGGCCACCACCCAAAACATTTCAGAGGATCAGATAAAATGTCAGGAGATTTTATATTAAGAGAGATCTGGTGTCTGTGAGGATTAAAGGAAAAATTGTCTAAAAATGAATTCATAATTTTTCAGATCAGATTAGCTCGTGCATGTAGGACTGGACAACTTTTAAGTTACTACCGGGTCCAACCAGAAACTTCAGAACTGATTTCTAGATTTGTTTTCGTTCCTTATTCATCAAACAAGAGACAATTACCTTTCATAAGTGTATGTTAAGAACAAATTATATCAAATATGTAAACAACGTAGTAATAATCTAGCATAACATAGTATTATCAGTGTGTCTCACTAACTGCCTGTCATTGCTAATGCTATCTTAGCTTCTTAGCTCAAACTCCCTTGTACACATTCTGTCACTGTTATAACTATAAATCCATGCTTATAACCTTGTGAACATTCACAACTGCAATCTCTTTTTAACGTGAGATGTTTTCTCGCAGCAAAAAAAGAGCTTGTTATTTTTTCATTGTTTTCAATCAGCTGATGGAGCCAGAAGTGACATCACACTGGGGACAGGTGGAGTGAGTGACGTAAGCTCCTATCAACTGGCCATTGATAATGCAGCACTGGATGGCAGTTTTATATAGAGGTAGGAAATCTGATCAGATAAACATTGTCTCACCTGCTTTCATTACCTGCTTTCTGTTCACAAACCAGTTTTATACTGAAGTCAGGAAGATATCTGCAAAAGTAATTTGCAAATTCATCAGTGCCTACCTTGGTTGTGTGTTTACAGCCATCTGTGAAATAGTACATTAACCTCGCTACTACTACGTATGACGAATCTCCAACGTGCCAAGGCAAACTTTGTAAATCTGTTTGACCATGCAGTGAACCATAAAATATACTCTGCCTCCAATCACCATGTCTTCTCCCTTTACGAACAGTCTCCTCCCACATAGGGCTGCAGCAGATCTGTCCAGAGTGCTCATGGGTAATGCTGCTGTGGAGAATGGGAGGCAGCAGTGATAAATCCTTGCAGGGCCATGGCCAGAGGAACATTTCTCTTTGTGCACTGTGCCCCAGACAGCTGTGAGATTGCACTTCTCTCCCAAGCTCTGACTCACTCAGCTGCCCATGTATGCCATTAAGACCCCCCATCAGTCAGAAGAACGGTGGGGGCAAACTCCTGCTTATCTTCTGAGGAGCAGAGGGATGGAGAGGGCATTTTTGAGATGGGTCCAGAAGCTTTACTTTTACAATGTGAAGTGAAATCATATGTTTAGTTTTTAAGTCCAAGTTGAGTGGCAATAAAGGAAAACTCCGGCACGTTTGAAGTTAAAG
This sequence comes from Odontamblyopus rebecca, assembly GCA_030686955.1. NCBI lineage: Eukaryota > Metazoa > Chordata > Actinopteri > Gobiiformes > Gobiidae > Odontamblyopus > Odontamblyopus rebecca. The sequence goes on from CM060667.1 coordinate 27,206,530, forward strand.
TCCCATTGCTAGAGGTGGTCGAATACTGTCAGAAGCCAAAAAATGACGTAGATCAGTGTTGCCTCGGTGGAGATCTCACTGTAGCAGTGAGCAACAAACAAAGTGATTGGGGCAACTTCTAAACTAAACATGTAAAATGCCAATTTGCACACTGAAGAAGCTTAACCCATAGCCACGTTATGCCTGGTTCACTCATTAGTGATCACCACAATATTTCAGAGCATGTAACAACATGGATATACATTGGGTAGTGCTTTCTAACTTTTGCAGTCTATCCTTCTGTTCTGACTCCAAGCTGAATTCTCGCTCTGAAGTCACTTGTGAGTTCATTGTTGCAGGAAGGGATACTCCAGTGGCGGCAAGTGGCTATTAGCCGCCAGAAGCAACAAGTGAGGATTGACTACTGACTGTGAAGGAGAATATTGTGGTGATGATTTAAACACTTAACCACAGCGTTTTTCAAAAAATATAATTCACTCATAAATGGGATTAGAAACAACATTGGCAATCAAGTCTTTTGGGGTTTCGCATGAGTAGTGAGAAATCAATAGAGGTAAGTCTAAGGCTACTTATAAAGTTGTTTTATAATGTTTCCAGACACGAATGAGAGAACCAGGCATAGTGTTTTGTTTTTTAGACTCGTGGCTGTTGTAAAATGGGTTATAAAGTGGTGTTAAACTTCTTCAGTGTGCAAACTGGTGTTTTACGTGGAAGTTGCAAACTTGCCCCCATCACTAAACCTTCACATGCTCACTACCACAGCAAGATCCCGGAATTCATAAGGGGAGGAATTATTAGACCACTGCAAACTGTTTAAAATGAACTAGTTCTGTGTTTAGACATTAAGCATCTTTAATAGAGCTAGGACTTTAAAAACATGTGTTCCTATAACTATGCAGCTAAAAACTACATGTGATCCTGTGATAGTGGTTTCCATTACTCCATGGGACCTTGCCTCCTCACAGTCATGCCTTTACACCATGAGCAGCAGCCATCATTGATGCTGATGCAGGTCCATTATTTTGCTGGCTCACTGGCTCCTTCGCTAAAGCTACTGAATAGGTTTTAAGTGGCTCCAAGGGCTTGCAATCGGATTACATTTTTACTACAATATGTTTCTTTCCCCTCCTATATCATTGCCATCTTATTGACTTGAATCCACTAAACATGATATAAACAATCTGAAAATGATGACCACAGTTCTACAGGAAGGCACCACCTAAGACCCGAGGAAAATCCAGAATGGCTTTGGGAAATCCTCTCGACATCTCTGAGGCTGACCAGCTGCCTTAAACTCATATGGGATTACTGCATTTGATGACCAAATTAGAAGAGCCTGCAACATGGCAATGGGTTACTGCAAACCATATTTCACAATGTTAATGAAACAAATGTGTGAAAATCTTTTGGTTTTGTGGTGATTTGGATGAATTTCTAAATAATTCTGGCAGACTTCACTATCAAGCTTAGTGCAATATTGTGTTATTTGGTCTGAGTCATGTGGTGGAATATTCTAGAAAGTAACAACCCACTTCAAATTCTCCTCAAGCTTCAATGGTGAGCTAAACAGTCACCCGGACCACTGGACACCCACTCAAAAGTCTGTACAATGGAGGACCTAAGCAGTGTTTACATTCTTTAAATTGTCCAATGCGTCACATGCGCAGGCTGATCAAAGCTACTCTGTGTCTGTGTACTCAGATACCCTTTGAACAAATTATTTATACGGATAAGATAACCATTTGTCATGTGCAAGTGTGGAAGTAGAATAAAACATGTTAACTCACAGAGATAAAGAATATTTCGCTAATTGCATTTTTTTAGAGAGCATTAGAAAATACTCCAAGTAAAAGATTTTGACCTATATTCATAAAAAGGAGTAATTAGCAATGATGCTCACACTGATTTGTGAGTAGGGTTGTCCCCCGATCATGTAACTGTGGACTCGGTCCGAACCATAGAACTATCCATGATCCGGACTCGGACGTTATGTTTCAGGTATCGGATAAATAATATATGTGTCTGCACAGATCACACTGACCACACAGCATTTTTTTTTTTAAGCCGAGGTGCAGGATTTGCTCAGAGTAGGGATGTCAGGGTTACCGGTGTAGCGGTAAACCACAACAGAAATGTTGACTATAACAATTATAGTCTTGGTGGATTACTGTGGCCACAGTGTAGGCACGGTGAGCCTCCGGTACGCCGCGCACCCTGAGTCTCCTCCAGCTCCCCTATCCCACATCTCCTCCGCTACTCCGTGTCTCCTCCCGCTCCCATATGCCGTGTCCTCCAGACCATGGCTCTTCCCGTGCGCCTCTAAACCAGAACTAAAACCAGGACTAAACCACTACTAAAATTAGGACTAAAACCAGGTCTAAACCAGATCTAAACCAAGTCTAAAACCAAGACTAATCCAGAACTAAACCAGAACTAAAACCAGTACTAACATGCTCAAGCCTTGCTCCTTTACTTTGATGTGAAAAGTTGCACTTTTAATAAGGCTTTGGCTCTATTTTTTAAATATCATAAACATTTGTTACACTTTTTTGAAACTATTTCAGTTTGTGACATGTTAATATCAGAGCCATTGGTGAAAAAAAAAAAAAATAAGGGACATCCTGGATCTTGTTCTTTGCTCTTAGTTCTTTTCATAATGTTTTATAGAAGTATCGGACTGGGACTTGGTATCGGCAGATACTCAAAATTAAATGACTCGGACTCGGACTTGGGGGCAAAAAAACATGATCGGGACCATATTTGTGAGTGCTCATTAGCATTTAAGTCTTTAGTCGTGCTTAACCATGACTTGGATTAGACACATGGTTGATTGACTATCATCATGTATGCCAACTGCAAGATAAATGAATTATTTTTGGATGTAGTTGCTCCTTCCTTCTTTTTGTGAACATTCTGCAGTAATAAACTATACAGTTATTTAGTAGATTTGTCATGTGGTTTTATACAACAGAGACATGAACGCCTCCAAATAAACGATTATATGTGCTCATTTGCTAGTAATATCCATACAAATTGTGAATCAGTTTTATCTTCACACAGACTTGGTAAAGATTTCAATATGGTGCTGTTCCTTGAAGGAGACATTTTCATACGAATTAAAATCTTTGCAAAATGCAGAAATACTACCAATACTACTATCAGGAATCCTTTTGAAACCAGATAATTCCCGTGCTTTGTTATTGCCTCAGTACCAGTAAGCAGTATGCTAATGATGGCCAAGCCAGCTCGGCAAGGTGAGCTCACCCTTCCAGATATTATCCCCTTCTAATCCAGCGGGATGTAAACACACCGTGTGGTGGGAGCGCCCATACCAAACTTAGTCAAATACCATCAATATTGGCAGGCAGGCAGCCAGCAGCACAGGCAGATTTGAACTTTTTTGTCTAGACATAAACAGCCATCTTGAATAATCAGGTCGGTCATAAGCATATTCAACACGGACAAGGCCCTTTGACCCCTTTTTGTACAATGTGCTACTGTTTGTTGGCTGCACTGAAGCTGTTACCTAAAACACAAAAGAATGAAATGAATGAAAACTTTTAGCAGTTCCTCATACAGTTTCTCAATTACTTCACCACCTCCAACCAAATTCACCTACAGTATTTCTACAGTGTTGGTGGTGGTTCCTTAAAATCCAGATTACTTACACAATTTTGTACTTAGACCAGATAATTCCAAAGCTTGTTGTGTGCATGACTTTATGCGAGGCTTCTTCTGTCCCCAGGCCTTACTTGAAATAGTCGTCAAAGGGAGAGATTGTGGGGGAAGGAGACATGGGCCTGGTGGGGGCGGGGCAGAAGGCGAAATGATACAAGCGAAAGTGAGCTTTTGTGGCTCAAGTAACCCTCCCACAAAGCTGCCCTGAACCCGGAAAAGCTTGGAGGAATTACCCCGGACATGGCTAATGCTAACGGCTAATGCTGCCATAAGAGGATAGAGGGTTTGGGCGAAGATGTGTGAAGAGGAGGTGGAAAGGACAGGGTCTGCTTGTGAGGGTGCATTTAACGAGCTCTGGGTGACCTCTGACCCTGTAATTAGGTTGCTTTTATCTCTGTGGCAAACATAAGATGCAGTGGTGTGGTCGAGGTTCACTGAAACAGCTTGTACACAAAAGTCAACTTTGTGTACTAAACTTACTCCCTTCTGTTTACTTTTAATGCTTGAAGTTAAAGTTCTTGTTAAGAGGGTTTTCAACTTACAAAACAAAGACCAGTGTGGCAGTAAAAGCATGCAAATTGGATATTTTTGTGTTAGCATGTCACATTAAAAGTGTGTAATTTCTACTCATGAAACTTGATTTATTATTCCTAAAAAAATAATAACAGAATCCACTCTGCCCAGCCCTACCTTTACATTACAAAGTACATGTACACTAAAGACAGGTGAATTTTGTTCAACAGGTGTGTTACAGTTGTATGGTGAAATGTAAGGTGTTGAGCTGATGGCGATAGGCAGGTCAGGATCTGAGAGTGTAATCTGCTTGTTAGCCTTGAGCTGTTAATTATTGTTGTGATGGTGAAGTAATGAAGCTGAGGCCCCAGGAGTCTCACACACAGAGGGATCTGATATCAGTGAAGGAGTAACCTTCATGTTGACAATTGCTGGGTTTCAGATGACGTCCCTTCAGTCTTAGTAGACTTTGATACAGAGATGCAATATTTTTTAAATAATATAGTTTTTTTTATTATATGAAGTTTTCATGTCAATGGAATTTTGCCAGCAATTTCAGATAATAATGCCTAATGCTCATGCCTCTAACTGCCCACCAATCAGTGTATCTGATCTTCATTTTGCTGATCATGTTGTTTTTGCCTCGATCGGCTGATCACTCGTCAACCTATCAGAGCACCTCTGTTTACTAATATTTTATGTTATATGTGTAAATTATCATAGATTTATCATCACTAGTAGAAACAACCAGATACAATATTGGTAGATTTCCATTAATTGAAAATACATACAGAAATTGTGGCTTCTGTCCTTTTTTATGAGAAGTCATGTACAAAGATGAACTTTTGGTCCCTGTGTGAGGTCCAATGGGACATCTCCTATCCTGCAGCCTAGAGCTGCTCTTTGCTAATCAGAGCACACCACCTCACAGACACCTCTAACCTCTCTGCTGTGCACAAATAGACTCCAAACAAAGCCTGCTGCTCGACACTGCTCCCTGTGAGCTGTGGGAGGACTCAGGAGAGTAGAGCGCCTGGGGACCAGTGGGAGACAAGAAAGCGCTACCAGAAAATAAGACATAAGATCCATGTTTACAAACAAGAAATAGACTTGGTCTGAGTTACAACAATAAAAATTATTATTATGTTTGGAAATAAATAGGGATGTAACAATAATCAAAATATTGTGATATTGTATTGTCAAAGGTCTCACAATAATATCGTGGACATCACAATATATAGAATCACAAGTCTCTTTGATTAAATGAATAGTTATGATGCAGAAATAGCATAAAAACAGAGGGAACTACATAGACCATGATCCTTTTCTCCATTACAGTGCAGACTACATGAAGAAGTAACTGCACTTTTAAATCTTAATTCTTTGGATTAAGTCTTGTGAAGGCTATAGTTACATCCCTAATGACAATAAATGTTGCACCAAATGACTGGTCAAAGCATATTATAATGTTAGTCTTGTTATCATGTATATTATCGCAATATCGTGAGCCTCCCCACCATATCGTGAGCTTTCCCACACTATTGCAATAAATGTCATACAGTGAGGTTCGTACTGTGACAATATATCGTGAGACTTGGGTATCGTTACACCCCTAGCATAAAAGAATAAAGGCATTTTGTAACTTGACTAATTGTCAGTAAAATCTATCACAAGGTCAAATCAAATTACAACACATTTACTTAAATCAGCTGATCACCTTTGGTCTCATCAGTCACCATTACACTTCTAAAAAAATGGTAGATGACAACTGATCTCAAACCTGCTGAGTGGTAATAAACTGTTTACCTGTCCAGACTGAAGTCACTCTAGTCCATAGATTTCCAATGGATCAGTGGTGATTGTGATTCTCAGAGTTTGGGAACAAAGGCCTCACACTGAGAATGAGCCTGGACTGGGACTTCCTTATGTTGACTTAGCTGCATAAGAACAAGGAGACACCTGGCCCTCATACATAGTCATGATGGCATGACTAATCTGCAGTATAATAGTATAGTAATGTACCATACTTTACTTTGAATAATATGGTAGTACCTGGCTATGAGATTTCTTAGTTGGGTATTTAAGATGTCGAGTATATTTGTTATCAGTTGAAAGACAAGCTAAATAGTGTTTTTGTTTTCTTTTTGCCTGGGATCCAGAATACACACTTCTTCAATGCATTAAAAAGCTGTAAGTCTGATCACTGCTGAATATTGCCGTTTTCAGATGGGCATGATTGAGGCAGATTAGCTAATCAGGGACACATGTAATCCATTGGTAAAATATGGTTGTTTACCGGGAAAAAAACCAAAGAAAATAAACATCAGCAGGGACTGAAAAGCATTTGAGGTTGAGTAAAGCACTATACTGTGCTATTCTGAGGTGAGAGAAACGTATTTTTTGTAAGTGACAGATGACTAATAAGCTCCTTCTTTCACATGGGTCACTGAAAGAAACAAATCTGATTGCACGATCATGTTTGGTTTGGCTTGAGGTGCAATGGAGGGTGACAGGGCATGGGGACCAGACTAATATCCCTCTCTAGTCTTCTATAGATTAAACAGAGTTTTAGAATGGGCCAACAGTAGCTCAGCTGGTAAAGCGTATATCTGATCTGAAGGTTGGTGGTTTGAATCCTGCTCTCTACATTAACATCACTGGTTGAGCAGTCAGACCCTCTGACCCAGGCTGGCGATTCCAGCTTCCATAAATGAATGCTGTAGTTGTGTCCTTGGGCAACCCACCTTGCCCCTAGTGTCTACATACGCTGGTGGATGAATGTGTGTGTGCTTGGGTGAGTTGTTCCTTAATGTAAAGCCCTTTGAAGGTGGAAAAGCGCTATATAAAAATGTGACCTTGATCATTTACCAATGTAGATATGTTTCATTTTATTTTAATTTGAGCTAGTGCTAGTACATTGCTGCTGTTATACCGTATAATTTTCCTCTCAGTTGCGAGGTGGTACAGACAGAGATCGTGGCTAATTTCTATAGCTAAAGCCTATAGCAGAAGCACTGGATTTAGCTAAGGGCTAGTTTCTATCCACAAAAAACAGTTACGAATAATGCAGTTGTTTGTAATGCAAAAAATAATAATTAAAAGTTGAATACTAACACACAAGTGCATTCACAAAATAGCCCCAGACACTTCCCCATTTTTTCTCACATGCCACAGACACTCAGCACTCCACACAGATGTAGTAAAGAGTATGGCCTTCCCATGGTGCATCTCTTCTCAGAAAGTTGCCGCCATGGGGATAGGCAGATTAACACATGACAGAGCTTGTTAGCCCTGGACAAAGATAGATGATAAACTTGTACTGTCCGCCTCAGGGTCGTCCAATGCACAATCACACAACACAGCCAAATCGCAACTAGTTTAAAGGGAGGAGCTATTATCATTTCAAATACAATAGAGTCTCTCACCTCTAGGCATGTTTCTCCACAGCTTTAAAAACTACTCACAAATGGCATAAAATGGTTAATAGTTATTATTACTCAGACTCAGACTTGATTTTTGTTTTAAATTAGTTCAATATATTCTTAATTTCTCATTTTCTGGTCCCAATATTATTTTCAAGAACCCACTGGCATTTTTTCATGTTGTAGTCAAGCAAAGGATCATGGTCTATGTAGTTAAATGAGACTGAAGGCTACTGGCGCAGTGTACACAGCCCATCCCTGCAGGCCGCCCCGCAGACCTGCTGTGGGGATATTGATCCATCAGAGAAAGTGTGGAGTCAGGAGCGCTCCACAGATGGGCAGTGGGACAGACAGAGGAAGTGCATTAGCGAGCAGGTGTCCCTCTGATGCTGTTAGCCCATCTCCTGAGAGACAACAGAGCTGGGGACAGGGCTTTATGTGAGGGGGTGAAGGGAGGGGGACAAGCCAGGCAGGCAAATGCAGTTATAGTTATAGTAGATTAAGGATCCATGCTGATACATCTTAGACAAGGGTACACTACACTAATACATTTTCCATATTATTTCCAATACAGTTATAAAATAATGTTGAAGGTATTGAATGAGCCTAATCAATCTGCTCTGTTGTTGCTGGTTAAATATGTGGAGAAGTGACCACACTCACTGTAAGAATTAGGGCTGCAACAATGAATCAACTATCAAAATAATCAGCCCTAGTAAGAATGCATGTTTCCAGATATTTTTGGGCAATAAAAACAATTGTGACTGAATAAGAGCAGGATAGCTATATTTCATGCAACACTGTGGAATATTCCAGGCAAAGCAATAACATGGAGACAAGAAAGTAGTAGCCAATTATTCAGCTTACTTTAGCTTTTAGAAAGTCTTTGGGGTTCAACAAGAGGACAACCTTGGACTGAGCTGAGAACCATGGAGAAACTAGTGCTCATTTGTATCTCACAGATGTGCTGCTGCCTGGACCATCTCCACACTGGGCCGCCTGCCGGTGAAGAGGCTCCTCTGTGGGGGCACAGACCAGACCAGCCCTGGACCAGCTGGTGGCTTGGATCAATGACATAAGATGGAGCAGACAGAGAAGCAGGGACAGGCCAGTACCACAGCATCTGGACAGGGGCACCTCACCCCTGAGTGACTATGTGGATTTCAAATGGGACACGGTGTACAAGTGGAACAAGTGTCCATAAGAGGATTAAAGCCTTCTCTTTGAAGTGGAGAAAGCACGCTCCAGATCGAATATGACCCACACAGAGACAAGCAGGTCCACCATATCGGCACCAGCTACTGACAGCACTCCTACTGTCTCAGAGATGTCCCATGGCGCTCACATTTTGGGGGCAAAGACGTGTCCAAGAAATTCAAAAAAATATGACACCAAATACTGTGTCCTCTCGAGATGACTGTTTAGCACCATGTCCAAAATCAGTCATTCACACTTCCATACGATTTGACATGGCTGACACTCTTTATGGGGACAGGGTGATTATGGTACATTAAAATGTGCTTGTCCAAGTATGTGTGCATAATGGGGCAGCAAAGACTAATCCAATCTTAGAGAAGAACAACAGAGTTTTTTGTTTTTTTATCTAAGCGGGTCAGACTCATCCAAGAGAACTGAACTTATTGCCCCTTTATTATGTAACAAACAATCTTACATAGCTGGTGGACAGGTAAATATTTGCTTAAGCTTCAATATGCGGCTCCTGTCCTTGTCACGCAGGCTGTAACTAACAACTGTTTTAGTAATCGACTAGACAAACTATTATTTTTTCGATTAAAAGACTAGTTAAGCAATTATTTCTGAACTGAAACATTTTCAATACATAACGTTTATTGTTTCTGAAAATCAGAAATAGTTTATTCTTTTTTGGCATTTTGATTTAATAATGCTGCTATCTTGTATTTCATAACTTTTTTCAGGTTTTCATTTCACTCTCTTCCCTTTCATTGTCTCTCTTTCTTTTTAATTCTCTGATTTATGTTTTGATTTGTTTGTATTATGATTTTAATGTATTTCGTATTCTGTAAAGCACTTTGAATTACTTGGTGTACAAATTGTGCTATACAGATAAACTTGCTATATTTAAGATGAAGTTCATATTGAAGGGTTTACTGAATTGCAATATCACAGTGCCATAAACTAGTCTTTCATAGTTTTGTTTATCTAAATATTCAATAGTGAAGCATAGATTTTGAGGTCTAGTTCTGGATGTTGGATGAGATCTTTCAGAGTGGGAAAATTGGACACAACATGGGCCAACGCTTTGACGAAGTAATCAATCTACTAGCGCAACTAACACTTAAGGTCTGATTCGAGGCCTAGCAACAGAGAACTATACCCACCATCTTTCCTCCCACTGATGGAATTCTAACAGGCAAATTACTGCAGCTGCTGGTATACAGGCTCTGAACCTTGTGGCCAACTGCGTGTGGACAACTGTGGCACCACCAGTGCCCCTACTATCTGCCCCGGCCATAGACAGCACTTTATCTATTCTGTGATGGTGCCCTGTTGTGCTGATTCACTCTAGCATCTGTGGTCAAAATAATCATTCCCAAACAGACAAGGAAGTTAAGCCAAACATCCATTATAGCAACAGGAGGCTCATATTATGATCCGAAATACACAAGGGGGCAGATACACAGAGTCATATTATGAATTACTTTTCATGAATTGCTAAACAAACGAATGTTGAGGTGCATAAACCTACTTAAAATACTTCTGCTGCTTGTTCTAGTACTTTTTCTACCACTGTGGCTGCTAATATTATATTACTAGTCCTAAAACTAATGCTATGCTACTGTTATTTACTGCTAGGAAAAAATTAAAGGTTTCCCAATTTGTCTGAAATGCAAAACCATAACAATTATAACATTCCTTAAAATGTGCTGAACAATAGTGTTAGGCTCAAATAAAATACTTTACTTTTACTTTTAATAAAAAATTGTGGTGATCATTTCTGATGGCACTAAAAAGGGTAGGGGTCACGGGTTCAAGCAGAGAAAACCCCACTGACCAGAAGCAAAGGCTTGTCCTTGTCACCGTGGAGATGTTGAGAAAAGAGCCATTTTAAATGAGTCATGCACCCACCCTGAAAAGCCGCCCGCAGGCTACAGGCGGGCTGACACACAAGTCTATTAACAACAATCACGTCTCATGAGGAGTGGGTCGAGAGGCCAGCTGTCGGCAAAATACGCCATTAATATTTAAATCACAGCAAATACAAGTTTATTGACCATTTGCGGGAAACAAGAACTGACTCGGAGATGCCAATAAATAAATTAGATTTTGGACTGTTAAAGCCAAAATATGAAACTTTCTTGAGTTAGACTAATGTTTTTTCCACTGAGTGGATTTGCATCTCCACAAGCCTAACTCTTGTTTGGCCTAATGCTTGTTTCCATGGAAATGTTGACTATAATCTCCACAGTATGGCATAAAATCGCTCTCCATGGATAATGTTTGAAGTATCGTTTTACCTTTCTATTTCCATGGAATCATAAAGGTGACATGTCACACCCTGAAAGTTGCATGTACCTTTAACTAGACTAATGTTAAAGGTACATATGGTAGGTACATATGGTAGGTAGGTATGTGACCTAAACTGCAATCAAAAAACTATTACATAATCCAATGTGTTGGTTCCTTCTGGAAGAACATCAGAGAGAGAAAAACAGAATAAGAATAGCTTTACTTTTGTATTGTCATAACAACACCTACTCCTCATGGTGATTCAACACTGCATCATCCTTTGTTGAACAAATCAGGTTGTATCAAACTGAAGATATTCATCTTTCCCAAAATTACAATAATCTTCTGTGTTTATTTATGCTTAGTTTGAGACACATGTCCTACATTCACAAACACCTCTGGCACTGAGCCACATGCTCCAAACCAATAAATCCTTAAATAACTTAATAAGCAGAGTTTGATTCTGGCTAAATTTAATTTCACATGATTGCATTAGATAGGCCATGCTGTCTGTCTGTCCTCCATTTGGCCGCCTCATCCAGCAGTGAGTCAGCCCTTCTCTCATCCCTATGCGGGGGGCAACTGCTTTGTCTGCGCCCATCTCTGACTCCCCAGACCTGGAGCCCCTCCAAGAGAAGTGCATCAGAGCTTTAGAGGAGCTCATATCAGTCGCCCTGGGATGCCATTTAGTCAGGGTGACATCAATACCTCATGGTCCATCACCACAGCTTATTGACCAATACTTGCCCACTGCAGCCACAAAGCCATGGACAATTATTCCACTGTCAGCTGGTCCTCAGGGAATGAGAAAATAGGTAAGAGCTGGGGGTTGAGATTTTCAAGGTTTGCATATTTGTAGTTTATTAAATGCTCTTGGCCAGCCTTTGGGAGCTGGCAGAGTGTACCCCTCCCATTGTTCTACAAAGGGGAGAGTAATCTGTCTTGTTGCTCTACTCAACAGAAAGGAGCTGGCGGAGGAGCAGGGCCCCCACTGCCTTTGCCCTCACTCCACAATAGCTGATCACTTTTGGGGGGTGACATTAATCACATGTGATTATATACCAGACTGAATCTAGGAGAAATACTGAAGATACATTTCCTCAAGACTCTATTAGAAATTGCACGTTAAGAAGCTACAAATGCTACTGTCTGAAACTAAAGGGCATAAGCCCAAATATTAGCTCTAATGGTCGGTCCCCTTGAGGCAAATGAGGCATTTCTCAGCCTATAATAGAACAATGGGCATCACCGAATGAGGGTCAGACAGAGCCAGACAACAGGTTTTTCAATTAAAAAACATGTTAAAACAGCACATTATCGCACATTATTTCCGTCAGTGAATCATATGCAATATTTTCAGAGTTGAAGCGTGGCTTAGCAGGTTTACAGAACATTTAAAGGAAACGTACAAGCGCCACCGCCCCTTCAGCCCATCTGCCAGAAACAGAACTCAGAGCGGCGATGCGAGAAAACCAGTCTGTCATTACAGCCTCGTTATAAGATGCTTTATACGGTGTAATAAATACAAATGCCTCACATTCATAGATTAGATCAGTGTATGATTGCATTAGTAACTGTATGTAGAATATTATTAATCTAGCAAATCTAACATCGAGACATGATTGCTATTTTTCGTATATATTGTTATTAGCGGTAATTAGCTACACAAAATGACATTAGCATGTTAGCTTGGGCTAAAGCGTGTGTCTTACCAGTAAGTGCGGCGAAGAAGAGTTAGCAAAAATCCTCCAGCTACGCCCAGTGTTAGCCACTTCACCCCGGCTGGGATCAGAACAGAAAGAGGCAAAAGTGAAGATGGGAACTCGGTGAACCCGGGAGGAAATACGCGGGAGAGCAGAGCAGACGGCGTCAGACACGAAACTTGTCCGTACTGAGAGTGATGCAGCAGCTCCTGAAGGAGAATGGAGGAGAATCACACGCTGTGGACCGGCGAGAGGAGAGGAGGAGGAGGGATGGACCGGACCCGAGGAACACAGGAGCGGAGGAGGAGGAGAGAGGAGGAGAGAGGTGGAGAGAGGAGGAGAGAGGAGGAGAGGGCTGCTGCCGCCTTCAGGAACAGCTGAAATGTACCAGCATCTTGTCCGTAAAACCTCTCATGATGTCGTAGAGATCTAAATTAGTTAAACTAGATGAAAAAAGAGAGCCCGAGATAAAGTAGCCCGTGTTTCTCATCATAGAGGACACTAAAGTGGTAATTCATTTTCTCCTTGATTGTCCAAAAAGGAGCTGGACAAATAGGCCCAGCCTCTTCTGTAATCAAACATATTAATGGGGCCTGTTACTCAAAGAAATTCGATTAATGCGATGGTAACAACTCGTTTTAGACAGTTCAGTTCTACCTTAAATTTATGATGTTTCTAGTACTCAATATTATCATAGGCTATAGACAAACTACAGTTAGAATGGCCAGAGCAACCATTGTCTCAGCAAAAATCTAAACTAGGATCAATTAGGCTGGAGGTCCACTTGTAGCCCATTCCTCTGAAACATTAACTATTAATGTTTAACTCGGCTACTTGAGTGTTTAATAGGCTTATCTTAGAGAGAGAGAGAGAGGGAGAGGGAGAGAGAGAGAGCTGATTGTCTCAGAAACCACTAAGGTTCCTTAAACGCACCATTGAGCACTACAGCGCGCCATGCTGGAATTGAAAGAACTCAATAGCGAATGGCAGGAGAACTCTGGTTTGTGTGAGTGCGGCCAATCAGCTCCCAGGCCCAGGGATTATTCAAATTAGGGATGATGTCATCTCTTGCAAGTCACACTACACTGTTGCTTGGTCCCTCTCAGTTGTCTATCGCCCTCCCTCTAGGCCCCTACACCCCTTTCACTCCTCTTCAAACTTCTTTTTCTTCCTTTCTCCATGCCCCACTGCACATGAACACACACACACACTTGCTTCATGCATCAAGTTGCCATTATTTTTCACTGTTGCTGTTGCATCCACAATAATTTATAGTCTGTTAATACATTACAGACCTGTTGCATTTGCCTGGAAATAGAGCTTTAATAGCATTGTAGTGAAGGTGATTTTCACATATTTGAACTCAAAACATTCCAGTGGCTTTCAAATATATTTTCTTTGTCTCAAAGTCACTTTTTTGTATGCAGGAGTGGAGGCATCTTGACACATGCACCTGCTGTGGAGTTCAATCTGAGGCAGCGGGAATGAAAAGAGCAAACATTGAAGCAGAAAGGAGGGGCTCAGAGTGAGGTAATCCTCCCCCCTTACAACTGTTGTGTGTGTGTGTGTGTTTTAAACATGATTTCAAACATGTACAGGCTTGGACGCTTGGATCCACCATCCATCATAAATATATATATATATATATATATATATATATATATATATATATATATATATATATATATATATATATATATATATATATATATATATATATATATATATATATATATATATATATATTTATATATTTATATATGTATGTATATGTATGTATATGTATATACACACAAATATAAGAGAGTAGGTGTAGCTTGTAGAACAAAAGAGTACAATAGTAGCCTTGATTCTAATTTACTTTCATACTAGTGTTTATAATGACTTACAAATGTTATATTGTACAACTCTGTAAGATAGCAGTGCTGTAATTTCTCTTCTCAACAAAGTCTGAGTAAGTCTTAAGTATTAAGTCTAAGGTACTGCTCAAAATGGCACCCGCTGCACAAACTCAAATGTGTGTTTTCTCCCAGTTGAATCAGACATAGAGGGGCATTGTTTCGGGGCTTTGTTTGAGTGTGTACTGTTCAGTCTGGGTGGGCATGCCGCCGGTCTGTCTGTAGTTCTGTCTGTCTACAGTGCTGTTCATCTCCCAGCGGCCGCCTGCCCTGTCTCCATGAGCCAGGCTTTTGTGCATGGCTGTGTTTCTGGATGGCCTTCTATTGTGGAGCACTCTTCTCTTTCCAAGTATCACAGAGAGGTCTGATTTGGCCCCATAGTGCTGGTTTGAACCCAGGTTGCGCAGACAGATCCAGAGCAATCATGCACCATATTGGAGTGGGTGATATGTACATTGCTATTTAGACTGATATTTTGACAAGTCATCAGAAATGTCCAGAAAAGTGTCTTTAAATGTGTTGGTTGTGGTTAAAGTATTGCACAAAACATGAATGGACCTTTCATTTAAAAAAACCTGCAGAAATCTTACTTTATTCTCTTGTTTAGGACATTACACATGTTTTTGGATTATAATCAGTTCTCTTTTATTTTTTTGTTTGTTTTTTATTATCTAGACATTATACCTGATTTACTTATTATTACTAATTATTTACAACACAGCAATTGCAATATTAGACATTTTTCAATATATATCTTCCATCACATTGCCTTCTATACACTAATGATTGGTACTCAGACACACCATTTGTCTTATATTTTCAGTTTTTCAATGTTTTACAATATCTTCTATTTGAGATGATGAATAATATTAATTAATACTACAGTATACGATATGTTAAATAAAGCAAAAAGTATTGGAGCTAATATGGTACCTTGTGGAATACCAGTTCTTGGAGTTGTTGTTTCAAGTGGTCTGCTATTGCCACCTCCATTGGTTTGTGCAGTATAAACATAATTGAAGGTCAAGTCAACATGTGCATGCTTAATTAGGATGTTTACACTGTTAATCTGCTGGAATAAATGACCAGCCTGTACAGAAGTATTAAAGTGATTATATTGGAAGCTTCCAGGTGGAAGGCCCAAGATTAGAGCAGGGAGAAGTGGGAGGAGACTCTGGGGCTGTGATGCCTGCTGGACATGTTGGCATGGTCCAGCAGTTCCAACAAAGGGAGGAAGGTGTTTTTTTTTCATGCAGGGCTGGAGACAGGAAAAGGCAGCGGTGTGTACCCCGTTGGGCTGTTCCGTGTTGGTTATTTTAGTGTTTTTTCCTCTCTGACCCTCAGCTGGAGCAGCACCTGTCAAAATTGGCTATTCTAGGTAATGGTAACCTTGTAGGTAATGGCCTAATTTGGTAAAAAGTGAGTGATAATCTTCAGAGAAAAAATTCTGGTAACACTGCATTTCAGATGACATTACAACTCTCTATAGGTCAATAATATTTAATACAAATAGGGCAGCTAAAATTAATATTGCTAAAATGCAGAATTTTGTTTTTTATAGTGAGTTATCTAGTCCAATCACTATTAGAAATAATCTGGTTCAACATTTGTGCATTGCCTTTTCAATATTTCAGCAGAAAGTGCAATGTAATCAAAAGGAAAATATGGCTCTTGAGGCCCATCTGGGATTATGACATCGTTCGTGTTGATAGCTCCTGTATCATGCTAAATTTCCAGTGTTGATCCTGAGGTCTGTCTCCCTGTCAAGGACTCAAGATACCCAGTCCTTGTGACATCATTAGGGGATAATACAGGAAGTGCTCCTTGGAGTAAGTTAATGCACCTTTAATGTAATTACCGGTACATCATTCAAAAAGCCTGAGAAATCCATAATACCTATAAATATGTTAAATTGAAAAGTAATTTGATTTGTAAATGTTAATGTTGGCAGTGGATGATAAATGTTAGTACAGCCAAAGAGTACATTTTAACTGGCAAGTAAAGCAGAAACAAATACTCCTATTCTAATAATAATAATATATTCTATATTTTGTACCATCTCAAATGACTGGTCAATTTTACTCAATTTATCTGTCAACTGAGAACAGACTGCCCAAAGGAAACCCATCTAGACACGGGGAGAACATGCAAACTCCACACAGTAAGGCCCAGGCGATCCTGGGAGCGAACCCGGAACCTTTTTGTTGTGATGCAATAGTGCTAGACCCTCAGCCACCACACCGCCATGTTACAACACTATTGGGATCATATTAGTAAAATACTGTATAGTCCTTTTTTGAAAACTTAATAGACACTTTAATTTTTATATATATAAGTATTTAATTATATATTTTGAAATGATAAGTACAACTTTTATATACCCTTGGCTCATTTTAGTCAAGGATGCCAGCATGACACAGGGCTTTTCCTGATAGGTAGATCACTGCTGTAACAACATGCAGCCAAATGCCGTCCAAGCCTCATGTAAGAGCAGCTGGCACAGGCACAGACACAGACACACCCTGAGCTCCAGACAGCAGCCGCCATCTTTGAAAAGAAACCCTCAAACAACACAGCGTCACCTTCATCAGCACCCACATCACCTGACTCAGTACAAGCATCGTCGTGTTACAAGTGCACTGTTACAAACTGTGCAGTGTGCATGTGTATAGGCTAGCTCTTAGTCTGTAGCACTGAGTCTCCAAACAGTCTCTGCAGGGAACAGCATGCCAGCACAGCATATCATTGACATGCTGCTCCACTCACAGACAGGCAACATGTGAGAAAGGACGCACGAGAAACCTGCATACAGAGAAATGCTTCTGTAGCACCTATATAATTTATTCATTCACTTGTATGTAACTCTGACATGTAATTTTGCTGGTCACATTAGTAGTCAGTAAACAAGCTGTATGAGATTTTATAAACTGATGTTAAAACAATCACCTTAATTGTATGTACAAAATGTTATCTGGAAATAGCAAGCTTTCTTGTTGGTTGGTCAATGCTACTGTCAACACAGAATCAATGGCTGCTGACAATACACATACTTTTTTATGTTTGCATGCAAATAGTTAAACTAATCCATCAACTTAAGTGTAGAAATAGTTGAACATGAAAGGCTGTTATTGTTGTTTTGGGTGGGGAATCTAATCTAGTAATGATTGTGATAGTAGTGTTTTGTCACATAAAAGTATTGAACAAGTTTATCTAAAAACCGAAAAACTTTTGAAGTGAGTTGAATTCAGTTTTCACAAAATATATCATTATAATTATTAATTATTACCAGCTCCTTCCTGTACATCCAAAGTCAGTGTGATTGTTGTATTGAATGAAATGATACCTTGTGTGAACATTAAGTTTCTCAAAGATCTTTAAAAAAAAAAAAAAAAAAAGTGTGGTGCAGGGCTTACTCCTGTCAGTTCCTTCCTGAGTGCTTCTAGCCTCTCTAGCATTCTTTGGTAAATAATGTATGTTTATTCTAACAGTATTGGACAGCCATACCACTCTACCAGCACTAAGAGTATGGACAGTCCTAATGTATCTGCTCTTTCATTTTTGGTGCATTTACAGGTCCAGTTATGGTCCTCATCCTCCTGGAAAGAACCTTGAACATGGAGTGAGGTCTGTAATAATGAGGTAAGATGTGAAGGTCAAATTCCGAACCAGCATTGTTTTTTTTTTTTTTCTAGTTTTATTTTGACATGCCCTTCCCTGTGCTGTAGTGTCTCACTCCTCTCCTTTTCTTTAAGTGCAGCTTCAGGGCTTTCTGTCCTGACTCACTATTATTGATCTCCAGTGAATGGTGGTCTGTCTGGTGGCTTTAGAGAGAGCACTCCCCCTAGTGGAGTGAAATTAAGGGCAAATTGCTTGGTTTCAGTTGCCTGGAAAGTCCAAGAATTATATGTATACTCTGAAACCCATGCAAGGGTTTCAGATGATACCAATAATATAAAGATGGAGAGCAGCTTTAATGAGTATTACTAAAATGCATTTTTGTTGTTGTTGTTGTAGTAGTACAGTATATTCTTGGGTCTAGTCTACTCAATAATCTAAATGATCAGGTTAGACTTTTTTTGACATTTACATTTTAGATATTTCATGGCAAAATGTGATTTAAAAATGTTCCCATCTGAGAGTAGGAAACCATCAAATTCTAGAGCCTGAAAACCACCAATAGAGATGTAGCCCAGTAGTCTATGTACAAAACTGTATTAGCAACCACATGTCATTGTGAAACGACATTAGATTACACTGATATTGGTAATATATACATGTAGTAGAATGTGTATATATATTATAACAAAAAAATGTAAAGGTATAAATAAGGTAATAGTGTTGATGTCAGTGTAATTTATTAACATATAAAGGTTACAGAAGCCTATTTTTTGTCATCACAAACATGACAATAAAGTGACAATATTTTCGGACACTTAACTTATAAAAAAAGTAAAAATAAAAACATGCAAAAATCAAGTAAGAAATAATGCCATTCATTTAAAACATTTAAAAATCAGACATTAAAATAATACTCAAGTAAATCTATATTGCACTGGAAGTAACAAGCATCATTTGAAATTATCCCATTTCAAAACAAAGCGTGACAAAGAAGAATATACATACAGTACGCAACAGTATTATCCTGAACATTATATTTATACAATTCCTAAGGCTGTGTACAGTCCAAATTCAATCCTATCAATAACAGAATCATTTACATTATAGGTTTCTATTGGAAAAAAACAACTCTAAAACATTGAATTTCAGAAAGTAAACATCATAAAATGTCTTCCAATGCATTAGAGCACAGTCAGCTGGCTCCACCATCATAAATATTAATGCTATCTGATCGGCCGCAGGGCTAACTTCTCTTATGCCCCGTCCTTGAGGCAAACTCCACTATGTAGAATGTAGTTTTTCAAAAGCTTCTATATTCCCTTTTCAGTCTTTCTCTTGTCAAGCCACACATAAAAAGTATGCTAACATGATACAGACAGCTCCGCATAGTAACACCAATTGTGCGTTGAGCAACATTCTTTTGCCCTAAAAAGATCAATGAATGTACCTTTTGTCAAAGGAGAGTGCATTATTTATACAGTACAATGCCGGCGATTGAGCTTGTGCACTTCGAGCTCATATAAATGCAAAATTCAGACATGGCCAATAGAGGACAACCTGCGTCAAGGTCGAACAGTTTGCTCTCAAGGCATTATTCAAGTCCCGCCTAGGGACTGAGAAACATGAGAGGGAGTGTGGCTGTCAGCGAAGTGGAAGGATTTGAGGGAAAAAATTCTGTCAGCATTAGTTAGCAGCCATTACTGATCACGTAGCTGCTAATGTACCTAGTTTGCCTAAGTTAATGCAAATGAGACCCTGTACTCAACAAATGTAAAAGCAATAAAATATGCCAAACATCCTCAAACATAATCAAGTTTGTAAGTTTAATATTATTTTAACAGCTAGTCTAGTAGGACTATACATGAGTTTCAGGCAAATAATTCCTTCCAGTTTTGAAGACCTTTCCCTTTTCAAGAACACCCAGACTTATATTTTAAAATCTGATCTGGGATGTGAATAATTCTTCTTAGCCATCTTTAAAAAAGAAGAAAATCTACCAGGCCAAACTGCAAAGATGAAGGGCCAGGTATTAAACTGTGCATACAACATTCAGTGGGTCAGAGCTTTTCCATTGAACCATGAAGAATTCTGCGATAATAAGAAGGAATGCTGAGGGCATTATGAGTAATATCAATAGAACAGCAGTCTCTTAAATACACCACTATTATTATATTATATTATTAACTCTATTAAATAAGTCTATTAAACTACCACACATTTTATTTTCTATTTGATGCTCATTCTAAAATTTTACTTGGTTTATTTGTGGCCTAAAATCACTGACATGCTGCTATGTGGTGATTCCATTAGCTGCTAGTAACACTGAAAACAGGCATACCTAATATTGTGGCTAGAGGTGTGTAGTAAAAGTGGAGGTAGACTGTCTTTCTTTGTTCGTCACCACTCACAGCAGCAGAGGAAAGAACAGGAAGTCCCCTCCGGTCCTCTGAACTTTCCGGAGCTGGGCGTGTCCGTGCACTCTGCGATAAAAGCATGGAGGTCTGTGATGCGCACCTGCTCCTGTGTTTGAGCCTGGAGAGGAGACAATAATCAGGTTATGTCATTGTCCGGATTATATTTCAATGATGTACAGTGTCCCAATGATGCACAAAGAACTCTGAGGCTGAAGTGACTAGAATGTGGATTATATATTTTCTTCATTATTGAACATGTAGGATAGGGGATAATGTGAACATTCTGACTTCAGGCTGCTGATGGTGTGGGGAGAGAACTAGTCCATGTTAGGTTACATGTACATGAGTGGCTTTTTGAAAATCTGTACAAGAGTAGATTTTGCACTTGCATATGGGTAAAATATAAAGGTGACAGCATGGTTATTATTGGTTTTGTTTTGTTTGTTTTATTGTTTATTGTTTATGTTTTAAAAAATGTATTATTATAATCAACATAGTTTAGTTATGTGTTCAGTTATGCACAACACAGTATTTTCAAATCCAAAATTCTGTATTCCTGGTGCCTCTACTAGTGTGTACTTGCATCGTGTGGCTCCGGAGCTGTTTTATTGTACTCATATATAATTTTCCCACATCCCATCCCCCTGTAATGAGGCAAAGACATTTTAAATATTACTCACACAGTCACAGATTGGTTCAGATGCCATCAACATATACAGTATGTACTTGTACCGTCCCACTCGAGCAGCGAAGTACAGCCCAACCTGGAGACACCTCCTCCTTTGCGCTTGCTCTACTGCTAAGATTGGGGGCAAGGTCGGCCCGTAGTATTTGTTTCGGACCACTACTTTTTGCATTTACCTGAGTAATATTATTTGAAATGATTTTACTTTTGTTCAAGTAGAGGTGAGAAGATTGTTGAAATATCTATTGTGAATGCTGTTTTGAAGATATGTTTACTTTGAATCTCAAATGTACTGTATATTTTTTTTTAAGTGTAATATTTCTGGATTTTTGTAGGTATTGTAATTGTAATTTCACATTTGTCTGATATTAATCTCAATTTATATATTTAAAGACATGTTTTAACATATTTCTATTGGATTTAAATAATACTAGTATCAGGATATGCCCCAAAAATATGAATTTTTATCAATATTGCCCACCCCAAATGCAAGAACCTCTTACCATGATAGTGTCGTAGGCTCCGGTGATGAGTGCGATGAAGAGGGACAGCACCATGTAGATGAAGAGGGAGATGAAGGTGTACAGGTAGACCTGGCTGAAGATCCACACCAGAGGACTGCTGTGCTCCATCTCCGCAAACGTCACAAACATGTCATCTCCGTTTATCAGAGAGAACAGGCACTCGGACACCATGGACAGGGACCGGAACTGGGGACAAAAGAGCATCTTAACACTCAGCCAGAAAGTGGACAGTACTAGTGTTTGCCCTCCATTCATGATTTTAGTAGTTTTGGAGACTTTGTAACTCCCAAGTCCCATTGAATGGTTCCTTGGCATATTTTGGTTTTAATAATAATGAAAATTGTTTTCCAACATATATTAAAATCTAGTTCTAGGGGTGGTCCAATTTGGATTTTTTGGCAGAAAACTTGTGGCATTTGACTAGCTTTTGTGGTTGATAAGAAGCAAGAACCACTCAATTTCACTACAGTTCAAACACACACACGCACACACCTGACATCTGACTGAGAACAAAATAGGAAAGACACATGGACACACACAGACACTAGGGTATTGTAGAAAATATATTGCTGCTGTAAACCAGGGATTTTCCCACAATATGCTATGTTATATACTGTAAACTAAATATGTTCAGAAATGTGTTGCTATCAATTTCTTCATAGGTTTTGTGAAATGTGACCTTTTGGCGGAGCAAAGGCCAAGGTTAATAATCTTATTCTAATCTTAATCATATTACCTTAGTGTGATATGGTCCCAGTACAATCCAGCCACAAAAACAGTATCCCAAATAAATGGCAGCCGCACAACAGCAAAAGCGGATGACATTTGGAAAAGCTGCTCTTAGTGTGACAATCAGAATCTGTAGAAAAAGTGTGGAATTAATACATGATAATAAATGCAAAAAAAACAAAAAACAACTTTGTATTTTGTGCACATTATGTGTCTTCAACATACATTATATTTCTGAAAAAAGCTGAGATAACGTATGACTCCAACCCACACCAGCAGAGTGGATGTTCCCAACAGGATTCCACAAACATCATACGATGAAATATTCTATGAAATTAGAAACCAAAACTTAATGTAAAACACATGGAAAAACAGACTACTGCCTTTCAGCCTTTGTGTAATGTGTAATACCTTTGACTCAATCCCAATTTTAATAAAGCTCCCAATGATTGTGAATAGGTCGCTGATAATAAGAAGAATATACCAGCCATTTATAAACTCCATCCTGTCCGACCAGGTGACATGACGACCGAACCTGTGTTTGAAATATTGCACATATTCCTGTAAATAAAAAGGATGTGTTAATGTTAAAATATATAATAAAGAATGTTACAAATGTTAGTTAAAGGGCAATATTCTCAAAAATGCTGTTTATTGCTTATGCAAAAAGTTGTGTGTATGAACTGTAAGCCTTTTAAAACAGGCCACACAAGGCACTTCTTTGCATATGTGGAGCACCAAGATAATGAGTCACTGTCAGTCATTTCCTTAGGGACCGGGGGAAGTGGAGTAACACTGGATCCAAAACAAGGCCAGTCATTTTATGAATTAACACCCCTGGGCAACGAGGATGAAGTCAACCAGCAGAAAAACAAGTATGTGGGCTACAGCAGTGGTTCACTTATCCAATCCACTTTTTGTCAATCCACTGACAGTGTCTCTTTAAGTTAAGTCAAGCCTACATTTTTACAGTATGAAGCCAACACTGCGTATAATTGTCACAGATTTTACTGTTTGTTTGTTTTTTTCAATCACTTTGGCACTTTTATTTATTGAAAATTGATTTTTAAACTGAATTTTTGTTTTGCTATACAAAAAATGAATCTCTGCCAAAATCTCTGTTTGTCATTCAAAACTGATTGATCATCTCCCAAAAGCAAATTTTACCATCAAAATGCTCAAACTCTCGTTATGCGTTTTTCTATGCTCTTTTATTCATGTGACAGAGCAGCTCAGAAGTTTTAATCCTGCTCTCAGTGACCACAAAGAATCACAGGTTTAGTACAGTCTGACACCGAAGTTCACACATGAATTTTAAATCGCAAAGTAGATGTGACCACCTGTGCCTCTATTCAGATACAGGTTTGAACCAAGTCATGTACTAAAAATGAGGGAAAAAACTGTACGTTTTTAGAACTGCATCTATGACATAAACCAAATGATGATCTTTCAAATTATACAAAGTGTAAAACAAAGATGGTTAGATAGCAAGATAAACAGAGAAAATGAAACTTGGTGCCACTGGTGTGACTACCTGAGATGAATACAGGGATGAGATCATGTGTTTTGATAATTACATGCTGCAGAAGAATTCCCCTCAAAATTGAGCGTCCACACAAGAGCAGAGAGAGCAGACAGACTATCGCCACGAGGACATCAAAGAACTCCCTTGCGTAATTCTCAGCTATTAGGAGGATAAAGTTGCAAATGTGATAATATGCAGACTACACAGTATCATGATTCCTCTTCTACTTACCATGACCGGAAACATTGGGGTCCTTACACTCTTTAATGGAGGCGTCGTTGTTCAGACTAATTTTGACTTTTCCACTGTGAGCACGGTTGTCCATGACGATCTGAAAGTGAGCAGAAGAAAACTCTTTCATAATTGTATGATGTTACATAAAGTGTAACATCACTGAATTAGGACAATAGGTTGCATTCATGTTCAAGAATTTGATAATGTCATAACTTTTGATGAAGAACAGGTGCCTATAAATATCTAATGGAGATTCACAGTTTTTGGAAGAAATAACCAAATGCAATAATGATTCACAATTTTATTATTGTTAATATATTAATCTTATATTTTAAGTCCTTTCAACTGACAACAATCACGCCTTTGGGCTAGAAGAATAGGACCACTATCTGAAACTACTGTAAAATAACTTGTTTATTTATACTGACAAGAGAAGACATTGAAAGTTGAACCAGTTTTTGTTTCCTGGTGTAGATGGATCCAGTCATTACAGAGATAGTAATATTAATGTTTACCATCTGACAGTTAAAAGGCAAATTCCATCATATAATTCATCTCCAGCTCAGTTTTTAACCATAAGCATTTTTGAATGTTGTGATGCCCCGTGAATGCAACCTATAGATACAACCACTCTGTTGTATTTGCATTACTAATATCACAACAGAACAGATTATAACTATACTAAAGCTTCAATAATACAAAGTAGTAATTGATTGGATAAATATTTGTCCACTATACCGTAATAGCAAAAGTGTAGCAGTCCGGTATTTCATTGTTCAAAATGGTCTGTATGTTTATAGCCTTTAGCTGGAAGTCAATGGTGACGTTGATCAACCTTGGGATAACAAAATGGTAAAAACTTCCAAAATGTCTAATGTTAGTCTATTAATCTCTTTGTGAAAATAAGAACTTACTTGTAAAATTTCAAAGTAAAATTCTTGTAATCACTGTTTCCAGGAGCAGGATTAAAATTGTGAGGATTCACACCAGTGCAATCTGTGAAGGTACAAATTTAGGCAAGTCAGCTAATTTCTTTACCAAAGTCGCCTAACTGAAGACAACTTTTATTGGCTGTTATGTAGCATTTGGTGGTTACAATCTGACAGAATCACACTGACACCACACATGAGCAAGGCCAGGCCTGGTTAGTACTTGGATGGGTGACTGCTGGAAAAATCAGGTGCCACAGTGGGGCGCCAGTAACAAAAAAAATTAAAAAATAAAAATAAAATAACTGTTGTTGTGCCCTTAGGCAAGGCACTTCACCGATATTGCCTAGTATGAAAGTGGTGTGTGCGTGAGAGAAAGCACAGATTGGCAGCCTTGTTTCTGTCAGTCTGCCCCAGGGCTGTAGTACAGTAGTAGTTTACCACCATTGTGTGTGCAGTGAATAAATAATGCTCTGTAACCTATTTTTGAATGTCCAAAAAAGCTATATGTAAAACTGATGCATTATTATTATTATTATCATTATGAGAAGGGCAGCGGCTTCAAAATTGCACATGAAGACACAAAGTTGGATCACACCTCCACAAACTCAGGGAGAAGCAAATCACAGCCAAAGTCAGGCAAATTCTCCTGTAGTGTGTGGCAGCATTTAGACATTTGTCACTATGTCAGGTGTACAGCCAGTTCTCTTGTTTAGCTACTGAATTGGATGAAAAAAAGGAACTGGTATACCCAGACAAATGTTTAACTACATGTTCTTGCTATATAATAATAATCCTTCGTAAAACATTTTTTATACCTATTAAAAATTCACAAGAGTAAAACACAGGATTAGTCTTACTGGTGACAACAAGGGGGTCAATGTCGAATGTATCATTGACGGGGTCTATGGAGCCTCTCTTGAAGTACCTCTGACAAAGGGACAGTGCACTGTCATCATAACCGACACCCAGCACATATGCATATCGCCCCAAGGAGATCTGAGGCAGAGCCAGGTACTAAAGGGGAAACAAAATACAGGTTTCAGAGAACTGCACACTTGGGCTTTTAAATACAACTGAAAATTCATAAATATGATCATGTACTTTTTTGTATACAATACAGTAGTTAGGTTTTCAGTCATTGAAACACTTTGAATTTGTGCACGATTTTCAAAATCTGGGTTTCATGATTAAAATACAAGATGTACTCAAAATTCTATTATTATTCTGTTCATACTGCAAATTACTGTATTGTAAATGAATTACTATGTTTAAGCACATACTGCTTGTTATTTATGCTTTAGTCTAATAATAATGGTGAACCATGAATGCAGTTACTTTTACCTGCTCTATGGCGAAGTGAATGTGACTGTAGAGCTGGTCCTGTGAGTACACTTCCTGGGGGTTGTTGTCCTGGTAATCCTTCAGAAAAAGGTGCTTAAATGCTGCAGTATTCTCGTCCTTGAATGTTACCACCATCTGGTTGCTCAGGCCAAAAAGCACCAGCTACAGGCAAAACAGATTCTCGAGTTACTGAAATCATCAGTCTGATGTATATTAATTCAAAACTATGAGGGATACAAGTGAACCATTGGAACTGTTGGATTAGATATTTCCTATTTTAATTACACTCTATATACAGCCATGGAACATATTTTATTGTAACAGCAGATTAGATTGGTAATTTGGGAAAAAATCAGATCATCAAGTTAACTCAAATCCCTTTTTTGTTTTAAACTTGAGCAGGTTTGGAGTCAAATTGCATTAATTTGCATTGATTTGATGATGATATAAACGTCCAGCAGACCACCTGCACAGTGACAATGATGATTTTTAGCAGCTGTAGGCCCAGTTTGAAAGGCTTGCGTCCCTTGGCGTGGAATTTGTCACATGGGCTCATGAAGAAGTATTTGAGTTTCCTTCGCAGAGTTTCCTCCTCTTCCTCTTGCTGCTGCTGGAAGCCACAGCCCCCCAGTCCTCCACCACGATGAGGGCTCCCATCATTGTGCCGGTCCTGGGAGCCATAGCCAGACACAGATGACAGCAGACGGTCCTTTTCTGACAAATATAAACACAAAAGGTTTATGCAACATAAAATGTATATCTTCAAAATAATCAATTCAATGCTTGTTTCAAAACATTAACCACAGTGACTAACACATTTTGCTATTTTGAAACCATAAAGGAAGTAAATATATTAGCTTCATAGTGATGTTGCAATACCAGTTACATTTTCAATATCGAAGGGAAGCTGCAAGTTATCTGAATAAAAAATATGAACCCAGTAAATATGAAACATAAATGATGCAAGATATCTGGATGTTGTTACATTTCTACAATAAACTACAGTTATGTAGTAGGCTAACTTAAGACAATATAAATTAGCCCATTAATTTGCGGACATTTATGAATATGAAAAGACAAACTATTGATCCACAAGGGAAATTATTTGGCGACAGCAGCTCACTATTATAATGAAAAAGAGAAATTCAATAAAATTCAAAGTAACAGAAGTAGCAATAATGTTAACAGCTTGTCAGCAGTAAAAATAATATTGTTTTAGTTTAGTTTGTATAGCTATATTTACTGCGTATTATGTGTGTAAATAAATATGCGTAAAAAAAAAAAAAAAAAAAAAGCGGTCGATTTGGCCATGCCAGAATAAGCTAAACTGTTTCGACTCCATTGCCTTTGACATTTTCCCCCATATCAATCCTAGTGCATGTAATATATGGTAATAATTCAAGTGAATCAAAAAGCATTAGTGAGGCATAGGACAGATAAAAGGGATGAATGAGCACAAACCTGTGGCAGTGTCCTGGATGTCGCTGTAAGTGGCAGACGCCATAATGATAATTACACGGTCACGATCATGACATTTTAACCCGTGAAAATGACACAAACGGCAGTAAAGAAGGGAAATAGCGGGTCTCGGCACTGCGATCTTTGGTAAAGAACCACGGGCGACAAAAGGTAAACAACGCTGTTTCCGCTTGACCACGTGAACAGATCACGTGACTGACGTCAGGGTCAAATCATTTGCTTTGTAATTGAACATTGTAATTCAAAAGCTTTTGCGTGAACTATAAATGTCTTTGGTAAAACGATGAATCTTTTTTAATCAAAGGTTTGTTTTTAATTAATTAATTTAAATAAAGAAAACTCAAATTGATTTCACAACTCACAAGATAAAGAAAAAATATGAAACAAACATGCAGTAAAATTTCTGTCACATAGTTAATAATTTTACAATGTGTCACTTTTGCATACATTGCTGTAACTAACAAATAACTACAGGCTATATCAAAACAAGACATCCATTTATTATTTTGTAAGAGTCAGACATTTTGTTTCATGATTCAGCAGTAAAAAGGAAGGATGTTCTGAAACCAGCGGCTGGAACATTTACCATTATGTACATTGGCTCCTGCATCTGTCTCTATAATACAGTGCATTTTCACCCACAGACACTCTGTTTTTCTATGGTCAAAGGGTTGAATTGGAACTACATTACTGGAAAAGTATTTGGTAATAGAGTACTTGTAATGCAGTCACATACTTCCAATACTGGAAACGTTGTAAAAAAAAAAAAAGAAAAGAAAACATTACTTCATATAAATAAACCTAGAAATGAGTCCTGAAATGAGCTGCATTACATTTGATCATCGTCCATCCAACGCCTTGTCCCTGGCTATGACCGACTCACTGAACTTGATCATGAGTGTGGTGCCTTTGTGCCAGTGAGCAGTGACTTTAGCAGGGAAGCCGCTGTGTGTGAGAATAGCCTCCAAAATGCCCGCCGTGAAGGAGGCACAGTTGAGGCTACTGTTCTCCTTGGGCACGGATATGTAGGCATTAATCAGAGGATCCTTCTCTATAATGTAGTAAGTCTTGTCATCATCATTGGCTTGCTCCAGCTTATCGGCTTCTTTTCCAAACAGGGATTTCCACACATTCACCTGGAGCAAAATAAAGGAAGAGGATGTGTTAAACAATTCTGGAGAACTCCTGTCTATCTACTCACAATAAAAGGCTGCTTCCATGTAACACTGCAACATTCTAAAGAACCAATATGTGGGCTTCACACAAGCAAACATTTTATATCTTTTAAATGGTTAAAGTCATCAAAATGTCAACTTTTCAGCTTCCTGTTTATAAGCGATATTGAAGATTTTTGCCCAAACTGAAGAGTTGTTTATAATTGTTAATTGCTATGGCAATGGTGCTATTTTTTGTTCACAAGAAGCAGAAATAAAAATTAAACAGGGTTTATGCTCATTTATTAAATATGGGACAGTGCACATTAATCAACATATGTTCGTGCAGCATGTAAATGTGCCAGACTTAATCATGCAAACTAATTTTCATCCATAGTCCCATTGGCAGGTTGATGGCAAGACAAAAAACAGAACATAGGCACAAAAACATTCAATCCATCACACATGACAAAGACATTAAGATCAGTGAATATTAACTATAGTCTCATTAGTAAAATTAAATAAATAATAAAGGGCACACCTACAGAAATAAACCTCAGAGATTTTATCATTGACTCGAACACTGCACTTTTTGGTACATATTACTTTTGGTGTTAAAGTTCAATTTTGATAATTTGGCAATCCAAACATCCGTATTAATGGTATCAAAGGCTTTTCTTAGATCAAGGTAGATGGCCATAACTACACCATCCATCCATCTTCTTCTGCTTTGTCCAGCTGGGTCGCGGGGGCAGCTTGCTGCCCAATCCTCATAGCACCTGACCCACCCTACAAATCCCTCTGTGAGTTGTGAGCCCACAGGAGGGCACAGCTACACCCTCCTTGTCTAATTTAGCCTTGATGTTTTCTATAACATGGAATTTTGCTGTATCGGTAGAGTGGAATTTCCAGAGTCCAAATTGCACTGGATGCAATGAGAATGGTGAAGAGTTTAAATGTGATATAATTTGTTCTGAAATATATTTTTCTAACACATGAAATCGTTAGTAGAATACTTATAGGTCTATAACTGCTCATGGCCATTTGTTCGTCTTATTTGAAGATGGGTGTGTTTACAGCTGTTTTCCATGCAGTAGGAAACACTCCTTCATTGATTGATTGAAATTAACAATTTGTAGATGGAATTAATGACACTTATTAGATTCGCCACCCAGTCCTCTGTGCACCTGACCCCTATGAGCCCCTCATAGGGTGATGAATTTAATGATTTGATAGATGAAATAATTGTTTCTACCATTGACTGTACCACTTCAGTCAATGCCAATACAGGGGCATGCATATTCAAAGGCACAACTTTAAATTTTGATTGATCAGGATTCTGCGTCATATTTCTTATGAATGTGATAAAATAATGATTAAGGGCATTAGCGACTATACTTGCATCCACATTTTCCTCTATTTTCAGTTTAATTGGTCTATTTCCTGATTTTCCTATTAGCTTTTTTAGGTTCTGCCTGATCACTTTAGGATTTCCTTTTGAATTATTAAATGGTATTAATGAAAAATGTGTTTGCCTTTCTAATTTCTTTTGTGACTTTGTTTCTTAAAGTTGTAAACAATCTCGAATCAAGATCTTTCTTACTTTTGGGTGCTATTTTGGAAGCATGAGCCCTTCGTTTAATAAGAGACCATATACAGTGGCAAGAAAAAGTATGTAAATTTGGGATAATATGTTTCCTGATCTTCATGTAAGTCACCACAATATACAAACACCTTCTGGTTTAACTAATACTATACAAAATTATGTGTTTTCACCTTTTCACTGAACACATCATGTAAAAAACTCACAGTGCAGGGTGGAAAAAGTATGTGAACCCCTACGCTAAAGACTTCTACAATAGCTAATTTGAGTCAGATCTCACCCATTATGGAGTCCAATTACTGTGATGAGATTGCAGGTGCTACCCCACCCTTTAAAAACCCACACTAATCTTGAGATAGCTGTTGTGAAGAAGCATTGTCACATGGGAACCATGCCACGCACCAAAGAGCTCAGTGAAGACCTGCGAGCAAGAATTGTTGGGCTGCATAAAGCTGGGAAGGGACACAGAAGTATCTCTAAAAGCCTTAATGTCCATGTCTCAACAGTGAGACAGATTATGTACAAATGGAGGGAGTTCAAGACAGTTGCCACTCTCCCCAGGCGTGGTCGTCCTACAAAGATGACAGCACGAGCACAGTGCAGAATTGTCAGTGAGGTGAGAAAGAGTCCTAGAGCATCAGCTAAAGACTTACAAACATCTCTGGCACATGCAAACATTTCTGTTCACACCTCCACAATACGTAAAACTTTGAACACAAATGGTGTTCATGGGCGGACACCACGGAGGAAACCTCTGCTGACAAAAAAGAACATTGCTGCACGTCAAAAGTTTGCAAAAGATCACCTTGATGTTCCACAGCAGTTCTGGCAAAACATTCTTTGGACAGATGAAACAAAAATTGAGCTATTTGGAAGGAACACAGAACGCTATGTATGGAGGAAAAATGGCACAGCACACCAGCATCAAAACATCATCCCAACTGTGAAATATGGTGGAGGAAGCATCATGGTTTGGGGCTGTTTTGCAGCCTCAGGTCCTGGATGGATTGCTGTCATCAATGGAAAAATGAATTCCAAAATGTACCAAGACATTTTGCAAGAAAACTTAACACCATCAGTCCGCCAGCTGAAGCTCAAACGAGGATGGGTGATGGAACAAGACAACGACACCAAACATACAAGTAAATCAACAAAAGAATGGTTCAAAAAAAAGAAATTGCGCCTTCTGGAGTGGCCAAGTCAGAGTCCGGACCTCAACCCCACTGAAATCACATCCGGTTCCGGTGGCGCGGCACGGCTGCGACACTGGCACAGGGGTATTTCATGTCTTTAAATGTTTATGTGGGGTTGAATGAATGTTAACAGTGGTACACATTGAGCAGTTGTTTAATGGCTACTAAACCGACCGCGAGCGAGCAACCCAGACTGAAGAAAGCAGCCACCGCAGGCCGGCTGCTGGCGCTGCTAGTGCTAGCTAACATGTTGTGCGAGCCCCAGGACTCTAACACCGGAGTTCCCGGGGGGGGGTGATCAGTCCTCGCGGGTGTACGAACGGGAACTACTGCTGGCACTCCGAGACAGAGCTACACCAGGACCGGGTCTGCTAGATGACGTCCCGGGAGAACTCGTATGCCAACAACGAACCCGTGAGTCTTGCCTAATTATTGTCTCTGAGACATGGTTTCAAGAAGACTATCCAGTTGAATTGTCTCAGGTGCAAGGCTTCCTAACTGTTCGCAAGGATCGTAACAGTGACTCGGGAAAAAGTAAGGGCGGAGGAATATGTGTTTTTATAAACAAATCTTGGTGCAATAACTACTCAACAAAAGCCACTATTTGCACACCGGATCTGGAGCTTTTGTGTCTGAGTGTAAGACCTTTTTACTTACCAAGAGACTTTGGAAACATCTTCATTTGTGCAGTATATATTCCTCCAAGTGGAAATGCATCAAAGGCTGCCTCAGCTATTGCAGACTGTGTCCACCAGCAGCTAAGGAATAAACCAGATGCCCCTATCTTCATCTTAGGAGATTTCAATCATTGCACACTTGAATATGTACTCCCTGGTTTTTGCCAGTATGTCAAAGTTGGTACACGGAAAAACAATATTATTGATAAATGCTATGGGAGTATTAGCAATGCATATGCTGCCAGAATTAAACCACCACTGTCAAACTCAGACCATAACACGGTGATGTTGATTCCCACATTTAAATCTGCACTTAAAAGGAGCAAACCGGTGACTAGAACTGTCTGTGTTTGGCAGGACAGTAGTATAATGGAACTTAGTGGATGTTTTTGGGCTACAGACTGGGACGTTTTCTATCAGAACAATAGCATAGACAGTATAGCTGAAGCAGTGACTGGTTACATTGACTTTTGTGTTAAAACTGTAATTCCCCATAAAAATATAAAGGTATATCCAAACAATAAAGACTACATTACATCAGACATCAAAAAATGCATCAGACGTAAGAAGCAAGCTTTCCGGTGTAAAAACACCTTGGAGCTGAAAGCAATTGACAAAGAACTGAGGGGGTTAATAAGAGAAGGGAGGGAAGAGCATAACAGGTGGGTCAGGGATGCACTTGACACTAGAAATTCCAAAAAACTGTGGGATGTTGTTAGAGACCTAACCAATTTAAAACCCGACAGGAGTGGGCTGCTTGTCCTGAATGAACATGAGAAAGCCAACGAGCTTAACCTTTTTTACAAACGTTTTGAATCTCAGGGCCCTTCAGGACCTCCAGACTGGTCTTCAGTCACAGACTTTAACTCTACCCAAAACAGTCTTGTTATTGACCCAAACGGGGTTACTAAAGCCTTCAAAAGACTGGACACCAAAAAGGCCAGTGGGCCGAATGGGATTTCGCCATTCCTCCTTAAAACATTTGCTGAGGAACTGACCCCAGCATGGACCCCTTTGTTCCAGCTTTCAGCTGACACTGGACTAATTCCGACCATGTGGAAAAAAGCAACTATTATTCCTGTACCAAAAAAACCTTCTCCAAAGGAAAACAATGACTTCAGACCAGTGGCTTTAACATCAGTGACTATGAAAACGTTTGAACGCATTATGGTTGGTTTCTTAAAGAGGGACGTGAAAGATCATCTAGACCCTTACCAATTTGCATATAATGACAACAGAAGCACTGACGACGCTCTCATTACAACTTCACACTTAGTTCTAAAGCATTTAGAAGACCCCTCCTCATATGCTAGGATATTATTTATGGACTTCAGTTCAGCATTCAATACTATTTTGGGTGTTAACCACTATATTGCTAACTGGTATCTTGCTTTTCTCACAGATAGACAACAACAAGTTAAAATCAATTCTACACTATCTGACATTCAGGTTCTAAGCACAGGGGCTCCCCAAGGTTGTGTGAGTTCACCTCTCCTCTTCACACTTTACACAAATGACTGCAAAAGCAAGCAATCAAACAATTATATACTAAAATTTTCTGATGACACAGCTATCCTTAGCTTACTTGATAAAAACACAGACATTGGTGTCTATAAATCGGAAATTGAACAAGTGGTAAAGTGGTGCGAAGAACATAATCTTGTCTTAAATGTTGACAAAACAAAAGAAATGATTTTTGATCCAAGATCTGTTGGTGACCACAGTTTTGTTGCAGTTAAGGGTCAGAATATAGAGCAGGTGACATGTTACAAGTATTTGGGAGTTTATTTTGATTCTCAACTCAATTGGAGCAAGCACATAGAATTTGTTTGCTCACGAATCAGTCAGCGCCTGTACTTTTTAAGAAGATTGAGGGTTTACGGAGTGGACAAAAATGTAATGCTTCTTTTTTATCGAGCATGTATTGAGTCTATTATTCGTTATGGGATGTCTACCTGGTTTGGCAATCTATCTGTCAAATTGAAAGCTCAAATTTTAAGCTTGACTAAAAGGGCGGGTAAGATAATTGGCATGACCCCCGTCCTCTTCAGGAGATCTTTCAAGAGACACTAGTGAAACTGGGGAGCAAAATATGTAATGACCCGACTCACATCCTCCACAACCAATTTGAATTAATGCCCTCAGGAAGAAGGTACAGGGTCCCAACCAGCAGGCTAAACAGGTTCAAGCACTCTTTTATTCCCCTTTCGATTTCCTTCCTGAACTTGAAGAAATAATGCTCTACTGTATTACTGTATGGCCAACAGGGACTGTGCAATATTATTTGCACATAGGCTTTGGGGAATATGCAATACTGCTCATAGGTAGGCTCCAGGGAAGGTGCAATATTTTTGAGCACTTACAGTGAACAGGTTTCAGGGAATGTGCAATACTGACTTTTACTGCTAATTATGGGAATGGTGCAATATTATCAAATGTTGAACTGTATGAATTGATGTGTCCACTGTGTGTGTGCTGTTTGTTGTATGTCTGTGTGCCAGGAGTGCCCCTGTCCCAAGACAAATTTCTCCCAAGGGAGACAATAAAGGCTAATCTAATCTAAAATGCTGTGGCATGACCTTAAGAGAGCAATACACACCAGACAACCCAAAAATATTGTTGAACTGAAACAATTCTGTGAAGAAGAATGGTCCAAAATTCCTCCTGCCCGTTGTGCAGGTCTGATCTGCAACTATAGAAAACGTTTGGTTGAGGTTATTGCTGCAAAAGGAGGGTCAACTAGCTACTAAATGTTGAGTTTCACATACATTATCCTCCCTGTATGTGAATGTTGACTGCTTGTGTTTAATAAACAAAAATCAAAACACATTTTTTTTTCCTGCAGTATTACTTTAGAAGAATGTATGATTGTATTGTTGTGACTTAAATTAAAAACAGAACACATTTTATGACTAATTTATGCAGAAAACAAAGAAAGCCCAAGGGGTTCACATACTTTTTCTTGCCACTGTATCTCCATTTAATCAGGGCAGATTTATACCATGACCTATTTTGCATTTGACTTTTATCATGAACCCATTTATAATTGTTTTGAGCTGTGCTATAGAGGAACTACAGCTATTTCCTGAACAATTTTCAGTAAATGTTAGTCGGTCTCGCCAATTTTCTTTTCCAGCAGAGGTAACTGATTTTAAGGAATTTTAACGCATTCTTGATTTGTATTAAATTATACATTTATTTTAGTTTTAAGTTTCCTCAGAAAATGGATCAAGAATCTTCTTGATTCATTCTGGTCTGTTTGTGAGAAGCAAATCAATGATTGTTTCAGAAGATTTGGCAATTCTGGTGGATCCCTCAATGATTTGTTGAAGATCAAATGTACTAGATATGCTTCTTCCTTCCATTCTTTCCTTTTTTCTTTGTCATTCCAATTAACATTCAAATCTCCTATTATTATTATTATTTCATTACAGACATCACAGTGTTTGAGCAAAACATTTACCAGTAATTTATCATAAAAATTTATCATAAAAAGTTTTGCATTTGGGGATCTATGTATTCCCAGCAGAGACATTTGATCTGCTAAAGTTACTTTTATACCAACACACTGAAGATCAGGGTCATTATTCCAACTAATTTATTTGGATTTTATGTTTTTATGTACATAAAATAACACACCCCATCCACGTACTTCAGTTCAGTTGAAGAATGTCAGAATTCTGACAAATTAATCTATTAATTTTCAGTTAATAGATTAACTGTTGGAAGGCCATAAAACCACAATCACACCTAAACCCCAACAACAAGTGACAGTGAATCAGCTTGTTCCCCCATCTGAAATTAAGCCTCCAAATTGTAGGATGTGAACATATGATATTGTGTGATAATATTTCCAGTATTAACATTTTACCTTAATGAACAGCAGCATGTTAAGCACTTTGGTCTCCCTCTTGCCGTTCTTCTCTCTGAGCACCAGCACATCCAGCAGACTGGCCCCCACACTCTGGCCCATCTCAGAGAGTCGAGACTGCAGCTCTGTGACTGAGTACACGCGGCTCTGACAGTACTGCACCATCTCAGAGAAGAGCAGGGCGAACGCACTCACACTCACTTCTGTCTTGGGCCGGGTCAGTGGACGCTCCAGGATGGCGGACTTTCCTTTAGTAAAACGGTTGTCCATTTTTATCTGAAAAAGACAATATTGCAAGTTTTAAAAAGCAGTAATAATATAATAAGTGACTGTCTGTGCCTCTTTTGATTGTCCTGCACAGCCATTTAGGCTGCATATGTCCCTCGTCCCACTTATTTAGTGTCCAACGTTTCACTGATGCCACATTAATTCATTTTTATATAGAAAACCTCATCAGAACTTTTTGCATGTACTGGGGCTGTAATATGTTGGCAACTTTTGCTATTCCAATCTCTCTATGGGTTATAATTAATAATAACTGAACATAATATTATGGTATTATTGCAGTTCTCTATGAGCTTAGTTAGACATTTGTGTAATGATAATTTTATTGCCGAGGTCTCATGACATTCAGTGACAATATTCAAGAAACTTGGCTGTTTGTCGAGTGTTTCTTCACCTCTTAGCGCATTAGTATAATACAAGATAACAAGTATTTATATCATATTTATTTCCTGCACTAACTTTTGTAGTATCAACCATGTCAACCCACATAAGTGAGTCATGGGCCTGACTTTAGCATAGTGACAACAAATCGCTGCTTAAAACCATTAACGTT
Organism: Odontamblyopus rebecca; assembly: GCA_030686955.1. Taxonomy (NCBI): domain Eukaryota; kingdom Metazoa; phylum Chordata; class Actinopteri; order Gobiiformes; family Gobiidae; genus Odontamblyopus; species Odontamblyopus rebecca. Next base: position 27,244,050 of record CM060667.1, read on the forward strand.
ACAATTGTAGCTTAACGTGAACCAAACTAAAGGCTCACGATAAAAACGCGTTTAACGGGATTACACGGTTCCATCGCACAATCATGTTATTTTTAATAACATACCTAGATCTATGTTACTTTCCTGCAGTTGCCCCTTTCCTTCTTCTTCTTCTTCTTCTTTTTCTTCTTTTGTTGTTGAGCTCTAGCACCATCTGGCGGAAAGGGAGATAATATTGCAACGATGGACTGATTTTTACAGAGCAATTACATTTTTTTTGGCTTTGGTATATGTATCCACTTAGAACTGACATTTGCAAAACAGCTCACACAAAATCCTAAACAGAATTTTAGTTTTTTATAAACAATATTTAATCTCAGCTAAATGCAGTTTTACATTCAAAACCAATATAATGTATAAATGTGACCTATTGCAATGTCAATTTTGCAGTATTCGATCAGAAATATTTATGATGAAGAAAACTGAAAGATGTTGGAATAGCAAATACATCAACACTACCTTTGTACTGTAATATGTAGTGTGCTGTTGAAAATTAAACAAAACATGTACACATTTCACAGTGTGTATATCTGTGTAGTCTGTACAGCCTGTACTCCCTGCTGAGACTCCCTTTTAGACACATCTGTCTAGTGGGACTTTTGGTGCTCAGTTGTAGAATTTTACCATTATGTTTGAGTTTCTATAGTGAAAGTGACAGAGGTCGGGTGAAAGAACTTTAGCACATGAGAACAGAAGTGAAGTGTTGGAAAAAAACAAGCTGAAATCACTGATCATGTGTTTGTGAATAGAGCTCTGCCAAGAGTTCTGAGAAAGAGCCTGAGAACTATGAGAAATGTCTGGAATCCAAAGGATTTGACCACCTGTGCCCCTGTTCAGATACTTGTAAGAATGATTAAACTAAACCAAGTTTTAAAAAAATGTACTGTAGTGTAAAGCACTACAAAATCTACAAATAGATGTCAAGTATTTTAATAATGTTTGTGGAAATTGGTTGATAAATTAAAGTAAGCCATGGATGCTGTGAACAAATTATGGACCAGGATGAATATCTTTATAGCTGACCATTTTTATTAGTTCTTATTTTTAGATTTTCCTCTAATATTATAGCCTTTGGCAGTAATTCCACTGCATTATATAATGAGTCTTAAACTGTGGGAACTGTTTCCATACCTTCCTCTTTTCCGCGGACAGATTAATGTCTGACTATTGCTGTGTACATCCCAGGCTTCCTGATTTGTATGTCACATGATTTCTAAAAAATAAATAAATAAATAATAATAATAATTTATGATGCTCTCTTGCAAGTCTACTTTGGTATATTTTAGTGCATTATTATTTAGTTAGAATAAAAGTTAAAGATATAAAATATAAATATTTTTCACCAAAGCAAAGGATTTGGTTATAAAATAACCAAATAAAGTTATTTAACATTTTGTTCTTTGCTACATAATTTCATACGTCTCACTTCATATATTAGTATTTGATGTCTTCCATATGTATATCAAATGTAGATAGTAAACATATAGAAAAAAACATTAAATGAGTCCAAACTTTTGAATGGCCATTATTATTATATTCATTATAAAAAATAGAAAAGATGTGAAGCCGATTTGCCAAATGAGCCAACTCAGCACAATTCTTGGTCAAGTTCTTGGTCATTTTGTACTTAAGTAGAAAGTGATTGCTCTACTGTTTGAGTAATGTATTGAGTTATTCAGTTCCCACAGTAAAGGGTAAACCTGAGGAGTATCCACCATATATGTTTTTGCAACTTCAGCATGAGTCACTATTGGTGGGGTTTCCAAATGGACAGTAGGACATGCATTACCAAACAGAGGGCTGCCATCAATGTGCACAGTTCCTAGTGGTTGAAGGTATTCCAGTAACATTCAGAATATACATTTGCATTACCAAACCCAAAAATGGCACAAACAACGGCGTCTGATTTGCAGGTGTGAGTTTCCCAGATTGCTTGTTTGCAGTTTGCTTACGGGCTGATTATTTCCGTTACGTCAGCAGCCATTGGGTTTGATAAACGCTATATATGCCACTCACACAGTTATGCATTAGGACACAGGATACCAACACAGAGGTTATTTCAGGATAGGAGCTAGAAGATGGCAAACCAAGGGAGATGCACCTTGGTACTTTTGGGAGTCCTATTTGTTTTGGGCATACAAGGTAATATAATTTTTTATGCAATGTTTGGTTTTTCTTAGAAACAATCAAGACAACACTCTAGTGCACTGATAGTATTTACTTTATAATTCATTAATGCTAGGGAATTTTTAATTGAAGTAAATGTATGTTCTTTAGAGAAGGAAGAAATAATTTTATTTTCTGAAGAAGCAGCTCGGATGAGCAGTGAAACGTCTTCTATCAAAACTTTTGTCCAGTTGACAAATTGAACTCTACTCATTGCCTTTATTTTCTTTATTTAAAGGTTTGTCTAGTTTACCTCCATGTAATTACTATTGAAAGCCATTTTCTTTTGATTTTATAAGAAAATATAATCAATATCAAAAGAATATCACTCAATACTTAGAATATTTTAACATCTAGTCACATTTAAATTATAATGTAAAGACGCAACATAGGATTAAACCCAGCTTTATGTTTGTTTCACTGTTTGCTATACATGTACTATCACTAGTTGGAAAAGTCAAATCACACATCCATGCACCATACAAGTAGTGTTTTGTGTGTTCATTAATTCTGTGCAGTTTAACCCTAAATTGTGAGATCCAGTAACATCATGCATTCCTTTGATTTTAGAAAATCTAACTGTACACTGAATACCACCAAATGAGAAAGTAACTGGAATACAGTTACTCAAACTTAGTATTCAGAATACGTATTCTCGATACATGTATTTAGTTACTTCCCAACACTGTCTGCAGCTGTGATGTTTTCACAAAAAGGACCTTATTTAGTTAACAAATCTCCATTAGGGTCCCGCAGCCTGATGGCGTGGTGGTGGTGACTATTCCTGAAATCAATGTTGTATTTATATTTTGTTGTATTTATCTTTTAGATCTTATATGATTCTTATACTTTTTTTATATTTTTATCTTCTTTCAGCCTCGTCTTGGCACATGGATGACTTCATCAAGGCTCTGAAGGAGTTGGAGGACAGTAATCCTGATCTGAGGCCTGTAGATTTACTGAGGGCCATTCGGAGAGCATCCGCCCTCACTGGAAAACCCACGTCTGCCTCTCCCCTCCACTCCAATGTGTCTAAATACCTGATCTCCGCTTTCCAGTACCACATCACTGACAACAATCAAGAAGTGGGCGTTGTATTCACTAGAGATGGCACCACTGTGGCACTACGGCCTCTTCTTCTGGGCATAGAAACTGGCTTTCGCCGCAGACTTAGGTGGGATGTTCCAAGCTCTTCTGTAACCACAGAATCACCCCAGTATGAAGAGCTAGGCCCTGATGGTTGCTGGGACAACGTCACCAGTCCTCAAAGATTCACTCTCACACACAAGCCAAATTTGCTCACCACTGCCCAGGTCAACGGAGGAATGGATGGCGTCATCTTGGCCCGTGAAGCACTCAAATCTCCATCGCTTAAGCTCAGTGCTCTATTGACACTGTACTATGACCACCAGCTGGATGAAAGAGGCTTGGATGCAGCACCACACATCATCAGCTGGCACCGTAGAGACAACTTCAGAAAGTTAATGGAGAGTTCTGAGAAGACCCTGGGTGTTCTGAGGAAGGAGGCAGTGGCTACAATTGACATGCACAGAATAATGAAGGGGCAGCGGAGCATGAACCTGCAGGAGAAGAAGCAAATGATGGCTGTGGTTAACAACAGGGTCAAAGAGTTATTGCAAACCTACACAGGTAAGATCTTGTCATTATTCATCTGTCTTCCCTCTCAGGGTCACACAGAATTATACACAGATCATTCACACTGTTGGCGAGTTTATTATAGTCAGTAGAGTTTCTAGTGATGTTCATTTACTAAGCAAAACATGTTTTGGATTCAAACCCTACAAGCAGCACTGGATACTACTGCTGTTGTGTCCTTAAGCAAGACCCTTCCCCTTGTCTCTTTGTCTAAATGTGTTACTGTGTGACTAGTGTTGTAAATGTAAATCGCAAAATAATTGGGTTGTCTTGGAATTTGAATTGAACAAAGCGTATTTAGTACTGCATATTAGATCATTCTGTTCAGAATCGGGTAAAAAAGAAATCGTTATACAATCAGAACAATGTCATGCCTTTATATTTGTAACAGAAAATGCTGGTGCCTCGTTTTAAGCTTTAAATAGACTTGTGGCTCCCTCTTGTGGTATTACTTTGAACTAAGCAATACAAAGTAACTGCACAAATAGTTTCGAAATTTTAAGCGATACTTAGAAGCCATACTCAGTTACATAAGAGCCATCTAATGACACATTTCACAGAATTAGAAATTGTGTCAAATTAAACGATAATTTAGCAGTACTATTTCTGAAAAGTACTACTAAGGAATTTATAAAAGTAACATTTGAGGTTTGGGAATAATGATACCATGATATTAAATATACTTATATAATCACTGTGTGCTTAGACTGATAACAACAGCTTATAATTAATTATGACTAACCGCAAAAGGAAAGCAAACAAATGAATGAAATAAGCCACACACCAAACATGCTGCAGTATGGCCTCAGGCTATATTTTGTTCCACCACTTTCTAGATATCTGAATATATTTTGTTGCAACTGATTTAATTTTTGTTTTCATACGGTTATATTTTTAAAAGTTAGACGTTGAAAACACTCAACCACAAATTAAACAAAAGTATATTTTCTTTCTGAATTCTATACAATAACAATATTTCTGCCCACACCTGCATATTTTATGTTGTTGCAGACTGCCCTCCCATTGTCAAGCGCTGCACATGGGGCGCAGAGCCGTACAGGGGCACACCCACCTACCTGGACCTGCCTCTGCACTACCTGTACATCCACCACACTTCGACCCCCAGCCAGCCCTGCCTCACCTTTGAGCAGTGCGCCACAGACATGAGGGCCATGCAGCGCTTCCACCAAGACACGAACGGCTGGGACGACATCGGATACAGGTGACACAGTAAAAACAGGAACATTAAGCGTAAAGCTGGGACAGGAGCTTCTTTAAGATAGATGAACCGGAGATACCATGATGCACATCATATCAAAAAACAGCCCTTTTGGTTTTCTTTGCACATTAGGATGGCATTCAGGAGTTCACCCTACTTCCTGAATAAATATTAGACAAGCCAAATTGGTTGATAACCATAAACAACTAGGAAGTAATTTTTGCAACTGTGAATAATTCAACATTCAAATATGTAAAAAGTGTTTGTAATTTGACCATTGCTTCATATGATTTGTTTTAAAACACATTATTGTTCATTAAATCCCACCGTTTGTTTTGGCAGTTTCGTCGCTGGTTCCGATGGTAACCTCTATGAAGGCCGAGGCTGGAACTGGGTGGGAGCGCACACTTTAGGACAAAACACTGTTAGCTATGGTGTTGCCTTTATAGGAGACTACACCAGCGTCCTTCCCTCTGGACAGTCTTTGGAGCTGGTGAGGAATAAGTTCACCACCTGCGCTGTGCGTTTGGGTAACCTTGTGTCCTCGTACATTGTGCATGGACACAGACAGGCGAAACCAACAGCCTGTCCCGGAGACGCTCTCTACAAGGAGATCCAAACTTGGGAGCACTTTGAGAATTAAACCATCCACAAAACAAGAAAAGTTAAATAAAAATAATGCAACTCAGTTGTTTGTGTTTCATTGTTTTGTCATTAGAGTTGTATCTTAGGTCTATTAGCATTATTGCAAACATAGAGAATTCAGGAGGATTCACTTGTGCTACTCCTGTTACATGACAAAAAATCTGCTAATAAAATAACATAATTAGCCTACATGATGAAAAGGTACCTTTCAATTCACCACATAAATCTAAATCTAAATCTAAAATCTAAAATCTAAATCTAAATCTAAATCTAAATCTAAATCTAATCATTCAGTCTAACTTTCACGTTCATCCCCAAGGAGCAATTTAAGCACATTGAGCAGTTACAAAAATAGAATGATTTAAGGGCTGTAGACCCTCTGTGTCCTGCATCCAGCCTGGAAAGTGGCGTCCAGGGGAGCCAGGGGAATACTGGAGATTGATTTGTTATAGTTTATCACAATCACTTTTATATTAGAATTATTAATTATGGTTTATGACTTCATATTTTGGATGCCACCAGAGGGCGCAACAAAAAAATCTGAATTTTGGAGGCAATATCTTCGAAGAGAGCAGCTTGTTTTTAATGGGTTATTAGCCCAGTCTGCAGGTCATTGTAGTTTAGTCTTGATATTTACTATTGATATAACGAGTTGGCTTAAGTCTTTGCCACTACATGCCAGGCATGGAAGTATAATAAGATACATGATGCCATGTTAAAACCCAAACATGTGGGTGTTGTGGTAAAAGTTGAACTCCCTGAACTTGCCCTCTGTGTGTTACTCGAACTCTCCCACTGGTCTCCCTCCTCCTCCGCATCGACGTTACGCACGCAGCCGTGGCGTGCCTCCGAGCCAAATAACATGGAGTCCTCCGCCTGGCATCTCCGAAGGAGCCATGCAGGAGCCCGGATCGGTGTTTAGCCGAGCCCCCTTCCTCCCTTCGGCAGAGGGCAGGCACGGGCTCTCTATCCGCAGCTCTGGGGTAGCGCTTCGGCTCCGTCTTCTACGATGATGAACGCAGTTTAAAACCACGTCTCCAAAAAGTGCTATCCGCAACGCAGGCCAATTCCAGTGAGTACTAAAAAACTGCAGTTTCAGGGCGTTTGGGGATTACAGACAGCGGTGCACGGATGCATTGTTGAAGAAAGTCACCTGACGAGGACAAGATCGATACAAGCGTTTTCAGGGGAGCGACAGTCAGACAGCTAACTGTGAGCTGTGCAGCAGCCAGCGGTATGTCCAGGGTGATGTACCCGGGCATTGGGCCGCTTTGAGAGGGGCAGGAGCAGGCTGAGAGGAGACGGGCCTGGAGGAAAGGCCACTTGTTTTTTATGTAAGTGTATGAACACCAGACATTTTGAGAAAATGGGTCAAAGCAGAGATGTTGTCATGGGCTTAACGCTGGGGGCAGAAGTCTGGAAGTGTCAGAAACAAGTGGCCATTAGTGGCCATTAGCGCGAGTTAGTCCTGGTTTAGGCTACTCAAAGAAGTTTGAATGCAGGTGTTACCATACAGGCCATTTATTATACTAAAATCAACATGTTAATACTTTTTAATGCATCTTAATACCAGATGTAATCTGATTAGTTCTTATTTTTGTTAAGATGCTGCACCATCACTTTGCCACTAACAATTATGAGGGCTACATTAAATAAGACAAGAGAAATATTCACATGTGCTGAACATAGCCAATAGCACACTTTACATAAGGGAGTGCTGAGGATTTAATCATCACCTATAGTGTTAGTGAAGGTTTAAAGTAGGCCAGTGGCTCTCAAACTTTCCATATAAAGGACCTCCAAAGAAAAAATCCACTTTCCGAGTAGGTGTCACCAGCACTAGCACCAGCTTTTAGGGCTGATACCACCTTCATTGCTGCAGAACAGCTATAAATTGTTTACCCACTTTGTGTTCCCTGAAAAAGGCGTTTTGTATAATTCTGAAATGTACATTATTTTTCAGTTTTAGGTAACCAAACATTTTTTAAAACTTCTGGCTGTTCAATACTTACCTTTGTACCATTTCAAGTAATTCATTGGACTTGCATGACTTGAAATGCAATAAATAACTGGAAAAATTAGGGTATTCCAAAACTTTTGACCAATAGTGCACTTTCCACTGTTGCTCTAGTCAAGAAATTATCCAAAGGATGACAATAAAATGGATACACTTAACCATAAATTAGATGAGCCCACATACTGAAAAGCTGCCCAAATACCACCTGAAGCAGCTTGACACCACCAGTGATAAATGTACCACAAACACGTGACAAGTATACTTGTCACTTTAATATAATGAGGTCAAACCTGACGGGTTCTGGTTTAGTCATAACATTAGCTAACAGACATATTAATACTGTTTGTTGTTCCTTAGCTGTACCAGGTGTCTCTCGCATAGCCAACTGAATGGATGGATAATTTACAAATAAAACTGATCAAATGATAGGATATGATGTCACAAGTTTATTCATTTTGTCAATAAATGTAACAAAATCACAGTGTAGCGCTACATTTTCACAGTGTAGTACACTCCCATTGTGGTGATGTGTTGTGTTTTGTGATTCCAGAAGGACCCAAGATTGCACCATGTAGGCAGACTCCTTGACAGTGGGTTGCCATACTGCTCTCTGGGGGGGACCATGGAGCCAGAGGGCCAACCCCCCACCCCAGGGACCAGCTATGGGCCCCTAGATATACACGCAAAAAGCCCTCCACCAACCTCCTTTACCTTTGATGACAACTCTACTCTGCAGGTACATATACAGCAGTTACCTAATGCCATGGTCTCAAAGTGGCCTATGGTATGACTTTCAATTGTGGTGTATAGTGTAACAAGAGCCACTAAATACCCAAACTACTTTTTCATTGTGTAAATTGGACTCAAGGACTGTACATGACATCACTAGGTGGAACAGCATTTGTAGCTTTGGAGAAGTAGACAGACTAATAATAAAGGGTTACTCAAATATTTGTGAATAAAACAAAACACAACTCCAGGTCTGTTTTTGATGAGGTAACATTCCAACATGACTTCAAGTTCACAAGAGTCAATTTTGCGTAATATAGGACCTTTTAATAAAGGGCTCTGAATTTTGACCCAATTCACAATAATTGTGTGTGTCTGTCTGTGCTAGCTCTCATGTTCCCCAAATAAACAAGATGGTCCAACTTCTGCCAAATGTGAGCAGACCGACGGGGCAGAGCCAGGAGGAGGTGAACAGTGGAGAGCCCGGTCCTCTGCCTTCCCCTCCTCACTGAGCTGGGACTCCGACTCAGAGAAGGAAACACTGGATGGTAAGATGTGCTCAAAATGTTTACGCAAAATATGAACAGCTAACATGAACTCTTGACATTTTAATAAAGTACCAGTCTAATTACATGTTTATTTTACAGCAAATATAGCCTACATGTAGGTATGTAGAGAGCTAGATATTAGATGCATAGACTAAATGGTATAGGAGGAGCAATTTAAGGAGCAAAATATAATGCATTGAGGTACACGCATTACTTACTTCAAAATGAGTCTGTTTTACATCAGAGCCGACACAAAGATGACACATGAAAGAATTCCCGCTGAGAAGTTTGCTATTTTTAGGTTTCATTATTATAAATGATGCCACTTGACAATGTGTCGTCCTTTGTGTTAAAATCTGACTTCAAGTTAAAATGAAAAGTTGTTAAACTGATTCTATTTTTACTTGTGAATAGATAATTTATTCAAAAATATAATGCGCTGCAGTGCCAGCCACGACACCCAGTGCATCTGTAAATTTAATCTGCATCAAAGAAAGTATATCCTAGTACAACCAAATGTAATAGTCATAGTTTTAAAAGGCATATTGATACTTTGCAGTTGATGTCTTCAACATTCCCTGGGGGTGTGATGCTAACTGTAGGCATTTCTCTGTCTGAAACTCAGTCACTCAAAATAGACTTTAATCTGATTTTTAATTTAATGCAATCTGACCAGAAAGAACTGACTTAGCTGAAACAAGACAATTGTAAAACCTTTTTGGCTCTGTTTGCTAGTGTGTGCTTTGTGTCATTGTGGTAACTTCTAAACATTCAGCCATACAAATCCACGTAGAACACCCCCAGCATGATGTCACTGCAAAGTATCAATTGATTGTTTTGGGTCAATGGTAATTTTCAGTCCCGTTCTTTCATACCACTATTAAATGCATTTGATGTTCCCTTGAAGTTTCTAAGGCTTTTAACATAAAGACAACAGTCCTTGTACTACTGCACTATATGTTATGTATGTATGTTATGTTATAAATGTATATATCAGGGCTGCCATTGTAGTGCAGGCCACAGGATTTAATGTTGGCTTTCCATCTGTTCCATGTGTCAGAGGAGGAGCTGACCCACCTGTCGAACCCTCATGGTCTGGCTGCTCACAGCCCTGGATCACCCTCTACAGGACTCAGGTGAGGGGCAGGGACAGCAAAAGGTGCATTTTGTATCTACTACCGAATTACTAGTATGTATGGTGGTCGGTGGTGGCTCCCTACAATGTGTTTCTTGATGGCATTTAAATATTAAATCATCTCAATTAATTTATTACAAAATGTCCTGTAAATCTTGAACAGTGGTTCATTTTGTTTCTAACCTCTGCTGAAAATTGTTTGTCTTTAATAACTTAGAATCACATAGTTGATTTGAGAATTAATTTTAATGCACTGATCTGCTGTGTTGGTTCAGTGATCTCTAGTGGTTTTCTTCTTGGTTTGTGTGATGTATAGTGGTATTGAATGAAAAATACCCTCCCACGTAGTAACTTCTCTTACTTTGATAATATGTGCAAATCCTTTACCAAAAATAGCACTCACATGCCTCCCTTGTCCTACATATAGTAACTTTGGCCTAATAAAAAGAAATTGCAATACTTTGATTTGCTCATGAAAATGTCACTGCTTTTACTGCTGCCTAGACTTGAATGTGAAGACAGCCAAGAAACAGAGCAAGTGCGGCCTGTGTCCAGGCAAGAGGAGGGGTTGGACAAGAGCACAAGGAGCACAAACACTCAAGAGCCAAAAACTTCTCAGCTCAGTGCAAACCAATGTGAGTACAAACCAATAATCATAGCAACTGGGGATCTTGTAACAATACTCTTATGACATGGTAACTTAATGAAGCAAAAAAATAACTCCATCTGGGGACTAGTACTTAGGTTCATATAGCACCTTTCAAAATACCCAGAGCTCTTTATATAGCATAATAATTTGCTCCATATTTGGTGGTGGTAAGGCACAATTGTAGCCACAACTGAGGTAGACTGACAGAAGTTAGGCTGACAATCTGCACTATCAGGTCCCAAGACGGCAATCATTCACGCACACTTCAGATTCATAGGCAATCATGTGAGTGAAGTGTCTTGCCATAGGACACAAGTACTATACACTCACTGCTGCCCCACTGCAGCACCTGGTATTTCTATATACAATAGCTGTCTAACCAGGCTCAACCTGGCTTAGCTTCTGAGATCTGACGAGATTGTGCAGACTCAAGGTCGTAGGTTGTAAATAATTTGAATATCTTTTACAAGCTAATAGTGAATTTTATAAAAGAAAAAATGTAACAGAACAGCATCTCACTCTGCTAACAGCTTTGAGTTTATGAACATTTAAAAATAGTACCGGTATTACCGTCCTGAGGTTGTTGTTGCTAATCAAAAATAAGGCAAAACAAGTTACTATTTATTTGAATGGGGTGACCTGGGAATTCAGTGGCATAGTAGTTAGTCTTTATTGTCTCTATGTACTAGCTGGCCACTTTCCATGTTGTTCCCCACCTAAGGCCCCAAGGATGGGCTTCAGTCAAGCTGCAAGGCAAAATCCCAAACTAAAACTTTGTCCACTTTTGCTATCAATGTTATCAACACAAAACCATTTGCTTCTTTTGATCCTCTCCTTTGCAATCTTCTGGTTCTCTTCACAGTGGCTGACAGCGCACGTTGGAATGTAAGCGAGCCATCTGAGCCGTTTGTCTCCAAATCCCCACCAAAGGAAGGCTGCCAATCAGTGCAGGAGGTTCACAAGACAGAGGGCTTCCAAACACACATGGGAAAAGAATTCAAGGAACGGGAGCGAGACGTGTACACCTTCCCCGGAGATTCTGACCCCGACAGCCCTCCTCCCGCTCCCTGGGCCCGCTGCACGTTCATTCAGCGCTGTAGGAAGAAAAGAGTGCTGCTCAGACCCTTCTCTGGCATCAGCCCCGATCTTGGGAAAAACTCAAAAGACAGCGAGGTGGAAAAGATGTATGATTTTGATGAAGACAAATTATTGGAGGAAACTAAAGAACACGTGGAGGAAAGCGCCTTGGAGGTGGGAAACCAAATTTTTACTTGTGTGGAATGTAGCATTTACTTCAAGAAGCAGATCCACCTACAAGAGCACATGGTAGAGCACTCGCAAAGTACTTCAGAAGAAAAGGAGAAGACAGGTGAAAGTAGTGAGTTTAAGTGTACAGAATGTGGCTGGAACTTATCAAATGAAACCGAACTGGAGAGTCACCAAAAGCAGCACCAGGAATCACGTGACAAAATCTTAAAGGAGATTGAGAAATTGAATGTAAACGATTTAAAAAAACAAGACAGCGAGGAGGCCTTAACGGTCCATTCACCAGTAAGAATCCCAAATACAGATTGCGCCATTGTGGATTTAGATGCTCCAGATATCAGGACCCTGGTTCAGGGGAGAGGGCAAACTGGATACCGACGGCGTTTTATCTGTCCCGTATGTAATTTCAGCACAAGAACACCACAAGCACTGGCAAATCACAAAAAAACCCACAACAGAAAACCCACTTCCACTCAAATCGCTTGTTTATACTGTGCCTTCCGAACGTCAAGTAAAAAAGTTTTAAGGGACCACCTGAAACTCACTCACCAAGGGCACGAAGAGAATGGGCAGAATCCAAAACATATTTTAAATTCCAAAATCTCCATGACTGGTAAATTCCACAGAGGAGTTGGTGCCTTGGACAACTGCACAATACCAGATGGAATAACTGGGAATATGGGGCAAAATAGGAGACAGAATATTTGGACTAAAGTGGCCAGGCTTAATCCCAGATCGGAGTACGATAAACTGTCTGATAGTGAGGATGAGGTGCAAGTTCAGACAACAGAGGGTATTAGTGAACAGGAGGGAAAATCCACTCAACGCACAAGATCTCTGTCCAACACGGGTGAGTGAAATTATTGCAGTTTTTTGAAACATTCTTATCTAGCTCTTTGGCATACTTTTGATTTTAGTTTGTCAGTTGTTTGTTGACTCCTGTTTAGGCCTGTCATGATCAGAAATTTTGAAATGGGATATATTGCTGAGGTAAATATAGTTGATAATCATAAACCATAAAGCAGAATTATCCCTCAAAAACGAATCTAAATGTACAACTTTGTTAAAAATATGAACTGCAATAAATAAATGATTGCATGATGATGACTGCAAGTAGTTTGTATCTATAATGAGTCATAATCACCTTCACAATTCAAACTTCTACAACTCTAATCTTATCATAATACAGAAAAACAACATGTATCCCATTATTACAAGTACCCATGATAAATATTACCCCCAAAAATTATTGTTCAGTAATAATTTAGTGGTATATAGTATTTCTCGTCACAGGCCTACTTCTGTTCTGCATTATGGCCAAGAGGTTTGGATGGTTTGTACTGTGCCATTGTTATAGAGCTGGATAAACAAAAAATCAACATTTTTCTCCTCATATGGATTTCTGCTTTATTTTATTTTATTGTGTCTTTTATAAACAAATAAAGTGATTTTAATATTAATCATTGCCAGACACATGCTTTTACTGGCTGAGGATTGGCTGTGGATCTCTGTTAAAAAGGCCAAAGATGTTTTGAAATTACTAAATCCTGATCTTGAATAAATTAATATTACCATAATTGCACAGCCACTGTATGTTTCCAGTTTTCTATGCCACCATTTCTTGCTGCTCACTCTCAAATAACAACAATGGGCAAAAAAATAAATTAAAAATTAACTCCTGTCACAGTACAGAAAGTTTAAGCTTAACTTGAACCGATTACTAAGCACTTACCCAATTTTGCTATATACACATACTTACTATAACTGACCAGATGTGTATTAAAAATCAAGTAGAGAGTTAACGTGTCTCACTAAATCTCAATTGAGTGCCTTTTAATCTGTTGTCTATACAGATGACCCTGTAGCACAGTGCAGCAGCCCACGGGCACCTCCTCTGAGGAGGAGTATGAGGCACGAGGACAAGCAGGAGGGACATCCGGATGGAAAGGTGTTCTACCTGAGGCGGAGCAGTCGAGTCAGTGCTGCCCCAGTGCTGGTGCCCAGTGATGATGAGGAGGGTGATGAAGAGGGTGCACGACGGCTGCTGTCAGATGTCATCCTGGATGAAGACGCAGAGGAGATTGATGAGGACACAGAGGAGCTAAAGAGCGTGGAGAGGAAGTGCCCTTACTGCCCTGATCGATTTCATAACGGCATCGGATTGGCCAATCATGTGAGGGGGCACCTGAACCGAGTGGGCGTTAGCTATAATGTGCGCCACTTCATCTCCCCTGAGGAGGTCAACGCCATAGAGAGGAGGTTCTCTTATCAGAAGAAGAAGAAGAAAGGTGACACGGCCATTATTTTACTGTATGTTTTATTCTGTGTATAAAACTTTTATGATTTAATTGTTTTTGGACTTAACACACACAGCTACTCTGTAAGTCTATTGGAAAACATTTCCTAGTGTAGAATATCTTATCCGGCCAGGTGCCCACACCACTCTCACCTCACACACCAGTCACAAACCTCCATTGCAGACACTGTGTACTTACACATATTTACAGGCTCCTTCCTGTCTCCACAGTTGCAAACTTTGACCCAAGCACGTTCAGTGTGATGCACTGTGAGTTCTGTAACGCTGGCTTTGACACACGGGCCGGCCTGTCCAGTCATGCACGCGCCCACCTTAGAGACCTGGGCATCACCAACTGGGACATCACCATCTCTCCCATCCACGTGCTCAGAGAGGTGTTCTCCAGCCGGCCTGACCTGGTCATCCCCACAGCCCCTCCACGCAGCCTGTGTGACGAGGAAGAGGACGAGGACAGTGAGGAAGATGATGACATTATTGAGGTGAAGCTGGAGGAAGAGTCAAAGTCTGAGATATCAGAATCAGCTGTGCCCTGGAAATATGAGGACCAGATAAAAGAATGTAAAGGTAAGAATTCATATCAATCATTTGTGATGTTTAGAAACCTTCTACAGTAAGAGTCACACAAACAAGACTGTTTGAGAGACATTCCCTGTGATTATGTAGTTAATTGAATTTATTGAAAAAACAAATAGTTATGTTTCAAATTAGATGATCAGCTTGACTTCTTTTAAAATGTGCTCTATCATGCCTTTTTTTGACTCAGATAATTAACTTTATTGCATTCTTTCAAGTTTAACAACATGAAAGATCAAGTCAGAGGTGTCCAAAAGTAGTTTAAGAAATTGAGGACTTTAACCCCTAACATTTCGGTTAAGTTATGAACTTTAAAGAATTGTTTATTAAAATTATTATTATTCATTGGTATCATGCATGTATCTTTCTGCATTCAAGCCGATATTGCTTTGAGATACTGAACAAAGTTTTTTTTTTTTTGTGAATTAATGTGGTTTGCTAAGTTACACGTGTTTGCTTTGACGGGCTATAAACCTATAGTGTTTAAGTTTAGCCGTTTCCTGGCAGTAGATCCATGTAATATGTAAATGTGTGCTTGGTGTGCTCTCAGCTGGTATTACTTTTGGAAGACTGCCATGCATTTTATCACTAACTTGCTAGATTTATACTGCTGCTATGACTGGAGACCTAAGTTTTCTTAATAGTTCAGTATCTCAGAGATGTCATTTTAATTCCAAACATTGTTCATTTGATTTGTGGATGAGTAAAATATCAGATGCTTCTCTCGCTCTTAGATAGTTTAGGTCGTGACCTAAATCCAACTCTACTCCTCTGTCACACTGAGGGAACCCCCCATGCAATAGCACGGTGGGGAAATTAAATCGGGGCAAGTGAATTAAGAAGTTGCTCCACAGTTGTGATAAGAGACCGTCGTTCTCGCTTGTATAACTTAAAGATCATATTGTTGTTAGTTGATACAGAAGAGCGCTTAAGTGGCTCTATGAGGAGATGTCAGGGGATAGTTCCTTATGCCCACCGTTCATCACTCTTTGATGCCAACCTCCGCCTTCCTCTATTGGTCACGCCTTAAGCTTAGCGGTGCATATGGGGCAAAATGGCTGCTTCCACCTCCCCGCAGACTCAAACAATAGCGGAAAAGCAGTCGGCTGGCTCCCACGACTGCCGGGAGTCCGATGCACTGCGGCTGCGGAGCGGTGAGTTCAGCTCCAGCCGTGTTCCCCCAGCAGAGTGGCGCTCGCTCCCATCTCATCCCCTGCGCGCCCGCCGTGCCACATCTCTCTAGACAACAATCATTAAAAGTCTTTTTCTCTAGAGAGCACGTAAAGACAAATGATGGTCGCGCAGGTAGCCCACAGTGCGCCCTTGTCACGCGTGTCAGCAGCCCCCATAGACATGCGTTTGGATTGTTTTGTGCTCGGTAATAAGTGCCGCTCCTATTGGCTCGCACATTACTGTATTTTCTTCCTGTCTGAGCCTTTCATTGAGTGCGTCTGGGATGACGTCCAGTATTTCAATGCTGCAGGATCTCTAAAATTACCTACACTTGCCCAATCCTCGCCATTTTACTTTGATTTTTGATAGAGGACGTGCTGTGCCTTCCAGTGTATGTATCCATGCATGGTTTCTTTACAAACTCGTACCGGAATTGCTCTGTAGACATAGTTAAGCACTTTAAAATGTAGCGAGTGATGTTGGAGAACTTAGGGAAGGTGAAGTGCAGTGGAAGTGACACTTTTGCTCGGGGTTAAGCAGCGGTGTTCCTAAAGTCAACTCGGCGTGTCTCGTTCTAAGCGCTCCGCTAATGATGCCGTGCCATTGTGTGCGTTTAGATGTGAGACTCTGTAGCCACAGAGTCTATGGTTGTAACGCTGCGCTCTGAGGTGTCACATCGCCGCTCTTTTACAGTCAGGAGATGAAGTGACAAGCGCAGAGCCGCCCACTAGACAAAAAGCATTGTCTGTCTCCGCGTCTCTTTTGATTTAGCCATTTGTCGCAGAAAATGGCACTTTTGTCCCAGGAATCCAGGAAGAAACACTACCATGTCTGTTTTTATAGAATCCAAGAATATTATTTTACAAAATTTAAAATTGTGAATTAGCGCTTCATATTATTATTTTAAAATTCAAAATAGGGATTACTTACAACTAAATTAACTCATGTCTGAAAACATTTTCATGTTTTTATTTTTGGACTTAAATGTCAATTTTACCATATTCCGTAATTTCACATGTGTACTTATGCATGCATGCGGTAGAACAGGGTACATGTTTTTGTCAGGTATTAAAATGCAGGCATCAGCATTTGGTGTGTGTGGGTTTGATTTGAGTGTGATGAAGTTGCTGTGTCTTTGTGTGTGAACCTCAGATGAGGAGGAGGAAGTGGCTGTTGAAGAACGCGATGCGCTGCAGCTGGCCGCTGTGAGTCTGGTCCGGGAGTCAGACAGGTTGCCCCAGGAGGATGCCTGCACCAAGGGTGAGTGAGCCTGTGTGTCGACAGGGGATGGGATTAGCCACACAGAAGCCTTATCATGGCTGTCAGTGCATGGGGAAATAGAAGAAGTGAACCTCGAGGGCTGTCCCTAGGGACCCTGAGAGGAAGACAAATGTACTTAGGGGCTAAATGGGGCAGTTTTACATGGGGCCAAAGCAGGGAGCAGAGAGGAGGGTAAGTGAGAGCAGTGCTCCCCTGAGACACAGAGCTGTACCTGAGTCTGCAAAAGAAACACCTGCTGTGTAAGGTTAGAATATGTTAATTTTATGTTGTATTATATAGAAAATAATATGATACAATTAGTACAAATATAGATTGTTCTTAAAAAGTGAATGAAACTGTTGAGAGTTTAGAGCTGATGTGTGGTAATGTGATAATCCAAAGCTTAAATCCCTTAGTCACATGTGGCTTGTGTGTTTGCAGATGATTATTTGAAGTGTGAAGTGTGTGGGGCCCAGTTTGAGACCAGACGAGGCCTCTCTAGCCACGCCCGCTCCCACTTACGCCAGCTGGGCATCCAAGCCTCTGAGAGCAGCGGGGCACCCATCCACTTCCTGTACCAAATCGCCAAGGAGCGCAATCTAGACAGCCAAATACGTCGTCTTCAAGAGCCCACTCCAGCCAAGAACTGTTCTCCCTCCACTCCATGTAATCCAAGTGATGAAGTGATAGAAGTCATGGATGTGGAGAAGACACCTGTCCCTCCCTCCCTCCTTGCCAAAGCAGCCAAAGCAGTGCCACCCTCCACCTCCTGCTCTACCCCCTCCCCTGGTGCCTCTCCTCTCCTGGCACCCTCTCCCTCTTCAGTGGTGAGGAAAGCCCCCATCTCTTCCTTGCTGCCAGTGTCTTCCCCTCTTCGCTCTCTGGAACACAAAGCTGGGGGAATAAAGAGTCTGACCTCCAGTCTGTCTATGCCCCTGGCCACCAAACCCCTGTGGGCCCCACAGGACAACGATGCTCCACTCAACCTCAGTAAGTCTGAAACATTTGCTGTTTCTGTTCAGAGACAAGAGTGTATCCACTGGTTTGTTTTTAGACTGCTCCCATCTCTTACCTTTGCATCACTTCATTCTTTTTAGTGACATAATATTAATACATTTGTGTAATTGGGAAACATTCTCATGCTTATTATTCAACAAGCTGGTAGTTCAGTCCTTCTACTAACAGTGCATGTTGCCATTGTTCCATTTGGCAAGACACTATATTCACATATGTTTGTGTGTGTCATCTTTGGAGGTCAGAAAGCCATTGTTTGATTAATCTGACTCAGGAAATCCCTGCCTAAAGAGGAATTACTAGTTATCATCATAAATATTATCCTCTGCTAAACCTTGTTAATTTTGAATGTAATGTATTCATGTTAACTTCTGAAAGTTCATTGACTGAGGTTACAATTGTAAAAGTTCATTGACTAAGGTTACATGGGTGACATGCTAGTGCTGTTTTAAGTGTATGAGTATCATGATGTGCTTATTAAAAATATTGTGTATTACTCATTACTAATGAGAGATATTTTTAATGGCACAGCTCTAGAGACTGACCCCCACAAAGACATAGTGTGCCAGCTGTGTGGAGCTTGGTTCGAGACAAGAAAAGGCCTGTCTAGTCATGCCCGGGCCCACCTGCGCCATTTTGGAGTGGAGTACTCTGAATCCAAGGGCTCGCCCATAGATCTCCTCACGCAGCTCATAGACAGTGATGAGTTCAAGCACAAGGCCAGAGAACTGCAGCTGGACGGTCCTGTGGAGAGACAGGGCCTCAGCAGTGCACTCTCTCCCTCAAAGCCCCCCCTGTTCTCCCTCCCTACGTCTTCTTCTCCTCTGCTGTACAAGGTGACCACCTCCAAAACTACCTCTGCTTCTCCGATACTTGGCCCACCTGCCAAGCGCCTCAAGCCCTCCTCCATGCAGATCTTCCGCCTGAACAGTGGAGAGTTTATGACCCTTCCTCTCAGTAAGTTCTTTTACATTTAAAATTTTTCATCACAAAAAAAAAAGCTTTTGAAGTTTTCATCTTCATGTTTAATATTTTTGTGTGTACGAAGGAACATGAGTGACGCTCACGCACATCTTCAGAGCCACAACTGCCCAGTCCATGTCTTGTTACTGTGTCACAAAAACATTCTTTTGTTATTCCAACATTTTAGACATCCGAGTCTGCAGCATTTGCTTTTATCCTTAAGAAGGCGGCACGCCTTCTTAAGGATAAAAGCAAATGCCTTAAATATGGTTTCAGAGCTGTCTTAGTCATTTGTTGTGAAACAGTGGACCATAAAAATAATTGCCATTGATTTCATTTATTATATATATGTAATCCCTCAGTGGCTCAGCTGAGATTGCAAGAACAAGGTAAATTAAGTAAAGTGGACCACATTTTAAGAATGAAGATATTTCATTTCTTCTCCAAGATACTGAACTTTCTCAGTCATCAAGGCAGCCACAAAAAAAAAAATCACAAATAATTGCTGTTTTTCCCAGGTGAACCTCTGAAGGAGATAGGCTGTGAGTTCTGCGGAGAATACTTTGAGAACCGCAAAGGTCTATCCAGTCACGCCCGCTCTCACCTGAGACAGATGGGCATCACACAGTGGTCTGTCAACGGCTCACCCATTGACACTTTAAGGGAGCTCATTGCCAAGCGTGGTCTTCCCTCTGCTTTGCCTCTAAAACCTCTGAGGACCCCAGCTCCACCCTCTCCAGCCCCTCCTCGCTCACCTCTGTCCAGCTCTTCCTCTCCTCCCAGTGCCCTGCTCACTCGTCTGCCCTTTGCCTTTGCTCGCCGCCACAGTCCACCTCAGATGGTGCACAAGTTGAACTCTGCTCCTCCTCAGTCCTCCCTGAGCGGACTCCTGAAGCCGAAAGCAGAACCAGTGCAGCTGGATGTGACCAGTCCTGGGACAGTGGCTCGGTCTGTGGGATACTCCCCTGGAAATCTCAGCCCCACTCTGAGCAGTTCTAACAGTGTGCATCCACTCAACCTCGGTAATTGAGGATGTTACTTTAATTAGCTTCTTTAAAAATCTATTATCATAATCTGTTAAAATTGTGTAAATCCGTTATTGCTTTGTTTATTGGTTTCAAATATGTGTTTTGATCATCTTTGCTGTTCCAGTCAAACAGTAAAAAAGAAAAAACCCAAAACAAACTCCTACTATATAGCGCTTTGTGTTGCATTTTTTATATGAAAAGGGCTCTATAAATAAAGTTTGATTGTAATTAGTTGTAGTAGTAGTACTATGAAGTACATGTATCATCATCAAGTAAAAAGTCCATCACATTTGTATTATAATACTGTTTCTCTAACAGTGTTGTGTATTTTCTCAGCAATGTCTCATGATGTGGAGCCACCTCGGGACATCCGCTGTGAGTTCTGTGGGGAATACTTTGAGAACCGTAAAGGTCTGTCCAGTCACGCCCGCTCCCACCTGAGACAGATGGGCATCACACAGTGGTCTGTCAATGGATCGCCCATTGACACTTTGAGGGAAGTGATGCGCAAGAAAGGGGTAACTTCTGCATCATCCTTAGAGCTTGAGATTAAGAAAGAATCAGGTGCAGAGGCCAGCAGTCCTTCATTGGAGTGTCTAAGGGGTATTGTAGGTGTATCCACTTATCAGTCCTCCAGTCTGCACAAGTCTCCCCTCACTCTGCTCCAGTCAGGGCTCAGAGTTCCCAAAGCAGGGCTCAGCTCTGTGGGCACTGTCCCATCTGGGGGCAGGTTTTTGGGACTGTCCCCTTTGGGAAAACGTCCACTGTCAGAGGATGGACTGTCCATGGACACAGCCCCCTCACCACTAAGTCACTTCAAGACTTATTCACCTCTGCCACATGACCTATCCTTCAAGAGCAAGTCCCCTCCAGTCAAGCACAGACGTAAGTCACTCTTTGTAAATGTTTTGTTTTTGCTCTGCTGTTGTTTGTTATGTTTGTTAATTTAACTGTTCACATTCAGTAGTACTGTCATCTTCCTCTTCCATCAGCTGATCCCAGCTGTGAGCTGTGTGGATTCTACTTTGAGAACCGTAAGGCTTTGGCCAGTCATGCCCGAGCTCATCTTAGACAGTTTGGAGTTACTGAGTGGTCGGTGAATGGATCCCCGATCGAGACGCTCAGTGCTTGGATCCGCAGTCGGCCTCAGAAGGTGCTGGACATGCACCGCAGCTACATGCAGGGCAACTGCTCAGCCCTCAAGAAGGTGAGAAGGATTTGTATATATAAATCTTTTAATGTTTTTTAATATCATGGCCTCTATTGTGTTATAGTTAAGGTCATTGTTTTGTTTAAATTTGTACTGTATTTGTACAATTTGTAATAGTACAAATCACTGGAAAGTACATAGTCATTAGATCATTATGCAACAGGAAATTGCATTTAGAACAGTCTGTAATTGCCCATTGCCCATGAGTTTGAAGTCTTGCCCTGTGCACTAGTATTTTCCAGTTGGTTTGACTGATCATTGGCCCCTTTAGGCTGTACAGGCCTGTAACCTGCTGCAGTTAGAGGGAGACATCTTGCTGGGAGATCTGAGCGGTCCCGGCTGGTTGCTCGACAGACATTAGCGTCTTGGAAAGCTTCAGACGTGTTGTCTAACAGCTTTGAGCCTTACTGTAGATCCTATGTCTTTACACCCAGCTAAAATCACTGCGGGGACAGATGCCAGAACAACTCAGCTATCGACTTGATAGTTGCCATAGTAACCAGGGTGCCTGGCAGCTTATGTTTCATCTTCAGATAAATTATGGCATGCTGTTGATAGAAGAAAATGTCTGTTTTTTCTCTCCCTCTTTCTTCCCTCCTGAATTAGTTTCTGGTGCATTTGCGTCACTCTTAACACCTTTTCTCTGAGCTGATATGTGACACAAATACAGAGCAGATTGCATTTCCAATGTCCTTGTCAGTCAAGTTGTAAAGATTTATTCATACCACAATACCAATCCTACCTCACCTAATTGCACTCAGTACTTGAGGACAGTCTAATTATAGAAGAGATAACATATTAAATTAAACCTATTAAAATGTTTCCTTCAAAATTGTTATGCATCAGATCTAACATGCAAATGAAATGGCTAAACAAAGTTGTTTCTGGTTGGATTCTAGCTTTGAATAGGGTTCTTTCACTGTCTATAAACTGAATGAATAATTTAAATTGAAAGGTTTTTGTAATTACACTGTACAGTGTGACACTGCATGTCACCATCATTAGTGATTGTAGTTGTATACAATGTCTGCTGCACAATGCACAGCTATAATGAAAATTTTCTCTAAACATTCTCTTCATTCAATGATGATTAGTATTAGGAGAGTTTGCTTTGAAATTGTCAAAATGATATGTTGCAAGTCATGTGTAATCTAGCTCAATAGGTCACAAGCCAGTGCTCTCTCAGTCTCAGAAATGAATAGTTTTTATTGCTGGGGCTGAGCAGGGAAGGGCATCTGGCATACAATTGTTCACTAACACTCGCTGTTGGAGTTAATTCTATGTTTTTGCTTTTGTGTTTTAGTAATAACCTTCAATTATGTATTTATCTCTATATACTATTATTACTATTTTTAGCTGTATAATATGATTGGTTTGCCAATTGAACTGATAAGATACTTAAACATAAGGTTAGATTTGTTTTCAATATGGCTAATGCTGATCATATTGCTCTTTATCAGAAGTGCAGGTCGCCTGTCTCTGTGTCAGGGGATTCTCCTCATGTCCTCCCTGCTTCATCACCAAAAGCATCAGCTTCCTTTTCCTCCTCTTCTTCTGCGTCTCAGTGGTCTTCATCATTGGCAGTTAGCCTGGTTCCACCCTTAATCCGTGAGGTCGCCCACTGTCCCTCAAAAACCTCTGGGAGTGAATCCAGCACTAATCTGGACACCACGCCCCCCAAACCTGTGGACAGTAGCTTCTGTCCCTCACGGCCCTCTGGCAGCCTCCCTCTCCAAGCACAGGTGGCTCGCAGTGAGCTCAACGTCCGCCTGCCCAGAGGTACGTCAGGCTGGTTCTAGTGTAAAAGTATTCATGGGTTTCAAAATGATGGACTATTACCATAGCAATTATCAGTGTAAAAGTAACTATCTTTCAAATGGTGAAAAGTCCTCAAAATGCTGAAATCCATGAAAACTATATTTTCACTTGACACCCTAAAGACTTGTGGGTTAGGTCATTTGTTGGCAACACAGGGTTGTGCATGTAGCTTATCAAACAAAACTGAAAAATGATGTGAGTGGAGTTTGTCTACTGAGCAGTTTTATAATGATGCATTAGGCTCTAAATGTCTCAATGTGCTCTGTTTTAAACGTTACCTGTGACACAAAGGCCTTTTACTGCACATTGACAAACCTAATGGTACAGCCTTGGTGCAAAGTTAGTCTTTTTTGTTTTTGACAGTGATTTGCCTTTTATGCATCCTGCATTCATTAAGGCTTTGCATAAATTCCAGCAATTCACTGTGCACTGTGAAAGACAACTATTACACCAAATTACACATATATAGTCTGT
Source organism: Odontamblyopus rebecca (assembly GCA_030686955.1). Classification (NCBI taxonomy): domain Eukaryota; kingdom Metazoa; phylum Chordata; class Actinopteri; order Gobiiformes; family Gobiidae; genus Odontamblyopus; species Odontamblyopus rebecca. The sequence goes on from CM060667.1 coordinate 27,267,949, forward strand.
ATTTATAGTCTAGATCTTATATGTTACGACTATGTATTTATTTTTACAGAAACAGTTGTATCTTCCAGTGACAGTTTTAACAAGTAATAAGCTCAACAATTACTCCATGGACAAATAATGCAGCTTTCAACATAAAAAGCAAAAATAATTGAAACCAGTCAGAATAGAATAATAATACCTTGGAAATTAACTTAAAAAATATAGAACTAATAAGAACTGACTTCTTTTCCTACTTCTCTCCCCTATAGGGTTTGAGCGTCGCCCCCTAAAGCACCCCTCCTGCCCTGACGGAGCAGAGCGGGACATCAGCTCCCCCCGGCCCCTCCGCACTGGCACAGGTACTGTGCCCGCCCTGGTGCCCAAGCCCCCTTCTTATCCACTCGTCAAACTAGAGGGCAACTTCTACACCCTCAAGTGCCGGTGAGTTGTCCATAGGCATGTCAAATAAACTTTTAGCTTTTAATCTTGCCACAGTGACATTTACTCTTCACAGCCCACCTTGAGTAGTTTTTAGTGTTCTGTGAGGCTTCACATTTGCTTGAAAGCTCAGTTAGCAACACGTTTGCAACCCTATACTGATGCGAGCTCACCCCATAGATACTGCCCAGAAAGAACTCTCCCATAGAGCCACTGTATATTGTGAAATGAATTTGACCCATCTGATTCTTCAGAACTGATCACATGGTGTAGTGTCTGTCATCACAATTTGATGCTGACTAGCCCATATTGAAGAAATTCTGTATATGCAGAAGATGAAATTATTTTTGGCATCATGCACCAATGAGAATAGGTCATCTTCCAGATTTTATTAGACTTCAATGGTTTTAAATTAAGCCAGTGCAGCATCAGTACACTTGTTTTGATCTTACCTGCTTTATAGCATCATGTTGCTAATAGTAATGCTGCAACAACATGCTCCACTCCCCACTGTTGTTGTCTTTAAATAGTAACAAACAAAATCCAAGCAGGCAATCCAAAAGTATTTCAAAAAGCCTGAAACTAGCATACTGAAGGACCTTTAATGAAGTGTGTTGAAAGTAGCGAGGCGTTCTGTATTTTCAGCAACATGAATGAGATTTGTTTCACTGCAGCAAAAGCTGACAGCTCCCCTGGGTGGTACCTGCTCTTTGTGGATCAGCATTTTATTTCTTTATGCGAGACCACTGTTTCTGCTTAAACGTGCAATTTGCAACTTCTAGGACCAAATGACATTTAAGTACCTATGTGTAAATGAGGCATAAATTAAATTGAAGAGAAGCTAACTCTGACTTTTCCTGGCTGCTTGGAAGAATGATAAAGTATGGATGATAAAGCAGTCTCAGGCACAGAGTGTTTTTGTATTCTGGTGCAAAGATGTGTGATTGCTTATTTAAGTTAATAAGTCCTTGTGGTATATTTCTGTGTCACTTATACCAGTTTTAGTAGATGTATCGCAAGGTGAGAGTGTGCACTGCCCAATATTTTGGATAGAGGTGGTGCAGTAGTTAGTTTTTTTTAGAGTGTTTGCCCAATTACCCAAAGGTTGTTTGTCATTTGGCAAAATGCAATTATAAATGTGGCGTGCATGTTCATACCAGGCTCCTGGGCTATATAAATAAAATGCATTATTACAAGTTATATGATATTACTTACTTAATATTTTCTCTATATATCTCTCTGTTCTGTTCCTCTGCCCAGGTTCTGTGAAGTGGAGTTCCATGGGCCTCTGTCTGTGCAGGAGGACTGGATCCGTCACCTCCAGCAGCACATTTTCAAGATGAATTACAAGACTCCCCATGCTTCCCGAGCTCCTGCAAGCACCCGCGCAGACACCTCTGTCACAGCCCCTGTCTCAGCCCCCGTCTCAGCCCCCATCCCAGCCCCCGTCTCAGCCCCCATCCCAGCCCCCGCCCCAGCCCCCGTCTCAGCCCCCGTCTCAGCCCCTGTCTCAGCCCCTGTCTCAGCCCCTGTTGCTGTTCCTGTCTCAGCCCCTGTCTCAGCCCCTGTTGCTGTTCCTGTTTCAGCCCCTGTCTCAGCCCCTGTCTCAGCCCCTGTCTCAGTCCCTGTCTCAGCCCCTGTCTCAGCCCCTGTTGCTGTTCCTGTCTCAGCCCCTGTTGCTGTTCCTGTCTCAGCCCCTGTTGCTGTTCCTGTCTCAGCCCCTGTTGCTGTTCCCGTCTCAGCCCCAGTCTCAGCCCCTGCCTCAGTACCAGTCTCAGCTCCTGCCTCAGCACCTGTCTCTGCCCCTGCTCCGGTTCCTGTCTCAGCACCTGTCTCTGAACCTGTCCACACCTTTGCCTCTACCTCTACCTCCAGCACCTGCACCACCGCACCTGCCCTGACCTCCAGCCACACCCCTACACTCCCGGCAAAGTGCACTCCCAACACTGCCACTGAGCTGGACCACATCTCCACAGAGCAGTCCACAGTTGAGCCAACTCCAGTGTAACTCATCTTCCAATAGCAGCACATCTTACTTCCTCCCTTGGTTTGCCTTTGATTGGTCCGGTCATTCCTCTGTGTCGGCCAAGTATTGCTGAGGAGAAGAGTTTTCCCTCCGAAGAGCCCTCTGAGCCCCAAGCACCTTTGAAGCAGCTTACGAGACTGTTACTTGGTCCCGTTTCCATGGGAACGCAGTGCCCTGGCTTATCCATGCACCAGGGATAGGTATTGTGAAAACTTCCCAAGGTTATTAGGGGAGACAAAACAATGTTTGTTTTTGTCTTGCTCATCTGTTCATTTTAAACCTTCCTTTCTTTTATTGGTTCAGTTTGGCATATTTTACCTCCATATTTTTTGTAGTTCACCCCCATTATGCCTCACTATTGTTGCAATGAACCCATGAGACTTTGGCTAGTTTTAGCACTGGTCTAAGCCTTGAAAAGGTCTGACTAAGAGTTGAAAATTGTAATCCTGCTACTAGTCTTGTGCTTTAGATTTTAAACTGGTGGAATTTGAGGTGGATACAAAATGCACTTTTAATGTGACACTGAGCACTTACAGAGCACTTGTTTTGGGCTCTGGCTACACAGACTGTAAGCTAAATGGAACTACTTTTAGTTAATCTAGATAACTTTTTCAGATATTTTCAGAAGTTGGACACTACTTACTTCATGTTAAACTATACACATTATGGCTTATTTAAACAGCATTTCTAAATCTTACCTCTGTTGTGCACCTGTAACTAGAACTAATACCAATGTAGCTGCTGTTTGAACTATAGTCATTGTTGAAAATTGTAGAGAGAAAAAAATTATGAAATCAGAAGAGAAATGCCCCCAGTATTTTGTGTGGAGCAGAAACACTAATGCATAGGAAAATGTCAATCAGTTTTATATGTGTAGCCTGGGCCTAAAAGAAATTAGCAAGAAGGGGAAGCACATCCAAAAAGGGAATCTCCCTTTATCAACTTTAAATCATGTCCAAAAAGCTATCTTATTTCTTGAATGTAGCTTAAAGCACCTATTGAAACCTTATGCACACTACTCTTTGTGCACTTACTGATTTATAACTAGGCTTCTAGGTCTCCCTTATTATTTGAGAACTGGGGCCATTGAGACTCATCAATGTGTTTTATCCATTTTACTGTCTTTTTTTTTTCAGAATACAAATTATTTATTTTGTACTCATATGAATGTTGTCTTGAATGAATTTTACAATGTTTCAAACTGTCTGTATGCCACTAAACACAACCCATTTCAAATTTTTAAGTCAAAGATGGGGGTTAGACCACCGGCTTGCTGGACTCCTTTCTGTATTTACCAGAACTTGCATCCGTCGTAGAGTTAGGATGTGCCAAAGAAGTCTGTTTACTCCCTCGTTTTTGCCTCTGTACTTGCTGTTTACAATGGACCTAGCAAAGTGGGGATTTGCTTTCCACTCTGGATGAGATAAGACTGCTGGACTTCATGATACTAATCTCCAGGGTTTTTTTTCCAGTCAACCTGACTTCAAGCTCTCCTGTACCCAGCCATGTGAACTTAATCTGGGCATGGGGGAGCGAGGGGCCGGGCCAGTCCCTGGAGCCCACCTCTTTCCAATCCGTTTTCTTGTACATGGCTTCAGGCGCTTCGTATCAACCTCAACTGACTGAAGCAATAGCTCAACAGGTCCTTTACATGTCAGTTCCAGTGTTTCCAAACATGACTGTTTAGCCCTAATCCTTTTATGGAGTATATACTATATAACTACATGTACCTAAGCAACTGTTGATGCTAGTAGGCTATCAACAGTTCTATTAGCAAAGGTAGTTCAAATAAGTGATCTTAATTCATATATTGTGATTTATGTATTTTTTATTGCTCCGTGCATTTCAGTAATCCTGCAAGGTAGACTATTTTTTAATTTCGAACCATTAGTCTCGAAGCTGAATTGGTGCTGGTGAGAGAGAGATTGCATCGGTAAGAAGCATTTTATTGTGATAGTCACGTCCTGTTATCAAAGGACTCTAATAACTTGGCCTTAGGAGGGGGCTTAATTTCATGTAATGATTGTCTGTCCCCTCTGCTTATACAAACGGCCCATTGCAGGTCTGTGGCTGCTCAGAGGCCAGTGCATTAGAGAACCCTGTTGAAAAGCCTCAGCTGGTTAAACTGGCTTGTGTACGCATGTGTGAGTGTCTGTGATTAGACGACAGAGAATAAGAAAAAGATGCAAACGAAGGACTGTACTCGAAAGGGTGAATCAACTTCAGAACAAAAAATAAATAAATGTGATTTCAAAATGCACTCTGGTCTGTTAGTTTTATTGCATAACTTTTGGGTGACCACTAGATGGCGCCTCAATACAAATTCGGTCATTATCAAGATTCGAATAAAACCTACATTAAGTGTCACATTAGGATTATGAATGGTATTCATCAGAGAATCAAGATAAAAAAGACTCATAGTAATTAAATTGTCTAATATATATTTCAGAATACTTGCATTAATAAGGAATTAATAATATAAAACCTATCTCTATACCTTATTGTTTGTTATTATTTATTTTTCTGATTCTTTGGAGCTGAGAAGCACTAGCACACTGTAATTTCCGTACTCTTGTTAACTTGTGTGATTAAGTCATTTGAGATTTCTCTCATTTTTCTCTCATCATCTGAAATAGATCCCCTCAGACACAAGGAAGAGATAAAGGGCTTTTGTTAGGGGTCTGAAAAAGTATGATTTGTTATAGGCTTAATTTATAGGAGTGAAATTTAAACTAAATTTAAACTATTTGTAATTTCTTAGACTTTGAGTTTGGTGAATAAAACCATGCATAAGATGTAAACAATGTCTCAAAGGACAACCAAAGACTTTGCCTGGAATGTTCCAGTTTGGCATTACACTTACTTTTAATTACAGTACGTTTAAAAACACATATTCCTATTGTAAGCAGCCTTACATATGACTTGCATGTGTATGGCAAGTGTAATGCAAAAAAAAAAAAAAAAACAGATGTAGAGATAACAGCTAAATGTCAACCATCATGTTTATTAAATTAAAGCACAGTGTGGTGAAAAAGTCTAAGAAAAGAGGTCATTCATGCTGTGCAGTTTGGACTGAAGGAAAAGAAAGAACTGACTCATACAGTGTTGCAGTTCTAACTCTCCTGGACCTCCTGAAGGTACATAAACAACCTACTGACTACCACCAGTTCTGTGTTTTCAAACCAATGGAAGCACTTTGTGGTGCAGTATAAGTAGTGATACTGAGCCTTCTTTTTCTTACTTGTACTTAAAATACATTGCACTCTATGATTCAGCCAGCACTATAAAACAAGATGGAACCTTGACGTACACTAGGCAATGTTTCTGCAGCTAACTAGCTAGCTGACAACCTGTGGTCCATAATGTGAAGAAATGGCAGTTGTTGAGTTGTTTTCTACCTTTCTTATTTAAATGTGTCTGATGTAACTTTTCTGGTGGTAGGTCCACCACCTGCTTATCTCCATAGAGATGTTCTACCTCATTATCCCACTGAGCTGATATATCATGCATTTATGTAACTGGTCTTTTATAGCTCAAAATATCTTGATTTGTTCATAGAGATAGATATGTTTAATGTCAAATGTGGAACATTCTGTAACCCCAGCAAATTCAGAACAATATCTCTGTGTATTTTATACAGATTGATATTGTCTGGTCCCCACAGCTTCCGTTGTATCTGAAGCCCGGCCAAATGTGATTGTGCAATCATATATATTTTTTTCCAGGAACACAAACGTACAAACTCTTTGGCCACCTATGGTTTTCAAAAAAGATCTAATTCATCTCCCCTCAGATTAACAGTCTAGTGCTTTGTTCATTGATTGTCCAGAAATCTGCAATGTTTTTCTTCTCCCTGTGATATTTTTTTTAATTTTTTTTTTCAATGGACAGACTGTGCATGTTCCCAAGTGGCTAATACATTTGTCATTCCACTTGACAACTGAGAGATTCACTGGTGACCAGACTCACATCTTTGTAAGTATTGAAGAAGTGTGTATTCTGGATCCCAGGCCTTTCCATCAGAAAAGTTACATAATACACCTTTCACATTTCACATACAAACTATTAATAATGGAAACTCATTTGTACTGGCTAGAAACCCAAATTTAGAACACCAATCAAAATGATTCTCATAATATAGTCCAATGAGGAGAAAAAACTTTTTTTGGTGATCAGCCCTTGATAACCTGATAACAATGTTTTTGTTTGTTTTTGGATCCAAAAGTCCACAGCCCCAAACATGTATTTCATGTGTTTATATCACTTTCATCACTTCATTCTTAACTCTGACAGGTCATCAGTTCATGGATGCTGTCAGTTTAGATCACACTTGCTAACAGGAAAAGCCATGATTGATAGTGCAAAGCTGGGAATGCATAAACCAGATGCTCGGGGTATTTATCTGCAGCATGTGAGCTTCAAAGTGTGGGATGTTATTGTGGAGTCAATCAAAGCGTGACATACAAAAAGTTGTTATCAGAGTACGTTGACACCAATTGCCACAGTGCGCCAGCTCCACAATCCTTAAACTGGCAAATTTGGTCTTTCTACATTCAACTGTAAAGCTGCACTATGTAACTTTTCTGGTGATGGGATTGCCACCTTCTTGTCTCCATTAGATGTTATTGCTTGGCCTAGAATGTTCTGTAGTATGGCATCAAACATATCTATCTCCATAGAGACAATAAAATAAAAGTTTAATGCTATACTGTAGAACATGGAAACACACAGACAGCAGATCCTCCACCTGAAAAGCTACATAACACAGCTATGAGTTTAAGATCCACTCTATATACAAATATAAATGCCATTTTAAGGTTCTACATTATGCAAAATTGACTTGGTTGAGATTTAAGCCATGTTAGAATCCTGTTATCTCCTCAAAAACAGACCAGGAGTTGTGTTTTGCTTCATTCACACATGTTTGAGTGACCCTTTATTATTAGTCTGTCTACATCTTCAAAGCTCAAAATGTGATGTTTTATCTTGTGATGTTATGAAACGCTAATTTTCGAGTTAGCAGCTCCTTTTACATTTTTAGTAGAGATGCAAATTCCAGGGCGGACATTATCCAAATGATTCTAGGGAAGGTGTCTGGACTTTAAAAACAAAGTGGAGCACTTCCTGTATTACCACATTATATTTTGGATCATTATAAGAGAAGAGTTCTGCGTATTTTTTTAATGAGGAAACAGCATTATAACATAGATCAGAAAATAGCACAATATGGGCCCTTTAATGACTGTACATTTTTGTAAGAAAATAAAAAATAATGAGATAAAGAGAATTAAAACCAGACTTCAGACTATTCACTCTGCCATTCTACTGTGGGGTATTTGGAGATGCACTAACCAGTCCAAATATTTCAACAAATTATTATAAATGTCATTCTGGTTCAAAGGTGCGTGTGTATTATTAAGGATTTACTGTTTGTTGCTAATCATGAGCGCATTCCAAAGAAATGCCTCTTCCACAAAAAGTAAAGTTTGCTTCCATTAAAGGAGCTTGTCATTTTAAACAGCACAGATACAACTTTTTCCTTTGGGTTACTAGGGAAAAATGGGGTGGTCCTCAGCTGTAAAAACATGTGCCTGTTCCTCCATTGTTCTCCATGTTCATCTCACAATCCAGCGCTTGTGGTTTTGTGAGTGAGGCCTGCACACTTAGCACACCTTGATGGATTATAAACACACTTTTGGGAGAATTATTAGCTGATTTGAGTTTGTTTAAGAATAGCTTGGGAAAATTGGTAGGGGGATTCCGAGTAAGCATTTCAGCCAGTTCCACAGAACCAGTTCAAAGCTGATCCAAATATACATCTCCTGTTTACTTTCCCTCTGAGGATGTGACCCGCAAAGTGACAAAGGTGAATTATAAAGGCACACTTACTTACTTACTTCCTTAACGGTCCTGTATTGTGCAAAATGGTCTCTTAGGAGCTTTTAGTCATGTTATATTGTTGTTACCTCCTCAAAAACATACCTGGAGTTGTGTTTTGTTTCATTCACAAATTTGAGTAGCCCTTTATTAATAGTCTGTCTGCATCTTAAAGCTCAAAATGCTCTGTTCCACCTTGCGATGTCCAGCTGGAGTTTTTAAGTTATATCTATACCTTTTAGCTTTAGTTCAGTAGAAATTGACAATTCCAGGGCCTGAAATAATCAAAATTATTCTAGCTAAAAAGCACGGAGTTTAAAAACACAGTGGAGCACTTTCTGTATTACCACATTACATCACAAGGTGGAGCAAAGTGTTTTCAGTTTGAGAGAAGAATTAAACCTAATGTGTTTGCATGTTAAACATGTGAATGAAACAAAACACAACTCCAGGCATATTTGTGATGAGGAAACAACATTAGAACAACATTTTATTCTGTGAGTCTGTATCGAGTTTGAGGCACTGTGGAGTCAACAACCAGATACAGGTCAATAGGTTTATAGCGTGTCTTGTTGACGTCAAAACTAAAATGTGCAGAGTTCATTAATGGACTGCCCCACTAAGTATTGTGGTGCTTGGCCTCTGCCTCTGAAACATTACCCTTCAGATGGGCTCATTATGGAAGCATCATTCCAAAGTGAGAATACTGGCTCCTCCATGGAACAGCAAAACTACATTTAGGCCAGAAAAAAAGCAACAAAAAAAAGGTGTAAGTACTTTAAAGGGCCCCCGCTATTTTCTCATCTATGTTATACTGTTGTTTCCTCATCAAAAACATACCTGGTGTTGTGTTTTGTTTCAGTCACACATGGTTAACACACAAATCCTCCATATTTAGGCTAAAGAATTTAGCCTAAAAGTCTCTCAAACTGAAAACATTTCTCCCCACCTTGTGATGTCATATGGTAAAACAGGAAGTGCTCCACTGTGTTTTTATGCTTTTACTAGACTCATCTGAATGATTTCAGCCCTGGAAATGCCCATCTCTACTGAACAAAAGATAAAAGGAGCTGTTAACCTACAAACTACCACTACATGACATCACAAGGTGGAACAGAGCATTTTGAACTCAGGAGATGTAGACACATAAATAACAGAGGGTTATTCAAATATGTGTGAATGAAACAAATCACAACTCTTGGCATGTTTTTGATGAGGTAACAACATTAGACTTAATTAGACTAAGACGTAGGGAAATTACTTGGACAAACTTTACTGATTCACAGGTGAAGGTTTCAGGAAATTTCCAGGAGTTACTGTGACCTGCTGCCACTTTCTCAGGGAGTCAGGTCAGAATGACATTTAACATGACTTAAAGCTCACAAGAGTCAGTCACTTTTAATATACCGGTACTTTTTTTTCCCCCGAAAGTATATGGGACAAATAAAGGAGAAATTTACTTCTGGAACTGGAGGGTTGGATGGTAACTGTTGAGCTCCATATTCTTTTTTATATTTCTCAGCCTGCCGTGCACAGGAATTGGCTAATGTACAAACTATTCTTCATCTGTGCCATTATACTTGTCCTCATATACTAGTACACAGAATCAGCACGGACTTTGCTGACAGAGTTCATGACCTGTTTTTCATCTATCACCCAGTGAGATATAAAATGTGGGTTAGCTGGTAACATAACGCTGGTAGGGGGTTTATTGCTATGACATTTAATCCATCTCACATTACAAATGAAAAATAAACACATATTCTTCTCACAGTGAACAAAGTTGACTCCACAGACCCAAACCTACTAGTCAAAGTGAAACATCTTAATGGAAACATGCACATATAGCGCACCCTCCATCAGAAAAGTTACACAATGCACCTTTAGTGTCTTCACACAGACCCCTGCAGTGGGTTGGACGATGCTTAAAAGGGCCATGAGCAAACAGAGGAAGCTGTGTTTGTGTTTTGCACCTCAAGGGAGTGGACATGTTTACGTTGGACGCTCTAACTCCTAAACAGAAAGGGACTGAGAAAACAGAGGCCAAACTTGATCCAAAATTTTCTGAACACCATCTCGTCATCAGTGCAGGTGCCCCGTTTGGCTCTCCTCTGAGGATTGGGGCGGAAATTCAATTTACAGAAAAGCTTAAATTATATGAGAAAGTAGTGACATTTTATAATCGTTCCAAGATACAACAGGAAAAGGAAAGAAGAAACACAAACATGCTGTTATTAGCAAAAAAATACTTAATTCTGTCAACTGGACATAAGTTTTCAGAGTGAAGACGTTCCACTGCCCATCCAAGCAGCTTCTTCAGTCAGTTTGCCGGTGAACACTTAAATCTGTCTGAAGGATGAACACATAGTTGACAGAATTTTACCAAGAATCCAAGATTCTTAAAGGTGCATTGTGTAACTTTTCTGGTGGAGAGTCCGTCAAATGTTTTTCTCCATGGAGATGTAATTTTTTTGTCTGGAATGCTTCACAGTATGGCAATAAACCTTTCTATCATCATGGAGACCAGACCAAATTACAGCTCAGATCTGTAGAGAGGCAACTCTGCTCACAGCCAGAATACTTGTTTTTCTTGGTATTTTTGAGCAATAAAACCACCTGTAATTGAATAAAAGTAAGGCAGAGCTGCTTAATGTCACACTGTGGAACATTGCAGGAAAAGCAAGGACATATTTTAATTGTTTGATCCTATTTTTGAATATTGAATAACTAATCTGCCTTTTTGCTGCCTGTACAACACTTCATAAAGCTTGTTTTTAAAAGTGCTTTATAAATAAAGTTGTTCATGATGATGAAGATTGAGTATAACTTTATAAGAATTACACATGAATTAAGTTTTTAGATTTTTATTTTATTCAAAGACTTAAAATACTTTATCAAGAATGATTCAGGCTTAGTAACAACTTAATCAAGGGGTTAAATACGGTTAAGAATTAGGGTATTAGTTACTATACCTGAATCATTCTTAATAAAGCCTTTGTTCATTATGAAGTAAGCCTCTGTTTATGCTTTATTAAGACTGTAGTTAGTTTGTGCATAATAGTGATAAATATCTCATGATACTTATCCAGTCACTGTCGCCAGTATAATCATGTAAACTTCCTGTTCCTGTGTGCGTGACAGGGTGATATTGATCTCATAGACCCACCGGACTTGCAAGTAATACTAAAAAGTTCCAAAATAGCATTATAAAAGTACATCCCAGTGGACAAATACATAAGTCTGGCAAACAGAACGATTAGCCTTTACTGTGAAATGCACTCATCGTTAAGTGCTGTTTATTATACAAATGTGCTCTTGGATGACGCTATACAGGGTGTTGGGTATTTTTACAGGGAGAGGGTATAGCTCTTAGTGATTTTTTTCTTTTATTGTCCCCATGGAGTTGTGCATGGGCCCTGCATTTGATCGAGTCATCCATCTCCCAAAGACAATGGGACAACCTCAGGAGCGGTGGGAGACACACCATGAACCTTTCTTCAGGTCTGGATTGGTTCTGCACAAATGAGGGATTACAGGTCTCAGTACTACACTACTGTAGTATTATTTTTAGGGGTTTGCTAAAATATAAAAATGTGGTGACAGTAAATGTTGTGATATAGTATTGATACTGCTGCTGTATTGAAATATCATATATATTTTTTGTTATATTTTACAATTTAGTTTTCCAAGAGTGCTACATATTTACTGTTGATAATTAAAATGTGTGTATTTTATAATCATTTTGTGGAGACATCGATTTGACAAAGAAATTCTGTTGTTAAAATGTATTTGGTTATTAAAAATAGAGATGTATCGCAGAATTTCATGGTCATCAATTATCTTCAAAATGCATGCATGCATGCGTGATATTATTAAATATTAAATCATGAGGCACTTTGACTCCTAGCCCGACTCTCTTCTCGTAAACATGACTCACCCTGTGGCCGTGTCAGTGCTGTGGCTCTGATGGCTAAAGTGGCGGCCCATTAGTGTTCACCTCCCCCCTCACACATTTTACGGTTTCATAATTAAAGCTTTAAATCAGGGCTAAGGCTGCATCTCTGTTATGGCGCATGGTTTAATCAGACTAGAAATGTTTGGTGAGATTAGTGGAGGCTACTAAACACACAACAGCCCACTCAACAGTTTGAATTGGAGAAGTACGCTGATATTGTCAAAGAGCTGTGGTGTGGCCTAAAACTTAACCCCAATTGGACGATTTGCCTAGAGACGTTCAGCAGCTGTGTTCCCTGTTTTCTTCAACAGAATGATACCTGCACTGGCCAAAAGTTAAAAACAAAAGAGTACACTGTACACTAGTATTAGTTATATTAAATCTGACTGTTAGGAATTTGAACATGTACGCACTGGTCTCAGTTTTGCGTAATATATTTGATTCAAAATTGTGACATATGTAACATATGTAGGTTTCAGTTCTGACTCTTTCTGCTTTTCACCAACAGTGATGTAATGATATTACGTCATGTTGCAAAGTTTGCCATAACCAGTGTTGGGATGTAACTGAAGTAACTGTACAGAGTAAATGTATTCTTAATACTAATTTTGAATGACATTTTGTATGCACATAATCTGTGAGAAAAATATAAAACACTGCTCTTGTGGTGAGGTATGTGTGATTTTTCCTTCTCCAGTCAGCCAAAGGAAATGTATAACTGAAGGTGTAACAAACATAATGCTGTTCGTAATCTATGTTGCACGATAATTTTTACATAGTAATTTAAATGCAACTCAATGTTCAAGTATTTTAAGTTTTCAGAAATCAGCACTCTAACTCTAATACTCTCATAACTAAATGAACTAAACATTTTATTATAATAGTATTCTTCCCAGCACTGGCCACACAGACTAAACAGACTAAAGAAAAAGACAAAATACTGAGAGCACATTATACAAATCCAATATAGAAACAGAATTTGTTTTCAAGTTCAATCTGCTGTCTCTTTCATCTAAAGATCACAGGGTATTTACATTTAACAGTGATTATCATTATTATCATTTCGTGTATTTTCAAAAGTGACTCATGACAATACATTACCATTTGGTCAATAGGATGTAGCTTTGCTCTCAGCCAAATAAGCTTTTATTGATCTGTGTATAGCTGCAGACTGGAAGTGCATTAAGAAGCACTTGAGTTGCCACTGTAAGCAGAAAAACCACATGGAGAATCTGAATAGGCACAAATACAAAAAATTGCACAACTGAAATATTAATTGATGGCGTGATTATCTGTATAGTTTGTAGGCTTATCCCATGTTAGCTCTTGATAGTTAAAACCACAAACTTCCTTTGAAATTAAATGAATGAAAAAACATACAACCAGGTCCATTTTGGAGGTTAGGAAGTTCCATTTTTGGTTTTTGGTTTGTATTACATGATTTTATCTACCAGGACTTGGGAAACTTCCCTGTTCCTGGAAATGTGTGCTGTAAATAAAAATGTGTTTGGTTCAATTCAACTTTTATCTCCTATGAATGTCAAGATAAACCAAACTTCTAGTCTTCCTTGAAAAACAGATGGACTTTTTATTCAGTAATGGTAATAGAACCGGACTGGGGCGATTCAGTTCACCATTGTTATCTTTTAATGCCAAATTCCTCAGCATGTTTTACAAGGCTCCCATTTGTCATCATCACATTCTTGCTGACGCTGTGTTTGTTATTCAAGTTGGATTGGACTTTATTTAGAAGTAAGTGATCTGTTTGTGTGCTTAGGCCATTGGGAGCGCTGAGTCATGTAAGCCCCCTTGTTCCCGTATATTGACACTCCCAGCGTTAGCATTAGACAAAATCACCGGGTCAATTAATTATACAAAACAATTCACTTATCACACTTGAGATAACTGCACACAAGGAAGGGAGGTCACAATCAACGGCTTCCTTCAAGGACTTAATAAATCATTTCACGTAGTGATGATATCCAAGATATGTAAATAACGTAAACACATAAAGACTGTGTAAATAAGTGTAAAATAAGAGTGACGAATACGTGTCCTTGAATGAACTTTGAAAGAGGAAGGGGCAGCACACAAGCCAGATTGTGAGGATTGCTGGAAAAAACTGATTATGTAAAGTAATCGCTCTGTAATGGGCTATTTGATATTTGAATGCTGCACCAATGGACACTGTGGATTTTAAACCTAAGTGAAGGGCAAGAGACTCAAACCTGGTGGAAAACATACAGGTTACTGCACATTTTATACTTTGCATTCATAGTCTAGACATTTTTGGAAAGCATTAGAAGGGGAAGTAGCAGAATGGCCAATATTTTGTTAGCCTATAGCCTAGCAGTGGTGGAACATAACAAAATAAAAGTAGTAAAGTACTGTACTTAAGTGTACATTTTAGGTATCTATACTTTATTTAAAAACATTTTAAAGTGGGTACTTAGTTTACTTTTACTTCACTACATTTGAGAGTAGGTCTCTGTACTTTCTACTCCACTACAATTTTTGACTGAAAAGTAGATGTACTTTTTTTTATTATAGTTTAAGAGCTGCTGAAAAGGCTCAGAGGTTATTTTTAACATGTTCAAAGTTTGAGCAAACACAAATGTACAACACAGTGAAAACAGCAAAAATATTTAAATAGGTTCTGATGGACCAAATTCAACACAAATCTGTATCAAAATCTCTACATTTGAAGCTTTATTAGATCTCAAAATGTGCACAATCCTTTGAAGTACATTTTTCAACTGGCACTTTATACTTTTACTTAAGTAGATTATTCATGTGATACTTTTAAATTTACTTGAGTATTTGTTTGCTCCAGTATCTGTTCTTTTACTTAAGTAACAAAATTGAGTACATTCCACCATTTTAGGATGGCAAACAACAAGAATGCATGTTCTGTTGCAAATTCCTAGTTGCATGTATCATATTTCCCATCAAACGGCCAGCGTTTAGTCACAATAAACATATTTTAATAATGTGGCACAATGGTTTACACATTCTATCTTTTATTTGTGTAACTAACAAGGACTAATTTCTACTGAATGGTTATTCCTTGATTATTTGATAATCCAGATTCACAGATTACAAGGTAAAGTCCCAAAAGAGCAGGAAACAGCCCCTGTCACTGCTGTTTTCACTTCTGACTATAAAAATCAGCTAGGATGAAAACTGGTATCTGTGTGTGAGGTTTGTGTGAGTCCAGTAAAGCAGAGGATCCTCTCCAGCTGTGAGCAGAACCCGTGTCTGACCACAAAAGGGAAAAGACCGACAACATTTCCACAGTCACCTACAAACTGTGAGTAAGAGCATCAAAGCCCAGAGAAGACCGGCCTCTGTTTGACCTGCAGCTGCATCACATGTGGACAGTGTATTTGGGCTGCAGTGTGTCTGAGTAATCACAATCTCTATAAACACATGGAGACTTGAAATAAATAGGAAAAGTAACAAAATATAAAAGTAAAAGTAAAATACTTAAGTATAAATTTTAGGTATCGGTGCTTTACTTAAGTGCATTTCACAGTGTGTTACTGTGGCTGAGACTTTTTAGCACATTTAATTTTAACTATTTTGTCCCTGTATATGTACTTTTACTTAAGTAACAAAATTGAGTACTTCACCCACCACTGGAACTCATATCAAAGGGAAAAGTTGGTTCAATAGGAGGAAATGGATAATACCCATTATGTTTTCCAAAATGAATGGGCCTTCTACAGAATTGAAACTGCATTAGATTTTTATAAACTAAAACTTATTTTTATAAAACGCTTATACCGGCTCTATTACTATTAAGGTAACACTATGAAGTTATTGCATGAGTACAATGAAGCCAATTTTCTCACAGTGCATTTCCAAGCATTTCCAGGTAGTTGAAATACAGAATTCAGTCTGCTCAGATAAACAACTATACTGTTATTGTTGTTGGATATGAATGAAAACACAAAACCTGTCCCTCACAATGCCTTTTGTTGAATCTTATCTTGTCATCTCACAGGAACATGTTTTCACATCAATATGAGAAAGTGTTGAGTGACAATTCTCCCATGTTTTTATTAGGAAAACTGGGCAGGGTCCATTTCCAATCTAAAGTTATCATTGTACAAACAGACTGAAACAGAATGGCCAGCTCATTGTGGAGATTGTTGGTTGTAAATAACATCTGTTTAGCCGATAAGAACTTGTTATGTGTTAATCAAAGTGTTTGTCGTAGCACAGATCACACAATGGCATGAGAACACACGCTTTAGAAATATGTCAAAATCTGGGATCTACTTATTTATTTAATCTATCAGTAATCCATCTATTTTTTTTTTTATTTTTTTTTTGCTTATGCTTTCATGGAACAAATAGAAATAATTTTGTATTAAAAAGCAGCTGAGTTACAATACTGTGCAAAAGTTTAAGGCGGGTGTGAAAAAATGCTGTCAACAAAGTCAAAAATATAAATAATGATTGTTTTTATCAATTTACAAAATGCAAAGCAGGCAAACAAAAGAAAAAGCCGAAGTCATTAAGAACGATCTTCAGCGTAAAGAAGAAGAAGTCCTCTCTAGGCCACCAAATGCAAACGGTATGTTTTATGAGAAATTAAATGATCTTATTAAATATTGTGATGATAATAATAATGAAACTATTTTAATTGGAGACATAAACATAAACTGGTTGGATAAAACAAAGAGGAAGGAGCTTAAAACAATTGCAAGCAAATATGATCTCAAACAAATCATTGAAGGACCTACTAGAATAACCAAATCTACAGAGACCCTTATAGATCTGGCTTTTACAAACCGACCGGACCGCATAATAAAAACATATAATCTGGTCACAGGGTTATCAGATCATAATATGATATTGTTTCTGAGAAAAATTAATAAAAAGAGATTTATTTATTCCTCTACTAATGAGTCGAATCAATTCAAAATCCCAAAAAAATGAGTTATCAAATTTTGAACAAGCTATTAAAGAAGGGGACTGGACTCAGTATTTAACTGAAAATAATATGGATGATAATTGCCTTAATTTAATGACAAAACTTCAAAGAACTATTAATCGTTTCCTGAAAAAGGTCAAAGTTAGGTCAAAAAACATAAATAATCTTCCATGGTTAAATGAAAGGATATGGTCTTTAATGAAACACAGGGATACTGCCCTTAAGGTGGCGCTCAAGACCAAATCAGAAAATGATAGACGTGTATTCACTACATTAAGAAATAAAGTTATTAAGGAACTTAGAAATGCCAAGGCCACTTTTTTCATTAATTCCATCAGTGAAGCAAAGGGCAATGCAAAACAAATATGGCAAAATCTAAAGAAGCTAGCTGGACAAAAAAATAGAAATAAAACAATTGAACTGGATATTGAAGGGAAAGTGTCATGTGAACCAAGTGAAGTGGCACACGCATTTAACACATTCTTCATTGATGTAGTTAAAAAAATTACTCAGAATGACAATTCAAATTTCATAGATACACCATTAAATATTAATAATCCAATTTTGTATTTTAATGAAGTGAATAATACTAAAATAAACTCAATTATTTCCACTCTTAAATCATCACATGCTAAAGATATATATGGTATGGATACAGTTCTTTTAAAAACACTAAAGATGCTCTTATTCCAGCTATCTGCAAAATCACCAACTGGTCAATCAGTGCAGGAGTGTTCCCGAGTGCTTGGAAAACTGCTGTAATAACGCCAATATTTAAAGGAGGTAACCGTCTAGATGTGTCCAATTACAGGCCCATTAGTATTCTGCCAGCAGTGGCCAAAGTAATTGAAAAAGTTGTCTCTGAACAAATTACATCACACCTGAATTCCACAGAAAATGCATTGCATCCTATGCAGTTTGGATTTAGAAAAAATCATAACACAGAGACTGCAAATAATTTGTTATTAGAAAATATTAGATCCAAACTTGATAAAGGGGGTGTAGTGGGGGCTGTTTATCTTGATCTTAAAAAAGCTTTTGATACTGTCAAACATGACATTCTAATCAACAAACTGCATAAGTACAACTTTTCACCAAATGTAATTATGTGGTTAAAATCATATTTGGATAATAGGAAGCAGTGTGTTCGGGTCAATAATACTAATTCATCTATAATTAATAACTGTATGGGTGTGCCACAAGGATCAACCTTGGGCCCCCTCCTATTCACACTATATGTCAACGATCTGCCAGACGCTTGTCCACCTGCAACATGTCAAATGTATGCAGATGACACTCATCTACCTACACTCAAAAACTAAGACACAAGCTGCTATGGAACTCTCATCTGTAATGATAATTGTACAAAAGTGGTTGAACAACTCATGCTTACATTTAAATCTGGATAAAACAGTGTGTATGTATTTTTCTAAAGCACAAAACAAAGAACCAGACCCACCTGTTGTAGTGGCAGGAAAACCACTAACAGTGGTACTGGAGTATAAATATTTAGGTACTGTGATCGATTCCAAACTTACATTTAAATCACATGTGAAGAAAGTATCAAACAAAATCAAATTCAATTTAGCAACCTTTAGACAAATAAGAAATAATTTAACAACTGAAGCTGCAAAGACATACCTTAATGCCATGATACTCTCACACATCCGCTACTGTTTGACCAGCTGGACGCAAACTTGCAAAACCACCTTGAAACCAATTGAAAGACTGTACAAACAAACTTTCAAAACATTAGATAAAAAAAAAAAAAACTC
Source organism: Odontamblyopus rebecca (assembly GCA_030686955.1). Classification (NCBI taxonomy): domain Eukaryota; kingdom Metazoa; phylum Chordata; class Actinopteri; order Gobiiformes; family Gobiidae; genus Odontamblyopus; species Odontamblyopus rebecca. Next base: position 27,286,941 of record CM060667.1, read on the forward strand.
ATATCACTATTGTCATATTCTTTCAAAGTATAATTTTCTCAGTTGGGAGAATATGATTAAATATCACGATATTATGTTGGTGTACAAAATCCTCCATGGAATGGCTCCACCTCCTCTGCAGGAATATATCCATATAAAATGAGTGTAGGCACTAGAGCCCAGAGCAGAGGAGACTGTGACGTTCCCTTCAGAAAAAGTACTTTTGGACAGTTGTCCTTTTCTGTTCGAGCATCACACACATGGAACACTGTCCCCACAGAACTCAGAAACATCTCATCACTGAAAACTTTCTCGAAATCTGTTAATAAGTGGCTCCTGGATAATCAAAAATGCACACATATTTTTACTTAGTGTTTTTACTAACATTTTACTAATTATATTTTTATTATGTCTCTGTTCCGTATTTATATTCACCGTGTCTGGAAACTATGTGTCTGTACAATTGCTACTGTGCTAATTGCATGTTTTAAGCAGATAATTGCTCATACTGCATCTTCATGTTTTTTGCATCTGTGTCTGTGTCAAGCTTTTCCACCAACCTGCCATGGGACTGCAGATGAAAATTAGCCTTTACGGCTAAATCTGGCATATTTACATGTTCTTGTGTTCATGTCAATGAATATGCATTGTCCCATTTTAATTAAATGAAGACAAAAAAAAAAAGTTGTGTTGGTGATGGTCTGGCCCCACAGAATCCTGACCTCAACATCACGGAGGGTGTCTGATTACATGAAGAGACAGAAGGATGTGAGGAAGCTCCATCCACACAAGATCTGGGCTTAGTTCTTCAACATGTTTGGAACAACTGACCAGCCCAGGTCCTTTACAAATTGTCTGCAAGTAAACCTAAAATAACTGATGCTCTTCTGAAGGCAAAGGGTGCTTCATTCACTGCACTTTGTTGATTGATGAAAATAAATTAACACTTCCACTGTTTAAGGCATTCTTAGTTTCACAGCATTTTTTTTTCCACACTTGCCTAAAACTTTTGCACAGAACTGTATAAATGATAAATTGGTGACTCCAAAGGTCATTTTTTCCATCCATCCATCCATCCATCCATCCGTCTTCTTCCGCTTATCCGGGGCCGGGTCGCGGGGGCAGCAGTCTAAGCAGGGGCTCCCAAGCTTCCCTCTCCCCAGCCACTTCCTACAGCTCCTCCGGACGGACCCCGAGGCGTTCCCAGGCCAGCCGAGAGACATAGACCCTCCAGCATGTCCTGGGTCTTCCCCGGGGCCTCCTACCGGTGGGACATGCCCGGAACACCTCCCGAGGGAGGCGTCCAGGAGGCATCTGGACCAGATGCCCGAGCCACCTCAGCTGGCTCCTCTCGATGTGGAGGAGCAGCAACTCTACTCCCAGCTCCTCCCGTGTGACCGAGCTCCTCACCCTATCTCTAAGGGAGCGCCCGACCACTCTGCGAAGGAAACTCATTTCGGCCGCTTGTATCTTGTCCTTTCGGTCATTACCCAGAGCTCGTGACCACAGGTGAAGGTAGGAACGTAAATTGACCAGTAAATCGAGAGCTTCGCCTTTCAGCTCAGCTCCCTCTTCACCACAACGGTCCGATACAGCGACTGCATCACTGCCGACACTGCACCGATCCGCCTGTCAATCTCACGCTCCATCCTCCCCTCACTCGTGAACAAGACCCCGAGATACTTGAACTCCTCCACTTGAGGCAGAGACTCTCCACCCACCCGGAGAGGGCAATCCACCTTTTTCCGGTCGAGAACCATGGCCTCGGATTTGGAACAGCTGCATCTCATCCCAGCCGCTTCACACTCGGCTGCAAACCGCCCCAGTGCACGCTGCAGGTCCTGGTTCGATGAAGCCAACAGGACAACATCATCCACAAAAAGCAGCAATGAAATCTTGTGATTCCAAAACCGGACCCCCTCCGGCCCCTGGCTGCGCCTAGAAATTCTGTCCATAAATACAATGAACAGAACCGGTGACAAAGGGCAGCCCTGGCGGAGTCCAACATGCACCGGGAACAGGTCTGACTTACTGCCGGCAATGCGAACGCAGCTCCTGCTCCGGTCATACAGGGACCGGATAGCCCTTAGCAAAGGGCCCCGGACCCCATACTCCCAAAGCACCCCCCACAGGGCACCACGAGGGACAAGGTTGAATGCCTTCTCCAAGTCCACAAAACACATGTGGACTGGTTGGGCAAACTCCCATAAACCCTCGAGCACCCGATGGAGGGTGTAGAGCTGGTCCAGTGTTCCACGACCAGGCCGAAAACCACACTGCTCCTCTTGAATCCGAGGTTCGACTATCGGCCAGACTCTCCTCTCCAGTACCCTGGCATAGACTTTACTGGGGAGGCTGAGGAGTGTGATTCCCCTGTAATTGGAACACACCCTCCGGTCCCCCTTTTTATACAGAGGGACCACCACCCCGGTCTGCCAGTCCAGAGGTACTGTTCCCGACCGCCACGCGATGTTGTAGAGACGTGTCAGCCAAGACAGCCCCACAACACCCAGAGACTTAAGTAAGTAAGTAAGTATGCCCTTTATTATCCCACAATGGGGAAATTCATGTGTCGCAGTAGTAACAGCAACATATATTCCACAAACAACATGAGTAATTGACATACATACAAGACATACAAGACCAGAGTTAAAGGAAAGGGATATAAAAAATGCAAGAGAAAATATTCTAAAAAGGTGATTTGTCCTAATAAATAAGAATCAATCAATAAATATAAAAGTTAAAAGTTAAAAAGTTAAAAATAAGGAGTAAAATACCAGGAGGTGGTGTGAACCACCCCTCTTCATCTGACCCGTCCCCCCAGACCTGTTTGCCTTGGGCGACCCTACCAGGGGCATAAAGCCCCCGACAACATAGCTCCTGGGATCATTCGGGTACTCAAACCCCTCCACCACGTTAAGGTGGCGGTTCGAGGAGGGGTAATTTTTTTCATGAACCATATTTTGAAACATTTTAAGTTAAATTCTATATTACACAAAATTGACTCTTGTGATTTTTTTTAACATTCATGGAGTTGTGTTTTGTTTCATTCACACGTTTGGGTAAACCTGTATTATTAGTCCGTCTACATCTCCAAAGCTCAAAATGCTCTGTTCCACCTTATGATGTCATAAAGCGGTTGTTTTCAAATGAAATGCTATTTTTTACTTTTTGTTCAGTAGAGATGGGCAACACCCGGGTTGAAATAATTCAAGGGAAGATGTATGGTGTTTAAAAGCACAGTGGAGCACTTCCTATATTACCCCATGAAAGAAGAACTCAGGCTAAATATGCAGGGTTTGTGTGTTAAACATGTGTGAATGAAACAAAACACAACCATGAGTAAAGTTGTTGATGAGCAAACAGCATTATAACATAGATCACAAAATGGCATATGGGCCTTTTTAATATTCTGTACTTCTCTATGCTTCTTATACTTTCCATATGCTTAAATGGACTGACTCTAATCTATAATGAATGGTAGTCAGGCCTGGCAACTTTCCAAACTGTGCTATACCCAAGGTTAATTCAAAAAGGCAATTTCATCTTTAACTATATGTGCGGCCATTGAATCTTACTTTATCATAAAGTCCAATGATAATACACAAACAAATGCTCCTTTTCACCTTTCGTTCATTTTGTGTGTGTTTAAATTCCATGGTGTAGTTAGCAGTCTTTGATGGATGGATGTTTCTCCAGCTGTATACGCCCCACTGAGGGATCACTCTGAACTGTGCTCTTCAAGTCCACTCATGTTTGTGATTACACTCTCAAAGTAGCACATTTGTTCAGTGTGGTATTTCACCTCGAGGAGATTTTTGAGCAACAATATTCCCGTAAGTTAAGATTTCAAATTAAACTTCAAAGCTCCCTGAAGCATAAAACGAAGATTTTCTACTTAGCAATAAATTTCAAAGACATGACAGAATTAACTGGAAAATATGTGCCAACTCGAAAAGCCAAATGATCTCACTGACACCCTGAGTGCTTCAAGAGTGGCTGTTCCATAATACACCATCATATTAAAAGCTTTTGCCTATTAGCAACGGTGTGCTGAGACATTTGTATTTCACAGTGGCAAAGGAAAGGTTCGTTTAAAATCCACATTTAGTTGGAGCTGAAATAAATCAGTTAACGCAGCCAAATGCAACAGCATATGGCCTGGAAATGAAAACATTCTGACTCCAAATTTTAATAAAAAGATCAAAGTTTATAATGACTACAAGAACAGAAATATAATGATGACTGAATATACTGGCAGTAGAATAAAGCCACTTCTCATGCCAGTGGGTTGTGCAGAGAAGGACAGCTGGAAGTTTGAAATATCAACCAAAAAAAGATCTATAAAAAGACTAGCAGAAAGGTGTACAGCATTTTAAAAACATTTTAGTGTGTTATTTGTATATTGGCAGGACTGCCGATTATAGCAAATATAGAAATTACAATGCTATTTTAAAGCCATCCAAAGAAAAGGGGCATAGTTGACTATGCCCACGAACATTCTGCACAAGATCTACTAAAAAGAACTAATTCATTTTAAATGGTTTGCAGCAATCCTGTCAGAATTCCTGTTTTCCTGCGCCATCTTCCCCTCCCTTCTCTCTCTGTGTGCCTGGAGGAGGAGCTGGGTGGAGTGTGGCACCACCCTCACCTATGCGTTCCACCCACTAGTCACCTGCAGTCCATTGCTCTCCTCTACACAGCCGTCAGTTTATCCTCTGCGGTGGAGTTTCTGTTTGGCCTAGGTTGTTTCTGGAGGTTTTTTTTTCCAAATTACTAGTTTGTTTTTTCATGTTTTATTCAGACCCTGACCGTTCCCATCTGGAGACTACCCCAGCCTCTGGCCCAGCTTCCAGCTCCCAGCAGCCAGCAGTCAGCCTTGTTTTCATTTGCTAAAGAATCCTGTTCATTTTTGGGTTTCAGTTGTCTGTATCATTTGATCCACCAGTTGTGATCAGATCCAAAGTTATTCCTACTCACTGTAATGAGTTCATAAGCACTTTTCACAACTTTCACAGATATCTGCTTTAGAGTTTTGCCCACATGGTAATGCTAACAAATAGCATACTAATGCACACTTCTGGATTATCTGACAATAACATGCTTTTGAATTAGATGCATGCAGCAGACATATTTTGACATCAAGAGCTTCTAATACAGCTCTGGGGCAAATTTTGCTCAAATACCTGAGAAGAAATTGGGCACAGTGGCAGGAGTTTTTATGGGTTCACCATTGTTATGAATGGTATTCCCACATAACCTGAGGTTTGCGAAAAAATATTGCCGTTTGTCATCAGAACCAACAGGCTCAATTTAGACTTAGATTTTGATTTGATGTGCGACAGGAGTGCTTTCAGGTTTCAACACAATCCAAGGGAAACTATTAATAAAATCAATGGTCAAACAAAGCCACCTGCTCTGATACACTGTTGATGTACAAATGAACATGGAGGCCTGGTGGTCCGCTGTTTTACTGGCTTTTTAAATAAAGTGCACATTTGCAGCTTTGCCAGAGTGAAAGTAACTACATTTTATCAGCTGCTACATACATAAAAGTTTACACAAAATATTTGCAAACATAATGGAGAGTATGCGGTCTGGCCCAAGATTTGTTTAAACTGGTTCATCCAGAGCAGTGGTCAGGTTATAATTTATGAGTGAGGGTCTAATCAAGAATGTGACAGGAGGAAAAGGATTTACAGCTGTGGACATGCAGGGTCCCTGTCATAGACTGTTAGGTGTGGGCAGCTGATTGATGGTTTTGAAATAAAAACTCATATTTGATGTGGAAAGGTGAAATCGTAGGTGAAAATCAAAATTTTCTGAACACTCCAGCCTCAAATACAGGACAACAAAGTCAAACATGCATAAATCATTGAAATACAACTCTGAGAAAGATACTGATGACAGAACACATAAATTAACAAGAGCGTTTTACATGTCATGTTTTATATGTATCCTTTAACAATGGTTCTTGGGGCCGAACATAAAAGTAATCAAGGGCCCATTCACATATTAAATGGATTACATTACAATATTTTCAAAGCCCTCAGTGTGGTGCCCATTGGCTACCTCTGGCCCTATGTTGAAGAATCAGTCCCCTTTAAGGCTTGTGCTTCCTCTGACCGTTATTACTACATCATCATTGACAAAGAATTGAAACAAAAAGGTGTAACTACTGTGCAACTAACAGTACAAGCCATTTCTATCAAAACGGTACTAAAGATTTGCAAAAAAAACAAAAAAACAAAAAACAAAAAAACCTAATATTAAATGTGGACTTAACTATCTTAACAATTTTGGTGGATGGTCCGCTACCTACTATACATCTAGCATTTACCTATTACAAGTTTCTATTTCTAGTTTCTATTTCTCAAAAAATATATAAATTCATTTTGCGAAGAGGGACGACTCTCCACAGATCTGAATTGTAATGTAGCGTAGTGCTGTAACCTGCTTGTCTCCTTTGTGATAGACAGGTTTAATCTACACTGTGGAACATTCGTGACAAAGCAATAACATTTCCATGGAGAGAAACAGGCAATGGAAATGTTCTGCACCTTTAAGTGAAATTTATTTTTCAGGCTTAGTGCTTGTTCAAGTTTCATCTAGTATTGTATGAACATGAATCGGGAGCATATCCAAAATTGTACATCTAAAAATCATTACCTTCTGTTATGTGCAGTAGCCTATTATTACTGAAGGTCAAAGTAAAACAGCTAATCAGAGAAATCACACAAAGGAAACAAAGGAAGTTATACCCCATGGACTGATAGTATCTTTGTATTGTCTCATTGTTGTGCTTGGGGAGACCCACAGAATGAGCTCATGTCAACAGGGACCACACTCTCCATCATGCCTTGCTCCAGACAAACTGCTGAATGTATCCGGCCCCATAAACGTGAGAAATGACCCAATTCACAAATGCATGCCATGCACATACTGCTATAAATATACAAGATTTATGGCCTCAACCACCAGATTGTATTTGCATATTAAGATTGATGTCACATGACTGGAACGTACGGGCGGACTGCGGATAATACTGCTGAAAAAGGTAAATTTGCATGCATTTGAATTAGCTGTTTCGAGACAGGGTTGATGTGTGCTTGCATTTGTCAGGAGTTCAGCCCATATGCATCAAAATGGTAGCTTTTATTTGCCTTGAAGTAAACATGCAAATAAACATTTTTAACAGTCAAAAATTTGGACACACACTCTCATTGAAGGTGTATAGTTTTTTTAAAAGGTTTTTTAGGTTTACTACTTACTAACACACAAGGCATTAAATATATGATGCAAGATATATGGAATTATGTAGTGAAGAAAAAAGTTAAATACCTTAACCACATATTTTTATACTTTAAATTCAAGTCCTCAAAGAAGTCCTCAAAGTTATGTACTTTTTTTTTTTTAGTTTATTTTTTGTTTACTACATTTCATATGTGCCCATTCAAAGTTTAGATGTCTTCTGTGTGACTCTACAAAGTGAAGAAATATTGTCCTCTTTCTCCAATCTTAAACTCAAACAAATACAATCAGAAGGTGTCGCTGTTCAAAACTGAAATAGGGGACTCCAATTACTCGATGTCGTAACAAGATCTCCCTAAACGCATTTTAGCACATACCAGATTGAAGACCAGGATTCGTGAAGTTCAATTCAAGCCAATTTATTCACCTCACAATATTTCTAATACAGCATGCTGGGTTACTAGGTTCCCTGGGAAACAATCTAAGCGTGGATTCCTCGCAGGGCAAACCGAGTGACCACGAACATAACTCAAACCCAGCTATTTGAAAAATGTCATCATGAATATGCAAATATTGTAAACGCCTCTTGGTCCGCCTCCTCTTCAATCCTAGTACATTTCCATTTAATAACTTCTGCTTTGAAGCTCTCTTATCGACATCCAGTTTCGGGGAGTACGTTTCCCATCAGTCTTATCTGTAAGGAAGCACATAACTTCGCCAGTTGGACGAAGGTCAGCCGTATGTGTGTATGCTGTCTGGTTTTTAATGAGACAGGATGAAAGGAACAGAAAAATGTGTGTGAGAAGAGACAGGAGTAACTTCATAAGCCATTGTGAGACATTTGTTAAAAACAATCATCATTTCAATATTGCAACAGCATATATGGCACACTTGAAATAAAGTTATAACTCTTCAAAAGCACACGCAAATAAAGAAGAAAAATTAATGAAAAGGTGTGTGCAAACTTTTGGCTGGTAGTGTAACTCATACTATATGAATCTGAAGTCAGCCCAGTTGTTTAAATATCAATCTGGTGCAAGGTGAAAAGACACATAACTGCTATCATGTGTTATTTCAAGCAACACTGTATAACTTTGTGGCAGTGGCATTTTGATGTAAATAGAAATTTAAAACCTTACTTAAGAACATTCTTCATTGTGATAGACGAGTTTAATGACTGTGGAATATAATAGTCATTGGAAGAACATTTCCATGGAGGAAAGCAGGTGCGCGCCAAATAAATGTCATGTTTTGAGAACATACCAACTCACTCACACTGAGGACACGTGTTTTCAATGTTTTCGTGCAAGATTAAATATATCCAAAATGAAAAGAAAAAAAGCTTTTATTTTAGTCTATTTTGGGTGAAAAAGTTACACAGTGGGGCTTTAAGATAAAATAACGCCTTGTGTTTGATATCATAACATGACAATAACAACACCAGAAAACTTTTGGACATTTTGGACAAATGACCTTAAAGTTAGAGTAAACTACACAAAGACTGGCAATTAGGTAAGTAAAATATACCAAAAAATACTCTGAGCAATACACTGGTACAACAGCCCAAAATAACAATACAATCACCAATTTTAGTATCACAATATATTGATTTGAATATTTTAGAACACCCTACTGAAAATACAAGAAAAAGCTTATGTTTGATAAATGCAAAATGCTAATTCAGTTTATTTATATAAGCCTATTATTGTAATATATATTATAATAATGTAAAGACTATACGCTAAATAACCACGCTACTTCCTTTGCATTAAGCTGTTAGGCTGTCCTTTGTGGAACAAAAACGTTGCTATTAAATAAAAAAATCCTTCCTTATTTGAAGTCAGATTACTGTTATTGCACAAAGGTGACATGTTAATCCTTTAACTACGTGTACACTTGAACAGTAACGAGGCTGCGTTTGGCTCTAAGAAGCTTCTGCATCTGTTCTCAATCGAGCCGGGACTCCAAGCCGCAGCTGAGAATGTGTTTTCAGGGGCTTGGGCTGAATAAGGCCTTTATGTGGCATTTGGACACACCTCTACTCAAGTGAATCAAATGGACAGCACTTTAGACATTTGCTCTGAACAACCCCCTCACAATATTTAGAGTGTGAAGAAGAAATGACTGTTTTACTGTAAATATTTTGTGGGGATGTGTTGTAATGGCTGTACCCTTTCGTCGGGCTTATATTTGCATTTTAACGCTCTCTGAGGGGAGAACACTGGCTATTATAAGATAGCTTCAGTTAAATTCATGCAACACTGATACAGCCACTGTAAGCATCTTCTTCTTAGTTATTTATTTACTGATTGTATTTATTGATTGATTTATTGATCAGTTGATTTATTTTTATTTTTCAGTCTAAATCAAAATATGTTCTTGGGCACTTGTAAATGGCTTGCTTGAGTTTAAAATATCAAATGAAGGGCTATATATTTTACATATTAGGCTTCACGTTTCATTTTTTCTACACATACATACTGTATGTATACATACAGTAACCTTAAAATTCCAATTTTGCTTCTCTCCAAAACGATTTAAATATTAGGCCCCTATCCATTTTTTATCCACATGTTCTGTCAGCTCTTTCTGCTCAGATTGTGTTAAAATAAAGCTCAGATCACATCTAACTTGAGTAACAAAGCTTCTAGTGCTTTCAGTTAGCTTCATACCTCAGGGAATGTTGATGACATCTGCTGGAAAGTATCAATAGGCCAATACTTACATACGGTAATACAGTGGCCTACATTGTTTATAGTCTCCATTGCTGATATCTCCAGGAAACTGTGCCTTTTTGCAGTGTAGGATGTACCATAAGTGACAGGTGCATGATGGGATGAGCGTTTGTTGACTCTTGAACTTGAGCGATAATCAAACAATGAACCTGACCAACACTTGAGCTTTTTTCTTGGCCATAGCAACAGTGTAGCACACCACAGAAGCATTGGGATGGAGGTGGGCGTAGGAAGGATGCATGGAGGGCAGGGACATGGCAGTGTATTTAATTTACAAGCTACTTTATGTTTAATGGTGGCAGTAAAGCACACAGGCTGGCTCTATAAACGCCTTAATAGTGTACAATTATGACACCAGCAAGCTGCAACGTAATAACAGACATGAACTGGACTTACATCATATTCACATTACGTGTATGAATTTTTGGGGCAAAAGAGGATGCTCTTTCACAGCGAACATGTGGTCATTCCAAAACACATCACAAATAACACATTTTATGCCATTTTAGATGCAAACAGCACACAGAGATCTTCACAATATACAACAGGAATAGTTGAGTAACCCATCTTTAGTGCACATGACAGATTTTTATGATTGTCTGGTTTTAACTTAATTTGGTGGGATTCTAACTATTGTAAATATAAATCATAGTTTTATACCCATCAAGAACTAATTTACAAAGAAACGCTGACAAATATATTATAAATTACAGGAAGTGGAGAGTTCAAACATACAGATCATATCACGCTAGGGAGAATTCTATCCAAAAGTTAGGCAGAATTTACACACAAGAAACATTTTTTTTCTGATACTTTAAACATGATTTCAATAAAATAAAGATATTTTCTTATATTTGTGTTAGTCAGATAATTATTTCTGTGTACAATAAAGGAATTGTGTATGGTTACAGTGATGAATCCCCTAGTGCAGGAGTCTCCAACCTGTAGACTGGGAGCTACCAGTAGCTCACCAAAGGACTTCTAAATTACACATATTGTGTTGAATAACTCAAATTTGATGAACTACCATTGTAAATCAATGTGTAATTTTGATGCCTAACTTTGTGCACTAATAAATGGTTCAAGGTTTATTTTTTTATAGGTATCTAACTGTTCTAAATCTAAGGCCATGCTGAATTTCTTGTGACCACTGAATGTAGTAGCTCTTTGGCATTTTCTTTTTAAAATGTAGCTCACCAGAAGAAAAAGGTTGGAGGCCCCTGCCCTAGTGTGATATAAAATTTTAAACCTAAAAATGGCCAAACTGGGAAAACAAGTGTGAATACTCTTGCCATAATCTTAAATATATTGATCTTAACTGTGTTTTAGAGATGTCACCCATGCATGTTTGAGCAATTTAGCAATCTTTCCCGGGCCCTGCTCAACTCTTTTTACATCACCCATGCTCCCACACATCAATTCTCCATAAATATACAAAAGCATGATATGAAACTGTACAGAACAACTTGACAAACCTGATGTGATGCGCAGTGGTTTCATTAGCGGGATGCATGCTGATAGTATTGTGACAGAGCTCTGAAGGGGAAGTGACTATGCATGTTAATACATTGTTTTCAGTGACTAAGGTATTTTTAAAAGAATAAAAGGTAACATGGTGATTTAAATATGTTATGTGTTAGCTGTTAATACCCCACACAAGTAAAATACCCCCTTTTAAAGTTCACTACAAATGCATTTCAGAAAATTTTCTCTCAAAGGCATTTTCATGTATTTTGGCTGGATTGTGATTTGCTCATTAGCCACTGACTGCACATGTGACCTACAGTGTAATATTAGTCATCCACTTAAGTAGTTCACAGTTATATAAGTTGAATGCTGGTGGGAGGCACTTATTATTTACAGTTTCCCAGCAGTGTCGTGTGTTGGCTTAAAACAAGCCTTTCAAGAAAGAGCGGGCAGGTTGAGTACATTCAATTTACTATTTACATATGGCACATACATGACCCGAGATTCGGCTCCGCTCGATTGGGCGAGGCTAGCTGCAGAGAACGAGCTAAACATCAAAAGGCCAGACTTCAGTGATGGCGTTTCTTAACTAATAAAACGTGATGATAAAAACAGGCATCTTTTGAACATGTATGCAGCAGCCGACCATGTTACAAAGGCAATATTTTGACAAGGAAAACTACATGACCATTCACCTCTGTGGAAAATATGAGGGTATTGAACTAAGCAGACTGTGCAGAACAGACGCTTGGCCACAACACTGGAGTCTTTCCGTAAGTCTCCAAAGGTCTCTGTCCGCGCCGTGGTTTAGTCTAATGCGAAGTGGCAGCATGTTTAGAAGAGTATCTGGCTGTAGTCAGGGGACATGTTAAATGAAAATTTTGACTTCCTACTTGTCTCTCTGGAGATGTTCTAGTTGTGGAAAAGCAATCCCACTCACTGTATGAGTGCCTGCTTTTCATGGTACTTTTGGGCCTTTGGGTATTTTCAGACCTCCTACCAGAAATGTTACATACTGTACACACTAATGTTCTAAATAAAGATCATATAATGATAAAGACAGTCATTTATTTAGGACAAGTGTGAGCAGGACTGATGCTTATGCCTAAAGCTGGAAGTCGAGGGGAGGAACCTCAATAATGCTGCCATGCCATATGATTCTAATTAATAGTCTAGACAAAAAGCGAACTGCGAACTTTTTTTTTTTTTTTACAGATTTTATATTTATGCTTTTGATTCAAAATATGTCTGAATATTGATTCATACATAATGAAATGCCTTGTCCAAGGACAGTATTGAATGGACAGAACTCACGAGGCTAGTAGTTATAGGGGCGTATGTGGAGCTGAGTTCCGTATAAGGAATAGGAATTTATTTATGGACAAAATAGAAAAATAAAAACATCAGGATAATGTAGAGCAGGTTAATATGAACAATTTAAGACCAAAATGATGAGACTCACAGCAGCAAAGTCAATAGAGCTGGAAGCTGGAAGCACCCCCATGTTCACTTCCTATTTGGAACAGGGTGGATAGCGGGTTAAGCGAGGCCCATTTATATACCGGTATACAATATTATATTATTATATGGTAATACTACATAAGAGCCTGAATAAATCCATTCTCATTACTTGTGAACATAAGATGGCCAGGTATCAATTTAACTATCTTAACTGTAGCAACAGGATTATCCTCTTTCTCTCTTCACCACCACCTGTGAGATTGTCCTTACTTCTCAGGCACTTATGATTGTCACTCCAGTGTAATACATAGCTTTTTCACATTTACAACTAAGTCATTTCAAACATTACTCTCCATCATCTGCATCCATTAATAATCCTCTCAAGTGGGACAAAAGTAAGCTATGCATTTAAATAGACCTATTTCTAAAGGTCACTATCTCATTTCTAACCCTTTTATATTGATGTTCTAGCACCGGCTGGAACCAGTCTGGACACACTGACATTCACTGTCTGGCTGGACTCTTCTGTAAATTATTCTCCTGTGACTGTACTGCTTTACGTGCTAAAGACTTGAGTAAGAAGCCATTAATTTTCTACGACAAGAATACTAATACAGGTTGGTCATCCAAGCAGCATGTGGGGGAAGAGATATAGATTTTGTGCAAGTCAGCAAGCTTTGAATACGCATTTGTCCAGTACGTCATTGCTTTGTGAATAATGAAGGCGCAATGGCGTAAATGACTGGATGATGAGAGCTTTCAATATTAAGAGTTGCGGTGCTCTGTTTCTAATTTCCACTTGAATTTTGCCTCAAATTATTGAAGTGGAGAAACACGTTGGACTTCATGGTTTTGTCTGGATAGCACAAGCTGCATTGGTGGTGAGTGTCTATCTTACTGGTGGTGAGTTTATTTATATGACAAAGACCGCTAACATTTTCACTGCCAGACAATTCACAACAATTTTGATTTCAAAAAAGTATATAGCCTTTTGTATAAAGGATAAGCACGCAGAGTTTGTCTTTAGCTGGAAGTTGAGGTAGTGTATTGTTTTTGCCAGAGAAACAAATCACAGAAATACAATACAACTGACAAGATTTATAGATTTAAATGTCTCAATATTGTATGGGGTTACTAGAGCTGAAATGGTTAGATGATTGGTAGGTTATACAATGGTAGTCCATAGAGGTGAGACCAGTTTGGAGGTTTTATGAAATGCGATAGATTTGTATACAAGTATAGAATAAGGGTCTTTACATTGCAGTTTGTCAAACAACTGAGCCTATTGCATTGCCACAGCATAATGTATCACATAGAGTTGGAAACAACCTTTTTAGACGATGTTCACAATCCACTCACTGAGCACATAAAATGTCATTAGTTAAAGTGTTCATTGTTCTCTTAATGCTTCTAAAAGGTGTTTGGTGTAGCTTATAGACTATTGGACCATACACCTCAGTCTCTAGTTCCTTTGGTTGGCTATTGTCATAAAATGTTATGCAATGTTCAAAATAGTTGTGGTTCTGTAGTCTTTAGGACTTTGGAGGGGGAGAATTTAAATGTTAGAATAATAAACTCACACAAAATTTTGTGTAAACTGTTCCATGATAACTTACTGAGAATGCTGTCTAATGTTGGAAAAATTCTTTCATTTGTGGATGGTTCTTGTATATAAAAACATGTAGCTGGATAAAAATAGTAGCCACTTCTCTAACAATTAAGCATTATCATTTTCCAGAAGTCTCATGAGAAGCCGGCTACAATAAAAACATGGGAGTCATGTTTGTAGCTAATAATCCATCAATGGTGGAGAGAAGATATGCCGAAAAAGGAGTGGGAGAAAGAGGCAGTGCTTTAAATGACCAAACTATAAACATAAATCTGTTGACTTAGACAATTCCATTTTTGCTCTAAAATATTACTGGAAAACTACATCAGCAGGAAAAAACATTGCTATTTGCTGAACACAATATGACAGATAAGTAATTAGGTAACACTGCATGTTAAACGATGGTCAAAGGCCAATCGAATCTCCAGCTTTGACAAAAGACAGAGAAAGGCACTCACAACCACTGACAAGTTACTCTTGTCTCACTGTGCGGTGTGTGGTTTCCTCTATTTTGTTGTGTTCCTCTGGTGCAAATAAAAACATGAAATCAACATGACTTGCAATGCACTTAAGCAAATGGCATCCGTATGGTCTCAAAATACATAGCAAAAATCACACAAACATGTCTAGGACTTAAGGGATGAGAGGTACACGCCAGTCCAGGTGAAACTGTGCATGAGTGACAGAAGGTGAGAATATCACATTAAGTCAAATGACACTACCAATAAGCAACTGAGGCTCCAAGCTGTACACCACATCACTGAAGCCCACAGTCTGTATTGATTACTGAATGTAATTAATGCTAAGTAACCTGAAGTGTAGCATAGGCAGAAAGCAACAATGGGTTTCTAGTGGTACATTTGGTTGACAAAGTAGAACAACAGCAAGGAGAAAATTATTGCTCACAATTTGTAAACAAAATGGCACCATCTGACTGTGGGTGCAAACTGTCATTGAGGGGATAGGAAACACAATATTTAACCAAGGGACAGATTGAAGCTTTTAGGGTCAGTGCAGTCAATGCAGTAAATAGATCCCGAAACGTATATCCTCCTACTTAAAACCAGACAGTAAAAAAATGAATTAATACAAAAAAATAATAAAAATAAAAAATAGTGGAGGACGGATAGCTTGCCAGACCACATTGTATTTGTACTTGAATATTGGCTCTATTTCTGATCCACAATATTGAAATGTTGCTTATTGAAATCAATCATGTCCCATTCACCTGAATTGAAAATGGCTGATTGTGGATGGACAGACTAGGGATGTAGAGTTTATTAATTAGCTGTAAGAATGAGAATAAGTGAGGCAACTCACTTTAAAAAAACGTTCTAAAACCATTTCCAGTGCCAAAGGTCACCTTGCTTGAGTCAGACTTTTTTTGAATTATTATATAATTGTACAAATATAACATGTTATAAAACATGGGTACGGCTCTGACATGTCTATGCACATACATGTTTTGCCCCTGTTATGCTTTTATGATCACAGAACATCCTGTCAACACATAGACTGTAACAAAGACTGTTACTGTGTGCATAGGGACAGAAGAACCCTTCTACTTTGGTGAACTTTTACCTGAGCACAAATTCCAGCAGTAGAGATGTGATCGCCTCCGATTCTATTGGATTTTATTAGATTCTGTTAGTGAATACCTCTTAAAAGCATTGGTGAATTTAGGACAGTAGCATTGCACACCTTGGGTCTTGTGAATAATGAATAGTTTCCCATTGTGCTTTATGAAATAAAATCACCATGTGGGTCAATGGAGACCAAACTGATGCTACAATTTTGCCTGTAGCAGTTCAACTGCTCTAGACTAAATTGTACCATTAAAGTGTAATGCTGGATGCATGTAGATTATAAAACATTATAAAACCTCAATTATATTTTGAAAGTACCTTAAGATGCCTACAAAAGCAATAACAGGTTTGAATTATAACCTCAAAACACAGACATTCACTATCCATTTTAGATGGGATAGACTGGATTGTCAAACTATATTTTGAATAAAGCCATTGGGAGCTTGCAGTAGAGCCACTGTTCCTCCAGAGTGAGAGGGGTTAGTGGAGATGGCTAGGTCTTCTGTTTCAGATGCCTCCTGGATTCCTCCCTGGGCACTGGAGAGATTATAACTCTCAGCTTTCAGGGAAGACACTGTGTATGCACACAGAAAGTGGAATATCTCCAAATAGAAATATACTCTTGGCTGTTTTTAAAGCTCAGCATTTTTGTTAGGTGAAAATGTCCAGTAAAACTGAATTACAGAGCTGTCCATTGCTAAGTTTTACTACTTTCTTTTGGCATGTGTTTTTTCCCCCTTAACACGTCTCCACATGTCCAGGCCATTAAAACCTGATGTCCCTAACAGAGGCAGCAGTGGGGACTACAAAAAGGGCTGGAAAACTGTTTAGATTTACAGACCGTGCTCTGGGTTAACCCTGGTTTGTTGTGGCAGGATTACTACAGTTTAACACACTGTGAACTCACCGTGGAGCAGCCGAGGTCACTCTGAAGAGGCTCCAAGATGTGGAGGACATGGTTTATTTTTAGCAAAGAGGAAAATGCCCCAGTGATCTAGAACAATAAAAGAACATGGGAATTAAATGAAAGGAAACACCCAGTTAAAGTGGTTCATTCAATTTGACAATGCCTCTTATAAAAATGAATGGCCACCACAGAAATGTACTGTTTACAGAGTGAATATTATCAACAAGAAGACCTAATGCACTCCAGATTAGTGGTGTGCAAAAATTTTGAAATATCAATAAATCATATTGTTTAATTTAATAATATGGTCGTGGTCGCTCTGAAGAGGCTCCATGGAGGACGTGATTTATTTTTGGTTATGGGGACAATGCACCAATAACCTAGAACAATAAAAGAACATGGGAATTAAATGAAAGGAAACGCCCAGAACAAGTGGCCCATTCAATGTGACAATACCTCTTATAAAAATGAATGGCCACTACAGAAATGTACTGTTTACAGGTTGAATATATCTACAAGTAGACCAAATGCAGTCCAGATTAGGGGTGTGCAAAATATTGAAATATCAATATATACATTGTTTAATTTAATGATACAGGAGTTTTATTTATATTTTATTAAATATTTTTGTGACAGTGCTACTGTTTTGTTGTTTGTTCAGATGACAATTGTTTATGTAGTACATTTGACATACGTACTATTTTGATGATTAAAATAGGTGTGTTGCACAGACAGTGGTCTAACAAAGACAGTATTAAAGCCATGAGTTAGTATTTCTGTTGTGAGCTTTAAGATCAGTTAAATTGGATATGCCTCTTTACATAGTAAATGTTGAGCTTGCATAAGCTGTGGATGAATAAGCAATGAACAAAGCAACAGTTTAAATATTCTTCTTATCTAGTTGATAACAAAAAGCATTTTATGTTCATTAATCTTCAATAAATGGAACATAAATGCACCGTTAATGTTTCTTTTAAATATGATAATTTAGTAAGGGGACAGACACACCCCACTGAATAGATTTGAAATGTATTGTAGCAAATTGTATTGAATAGGAAGTATATGTATCAAGAAACATAGGATACTATCCATATACAGTCTATAGGCCTAATGCATTGTTTCCTTTGTATCAAGGTTTGTATCATATCCACAACTTCTTAATGACCCCCAGCCTTACTCCAAATGTCACTGATCACCTTATGTATAGTGTTCTTTAAATACTTTAAATATGGTTTATAAGCTCTAGTTTTACTTTTTTTCCATATATTGATCTGTCTTAATAGAGACAGATGTCTGTCTATATTAATTTTGTCAACATAATCAATGCAGAGAGCCAATGAGAACACACAAACAAAAATGTGAAATGTCTTGCTACAAAGTCTGAACCCCACTCCAAATCACCTTTTGATTAAAGATATCTAACAAAATATTTACAAATTACTGAATACTGATCTTGATTATTCAGTTCGCCCTACTTCATGATGTCCAAATTATAACTATATTCATATTATATAGTCTATAGTTTTAACTTGGGTAGCTTGCAAAATAGTTCGACATCAGTGGTATAGGGCATAACTGGGCATGTTTTTCATTTCTGTTACTGATCAAGACTCACCTACAAAGCATTCAAGAAAAGAAAGGCACTTCTCCATGTAGTCACTGGCCACATTATTAGGCCAACCATTAAATAAATAGCTCATGGATTACCCTCCTGTGTACGTGGTGAGCTGATGATATAATGGGCTATAATTTTATAGCTTGTTTAGTCTATTTAAGGGCACAGACAGCACTTACCAGGATGTCCGGAGTAAAGTGGTTTGATTTTAAATATTCATTTGATTTCTAGAGTCACATATCTGATTGCAGTTTGCCTGAAGAGCGTCTGATGAAAGGAAATGAGGAAGCGTCCCCCACAGAGCCCCCCACAGGCCACGGCGGCTCACTGCAGTCCGGAGTATAAAAGCAGAAGGCGGCCGCAAGAACAGAATACTTGTGCAATGTGCGGCAGCGTGAAGACGCGCACCCAGCGGAGATTACACAACAATCGCAAGTGTTCCCCAAAAGCGGACTATTTACACCAAAATGCGGGTGGGAATGGCTAATACTGCATTACAACTGGAATATATTTTTACCCATGCATCAAGGTAAGTTAGAACTACCTTTAGGGCTATTATTTATTTCAGTAACTTTGTCCCGTATGTGCACTAACCCTATTGTAGTTGTTTTCATCTTACTTTCCATTTTACATGTAACTTTTTTAATTTCATAGTTTAAAAAGTTAAACCTAAATCTTTACAATATATACCACCTTTAAAAACATGAAATACTAACATAAGTTTCATATTTCAACAAGAATAGATTAAAGCTGAGGATACCTGATTTTCAAAGTGTCAAAGATGAAGTTGCCCATGTTTTTAAATGAATCTAACCAGCCCCAAGTTCTCTCAAACTCTTTGGCACATCACGGTTCAACGGTAGAATTATTTGGCCACAGCTTTAGAACAGCCTCAGACAGAAAAGTGAAGTGAGTTGGACCAATCTTAGTCGCCAGTCACTTTTATCCCAAAGTATCATAGGGGCTCACATGGCTCATGGCTCATTTGTAGTAAATAAAGTCAGAATCTACCAGTCTCATTTTTGTCAGAAAGACCTGCTTTTATAATACACTGATTTTTGTAATTTATGAGGAAATCATTAACATTTTGTCTTGGTTTAGTTGGGGTCTACTGTACTGCGCATTGTAGATGCCCATTTAAATTGTATATTAAATACATTTGCCACAGAAATCTATCTTATTTATTGTGGAAACCATGCCAGTCATAATAAAGGCAAACAAGGTGATCTCTATTGCTCTTGGCATAACCATACAGCAACCTTATTCAGCTGGTGTTTTTTTTTTTGTGGTTCTGGACCCTATGCTTCATCTAAACAGATTCATTACATGGCATATTTATTACATAAGACACAGCTGCTTTTTGTTCTGATCCCGATACAGAAGAATGTGAACTGCACTGTCAATAGTCACTGTCAAGACTTGTTCTGACTATATGACATGTTGGCTTAAGAGGTGTTTTTTCAGTTTGTACTTTTAATGACCACTAAAAACAAATTTGAGTGATGTGGCTTCATAGTGTGGCTTGTGTAGCTGACAAGACAAGCAAAGATTATTTATTGCAGTCTCATGTGTTTTGTGGCAGAAATATTTGTTCATAAAAGTTCTTCAGTTTTAAGATTAGTGATATTTTAAGACTTTAGTATTGCACAAAATAAGATTACACTGCTACACTTGTAAAAACATGGTTGTGGATTCATAAAAATAATTTCTATTTATTTTTATTTCCTTACTATAGTTTAATTATGCAGAGCAGTAAAATGTATAGACAATATTTCGATCTGGATGGCTGGCCAAAACAAGTGAAAAATATTAAACAGGATGTGCAAGTCTTAATCTAGCTCTCATATGTGTTTTAGGAAAGTACAGGACAGGATGGTTCATGTTAATATAATGCGACAAAAAGAGTCTGAAATTGTCTGAAAGATATAACACAGTGATTGTCCCACTGAAAGCTCTTCAGCTCTTTCTTGCCACAGATATCTATACATTACATGTACAATATTCTAATTTAGGGTTAGGATTTGGTGCATATTACAAACAAGTTAATATGATCTTGTATAGGGTTAAACAATATGTCAAAAAGATGCATCTACACCGCTATAACATCTATATAGTCTTTGGGAGACAATCTTCTGAATGTTCACACTTCACTGTGTTTGCTTAAATCTATCTGTTAGATGCACACTGCATGTGTGATTCACCTAGTGCTTACTAGAATTATTGTAACTGATTCATATAGGCCAGGTGTGTCCAAACTTTTTTCATCAAGGGCCACATATTAAAACACAGACCAGCGTGAGGGCCAATCGAGGGTCATAGACTAGTGGTCCAAACAATGAGTAATTCAAATATGTGCATTTATAACAGGTTTGAATGACCCTCCAGACCTTTGTTCATGCATGATTATTCAGTAAAAAGTACTACTTGTGGAAGTATGGGTCAATTCACCTAGAAGCCTGAGGGCCAAAACAATTGGTCTGAGGGCCACATTTAGCCCCCGGGCCATAGTTAGGACATGCCTGATATAGGCTAATAACTATATAATTACACACAATTGTCGTTTTGTTTATACATGCCTTGGTCCTCCAGTCTCTTCTTCTGTGTTTTTGTTTGTTCTTTATGTGACCTTTGTCATGTATAAATTTCGGGTTTAACTGTCTCTTCCCTTTGTAAATCCAGTATTGGGAAGAGGTCAGTCATTTCTCGTAATCACATGATTTACTTTAGTTAATATTTTGCCTTTATATCTGTAATTATATTGAAGTTGCATTTACGGTCATATTGAGCTCTGATGTTTCTCGGTTGTTTTCATTTATTCATGAGAAGGTGTGCAAGGAAATGCTATCCATTATCTTCTCACTTGTACTTTTGAATGAACTGATAAAAGGCCACATATTTAATCTTATTTGCTATTACTGTGAACCAGATAACAGAGAGTGCTTCCAAAAAGCTTCACAAGCAACACAATGCAGAAGTCTACCGGTCACAGTAAGATATGTTTTGCCACAGATTATTCCAGTGTAAATATCTTAGAACAATGCATTAGTGTTTGGACATGTAGGACTGTTTTTAACAGTTCTATAACTCAAACCTGTGTTAAACAGATTCGAAAGTAATTTTTTTCTGTAAAAACCATTAGAACATGGTTAAAAGTAGGGACACACCAATCCCATCCCTGGATCGGATATCAGATTCCAAATATCGGTTCAGAAGATATCCTGGATGGTTATATAAATTGATGCAATAAGACTACTGGTCAGGGCCCAGAAATTCTCATGTTTTTTTTAATACAAAGCTGTTCTGTAGTTACTTGAAAAATACATAAAACATTTGGGTCTGTTTGGTTTAAGTGTAACAGAAAATAAGGAAGGAAATAATCCAATCTCTAATAATCTAATCCAGTCTCACATTTTTTCTAGCCATCTCTCTGGTGGAGTTTCCAGATGAACCTGAAAGCCCGGTGGTGATGTTGGCCATGCAGCACCCCAATTCCTCGGGCTCCCCAGTCACCTACACATCCTCCTTTCTGGCCAACTCCACCATACTTCAGGAACCGGAGGTGGAGGCTGTGGTGAGGAATGGGACTCTTCCACAGAGTAGTCCCTTTGTGGCAGGTCTTAGCATGACTCTGGGCATCCTTTTCAACATTGTGGCCCTGATCATCCTGGCTAAAGCCTACAACCAATTTCGTCGACGCTCCAAGGCCACCTTCTTACTCTTTGCTAGTTCTTTGGTTGCTACAGATCTGGCGGGACATGTTATCAATGGAGCACTAGTGATGAGGAAATACTCTGATGGTACTATCACAGATTCAACCAATGACACGGACGCTTCTTGCTTGTTTCTAGGAGGTTGCATGGTATTTTTCGGACTATGCCCACTTTTTATGGGTTGTGCTATGGCTGCTGAGCGGTGCTTGGGTGTGACCAAACCTTTGTTACATGCACAGTTAGTGACAACAGCTCGGGCAAAGATAGCATTGTCACTGATCTGGTTGCTCGCGTTATGCGTGGCCCTCCTGCCCGTCTTCAACCTAGGGACCTACACCTATCAGTATCCTGGGACATGGTGCTTCATAAGGGTCTCGGAGGGCACAGAAGGGCAGGACCTTGCCTTTGTGATTCTGTTTTCTGGACTGGCTTTGAGCTCCTTAGCCTCAGCGTTTGTTTGTAACACAATCAGTGGAATTACCTTGGTGAGAGCGAGGTTAAAAAAGACGACCTGCTCCAAAAGTCGCTCCACGAGGTCCAATGACACAGAGATGGTGGTGCAGCTTGTGGGCATCATGGTCACATCCTGTATCTGCTGGAGCCCTCTGCTGGTAAGTAAATTAGGATTTTGCCACTAAATAGAAGAAATTCTTGAAATTTTGCTTTTAGGAACCAGGAACCTGCAGGATTTTTTTTTTTTTTTACCATAATTGATAAGTGACAAAAAAGGGAATGCTGTTGTCAAAGATTAAGATTTTTTTGAAATGTATTTGTTGTGTCTTATACATAGAACATGAAAAAATGTACTATATTCTAAGTCATTATTATTATTATCAAATAACACAGGATTACAATTATATTAGGATTCCTTTTAGTGTGGAAATGTGCTAAAATATGCATAAATGTCTTAAATGTTGAAGACCAGGTATTACATAAGTAGACTGTAAAATGTAATACTGCAGAAACATCAATTTATACTTTTATTAGAGAAATTAGCGAGTTCTTAATCTTTTTATTTTTAATAAAAAGCACATTCTGTTGCTTTGTAGTTTGTTTTTATCATCATTCATTGTCCTACTTTAAGCTCATAAACCTTGATTCAATCTGACACATTTGACACATGGCTCTCACATGTATGACTAATCGCCTTGTGCGCCCCCTGCAGGTCTTTGGGCTCATGTCCGCTCTGCGCTCCTATGGTGGGTCCCTGGACAGCGACAGGGTCACATACAGGAGGCTGATGATCACAGGGGTCCGAATGGCAGCCTGTAACCAGATCCTGGACCCCTGGGTGTACATCCTGCTCCGACGGGCCATACTCCGCAGAATTTACCGCATCACCAAACGTCAGGCCAGTCTGAAGGGAAGCATCTTTCGTTCAGCCCGGTGGGAAGCCAGCTCCTTCCACATAACAGAGAAAAATGGCAATAACAAAATATAATGGACTAAGAGCAAGGTTGTTTTCTTTTATAAATGTAGCACTTTAGAGAAGCACTGAAAAATAGCAGCATGACTTTTGCAGAAATTGCAAAGAAAAGTTCAATTCAATTCATGTTAAATGTTTTGTCTTAAAGGCAATTTGAGTTATTAAGCTATTGTAGCATTCCAACCTTTTAAGACCCTCTAGTGGTAGCATTTGGTCATTACTAATTTAATGAGGTAGGACAAAACCTTTCAAATGCAGATAATTTATTTAATGAAATTGCTTCAGGTTATAAGGTCTTGTTGTCTCAGTTGTAATCAACGAATCAATCAACAAATGGGGAGAGTTCATAAGGTAAACTGTGATTTCTGGTTAAAAAAAAAAGTATAAAATAACTCACTAACTTGTACAACTGATACTAATGTTCAACTATTTACTGTAGTAAGGTGGGCTACTTTTTTGCCTTATCATGTGATTATGGTTTATTTGTTGCATGTATGGCAAAGTGCAAACAAGATTTTAAAATACATTCAAAGCAAATATTAGGGTCCTAAATGCTTAAAAGGCTGTTAATTACCTTTTAATGTGTTGTTGTATCTATACATTTAGATTGATACTTGGTTTAAAATGAAATAGAAAACATCTCAACATAAAGCATTTTATTTTACCTCAGCTGTGATATGATCATCTTAGATGTGAAGTGTACATAGTGTGGATTGTGTGCATGTTGTTATGAAGTGTGTGAGTGCAGTATTTTCCCAAGTGTCTGGGAATGAAGTGAAGTCAGTGTTTCAAAAGCTAACTGAATGTAAAGCTCATTAAAAATAAACGGATCATTTGTAAAACATGGTTGTCTGGTGTATGTATGCTGAAATTCTTATTATACCACCTGTTGTAATTTAGGCCTAACAAATGAATCATTTTACATCAATGAAATAGATTTAATAGAAGAGTACTATTGGGAGAGATAAATGAAGTGAATTCTGAATGTGTGACAACAAATGCAGTGGTAGAAGAGTTTTAAACCATTGGCCCATTTTCAAAAATGTATTTTATTTAATTTGAGAAAACATAATTTAAGCATTTTTAAGACTAAAATGTGTATAACCATAAACTTAAAATGTCTGATTGCAAATGATACAACATTCTATAAGTCAATAATATTTAATACACATGGCGGGCAGATAAAATAATGATAAACATTAAAATGTAGATTTATGTAGTAATATATCAAGTTCTTGGGTCTAGTCAAAGAAATTATTATGTTTAGCAATTATGAGTTTACCTTTCGGATTTTTCTCATGAATATAAATACAAATAGGGAAATCTAGCCCTTGCCCTCCATTTGGGATTATGAAATCATCACTGTCTAGAATCTGAAACCCACCAATAGATAAGGTAGTTTACAATACAAAATAGTATTAGCAAGCACACACCTATGTCAGTATGAAACACTAAATTACATTGACAGTGGTAATATGTAAACTCCAAGTGTGTTAAAGCGTACATCTGAGCTATGCCTGTAACGTAGCCTGTAGCGTGTTTCTGTCTCTGTGGGTGCTGGGTTAATGCCATACCGTTTGTGTAAATCATTTCAGATAAAACATTCATCTCCTTGAAAGCACGCAAGTCTAACTGCTTTAAACCCAAGAAAACGTAGTGCATTTATAGATATAATAAAACCACTTTCAGGGCGTACGTACTTGGTCACTGATCAGTTGCATTAAAATGGTTTAAAGCAGATAGAATATTGCATACCCAGTTTAATTGCTGAGTGAATTCGTCTCGGTTTAGACATTTCATTTCATGAACATACGAACTGGACCCATTATAGATATATATGGCTGTGTCACGTGACCATTTGGTCCAATGAGTCGGTGTTGGGGGCGTGGTTACTTCTCCGGTCTATTCGCTGTAGACGCCACCACGGGGAGCTAACGTGCAGCATCGTCCATCCATTTCAACGACATCACGGTAAGCGTAATCGGGGAAATATCTATCAAAAAACTTGGTGGACTGTCCCGGGGACTCAAAGAAAGCCATCAGTTCCGTTAGTCTCATTTGCTAGTTATATTAATTTGTCTTTACATTGGTATGCTAACATGCTAGCAGACGGCTAACGCAAATCCCGTGCTGAATGTAGTCTTTATCTAGAGATGGTTTTGTCGGCTGCTTGACCATCAGTTATTAAAAAAAATATGATTGACACGATACAATCAATATTTTCCCTTACACCCAACTGATATGTACCATCTGGTTCCTTGGAGTTTCATGTCTTTGTGAGCGCGAAGCGCATCTCCCATTGTGCCTGTGTTGGTGGGGGTTGGTTGGCTGCCTCGGTCGTCGCCATTTGGACAGAGTTAAAATGGCGTCTCCTTTTAATTCCTTTGATGTAGGTTAGGTTTGGATCTATTAAGTGACGGTTCTTTTTCCAAAATATTGACTTGGATTTTCACTTTCCAACGATTGGTTAATATGTTGGTATTGTTTCGTGGATCACTTGCATAACAAGTGTGCCCACGGCCCAGTCATTTGGAACATATTGAACTGTATTTTTGTTTACATGGCTATTTTAAGATTTTTTTTTCTTTCTTATGGTAATTTGTTTTTTGTTGTTGGTACCATTTTAGTGAGTAGTTAAATTGGCGGGCCTGATCAGTTGTTACTGTCTCTTGATATGATTTGTAAGAAAGAAATATCTTTGCGAAATGATTGCAAAATCATTATTCTTTTCTTGATTTTCTAAGTAGGATTTAATCTACAACACTATCTGGTGTTTTCTCTTTTGTGAGGTATGGCCTTGAATTGTTCATGTAGAAATGGACTGTGCTTTCACCCTGAGGCAAGAATTCCTTTGCCAACAATCTGGCTGCTGTTGCAGCTGGCCTCTGCTATTTCAAAGTGGTAGATTGAACACTGCTAAAGGGGTCAATTGTATCTTTTAACTTTAAATATTATTTAAATTATAATTATTATATTATTTGTTTTGTTATAATAATTGTATTGTTTTTCTTGTGTGTTGCATTTCTAATCATGGTGTGGTTAATCCCATCTAGAAACGGATTGTAACATCCACTGGTGCCCAGAGGATCTCTTTTTCTAACACTGCTACCAACTACTTCAAGGACTCCAAATGAGAATGGTAACTGCAAGAATCACATTTTCGTTCACATGTCATGTCTTTGGTATACACCGAGATCACAAGTCATACGTAGATAAGATAAGATAAGATAGGACTTTATTGATCTCACAGTGGAGAAATTCAACAGTCACAGTAGCTCCAGGACAGTTTAGTGCAAAAAAGGGGGAAAAGTGTGATGCAATCAAGATAAACAATAATAAAAATAGAAATAATAATAAAAATAATAATATAAAGTGAATAAGTATATGTAAAAAATGTACAAAGAGAACTGAAATATAAATACTATATATATAAAATAAAGAAAGTACAAAAACAGTGCAAGTTGTCACAGTCCAGTAGTGGCACAGACATGGTTATTGCACAGAGGAGTTGTACAGTCTGACCGCAGTGGGGATGAATGATCTGCGGTAGCGCTCCTTCCTGCACTGAGGGAGTCTCAGACGGCCGCTGAAGGAGCTGCTCAGCTCCTCCACAGTCTGGTGCAGGGGGTGAGAGGTGTTGTCCATGATGGATGTAAGTTTGGACAACACTCTCCTCTCAGCCACCTCCTCGACAGAGTCCAGGGGACAGCCCAGGACAGAGCCAGCCCTCCTGACCAGCTTGTTCAGTCTTTTCCTGTCCCGTTCAGTGCTGCCTGGGGCCCAGCAGACCACCGCGTAGAGGAGAGCAGAGGCTACCACAGAATCATAGAAAGTCCTGAGCAGGGGCCTGCACACGCCAAAGGACCTCAGTCTCCTTAGAAGGTGGAGGCGACTCTGGCCCTTCTTGTACAGGGCATTGGAATTATGGGACCAGTCCAGTTTATTGTTGAGGTGAACACCCAGGTACTTGAAGCTGTCCACAGTCTCAATGTCCTGCCCCTGGATGATATGAGCATGTCACCTCCAGTTTAAGGCTCAGTTCCGCTAATGTTGGCATTTTGGTATTCCAGTCTGATGGTGGTTTAGTTACACACACTGAGGACTGGCTTCTGTTCCACTGTGATAACAGAGGTGGTACAAGCTCTTCTCTTTGGGAAGAAAATATTTATTTACATGCTTGCTTTTTCATAATGTTGGTATTTCTACAGGCATATTTCATTTTCTACCCCATGAAAACCTCTGTGCTCTTTGCTCTGTTCTCCTCAGCCTCCTCCAATGCGTCATCGCTCCATGAGAGTCTTCATGAATGATGACCGCCATGTGATGGCCAAACACTCAGCCATTTACCCCACACAGGAAGAATTGGAAGGCGTCCAGAACATGATCTCTCATACAGAAAGGGCCCTCAAAGCTGTGTCTGACTGGCTGGACAAAGAGGAGAAGGGTTGCTCTGATGGAGCTGAACCTGAGAAGGAAAGGTATTATCCACCTTGTTGCTACTCAATGTGGAGGACACTTTCATATGAATCCCCATAAACTGTGCTATGTGTTTACAGTGACCACAAAGAACTGGTGTCGCGCTCTCTGCGAGGTGTCATGCGGGTGGGGTTGGTAGCCAAAGGGCTGCTGCTTAAAGGAGATCTAGACCTGGAACTAGTGCTGCTCTGTAAAGACAAACCTACTATATCCCTACTTAAGAAAGTCGCCGACAATCTAGTTACTCAATTGAAGGTATGACTTCTCAATTATGTGATCAAATGTATTCAGTTCTTCTTATTGTAAACATTCATGCTGTAACTCTGGCTTTTTCTCTTTGTAGCTCATTACAGAAGACAAATATGTGGTGAGCCCTCAGATCCGTGAGGCCAGTATTGTGATTAAAAACTCCAAGGAGCTGCCCCTGACCCTCACCATTCACCTGACGTCTCCGGTGGTGCGTGAGGAGATGGAGCGTGCGGCTGCAGGAGGTAAGCCCATACAGTAGGGCCTCTGTGTTTAGAGCCAGGCACCAGGCTAGACAGCTATTGTTTATTGGGCCTTCAATGGAGCTAGAGCACAAGTCACTCACATAAGGAAAACTGTGCTATCTTTTATAGCTTACTAGATTCTCTCATAGTTCCATGTAATGTAATTGTACATTTTTGATGGCCCAATATACAGTACAGGGCAGGTAGATTACTGACTGAAGACTTTTGGACAACTGTCATATCCCTAAATGAACAAGATTAAGAACTATTGAAGGCTTACTGAGAATTTAACAAAACACAGAAGAGACCACTTTGTTTGCATGTCTTTTATTATTGATGATGAATGGTTTGCATTGCAGCAAAAATGAAAAGCCACACACATTTGCCCTTTTCAACCCAGCAATGGGCTATTGACTATAAAGGAAATGCTTAGGTTACAGATAACAACAAGATTGATTTGAATGTATTTGAAACACCACCAGCGGGCACAAGTGAAAATGTTATCTGTCAATGTATGCTAGGCTAACAACAGAGCTGGATTTGCAGCTCATGTTGAACCTTGATCTTATCTGTAGCATTGAGCAGACACCCATTTTGGGACTTAAGCGTCAGTTTTGCTGCAGTGTGGACCTGTTTAAATACCCACTTTTATGCATCTGATAACTTCTGACTATGGTTCAAATTCTGATTCTCTCTGTCAAGCCTTCTAGTTTGTCAATTTTAGGGACGCTGGACCTTTGACCAACTGGCCGCTCTCTGTCTCGGAAGGGGCAAAGTGCAGCACTCCCATATGGGGTGAAGGGGAGGGTGGACCTTCTCCTGGCCTTCTCTGTAGAAGCTCATTACAGCAATCGTTGTGGAGTGCCTCACTAATGCCTCAAAGGAATCCACCTGTAATGCAAAGTGCTTAACAAGTCCCTTTTTAATTAGAAGTTATACATTTTTGGGCATTCATGTGCATTCTAAATAGCGTTTCTTGATGACAATGCAAAATATACAGGATATCAACTCCCCTTAAATAACTCAAGGTTGATGGATAGCTTTAGGCCTTTGCAGTGTCTGACCTAAAGATTCAGTCTGAGCTCATGGGCCTTTGAGAGCCATCCTCCCATCGAAACGCGACTTTAGAAGATCACGGTCAATCTCACAGGGTTGTGCCTAATCGTTTTAAGCCCAAACCTGTGGGAGGATAATTCCGCTGCTGTCCAACAGAGGCCCCCCTCCCCTTCCTCCATTCTGCTGCCTGTGACCCCCTGGCCGTCTGACAGAACTTCCCTTGGTCAAACTGTACCTTGTCTTCTTATTCCACCTGCCAATAGAAACGCTTTCAGTCAACGATCCTCCGGATGTTCTGGACAGGCACAAATGCCTGGCTGCCTTGGCTTCTCTTCGCCACGCTAAGTGGTTCCAGGTTTGGATCTTGTCTTTATTTGTCTCTAAAACAGAAGTAGTTTTCAGTTTGGTTTTATGCTCTATGTTTTTTTATTTGAGCGTTTCATGTGTTTCTTCATTTGATCTTTGGAAATGTTCCTGCAGCAAATACCCTAAAGTTTTTTCTTATTATACCCTGTTACACTGTTGCATTTATCACACCTGGTGCTACCACAGTGCCTTTTGAAAAAATCTATACCTTTTAGGTTAATACCATTATTCTGATTCTGGTGCAATATTTCTCCACTTTCAGTTTTGGTGTGGTTGTTTTGTTCACATTTAAACAAACTAATAGGCTAGCACAAAATCTGTTTTGTGTAGTGAAACACTGATAATTGTTCATAGTATTGTGGCCTTTGTCATCTTTGGCTTTTCACTGTAACAATCTGCTCCATTTCTGCAGCTTTTTCATAGACAATTTTTTCTGCTCTTTCAGCTCTGTGTTTGTGTGCTGCTACATTAACAGGAATATTGCACCTTGAAACATGTGATTCGGTTGTCAGTGATTTATGTTTTTTTTTAATTTTTTTTTTACATCACTTAATGTGTTACACTTGTAATATTTTTGATAGTGACATTTTGAAGGCATATTTTCCTACACTATATTTTGTCTTAATGCAACATGAATTGTGTTGACTAAAACTAAGTAGTGGCTCAAAAAAAATAGTCTTCTCTTCAATAATATTTCTCATTCATACATTTATTTAAAAAAATCCTTTTGTACATTTCATACTGACTAAGCTAATCTGTAGTCTGTGTGGCTTCATATTTTAATTTAATCACTTGCGGTGTATACTTAAGAGGAAATTCTTAGCAGTGTTTGACTAAGTCTGTGTGTCCTCCCTTTGCCCCTCCCCACATTTGTCTTTAGGCCCGGGCCAATGGGCTGCGCTCATGTGTCATCGTCATCCGTATTCTGAGGGACCTGTGTGCCCGTGTGCCCACATGGGAACCTCTGCGTGGATGGGTAAGTCAGAATTGTTAGAAAGTCTCTTGCTGCCTAATCTTTCATCTACTGTTGTGGCTCAGTACATTCGCCCCATATCATATCACCAAAACCTGTAGATAACTGACATCATGACCTAAAATGATCTCATCCCGTCATCATTTTCTCTCTTCACAGCCACTGGAGTTGATCTGTGAGAAAGCCATTGGCACAGGGAACCGGCCGATGGGAGCAGGAGAAGCACTACGCAGAGTCCTAGAGTGTCTTGCTTCAGGAATCCTTATGGCAGGTAGGCATTAGCCATGTAGTGTTATTTTGATTTAAAATCTTGGCCTTCAGAAATTGTGCATTTTTATAAATGTTATTCTTTGTGTAGATGGTGCTGGAATCTGTGATCCGTGTGAGAAGGAGCTCACTGATGCCATTGGGCATTTGGACTATCAGCAGAGAGAGGACATCACACAGAGTGCTCAAGTGAGTAAAACCCTAGCATGGTTGACAAGGGCAGCAATTCAGTTTCTTTTTTCATTAATTAATATTAGAAATATTAAATGGCATACCCATCTTTATTGACAGTTATTCATCCTTAAAACATAAATGTGCTTCTGTAAAACTTTTCTCAGTGTATAACTAAAAGTAGTTTTAGATCATTACTGTTTAGGCATCTTACCACAGCGTCCTTTTAAAACTTTCATCCTCATTTACAGCATGCCTTACGGTTGTCCGCTTTTGGACAGCTGCACAAAGTTCTTGGAATGGACCCTCTTCCCTCAAAAATGCCCAAGAAACCACGAACCGATACTCCCATAGATTACACAGGTAACATAATTGTTTAAACTTAACCTATGTTAACCATTGGTAATCTTTTCAACTAATAGGTATGTTATGTATGTTACAGTTCAAATCCCACCCAGCCACATTGATACCCACCAATACACCCCTCCAATGAAAAGGCCTATAGAGGAAGAAGATGGCACTGATGACAAGAGTCCTAATAAGAAGAAGAAAAAGCTCCAAAAGAAATGTCTGAAGTGCACTTTATTAGTAAATCTTTCCTCCTACATATGAATCTAAATGTTTTGATTTCTGCATCAGCACCAGAAGAGAAGACTGAGCCTCCACAGGCCATGAATGCTCTGATGAGGCTGAACCAGTTGAAGCCAGGCCTGCTCTACAAACTGGTGTCTCAGACCGGACCTGTGCATGTCCCAGTCTTCACTATGGCTGTGGAGGTGGAGGGCAAGACTTTTGAGGCTTCTGGTCCATCCAAACGCACTGCCAAGCTCCATGTAGCTGTTAAGGTATCTTATATCCATATGTATCCACTCTATGCTTGTATCATAACAATAACATAACAATACTGGCAGTACAACAATTTAATGAATACTGTAAAATACCAAATAAGAGCCCGGTTCCAATTAACCGCCGGAAGACAAATGGACCCTGCAACAACAGTGTGCAGGACTGATGTTCACATTGTTTCTACAGAAATTAAACTTAAAACCACATGGCTAATTTGCATAAGCGCTGAAAAAAAAACCATCTCCTTGGGCTGCATTTGCACAGATGTCAAATGTGTGTAAACTTACCGCCGTAGATATTTTGTTGTAACACTTCAAATTAGCTAGCCTATGTCTGTATAAAAAGTAGTCTAAATTATAGTCACATTGGTTAAAAGAATTTAAGTACCATATTTTTCCAGTTTTGCTGAGCAAGATTTTTGTGAGGAAGGTATTAATCATCTGTCCCAAATTGCTGCCTGGTCTTAAATAAATGCCTAGTCTGTTAAATGATTGAAACAAATGCCCTGGCTATTATTTGGTATTTTATGATATTACAAAATCATTTACTGGTATACATCATACATTTCATTACTATCTGGATTAAATCAGTTATTCTTTGTAGGTGCTACAAGACATGGGTCTTCCCACAGGTGTGGAACTGAAGACTGCTGAGCCGTTGAAATCTGAAGACACTGAAGTAACCGTGGAAGATTTGAAGCCCGTAGAACACTCAATAGACTCCTCTGACACAGGAGCAGCCCATGCAGAAATAAATGATGCTGCCGAGGTTCCGTTTACTTTAAAATTCTAGAGGGATACCAATATTTTATTGTCGTTTTCATTTATCGTTATCAACTTCCAGACTGCTCGCCAACAGGGACCAATCTTGACCAAACATGGGAAGAATCCTGTGATGGAGCTGAACGAGAAGCGCCGTGGCCTAAAATACGAGCTGATCTCAGAGACTGGAGGCAGTCATGACAAGCGCTTTGTCATGGAGGTGGAGATCGATGGGCAGAAGTTCCAAGGAACAGGTTCCAACAAGAAGGTGGCCAAGGCTTATGCTGCCTTAGCTGCTCTGGAGCAGCTCTTCCCTGAGGGCTCTTATCCAGACTCTGCTAAAAAGAAGAAAGGACCACCCATGGTATGATTAGTTCTGTCTGACTGTAAGAGGCTATGGGCAGGTGTACATTTAGTTGGTTTGTTTGTTTAGCACACAGGCTTTGGCATGATGGGAGCAGGAGATGGTGCCCCACCCAGAGGAAGAGGAAGGGGTCGTGGAAGAGGACGAGGATATAACAATGGAGGAGGTTATGGACAAGGAGGTAAATTTGGACTACAAAAATTATTACAATTACATTAAAATATTTATATAGATACTTCTTGGTGTCTAATATCCTTGTGTTTTCCTTTTTAGGCGGGTTTGGAACCTATGGATATGGGAACAACTCTACCCCTGGTTACAGTAAGTTTTCATTCTTTTCTTTGTAATCTTGTTCCAGTTTTGAATGTATCTACCTACTGCTATACATGTTTAGGAACAATGCGGTTACATTTAGAAATGATTGCATCTTAAGGCCACAGTAGCACAGAGGGAACTTCTTCAGTCATTTTACATTTCTCTGCTTCTCTGCTGAGCCACAGGTCTCTTTTCTACTTTTTTGAGAAGCACTTCACAGACTGTTCTGACGCCTGACCTACCTGAGTGTGACAGCAGCAGAGAAATCTAAAAACCCTCTTGATTACAAGTCTAATCTGACCCTCTGCCAATATGTGGCACAAAATACATTCAGCTCCCACAAAGCTAATGGTGATATTTTCCCTTCTCTGCCCTGTCTCACTCTTTAGGTGACTTTGTCTCAGACTGTGATGGGTTCCACGAGTTTGCAAACTAGAGCTTCCACTCTTAGACATTTTCAAAGAAATTTCACAAGAAACAAAATTTAAGTCCTGACAACGCCATCCTTCAAGTTCCTACCCCTGGAACCGTGACCATCTGCCTTTCCACCCCACCTTTCACGTACTTGGACACCACCAGAGGAAGTGCATGTTCTGTTTGTGGACATTCTTAAACGACAGGGCTCATCTTATGTCCTTGTTGGATCAGAATATTTTAATGGATTGCCTGGATCAGATGAAGGTCTGTGGGACATGATCCAACAGGCCACAATCTCTACACTCGACTGTGTCTCTTTGTGTTTAAGTCTTTTATTTGATTTTAAAATGTCCTCTTGGATTTAAAGCAACTGCTATTTTTATATGAGATCAGAAAAAATTAGCTGTTTACACCAGAAATTGAATGAATGTTGCCTTTGTATAATTTTGATTTATTTATTTTTTCATTTTATTGTCCAATAGTAACTTATTTTTTTTCCTTTTTGAAGAAGCTCTGTTTAGTATTGCTGGCTGTACCAATACAGATGCATGCTCAGATCCATTTATGCCACGTGCCTATCTAAACATTGATTTGGTAACAAACTTTGTTATAGAATACTGAAGCTGACTTATAAGGCAAAATTGTGTGATGACATTTTGTGGCAACTAAGATAATGTTGCTAAACTGATTACAGATAAATTAGACACTCATTGTAAATGCTGATGACTTAAACATTTGGGTGTTTTTCAAAACTAAGTAGCATTGGGGGACTCTTGAGAATAGACTCCTGGAAATTACAAGGATGGCTTCACTTAGTTAATAGTGGTTATATGTATGTATTTTTTTTTTATGTAATAAAGGCCATTGTTACTATTTCTTACTCCTACTAGCAACTGTCTGTATTTTTTAACTTCATAAATAGCATGTTTTTTGGTTCAAAACATTTGGACTTGCATAATAATGACAGAATCTAAAGGTTTCAAAATGTAAAACGAGTTTCATAAGGACCAAATATATTGACCACATTTTCATCTGTACAATAACTTTGGGATCTGACAGTCTGCATTTCTAAAGCTCTTACAATAATACATTGACAGTAGAATCAGCTGCTTAAATTTGATTATGCAAAATAAAACCTATTACTCCTTTTATTATATTGTGTATATTTCAAACAGAAATAATGTCCTTAATGTGGAAACATTTTCCTCACAAGTGTTGCACTTTTTAATTTCTTCTCAGATTACTATAACAATGGTGGGACTAACGGGGGAAATGCCTCTGTGAGCAGTCCCTCAAGCGGACCACCTCCCAGCTCCTCCCCTGTATCAGGCCAGGGCTCCTACAACTCCTACTACTCCAATGAGGGAAGCTACACAGCACCTGCTGCTAACAAGCCACAACAGAAGAAGAAGCAGCTGCAGCAGCAGCAGCCTCTTCCTATGGTCAAGGGCGGCAAGGCTCCTTATCAAGGTTCCAACAGCAGTAGTGGGTCCTCAGCGGGATACCAGTCCCCCACTCCCTCAAACCAGGCTTCGTATAACCAGTACAACCAGGGCTATGGGCAGGGAAAGAAGACCTTCAACCAGAGCCAAGGAGGCACAGGGGGGTACTCGTACAGTACTGCTTATCCAAGTCAGGTGACAGGGGGGACATCAGGCAACCAGGACTACAGTTACGAAGGTAAGACAAAAGAACGAACAGGTAATCCTCAATAACGGAACACTTGAAGTCTTGAACCCTTGAACCCTAACGTGAGACTTTAGTTGTAGCTTACTGTGCTACAATCAGATTTCCTGCTGATTATATTTACCAAGGCAGGACTTGTGAGTGGTTTACCAATGCTGAGAATTCATATTTATCCTTTTGTTTATACCACAGTTCACAATACAACTAACAAATTGGTCTAACACTCTGGGATGAAGCCAAGATGTGTTGTCATGTTTGCAAGGTTTTCCAAAGGATAAAGAAAGTGAAGGAAATGTTTTGTGGATTCCTGGTGAATTTTCTAACCCTTTTATTTTTCCTGCATAGGCTTCAACAGTCAGTCCAGTTACAACTCTCAAGGAGGAGGGAACAACCAGAGCTTCAGCAACAGCCACAATCAGTACCACAGCCAGTCAAGCTACGGCCGAGGAGAGGGGAGCATGAACTACCAGTACAGATAGACTGTTCCTGCAATTGTGTTGCATTAGTGTCTCCTCCAGATACAAGATCATTGGCTCACCTGTGCTCTTTGCCTTTTCCATGTTTGCTTCTTGTGCTTTGGGGTATAAATGTAGCACACATGAGCACACAAGCAGTTGTGTGGACATTTGAGTCTAAGTAGAGTTGTGGTTGAATGTGGTGACCTGTTTTTGTGATCTGGTCAGTTCAAATTGCTGTTTTTAATGTTTTGTTTATTTTTTAATAACTGTTGAAAACTTCTTTATGTCCTAGCTGGTTTTACTAGCTGACTCAATCAGCTAAACTGTAAAACATGTATTTTATTTTATTTTTTATAATCATCAATATAGCTAAAAGTGTTCATTTACTTTTCTGATAATTTTATCATTTAGTTCTGTTTTAGTTATTAACCTGCAGATTACTGGATAATTGTTGCTCAGTAGCTCTGGACTGGGTAACATGTTTCTGTTCTTGTAACAGTGTGACTGTAGTAATAAAACTATTTTATTTTGAAGTGATTTTGACTGGATATTTTAATTTACCACAATTTTCTATACATATCTGAACAAAATATAATCGTTGCAACATAGGGTACACGTGATCATAACAGTATGATTTTTAATACTGAAGAAATCTCTACACATTTGAGATGCTCATTCAGCGTGTACCGAGTAAACCAAGGCTAGTAATTCGTTTGCGCTCGCAGACAGACACTACGGTAAAGTGCGTCTCTACGTACGGTCTACGATCTCGTTGGCGTAGCGTCTCGCCTCCGGTGAGAGCCTCGTCACTTCCGGTTTCTTTGGTCTTTGCATGTTGCTGTGGCGCAGCAGCATGGCTGACGCAGGTATGGTGGAGGCGCTCCTTCGGCTGGTGGAGAAGGCTGACGATGGCGTAGACAGCGTGGAGGCCGCGTCCGGGCTCGAGGTGGACCACCAAGTCGTGGTCGGGGCCGTGAAGAGTCTACAGTCCCTGGGAGACGTGAGTTTACCGAACCGAGCGGCGCCGGAAGGCTGAGTGTCAACTGTGTTCATTTAATGCCCTGACTGATGCAACAGGAATAAGTCCAACTGATTTAACGTTACATTGTTTAAGGATGTAGTTATGCTTTCACAAACTCCTCTAATATAAAGTACTCTTGAATCCCCAACTGTGTTCTGAAATTGCACTTGCAAATAAGATCTGGTAATCTTCTGGGATCCAGACTAGTTCTGTCTGTGTTTTCTAATTGAAACATGGTACATTGTCTTGGCCTGGCAGGTTCAATGTGCTTCTGTAAAACTTTTCTCAGTGTATAACTAAAAGTAGTTTTAGATCATTACTGTTTAGGCATCTTACCACAGCGTCCTTTTAAAACTTTCATCCTCATTTACAGCATGCCTTACGGTTGTCCGCTTTTCGACAGCTGCACAAAGTTCTTGGAATGGACCCTCTTCCCTCAAAAATGCCCAAGAAACCACAAACCGATACTCCCATAGATTACACAGGTAACATAATTGTTTAAACTTAACCTATGTTAACCATTGGTAATCTTTTCAACTAATAGGTATGTTATGTATGTTACAGTTCAAATCCCACCCAGCCACATTGATACCCAACAATACACCCCTCCAATGAAAAGGCCTATAGAGGAAGAAGATGGCACTGATGACAAGAGTCCTAAGAAGAAGAAGAAAAAGCTCCAAAAGAAATGTCTGAAGTGCACTTTATTAGTAAATCTTTCCTCCTACATATGAATCTAAATGTTTTGATTTCTGCATCAGCACCAGAAGAGAAGACTGAGCCTCCACAGGCCATAAATGCTCTGATGAGGCTGAACCGGCTGAAGCCAGGCCTGCTCTACAAACTGGTGT
Source organism: Odontamblyopus rebecca (assembly GCA_030686955.1). Taxonomy (NCBI): domain Eukaryota; kingdom Metazoa; phylum Chordata; class Actinopteri; order Gobiiformes; family Gobiidae; genus Odontamblyopus; species Odontamblyopus rebecca. The sequence goes on from CM060667.1 coordinate 27,325,206, forward strand.
CTCAGACCGGACCTGTGCATGTCCCAGTCTTCACTATGGCTGTGGAGGTGGAGGGCAAGACTTTTGAGGCTTCTGGTCCATCCAAACGCACTGCCAAGCTCCATGTAGCTGTTAAGGTATCTTATATCCATATGTATCCACTCTATGCTTGTATAACATAACAATACTGGCAGTACAACAATTTAATGAATACCGTAAAATACCAAATAAGAGCCCGGTTCCAATTAACCGCCGGAAGACAAATGGACCCTGCAACAACAGTGTGCAGGACTGATGTTCACATTGTTTCTACAGAAACTAAACTTAAAACCACATGGCTAATTTGCATAAGGGCTGAAAAAAACAGCTCCTTGGGCTGCATTTGCACAGAAACAAAACTTAAACCCACATGGCTAACATGCATAATAATGCTTTAAAATGTGTGTAAACTTACCACCGTAGATATTTTGTTGTAACACTTCAAATTAGCTAGCCTATGTCTGTATAAAAAGTAGTCTAAATTATAGTCACATTGGTTAAAAGAATTTAAGTACCATATTTTTCCAGTTTTGCTGAGCAAGATTTTTGTGAGGAAGGTATTAATCATCTGTCCCAAATTGCTGCCTGGTCTTAAATAAATGCCTAGTCTGTTAAATGATTGAAACAAATGCCCTGGCTATTATTTGGTATTTTATGATATTACAAAATCATTTACCGGTATACATCATACATTTCATTACTATCTGGATTAAATCAGTTATTCTTTGTAGGTGCTACAAGACATGGGTCTTCCCACAGGTGTGGAACTGAAGACTGCTGAGCCGTTGAAATCTGAAGACACTGAAGTAACCGTGGAAGATTTGAAGCCCGTAGAACACTCAATAGACTCCTCTGACACAGGAGCAGCCCATGCAGAAATAAATGATGCTGCTAAGGTTCCGTTTACTTTAAAATTCTAGAGGGATACCAATATTTTATTGTCGTTTTCATTTATCGTTATCAATTTCCAGACTGCTCGCCAACAGGGACCAATCTTGACCAAACATGGGAAGAATCCTGTGATGACGCTGAACGAGAAGCGCCGTGGCCTGAAATACGAGCTGATCTCGGAGACTGGAGGCAGTCATGACAAGCGCTTTGTCATGGAGGTGGAGATCGATGGGCAGAAGTTCCAAGGAACAGGTTCCAACAAGAAGGTGGCCAAGGCTTATGCTGCCTTAGCTGCTCTGGAGCAGCTCTTCCCTGAGGGCTCTTATCCAGACTCTGCTAAAAAGAAGAAAGGACCACCCATGGTATGATTAGTTCTGTCTGACTGTAAGAGGTTATGGGCAGGTGTACATTTAGTTGGTTTGTTTGTTTAGCACACAGGCTTTGGCATGATGGGAGCAGGAGATGGTGCCCCACCCAGAGGAAGAGGAAGGGGTCGTGGAAGAGGACGAGGATATAACAATGGAGGAGGTTATGGACAAGGAGGTAAATTTGGACTACAAAAATTATTACAATTACATTAAAATATTTATATAGATACTTCTTGGTGTCTAATATCCTTGTGTTTTCCTTTTTAGGCGGGTTTGGAACCTATGGATATGGGAACAACTCTACCCCTGGTTACAGTAAGTTTTCATTCTTTTCTTTGTAATCTTGTTCCAGTTTTGAATGTATCTACCTACTGCTATACATGTTTAGGAACAATGCGGTTACATTTAGAAATGATTGCATCTTAAGGCCACAGTAGCACAGAGGGAACTTCTTCAGTCATTTTACATTTCTCTGCTTCTCTGCTGAGCCACAGGTCTCTTTTCTACTTTTTGAGAAGCACTTCACAGATTGTTCTGACGCCTGACCTACCTGAGTGTGACAGCAGCAGAGAAATCTAAAAACCCTCTTGATTACAAGTCTAATCTGACCCTCTGCCAATATGTGGCACAAAATACATTCAGCTCCCACAAAGCTAATGGTGATATTTTCCCTTCTCTGCCCTGTCTCACTCTTTAGGTGACTTTGTCTCAGACTGTGATGGGTTCCTCGAGTTTGCAAACTAGAGCTTCCACTCTTAGACATTTTCAAAGAAATTTCACAAGAAACAAAATTTAAGTCCTGACAACGCCATCCTTCAAGTTCTTATCCCTGGAACCGTGACCATCTGCCTTTCCACCCCACCTTTCACGTACTTGGACACCACCAGAGGAAGTGCATGTTCTGTTTGTGGACATTCTTAAACGACAGGGCTCATCTTATGTCCTTGTTGGATCAGAATATTTTAATGGATTGCCTGGATCAGATGAAGGTCTGTGGGACATGATCCAACTGGCCACAATCTCTACACTCGACTGTGTCTCTTTGTGTTTAAGTCTTTTATTTTATTTTAAAATGTCCTCTTGGATTTAAAGCAACTGCTATTTTTATATGAGATCAGAAAAAAATAGCTGTTTACACCAGAAATTGAATGAATGTTGCCTTTGTATAATTTTTTTTTTTTTTCATTTTATTGTCCAATAGTAGGGGTGTGTTAAAAAATCGATACGGGATACATCGTCGTGGGCCTCTTGGCGATACACATATCGATACGGAGGCGTCAGTATCGATATTTTACATGCAACAAACATTATTTATCAAGCTTCAGCAAACTGCGTCTGATAAGTGATCCTTGCTTGCAATGCGCATTTCGTATTGTCAGAGGCAGCATTCCTTCTGCACTACAGCCTTGTTAAGGCCATATCTTAAGTTTACTTTCATCAAAGGTAGCTACATGTCAGCATACAGCCTTGTTAAGCCATGTTTACATTAATAAACTTAACACCCACCCGCGCGCGGCGCGCGATTACACAACATTAAAAAGTCAAGCCAGATATTCACCGTACTTATTTTTCCAATATTGACATGCTATACATCGTTTGAAAGCTTAATTCCTCAGTAAAACCACCATATCATTCATTTTATGCCACACAGCGAGCCCAAAGAGCCATAACTTATAATTCCCGAAAATATTCATCGCATTTCTTACCTTTGAGCCGGTTCTGTCGGTCTGAAACGGGTCCAATCCAGAAATAGCTGTGCTCAATTAGTCCGTAACAGTCCACAGAAAAGAGTATCCAGTTGTTTTTTTCATAAAATAATTCCATGTGGAGAAATAATCCAGAAAGTCCGAGTTTGTCTGAATGGATGAGCGACGCATCTCTCTACTACTCTCGCTCTTGGTCCTTAGCATAGCTAAACGCTTAGCTCCTGTTAGCGGTGTGGGGTATGTTTGTTTCCTCCACACTCTTAGCTACAAAACAAGCATATCCAGGCTTCGGTCCGGCTACGGGGCGCCGCGCTACAGCTTGGGGAACAAAACGAGTGCGTCCAGTTAGCGGCGTATTACGCATGACCGAGGGACAGTTCCACGGCAAAACCTCTTCAGTCATTGGTTCTTTCAGGAAATGATTGACAGATCTGAGTAGCCTATGAAAAGACGATTTCAGCGGTGGGCCCCATGTGGGGCAGAGGTGCTGTAGTGATAGGCTAGCTCCATGCGCTCTGTGTATGGAGACTCTCTCTCTCCTCCTTTTACGCACACTCACTGGTGGAGGCACACGAGACATATGGAGCGAAATTTTTTGGCTTGTTTTAGTTATTTATCTTAAGAAAACATGTCTAAATTTCAGAAGATGGTTTATTTATTATACATTACATCTGGAACATCTGGTACATAACACTTGTGCCGAGTGCGGGTGTTAACAGGTTAATCAAGGGCAGTTTCTGCCTTACAGCCTTCTTCTGTTACATTGTAACTGATGCGCTACACCAAAATAAAAATAACATTTGAGTAAACATCTGTCTTTTTTTTTTTAAATTATAGGTTACGTAATGTAAAATATCGGGATACGTATCGCCTTGAAGACCATGTATCGGCATACCCCTGTATCGCGAATCGTATCGTATCGAGACCCCTGTATCGCGAATCGTATCGTATCGTATCGCAAGGTTGTTGGCAATACCCACCCCTATCCAATAGTAACTTTTTTTTTTTTTCTTTTTTGAAGAAGCTCTGTTTAGTATTGCTGGCTGTACCAATACAGATGCATGCTCAGATCCATTTATGCCACGTGCCTATCTAAACATTGATTTGGTAACAAACTTTGTTATAGAATACTGAAGCTGACTTATAAGGCAAAATTGTGTGATGACATTTTGTGGCAACTAAGATAATGTTGCTAAACTGATTACAGATAAATTAGATACTCATTGTAAATGCTGATGACTTAAACATTTGGGTGTTTTTCAAAACTAAGTAGCATTGGGGGACTCTTGAGAATAGACTCCTGGAAATTACAAGGATGGCTTCACTTAGTTAATAGTGGTTATATGTATGTATTTTTTTTTAATGTAATAAAGGCCATTGTTACTATTTCTTACTCCTACTAGCAACTGTCTATATTTTTTAATTTCATAAATAGCATGTTTTTTGGTTCAAAACATTTGGACTTGCATAATAATGACAGAATCTAAAGGTTTCAAAATGTAAAACGAGTTTCATAAGGACCAAATATATTGACCACATTTTCATCTGTACAATAACTTTGGGATCTGACAGTCTGCATTTCTAAAGCTCTTACAATAATACATTGACAGTAGAATCAGCTGCTTAAATTTGATTATGCAAAATAAAACCTATTACTCCTTTTATTATATTGTGTATATTTCAAACAGAAATAATGTCCTTAATGTGGAAACATTTTCCTCACAAGTGTTGCACTTTTTAATTTCTTCTCAGATTACTATAACAATGGTGGGACTAACGGGGGAAATGCCTCTGTGAGCAGTCCCTCAAGCGGACCACCTCCCAGCTCCTCCCCTGTATCAGGCCAGGGCTCCTACAACTCCTACTACTCCAATGAGGGAAGCTACACAGCACCTGCTGCTAACAAGCCACAACAGAAGAAGAAGCAGCTGCAGCAGCAGCAGCCTCTTCCTATGGTCATGGGCGGCAAGGCTCCTTATCAAGGTTCCAACAGCAGTAGTGGGTCCTCAGCGGGATACCAGTCCCCCACTCCCTCAAACCAGGCTTCGTATAACCAGTACAACCAGGGCTATGGGCAGGGACAGAAGACCTTCAACCAGAGCCAAGGAGGCACAGGGGGGTACTCGTACAGTACTGCTTATCCAAGTCAGGTGACAGGGGGGACATCAGGCAACCAGGACTACAGTTACGAAGGTAAGACAAAAGAACAAACAGGTAATCCTCAATAATGGAACACTTGAAGTCTTGAACCCTTGAACCCTAACATGAGACTTTAGTTGTAGCTTACTGTGCTACAATCAGATTCCCTGCTGATTGTATTTACCAAGGCAGGACTTGTGAGTGGTTTACCAATGCTGAGAATTCTCATTTATCCTTTTGTTTATACCACAGATCACAATACAACTAACAAATTGGTCTAACACTCTGGGATGAAGCTAAGATGTGTTGTCATGTTTGCAGGGTCTTCCAAAGGATAAAGAAAGTAAAGGAAATGTTTTGTGGATTCCTGGTGAATTTTCTAACCCTTTTATTTTTCCTGCATAGGCTTCAACAGTCAGTCCACTTACAACTCTCAAGGAGGAGGGAACAACCAGAGCTTCAGCAACAGCCACAATCAGTACCACAGCCAGTCAAGCTACGGCCGAGGAGAGGGGAGCATGAACTACCAGTACAGATAGACTGTTCCTGCAATTGTGTTGCATTAGTGTCTCCTCCAGATACAAGATCATTGGCTCACCTGTGCTCTTTGCCTTTTCCATGTTTGCTTCTTGTGCTTTGGGGTATAAATGTAGCACACATGAGCACACAAGCAGTTGTGTGGACATTTGAGTCTAAGTAGAGTTGTGGTTGAATGTGGTGACCTGTTTTTGTGATCTGGTCAGTTCAAATTGCTGTTTTTAATGTTTTGTTTATTTTTTAATAACTGTTGAAAACTTCTTTATGTCCTAGCTGGTTTTACTAGCTGACTCAATCAGCTAAACTGTAAAACATGTATTTTATTTTATTTTTTATAATCATCAATAGAGCTAAAAGTGTTCATTTACTTTTCTGATAATTTTATCATTTAGTTCTGTTTTAGTTATTAACCTGCAGATTACTGGATAATTGTTGCTCAGTAGCTCTGGACTGGGTAACATGTTTCTGTTCTTGTAACAGTGTGACTGTAGTAATAAAACTATTTTATTTTGAAGTGATTTTGACTGGATATTTTAATTTACCACAATTTTCTATACATATCTGAACAAAATATAATCGTTGCAACATAGGGTACACGTGATCATAACAGTATGATTTTTAATACTGAAGAAATCTCTACACATTTGAGATGCTCATTCAGCGTGTACCGAGTAAACCAAGGCTAGTAATCGCTCGCAGACAGACACTACGGTAAAGTGCGTCTCTACTGTACGTACGGTCTACGATCTCGTTGGCGTAGCGTCTCGCCTCCGGTGAGAGCCTCGTCACTTCCGGTTTCTTTGGTCTTTGCATGGTGCTGTGGGGCAGCAGCATGGCTGACGCCGGTGTGGTGGAGGCGCTCCTTCGGCTGGTGGAGAAGGCTGACGATGGCGTAGACAGCGTGGAGGCCGCGTCCGGGCTCGAGGTGGACCACCAAGTCGTGGTCGGGGCCGTGAAGAGTCTACAGTCCCTGGGAGACGTGAGTTTACCGAACCGAGCGGCGCCGGAAGGCTGAGTGTCAACTGTGTTCATTTAATGCCCTGACTGATGCAACAGGAATAAGTCCAACTGATTTAACGTTACATTGTTTAAGGATGTAGTTATGCTTTCACAAACTCCTCTAATATAAAGTACTCTTGAATCCCCAACTGTGTTCTGAAATTGCACTTGCAAATAAGATCTGGTAATCTTCTGGGATCCAGACTAGTTCTGTCTGTGTTTTCTAATTGAAACATGGTACATTGTCTTGGCTGGGCAGGTTCAAGTAACCACTGTTGCTGGAGTTCACCAGTAGCACATGGGTCACTCTACTGTTCTTAAATTTACTTAATTGTAAATATTCTAGCAAAAAATATGAATGTATCTGACTGATCAGCTGTAGTCTCTACAATATTTTGTTTGTATCTGTATGTCTTGTAGATCATTTCAGCAGAACTGCACTCATCAAAGCACTGGGAGTTGACAGATGAAGGCAGTGAAATCGCTGAACAAGGCAGCCATGAAGCACGCGTGTTCAGCTCTGTCCCACTGGAGGGGCTGGCACAGAGTGAACTCATGGTATACAAGGAGTTCTATACGGTTTTTCACCCTTAAAATAAACACACAAAAAGTGAAGCAAATATGTTCACATCATTTTATAGAAACTGTCCTTTGGAAAGATTGGCTTCAGCAAGGCCATGTCAAATAAGTGGATCAAGGTGGACAAGGCGCATGAAGGAGGCCCAAGGGTTTTCAGAGCAGTATGTAACTTCCCCTGTTTTGATTTGTAATCATTTGTGATTTCCATAATGCATGTGTATTTGTTTGTAGGTGGACAGTGTGGTGGACCAGGTCAGAGAAAAGTTGCTGCTGGTAAAGAAGGGCACCAGCTCCCAACTAGAAGAAAAGGAAAAGAATGAACTGAAAAAGCGAAAACTCCTTTCAGAAGTGTGAGTAATAAAGAAGTAAAGAAGTAATTTCTTTAAGGTTATTGGTCCCATTACTTTACCAGTAGGTGGCAGTGTATTTTTTGTTGGTGGTACAGATGCAGTAGGCTCTCTGTGTGATATTTTACTTGTGGTAAGCAATAAGCATACATTTTTCTCTCTGTAACATCTGTGTTTAGGACGGTAAAGTCTTACAGGATCATCAAGGGAAACTCCTTCAGCACCACCATCACCAAACAGGAGACCGAGCTGACACCAGAGATGATCGCCTCGTGAGTTATTCTGTTAATTCTAATTCGAGCTCTCAATAGGATATTAAAAAACGTACATAAGTTTCTGTCTGTAATGTACCTGTCCAGTTTGCCCTCCTCTGTTTAAGAATAGCAGAATGGAGGGATTCAGACATTGGACATAGAGGAAATACCGCCTCTAACAGGGGATCAGCTCACAGACATGGGCTGTGTCCTAAAGGCTGGGCAGCACAACTATACTCCATGTTATTGTGCTTCCGCTAAGATGTTGAGGATAAATCTGTTACTGTCTCTGAATCTCTTCAATAAGGGATTTGACTAAAAACAATATCCAGATAGTCTCCAAAGCGCAACAGGGTTATGGTTTGTGGTAGGTTGGGTACTTATTCTTAACAGGTTGAAATAGACTGGGTGGTAGAACATGTTTGGCAATCCTTCTGTTGACGTTTGCGTGTTTGCAGAGGAAGCTGGAAAGAAAAGAAATTTAAGCCATACAATTTTGAAGCCATGGGGGTCGCTCCAGACTGTGGCCACCTACACCCGCTCATGAAGGTGCGCACGCAGTTCAGGCAGATCTTTCTGGAGATGGGGTGAGTAATACAACCTGAAGATTTTGACTTATTTTACACACTGATAACCTTTTACAAATATATGTTAAGTTTGGTGTGTTGATCATTGTCAGCTTTTCAGAGATGCCCACCAATAACTTCATCGAAAGCTCTTTCTGGAACTTTGACTCGCTGTTCCAGCCCCAACAGCACCCGGCCCGAGACCAGCACGACACCTTCTTCCTGTCTGGTGAGAATTAGTGTATATTACATAAATTATTATGAGCTTTTCAGTTTTCATGTTAACATATTATTTTTAATTCACAAAGAACAGTCATATTTTTTGTAAGTTATAAATAATTGCGAAATGTCCAACTTCTTAACAAAATGTCCATTCACAGCTCTACTCCAGGCCCTCTTTTGTCAGGGAATCCACTGTGCAATTTCTGTGCATATTCTTGGTCCACTAAAGACATGCTCTGTGCATGCAATCACCCTTCTGCAGTGGTTCATATCAATCTCAGTAATAAAAACTCTAATTAACTAAGACACCAGTGATAATTAATTTACTACAGGCCTTTCATAAACATCATATTTAAACAAGAAACTATGAAATGGGGATTCAGGGTTCTCAAAAGACCCAAAGAAAGCATTTCATGGGATATTTATTAAAGGGCCCATATTACTCTGGGCACTTGGAGACATATCATCTTAATTCTTGCCGATATATGCTGATAGTCCACGTGGGCTTGTTATTCCTCATTATAAAACTGAGACTCACTGTATTATGTCAATTTAATCCAATTTACAGACAGATAAATGTTCTAACATGTGGTTCAGCATCAATATTTATATGTGGAGTAACTTGTCTGTCTGTGATGCTGTACTGTGGCACACACACATTTACCACTAAAGGCTAATAGTGGTAGTTTTTACTTTCTTTACAGGCTAGAATGTCATGCAAAAATGGCCAACCTACTGTCTTTAAATATGACTGTAAAGAGGCAGAATAACAATAAATGTAGCCTAAACAAACCCAATTTAAAATCCAGTAGAGCCAGACCTAAGTTTTCTAACCAGTTGAAGATTTACAGTGAATTTTGACATCTCTAAATATATTGGCTTTTATATTGGCTATCGGCAGCTCCAAAGCCTTTTTTATTGGTATCATATCAACCGCAAAAATGTCCATTTTGGTCGGGCCCTAGTTTAAAGCTCAAAGAGTCAATTTTGTGTAGTTAAAGGACCTTTAAGAAATTAACAGACCTTTCTCTCATTATTGATGGCTACTGTTCTTGTATTTACCTTTCATATGATTTTCAGACCCAGCTCTGGCCCATGAGTTCCCACTGGACTATTTGGAGAGAGTGAAGAAGGTACACTCAGAAGGAGGCTACGGTTCACAGGGGTAAGACACACATTACATTTTCCAGTACCACCAGGCACCAGCAATTCAAGGCTAAAAGTTGACATACAGTGTGCCTGGAATATTACTGGAGAACCAGGGATTACAGCATCTGCCAGCACACCCTCCTGTAACCGTGCTGTCTCGTAGGTACAAATATGACTGGAAGATTGAGGAGGCTCAGAAGAACATACTCCGCACCCACACCACAGCAGTCAGCGCACGCATGCTGTATAAACTCGCACAACAGGTGATTTTAAGATGTGACATCAAACAATGCATTTGTCTCAATTTACTTTTAATAATACTCAGCCGCTTTACAATCATTTGTATTTATTTTACTACTATTTTTCAGTCACATTGGTGTTACATTTTTTCTCACCCCCTAGGTTAATTGCCCTTTAACTACCATTTTGCAGCTAGTGCCTCAACTAGTATTGTGTAATTGTGTGTTGGGCTGGTATGGACTTGACGGGCCTCCCTCTAGGTCTAACGACGTACTTTGAAAGCCTCTTTAAAAGAATAAGAGGGATTATAATGCAGACCCTCCTCTGCTCTACTCTATGAGACAGACTCTGGACATTGTGTGTTTATTATGAATTTATTACCCAGATGTTGTCAATTGGACAGCATTTGAGTTTATGCTACTGTAATAACATCATAAACATATATGATGGTATTATTGTTTATATATCTTCTTTAGGACCAGCAGTGGTTAAAACCAGGTAGTGTTCACTGTTGAGAACTGAAAATTGAGACTAATATGCAAGTATAACAACTAAAGTATATTATAAAATATTTAACTTTATATTTTGTATTCTATTATCAGTTAAACATGGTGTATATGATAATATTGTTTCAAAGTAACATTTTTCTTTCTTTTCCATTAGGAAAAGTTCACCCCAGTCAAGTACTTCTCCATCGACCGCGTGTTCAGGAACGAGACCCTAGATGCCACCCACTTGGCAGAGTTCCATCAGATTGAGGGGGTGGTGGCAGACTATGGCCTCACTCTGGGAGACCTCATGGGCATCTTGCACCAGTTCTTTACTAAACTAGGTCAGTAAGTGATTTGTGGTGGAACAATGACAAATCTTGTTCATAAATAATAAGAAAATGTATGTGACTGACTTCACATGGTCAGCAATGCTTCTATCTTTATTTGCCTTTTATGTTCTAATATAGGAATTACAAAACTACGCTTCAAGCCAGCGTACAACCCTTACACAGAACCCAGTATGGAAGTGTTCAGCTATCATGAAGGTAAACCATTATTTTCTGTTTTTCTTTGTACTCATACCCCAGAATAATACACAAGTACCACAGATTTCTTCACTTTTCTTTAAGGTCTGAAAAAGTGGGTGGAGGTGGGTAACTCTGGCGTATTCAGACCGGAGATGCTGTTGCCCATGGGCCTGCCAGAGGACGTGTCTGTGATCGCTTGGGGCCTGTCTCTGGAAAGGTGAATTTTCCACTCACGATTACACAAGGCACTAGTCTGACCTGCATTTATTCCTCTCCACATGAGATTTTCAAAGTGGAGCACAGCAACTATATCTTTTAAACTAATCCCACATTTTCTATTACGGATTATGATTCCAATTTGTTTTTTGCATGGATGTTCCCAACCCAACAAACAAGGTCAAATCTGGCCTAAATTTTACACATTGCCATTGTTTTGTATTCATTCAAGGCAGCATTTTTGTATATAGCATTTTTTTGGATTAAAAATATATATAATTTGCAAGAATTCTGTGCAAATGTGTTTGTGAGAACTAGAAAGTGTTATATCTTATCCTTTTCACGCTTTAAAGGGGACATTTATATATTATAATTAGCTTTTGTGAGCTTTTAACCATTTTACAATTTTATCATTAGTACTCTGTTATATTTTGATTAATTCATGCATGCTTGAGTAATCCTGTAGGTATTTGAGACTTGAGTCCTGAGAAAATCTGCTGCTTGCCACAGTGGAATATGAAGTATGAAGAAGCTTTTGAACAGGAAGTCAATAGTTTAGTTTAATACCAAATACCCCACGAAAGCACATTATGTCTGCACTCTGTACAGTTTTAACATGCTATACACCGTTATATTTTCAATGTTGTCTAGTAAATGAACTCTGTAGTGTGTATGTGCAAATATTAAATATAGAAAGACTGTTTAAAAGCCAAAAGAGTTAAGACTTGAGTAAACACACACTTGTCATGGTTAATAAGTCCATGTCAAATCAACTGAGAAAAGCTCTATAATCCATGCCGTGTAATCCTCTGTGCAGCCAGGCTTTTGGTTTGGCTCTGCCCTGTAGATACGTGCACTGACTTAGACACCGACTTTGTTATGGCTGCCATTGTAGAGTGGCGGCACCCTCTCACCTGAGATGTCTTCTTGTGCCACAGGCCAACCATGATCAAGTACGGCATCAACAACATCCGAGAACTGGTGGGACATAAGGTCAACCTGCAGATGGTCTACGACAGCCCTATTTGCAGGCTGGACTCGTGATTGTGACCCTGCTGTTAATGTTCATATGTGGGACCTTCAAAGTTATAGCGCAACAAGCTGCATTGGAGAACAGTTATTGATTTTTATGCAATACTGCCTCTGTTTGAAAACAACCAAAATTTACAGAAATAGTCATTTTTGGAATAACTCAAATATTAAATAAGTTGTTTTTGAATTTACAAATGTGCTGCTTTGTTTCTTTGCTCATTAGTTTTCGTTTGGATGTACTATCGAGAAGTCATTCTTTCTGGTTAGAAATGGTTACAGATATGAGCATAGCCTTATAACATTTTTCCACTTGGTGTCTGGCTGAAAAAAAAAAAAAAACAACAGAGCAAGTTATCGGTTCACCTGCACTTTGTAGCTTTTCTGATGGAGGGACTATGTGTCTGTTTCCATGGAGATGTCACTTCACAGCAGAAAATGCAATCTTGTATTTATTTAGTTTCAGCTTTTCATGTTCAAGGATTCAGTGTATGACCCTCACATTCAACATACTGTTACTCAAGCGAGGTCACCAAACTTTCAGGGCCTTAACCAATGGAACCTAGAACTAAACCTATGCGGGCAGTCAGACTATCCAAAAAAGCACTCCATTGTTTCCTATGAGAGCAAAATGCATCTTTTCATTTAGATAAAAAACAGCACAAATGTATTAAGACAAACTTGAAAAGACCGATAATAATCTAACCTCAATTTCCACACACAAATATCATACTTATCAGAGTAGCTAACTTTACTTGCCCACTAACTGGTGTTACCGAGTGTTGTGGCATGGGGGAATCCCTTTGCTACCTGAGAAAGACGGGCAGGATTATGGACATGGAGAATTGCAGGAACATCGTAAATCTTTCTTTGTAAGCCTCTTTCTAAGCTATGTGTGAGTCTTGACCTTTCTCTTAAGTAGTCAAAGTCTAGATTCTTGTATGTTCATAATGACTGTACAACTGAGGAAATTAATTGAAAATGTAGGAAAACTTTATTGTCTTACCAAAGCAACACATATATATTTACCAAAATGTTGTAAAACACACTACTGCAGAAAGCATAAACCTTAGGCACAAAAACAACATGGCCTTCACTGGCTTTCTCTCCTTCAACGGATCTTGTCATTCGCAGCAGAGGAGAAAATCCACAAGTTTTAAACACTGCACATACACTGAACGTGACCGCAACATGGACTCGCAGGGAGCACATTTTTTATTTTGCTGAGGCTGCCCTGGGCACTGACAGAAACATAGCAGCAATTCTGTGCCTGTGTCTGCTCCTACTTCCTCCAAGGACATTGCAGAACATGCAGGCTGGGAGAAGTGTCTTGCTCAACAACAGCATGCATTGCCCGAGGCTGTAATTATATTTGTAGAATGCCCACATAACTGATAGCATAACAATGTGGCATATTATGTGTAGTGGCCCTTCACTTGACTTGGATCATAAATCCCGGGCTATGCTGACCTCCTTGTCGGCAGGGCTGCATGTCAGAGCCAAAGAGCTGGTGGGGCTGTGAGAGTGTGGGAAGAAGTGAGGTATGTAGGGTATGGCTGCCAGCAGCAGAGGACTGATCTGAGGACTCTCCTCTGGGGGCAGGGGCACCATCACCTCGTCTGGGTCCCACACGTGAAAGGCGTTGTGTGCAAATGGGTGCGCGGGTGGGTGGCTGGATGGGTGGTGGCATGGGTGTATGTCCTTTTCTTTGTCTTCATCTCCATGTGGACCCAGAACACATTCTGTGAAGGGAGAGGGCAGATTAAAAGCATCAGTGTGTAGGTCTGATAGTGCTGGGTGATTAAATGTAGACTGATGATTGGATTGGCACATTTTTAATTGTACTTGTAATTCCTTGAGTGGCGTTCTCCAGTTCATTATGATGTTTACTTTGTTTTTGATTATTGTCTTGTGTCTGAGACAAGGGTCTTCAGTCTGACTCAGGAGCAACCATAGCTCTCTAAAGGATTTATTCTATACCAATCAGATTCAATCTATCATTTCCTGAGAACGGTATTTATCTTATCAAATATATAGTTTAGGTGCCTTCCTTTGTGCCCAATGAATGTGTTATAAAAAGTAAACGTTGAGTTAGAAAACATAGGCTATTAAACTCCATATCTTAAACAAGTTTAGAGTAAAATTCCGTTATCGATTTACTAGATAATTATACATGACATGGCCTACCTGCTATGTCAATGGCCAAGTCTTTGATAAGATGTCCAACAATAGCATAAGCGACCCCAACCACCACCAGCGCAGCCATGAGCAGGTAAAGCACCGCTTTAGGCAGTGGGACGAGGTCCTTCGCTACAGGCTTGTACTGTTTGTACAGCGGTTCATCCAAGACAAACGCGTGCGCTCCTCCCGTGGAGTTCAAAGCCGTCATATTATACACGTTCATGGTAGCTCCGTGTCCACTTTATTCAGAACTATTTAGTTAACAAACGGCAGATTCCAAATAGCCTTTCTTTCTTGCATGCCGTTGTTGGTTTAATCCTCCCATTATTTAAAAAAAAAAGTTTTGCAAAACAACAACTAAATCTGTTCCTTTGTGATTCCAGTGTCCGCTCACCTGAACGCTCTTTGAAGTTTGGTCGCGATGCGCTCGCTCTGTCCAAGGTGCTGAAGAGCGCGCGCTAAGCCGATTATTAGACGTTAGGTCCCGCCCACATGATTTGTTCCTCTCATCTAAAGTTATTTATCTATTCCAATACCTTTACAATACATTGCAGTCCAACTATATATATTTTAAATAAGGTATAAGTTTTGGGTGTTGTATGTCCATACTGGGAAACCCATCCTAGTCACATTATACGCGTCATAAATTAATCATTTGAAAAAACTACAATATTTTAAGTGTGTACATTAATAACAACTGTGCCTGGTGTGAAACATCGGTCCACTTAATTGAAGCCAGAATTATAGCCCCTTTCTAGAATTTGAAAAAGAACTCATTGGAGCTGCAGTAAGTCACATCACAAATGTGATATCCAAAAGATGAAAAGCAGCTGGTCAAAAAATACAGCAGCAATTTCCCAATGCAAGATAAGCACATGTAAAAGGCCATGTCATTGGATTTGTCGATTCTATAATTCTGTCCACTTCAAACATGCCTGTCAATTTAGACCAGAACTGAATCAGGGAAAGATAAATGTGAGGGCCAACATGAAGGCTATACAAAATAACACAAAAACTGGAAATACTCAATGTAATATAATTATCCCTATTGATACAACTGTAATGTATTTGCTGTCATGTCTAACTCCATCACAAACACTTTGAAGTATTAAAATAACTCTTAAAACACATTTCTTTAGCTTTAATATTAGCTACAGGAAAGATGCTACCCTTTCTCCTCCCGTTATAGAGCATATTTTTAAATGCTCTTACAACTAAATGTATTATCAGTACAACTGATCTAAATCCAAATACAAACAGAACAGATATGGATTAGCAGATTAGAAAGAGGGGGACTCATCAGTAGTGTTTGTTCAGCTTCTATTTATTTAAAGTTGAGACAAAATAATATGTGATCTTAGTTTGCTGAAATTATCCACATCATACAGTAACACCGTCTAAAATACGATGACCATTCTTTAATTTTTAGTGTCTAATCTTGCATAATGATTGTTTCAAAAACAAGATGTTACAGTTTGTATAACAATACTTGATACTGTACTGAGCCACAAGTATCCAGTCCACTTCTGAATGTTTAATAATAGGAAAAGTAAAGTGCTTAGATCTTATTCTTTCCCATATTTGAAATTGGAAACCCAAAATCACTCTCATGATACCGTTTATATACGAGTACATTACACACTATTGACAGACAGTAGAAAAATAGCCTCTTTACATTATATTGAAAAGTCCATAAGTAATTACATTTCACAAATTGATCACAAAAGTATTTGCTCTTGGATCTATTTATCCACAGTGAAGGCCTGCAAACCGGTGATGGCTCTGCCCAGGATTAGAGCGTGGATATCATGAGTACCTGTGGCAGGAGAGGAGCGAGATTAAAATCATATGAACAGGTGCATTAAGGACACAGATGGCTATTGGATTACTCCTCTTCCATTTAGATTAAATAAATAGAATAGTGCTTAAATCTGATCTGCTGGTAAGGTTAGGTGCTGTGTAGAAAGTAGTTCACCTTCGTAAGTGTTGACGGACTCGAGATTCATAACGTGGCGGATGATGTGGTATTCGTCTGAGATGCCGTTTCCTCCCAACATGTCTCGGGCTTGACGGGCGATGTCTAAAGATTTACCACAGCTGTTCCTCTTCAACATGGAGATCATTTCAGGAGATGCCCTAAACATGAGGAAAAAAGAACTAAATCACATTTGTTTTGTTTTCACTTTTTCCCTGTCTGAGGACATGCAGACATGTGTCAATACACAATGTTCTACTTCCTCTCACACCGAATGACTTCCTTATTCTCACGCAACTCTAGCATCATTCTGCCCATATATTTAAGGCCTTGCATTTAAAATGTCTCAATCTGGTATTTAAGTTTATGTCCAAATAACCTAATAATAACAACAACGTGGCCATACCGGCTCGTCAAAGCCTGAACCCGTCAGATCTCAGAAGCTAAGCAGGGCCGGGCCTGGTTAGTACTTGGATGGGAGACCACAAAGAATTCCAGGTGCCACAGGGGGCCCCAGTCGCAAAACTGTCGTCGTGTCCTTAGGCAAGGCACATCACCCACATTGCCTAGTATGAAAGTGGTGTGTGCGTGAGTGTTGGTGGTGGTCGGAGGGTCCGATGGCGCAGATTGGCAGCCTTGTTTCCGTCAGTCTGCCCCAGGGCAGCTGTAGCTACAATAGTAGTTTACCACCACCGGGTCTGGAGTGAATGAATAATGCTCTGTAAAGTGTCTTTGAGTGTCCAGAAAAGCGCTATATAAAAACTGATGCATTAAGAAGGATTTGTATTGACAAAGTTACTTTTTAGCATCGATGAGTCGCCCCAGCTGCAGACAGGACTGTAGGCCAATAGAGATCTCTGTAAGCATGTCGGCCATCTTTTTCTGCATTAGTTGATTCCTCGCCAATGGTACGCCAAACTGAATTCTGTTGTGAGAATAATCAAATATATGAGTAGATTATTACAAAGTATAAATGTGTTTAACTGTTACAAAAAGAAAATATGTCTGACCTGTCCAGTGTGTATTGGCGAGCAGCATGGAAGCAAAACTCTGCTGCTCCGAGAGCACCCCATGCAATTCCATATCGAGCATTGTTCAGACAGCCAAAAGGACCCTGACCAAAAGGTCAACTTGGATTATAAACAGAACAGTGATTTTAAAAATAGCTTGTGTTGCAGTCTTACCCCCAGACCCGAGGCGTTTGGAAGCAGGTTTTCCTCAGGCACCTCAACCTCGTCCATGACGATCATCCCAGTGACTGAAGCTCTCAGCGAGAACTTCCCTTCAATCTTTGGAGTAGACAGGCCCTTCATCCCTCTCTCCAGAATGAACCCTCGCACCTTTCCATCTTCACACTTGGCCCAGACCACTGCAATATCGGCCAAGGGGGAGTTGGTAATCCTGAAGTGTATAAAACACATTAAACTCATTATTCACCATGTGACCATTTCAGTGGGTAATCCTGTTTCTAATGTGAACAGCTCCATCTTGTGGACTGTTAAAGCCATATCAATCAAATCTTACAGGTTAATCTGAAAGACTCAAGAAGGTTCATTTAAGGACATATCTCCTGTAACACCTGTAAACACTTGTGCTGACCAAAAGGGGCAGCGTGGGCTAAGATACGATTAAACGAAAACATGTAAACATTGAGACTACTGAATAAAATTGACTGTACACTAATACAACAAACAACTATGAACACTCTAACAATGTACTGTATGTCTATCCAGTTCATAGTTCATAAACACAGCTGCCCTTAAGATCCTTTTATTAGAATTTTGATTTACAACTGAAGACATTTTTATGCAAGTAGGTGGAAAGCTTCACAAACTGTTTTACGATACAAAGACTGCTAGATCTGAACCCCAGTAGTCAGTGAAACAGGCCTTCTTTGTACCTACCAAGTCTTGGAGCCGGTCAGAGAGTAGGTACGGCTGGAAGGGTTGTATTTTGCTTTGGTTTCCATGCTGCCAGGATCACTGCCATGGTTAGGCTCTGTAAGACCAAAACAGCCCAGAATCTCCCCAGTGGCTGGTGGTAACACAGAGATATGTCAATACTGATAAAATGTGCAATTGGGTTAAAGTATTGTTTTAATTCTTATACCCAGTTTGGGCAAGTACTTCTGCTTCTGCTCCTCTGTGCCATAGGCATAAATGGGGTACATGACGAGGGAGGACTGGACACTCATAACTGATCGATAGCCACTGTCTACTCTCTCCACTTCTCTGGCTATCAGACCATAACCCACATAACTGGTGCCAGCACATCCATAACCTATCAGCAGCCACAGAGAAACAAAAAAGTCAAACTTTGTAAAACTGTCACAGACTGAGTTGGGCCTATCTGTGCAAAATAACTTCTGAGTAAATATTTGCTGTAACTGACCTTTAATAGTTGAACCGAGGACACCAATCTCTCCCATTTCTGAGACAATCTCCCTGTGAAACACTGAAAAAGATCAATTACAATGCATTAATCCAACAGCTCCCTTTTGTCATGACCCTATATTGCTCTTTTTATACAAAGCAATGGGGGGATGGGTGATATTGGCAAAAAACAATTTAAAAAAAAACATTTTTAAATGTGTTAGTTGAGATTTCTCATTTCCAAATCAAAAATAAAGATAGTATTCATCTACAATTCAATAGAACACCTTGTAACCAGTGACAACAACCACATAGTTAACATTTGGGTGATGAATATTGGTTGCTAATGGAAATATTTCCCACCATACAAGAACATGCATATTTTGTGACTTCCAGAGGTACACACAGTACCTTCATTTCTGTTTGCCATTAAGATGCGGGGCATGAGTTTCTCTTGGCAATATGTACGGAAAGAGTCTCGGATCATAATCTCCTCTTCAGTCAGCTGACTATCCAGGTCAAGGGGATCTTGCCAGTTAAATTGGACTTTGGCTGTTGGACAGGCAGTATTTTATTAAACATGGAAACAATCTGGTGGAGCTTGTAGGTGACAATAAACAGAAGAAGGAAGCACATACGTGTTTTGGACTTAGTTTTCTGAGATTCTGTGGACCAAGAGGGACAATGATCAATGCAGAATAAACTAAATATTCTTTTATGATATATCAATAGCCCCTCAGCATGCCTAGACCGTTAGGCTATGTTATAACACTCACCTTGCATGGCAGGTGCAGCTGTAGCCTGTGCTCTGGATGCTGAGACAATAGCATATCTTTGAGGATTCAACAGGAGCCGACACACACGTCTCAATGCCATGATCAGTTTAACTAAAAGCAGACACGACGGAATGGTTAATGGAGTACAGTAATGTGCGGCAAAAAATACAGATTTTCCTGACCTATGATTCTTTCTATTAATACAGTTATTAATTGAAATAATATGTCTGGGCCATTATAGGATGAAAATGCACACGTAAAGACAACAAAATGTTGTCACAATTAGATTCTCTCTGTAAACATAGTACTCAAGCCAAGCTAAGCTAACGCAGCTAACTTGTTTAACACTAGCCTTTAGCTACTAACGATGTTAGCCCCGCTCCAGTCCATTTATAATAACTACATCATCCAATATATGAACAACCAAAGCACAGAACAGAGAAAGTCTGACTGACAGTTAAACTTATGTACTTAACGCGTAATGTCCCGCAAGTCCTCGTCCAAAGTCTGTCTTGTGCCTCTCAGTGACGGAGAAGCAGCGCGTGTGGGGCAAAACCGTAGACTATACCCATAGCCACCCATAGCGTTTAGCGCCGCGCAAATGAGGCTCACGATGCTAACGGTTACAGGGGCAAATCTGGAGCCAGGCTCTGTGTTATGAATAGGATTTTTTCTGACAGATAAAATAGCAAAACAAATTCCGAATCATGTAGAGCGGGTTCATACGAACATTTTAATACCAAAATGACGAGGCTCACAGCAACAGGTACAGAGAGAGGAGCGATAAGATCTTAATATAAGTCAATGGGGAAAAGGGAGAGAAGGAGCCGGAAAAGCCTCCTGGTGCACTTCCTATTTGGCACGCGGCGGCTAACGGGATAGCTATGTCCACTTATATATACGGTCATGGGCAAAACACCGCCCTACGTCATCACGCACATTAGTGCGCTGAGCTGGACGTCGGAATCTTTGTGTAAATTGTTATTTTCTGTTTTCTTGTATGTATGTCTATAATAATTTATTTATAATAATTTGTTTGTGTATATGCAATAAATGCAATGAAAAAGCTGCGCTGGACCTCATGCATAGATCCATGCACACAGCACTCTGTCACTTTCTGATACATCACGACAGTATTTGGGTCTAAGCAAATTCAAAACAAGCTGTCTAGATTTTTCTCAAGGTGTGTGTCCATGAGCCGATTGTACCTGATCATGTAGATAGGGATTAGGGATCCATAGAGTTGAGACCACTGGGGTGACCTATAGATCCCACCATGGATCTCAGAACCACGGGTAGACGGAGCAGGATTTATCTTATTCACATGTTATATTACACTGCTTTTTATAGCCACAACAGGGGGCGCTGTCACACAAAAATGGTCCTTACTTGATGCAGGCTATTTAGGCTGTCAGTCTATAAAAAGTTATTTGAGAATGAAGAATCAAGTAAAAAGCGTACGGTCTATGGTAAAAAGCTACAACTCGGCTGGGTTGTAGCGGGGATTTTAATCCAGCCAGATCTTTTCAAGAAAACATAAGGACAACAAACCCCACATGCCAATTTACCCTGACAGGAAGCTAGTTGTTATCACAGTCGCTCTTGTTACATTTAACGTTTAATAACTTTGATGGTCCGGATAGGCCATTGTGGTTTGTTAGAACATTGTTATTATAAACATCACGTACTCATTATATCCAGTCTACAGTAAGCCTATTTGGCTACATAATGCCTAGATTATTTTTGAATATGGATAAATTCACTAACAGCATAGACATATTTGTGGTGTAAGTGCAACAAAGTTAACGGTACTAAAAGCCTACTCCCACTCAAAGACGTGCATTTAACCTTCAGTTCGCTATTGGCTCAGGCTTCTGTCCGTCAAACCTTTTGCGCACTGATTGGTCCCACGTCTCCTCGAAGTTATCGCTCTTTATGTTACCAGGGAAGTCTAAGATTTTGGAGCGACTTCTGCAAAGTGTTCAAACTGCAAGCAGGGACGCTTCATCGACACTGTGTGAGGAGAAATGGTGAACATATGAGCAACTTTGGAGAAGAAGGTGCATTCCCTAAACATGGAGCTAGAGGAAAAACCGAAATATGGTAATTATTTAAACCCCCACAGCATGCGCCTGTTCATTTGTCCTGGGATAGCAACATATGCGAATGACCATTTGGGCTACTGCGTTTTTACGCTATTTATTTCTGAGTTATTTCTGAGTTAAACTGTTATAGACTTGACAGTAATAGAAACACATACGTAAAACACATTTCTTCATATTTTTGTTCTCTGTTTACCGTGCTCTGCAACGGATCACTTTCCCTTAAAGCCCGTGTTTATAGTTTGCACGCTGCCTCTGGGGGTTCACTTCCGTGGGAACAAACAATGTGGTCACATATTTTGGCTGGAAGCTGTGCTAAAGCAGTTTGTGAGCGTGAATACAAAGGAAATTATCCTGTTATTGTCCCGGGGTTCAATGTCCTATGTGCGCTGTGCTTGTCCAGTTGCTGCCACATTCCTCAGTGTGGTATGGAGGAGCTCACCTCCCAGTTGCTATGTTTAGGGCACAGCTTATTAAAATACCATCAGGTTTATATTGTTTATATTGTTGTGCCTTTTTGGATCCCCCTTTTAAAGTCTATTTTAGGCTTCACATCATAGTCCTACTACAACTCGAGAAAAAAAAACCTTTCAAAAAAACGGATTTTTCGTATAAGAAATCTGAAGGATGATTCATTTTGTGCTTACACGCGTTTTTACAGTAAAATTAGTTTTTATACGCCCGTTGTGTAAGACGGGACGTATTATGGTATGGCGCTGTCCGTCCGTCCGTCCGTCCGTCCGTCTGTCCGTCCGTCCGTCCGTCCGTCCGTCTGTGGACACTTCAAAGCTTTGAAGTCTTTGAAGCTTTGTCTTCATGAAAGATCTGAACTCTCTTCTCAAATGTTCTGCTGCTGAAAGCGAGAACAACCCACATTCTCTGCTTCTTTGAGCTTTGACACATTAAAGCTTTGTAGTGTCTTTAAGTTCTGTTGCTGCAATCTGATTGGTGGAATTCCGATTCTAGAATTCTATATACAATAATTCAAAGTACGGGCGTATTTTGCCCCGCTGGAGGAGCTCTTGTTGTTTTTGTGTACAGCACAGACCCATTACCACAATACCTCAGCTCATAATGACTAATGTCTTCAAGTGTGTCAGTGCATTTCAGTAGAAACTGGAAAATGGAAGAAGCATATCTATTGGGAAGCGTGGGATTTCCAGTTACTCATTACTCATTTATTAATTACTTATTTTCGTGGCTCGAAACCATGTCAGATGAGACTGAATGGAGGCCCATGCTGAAATAATTTACCAGCAGATCCTTAAACGACAGGACAGATATAAGTACAAAGTGTAGCCAGGCAGGGCACATGTAATTAGAGGCTGTATTTAGAAGAGTGCAGAGTGGAACTTGGCTCTCTACAGTCTCGCCTTGTTTTCTTATTCTATCGACAACATATTTTTTTCTCCACCTGTTTTCACTTAAAAGAGCCCGGCAGTATAAAAACAAGTCCAGGTGACAAGTGTGTGCCAACGTCTCAGAGTGCATAGAGTGGGGTGAGGGAAATGTGCTTCTGACAGGATGCAGAAAGCTTGTCAAAGCAGCAGCCTCAGAATCTTCAGCGTCATGCTCTGTTAGCTGCACACAGAGAAAATTAATGATTTGAAGGACAAGAGTCTGACAAGGAATCTCACAAACTGAAGGTTGGCTACAAAAAACAGAGGTTTAGCGATTCTTCAACACAATGCTCAGAGTTAAGTTTGCTACAGCATTCACTATTATGTTGACATACACTACCAGTCAAAAGTTTGGACACACTTTTTCACTTATTTTTCTTATTTTTTTCCATGATTTGCATGGTAGATTCTCATTGAAGGCATCTATTTTTTAAACAGTTTTGGCATTTGGCCATTTCAAGAAGGTGTGTCCAAACTTTTGACTGGTAGTGTACTAGTTTCTCAACACCATTTCATATTGTTAGTTTGACTAGTGTAGTCATGGTGATATGCCCACAGTAGTCAAATGTATAGATACCCCCAAAAGTATTTGATATCAAGCTTGAAACAATATTGTGTTCCTGCAGATAAAATTACTTTATTTTAATAGATCACAATCAATTACAATTTTCACTAGTTTTATCAAGAAGAATAAACAGGTTTAGGCTACATTATGCTCTTCACTAAAAACAAAACTATTCATAACACATGTATAACATCATTTATTCATGGAAACTTGTGGTTGGCTGATAATAGCTGATGAGCATCTAATCATCTCTAGTAGAGAAGAGAGATTTGTCACCAATGTATTACACAGGCTAATTTGACGTCATCTTTTTCTTATGACAGTGCCCTTTTTTAAATAATTATGAACTTAGCATTGCCTCGACCCATTTAGCAGCCTTGTGTGTAATTTGTATGCTCTATGGAAGAAGTATAGGCTATCTGTTATCATCTTTGGTCTGATGTGGCTTCAAGACATGAGATTTGTGTGTAATTTACTTATGCAATTCATTTAATCAGTTTGCCTCACCCTACTCCACGCTAGTGTTGTCACAATACTAAAATTTAAAACTTTATTTTTATACTAAGGAATAGACTCCATGCTCATTCCAATAACACAATGATAATAAAAAATACTCTTTATTTAGAGAGTAGAATTTAACTTTCAACATTAAATGATTGTGGCTTCTTTTATGTGGTCTTACGTCTGTGTAATCCCTCAGTTCAAGTATAGGATCTTACACTAGTTCTGGTACAGCTCAAGATCATTCTAAAGCTATTCTGGCGAGGTTCATTTCTTCCCTGTTGATGTGAATTTTTTATTATTGATATTTATTCAAACCAGTATTTAGTTTTGATACTAGTTTTAGTATTGATTAGAATCAGATTTTCGATGCTTTTGACAACCTTATTCCATGCTGTGGAATGCAGTCTTTTACTTAACAAACAGACATAATTATAGCCAACGCAGCTGTTGTTTCTGTATGAAACTGTGTACTGCTAAAATTAAAACTTGTTAAGTTTCATTTCAGTAGAATCTGTAGCTCTGTAGTGAATCCCCTGAACTCATTTTGGCAGTTGAGTATAGATTGTTTTAATCTAAACAAACATGTTGAGACATGTTCACGCGTGGATAAAATGTGGTAATCTAGACATGTTTTTACAGATTCCCATGGAACTTCTACTTCCTGTGCACTTTAAATAGATATGGAGCTGCTTATAAAAACCCTACACACCCTGCCAGTGTAATGAAAGACATGTGGGCAGAAGGCGGATAGGCCACTAGCTGAAGTCTGTGTGCATAAGTTGGCTTGTAGGGATGGAACAAAGATCTCTTGCCACAAGATCTCGTGAGACAAAATTGCCACGAGATTGTGCACACATGCTGAAAATAATCCTGTGAGATTTTTTCCATGTTTTTACGTTTGGATTATGTACAAAATGAAGTTAAGTACTGGTGAGTTAGATTTCTTGAGAAGCTGTAGTCCCGAAAAGCACGGCTACAATGACAGCAAAAATGTTAAATAAAGTAAATAAAAAATGGTGAGGCCAAAGTTAGGAACTGGATTGCACAATTTATTTATTATAAAGTCAAAGTCTTGTCTGGTCTCTTTCTCATAGTTCCAATTTTGTGTCTCGTCTTGTACTGTGGAAATTGTATCTCGTATTGTATCCCCTATTGCAGGGGTGTCAAACTCATTTTGGTCCGGGGGCCGTATGCAGCCTACTTTGATCCCAAAAGAGCCGGATCAGAAAACTCAGTTCTCTCTTCAAGTTATTGTATTTTTCTCCGTGTCTCGTAGTGGTGTTTAAGATTATATTCCTCGAGCAACGCCACTTGTTCCAAACACACTGAGCACAGATTTCCCATTCACCTCTGTCAACAAATAAGAATTAGACTATTTTTCTTGGGAAATCCTGAACTCAGCATCTGCTTTTCTCATTTTTTGACATTTTGCTGATGAGGGTCACGGTCGACAGTCAAAACGATCGTCCTTTAAGAGCGTTTGGAAAGAGGAAAGTCTTCATTTGTGCTGCTCTGGTGGGAGTCGCAACGTACAGAAACGCCAGAGACGCTGCTATGCTAAACGGTGCAGAAAATTAACTGAAAAATCAGAAAATTTTAAGTATTTTACTAGAAAAATCAGCCGAGGGCCAGATTAAAGGTCTTGGAGGGCCGGATCTGGCCCCCGGGCCGCATGTTTGACACATGTGCCCTATTGGCTTGTCTCATAAAGTCTCATCATTATAGCAGGGGTTTTGCTTTTGTTTGGATAGTTTACAGTAATCTAAATAAAACATGATTAACCTGTGCTATTTTTATTTTGCTTCCCTAGCATTGTGATATTTTGGGTGTTGATGGCAATAAAATGAAGCAAGGAAATCGAGGAATGTCAGGATGTGAGATAACATCTAGTAATAGTTTAGTACAAGTTGGCTATGCTTTCATACCATTGGTGGCTGTGGATTATTAAACGCTTGGGTACTCTTTTGTACTTTGACTTGTGTAGTATTTGTTGTGCCAATAATGTCTGTGAAGCCCTATAACTTTTTGTTTTGTTGATAGTCTTCAATAACTGGCCATGTGTGAGCCAATTCATTCATTCATATATTCAGTTTTTTATACTGATTACTACAATACTGAAAGCATCATTATTTGAACATTTAAGTCCAAAGAAGGTACTGCAAACTGTAATTACACTACTCTTCCATCCAGTTTGTAGTAAAACACAGTTGTGGATGAGTTTGCACTAAATTCAGATTTGATGATTTGGGGAAAATTACCAAAATCAGTCCTACATATTGGCCCAGAAATATCAGTTATCAGAGTTATCAGTTTCTCTGGATTCTAAACAGTTGGTAGTGGAAATCAAGCATGAAAATCGATCTCTAACTTTGATTTATATGTCTGTGAACTATAGAGTGTTTTCATCTGTTCAGAAGAAATGAAGTTAAATGCGCACAGTGGTGAAAATGTGGTGGAGGAATAGTCCTGAATTGCTACAACTGTGTGCTGTGACTGCAATCCAATCTTTAGGGCGACACAGTAATTCAAAGTTACAATTTGAAGCAGCAGTAGCAGTTAGTAAATCAGTTATAGATAAGAGGCGATAGTTATTTACAAGATGAAATAGACTCCACACAGAAACACCTCATACCACCTCATACTGCGAAGTGATTGAAGATTCTGTGACGTGAAAAGTGCTAACCATGAATGAATACATGAGTACAACAAACTACTGCTAGTGGAAAGCAATTTCCATAATAAGAATAACATATGCTTTATTACTGTGATTGCAGAGGGAGCAGCTGTTGTGATGAATCATTATTATCATTCTTGGGAGTCAAATTCCATCACTTACAGAAGCTCTGTGTTAGAAACTGAGGACTGACAGTATTCCACTTTTCTTTATTCACGGCCAAGATTATAAAACAAAATGGGATGGAAAATTTCACTCATTCCATTTGAACGGAGCCATCTGGAAAACACATTGGTGCGCTTTATTCTATTTATTTCTGACAGTAACAAAAGGGTATTTGTTTAACAGAAGAAGTTTCCCTCTGTGTTAAATACATGTTTGATGTCTAGTAAAACTAAATACTGGTCTGTAATATGAATGTGACCTTTGCTATTATATATAATCCAGAAACTACTATTCTACTGTTCAAAGTATTTCTAATGTGAACCTAATATTATCAAAGTAATGTCATTTTGCATGGATATACAAAATTACGGGTTCGATCCCCGGGTCGCCCGGGCCTTTCTGTGTGGAGTTTGCATGTTCTCCCTGTGTCTGGATGGGTTTCCTCCGGGCACTCCGGTTTCCCCCATCAACTCAAAACATGCAGCACCCCTATGAACTAACAACAAGGACCATGATGTCCACCCTCCTGTGGGCTCACCACTCACAGAGGGGTTCATAGGGGGGGTCAGGTGCATAGTGGACTGGGCGGCAAACAGCTGCCCCCGCGACCCAGCCGAATTAAGCGGGAGAAGATGGATGGATACAATTATTAGATTTATTAGATTAAAACAACACTCAATATTTTAATACATTTGTTTTTGAGTGAGATTATTTTGAAGAAACAAAACAATTAAGAGCAACTTTTAGCTAAGGCTAAAGATATAGCCATAGAACTACATCCATGGATATACCTTACTGCTCATTTTCAGACAATCCGCACCTGAAGTTGTAAAATGAGAAAGATAATATTTGCTTGTAGAAATAGTAGCACCTATGCACATATTTCCAATCAGCATTGCAGATAATAAACTTTTTCTGTTGCTAGGTTTCAGTCGACATCACAACTTTCTATAGGGCATGTAATATTTCATAAAAATGGGAGGCGGCTAGCTACTTATGTTATAATATAGCAAGTTCTGGGGTTGAGTCACTAGCAGAAATGACCAGGTTCAACATCTGTGAATTTAGCTTGTGAAAACTGGCCCATCTGGAAGAATAAACTTATCATGTTCTAGATCTGGATCTGAAAATCACCAACAGAGGGCAACAGAGGTTGAGAACATAGGGTGAGAAAATACTTCTAGTTTTTCCCTAAAGACAGATAAACATCTTTCATACCTTGTTCTTATTGCTCAGCTAATCTCTTTCCTGCTGCCTTATTGGTGATATCTCCCTGTTCTGTATTGTTAATTATTGGTCCTTGTATTGCAGTGTATAATTTTGTAATCGGTTGTGGTTCAGATTGGAAGCAAACAGCAGCAGTTTATTTCAGACTGAACATTGGGGGAAGTGCGGGGGGTGGAGCCTAAAGTGGACGGTGTAGAGCTCTGTAGTCAGACAGGTTGGACTTGTTCTTGCCTTCACAAAACCCAAGTATCCCATTCCTTTCCACTTGCACAGGCTAAAACACCAAGGAAAAAGCAGGCCAGAGTCATTTTACTCCAGAAAGAAACATGCCAGAGGAAGGAGGAGAATACTTTGGAAAACATGGTAACTACCTGTTTTTCTGTTTAGACTTGTTAGTTGATGATTGGTGGATGTTGTTGTAGCCCAAAGTTGTTCATTGAGGCTGTTTACGTGCAGTTTACCTGTAGCGATACTGTGAAATGGGTGTGTTGTATTGAACCTGTGTGTGTGTGAGAGTGTGTGTGTGTGTGTGCGCGCGTGTGTGTGTGTAAGAGTGGGACTGATTATACAGGTGTGTAGCTCTTACTTATCAGCAAAATGAGACTAATGTTACTTGCTATAGATAACACTGCTGCACATTATAGTGAAAGGTACAACTGCTGTTTTGAATCTAAACATAGACCTTTCTTGAACATTTTTGAACAAGCTTTTTCAGAAGTTAAATTATTATTATTATTAACTAGGCTTAGTAGATTGAGCACAATGGCATATATTGAGAGCGCAGTTAATGTATTGTTTTGGGAAGTGACTGTCAAGTGCTTGCTACAGTGTTTTCACAAGAGACTGTATACATAATTTATGCAGAGATGATATCACCGAGATGAACCTGCATTTTAACCCAAGGGACCATGAGTAGTACTTCAATTTTCAAAACAAAATAAAAATGCAAAACTTCACTGCCGCGTGCAGCAAAATCTTAAAGGTTGTAACTTTTCTGATGTAGTGTCTGCCGCCTGCTTGAGAAGATGTGATTGCTTTGCCTGGAATGTTCCACAGTATGACATTAAATGTATATATGGAGACAAGAAGGAGATGCCAACAGGTAAAGATATGGGTCAGATCTATAAGCAAGCCCGTTCAGTTTAGATGATTTAGAAAAAACATGCACCTGCAAGATAGATTAGTTTAAAGCTATACTGTGGATCATTTCAGGCAAAACCATAACTTCCCATCAGAAAAGTTTCATAGTGAACCTTTTTATTTCAAGTTTGATCAGTTGTGATTTTTGTACCATACAGTACCCTACCCTTCAGTTTGTCAGCCCATCTTATTACCTCGATATCATGTATGTTCTGGAGTTTTGGACTGCTGTAGTAACATGACTGCAATCAACTTAAAAAAAAAAAAGATTTCCCTAAAACTACAAATAGTCTGCATGCAAATCCACACAGCCATTTGCATGGACAGTGCATACTCTCTGCAGTGACCTCAAATGTCCTGCAGGAAGTTTAACATCGGCTAAAGCAAAACATAAGCTCGCACAGCCCCTGTTATAGCCCCTGCTCCTCTGTGTAGCATTGTATCTGCTCCGTGCACTCCAAATGCTTTTATTGTACTTGGATACTTTAAGGAAGCTTAATGGACATTGAGGAGCTGAATGATCTTAATTCACCATCCTCTATCTTGCTTCCAAACAGTTAATCAAATGATATAAAGTAAATAAATAAATGTCCCTAGTCTCTACCCACTTAGCATGTTCCTTCCCAGGGTTCCTTGGTGGAGTCAGCAGGGAGGAATTTGCAGGGTTGCCAGGCGTGTCTCCCTTCAGGGAACAGGCATCTAACTGAAGAATAGGAGGAACGGGGGGAAGCTGTGAGCTAAATGTCACTCATACTATTTTAGGAGTATATTTTGTAGAGACCACTCCTATTTGATATGTTTGGCAGTGTGGCTATGAACTGTATCATATTATCACAGTCATCTTTTCTCTTGTCTCATAGGTGAGCCGAGGAAGTATGACCCCACATTCAAAGGCCCCATTCAGAACAGGTAAGTCCAGCATGTACGGTCTGGTATGGTATGCTTTTATTTGGACAGCGGCAATGCACAACAATACATTAACCATAACAAAAGTCATAAGATAGAGATGCTGGTGCCAGATGGTGGTTATAGCATGAATGCTAATTCATACCTGTAGTCACTGAGCAGGTTGGTGAACTGAAAATATAGATTCATTCTATATAGATAAACTGACCACAAATAAATTAAACAGATATTACCTAGCATCACATTGTTCAAATACTGTTCTAAAAACCATAATGCGGACATGCACATTAGATGTTTGTATAATCAATTTTTTGAAAAGCTATGTTTTTTATTTAAGACGTTTTGCAGCTCATCCAAGCTGCCTCTTCAGTTCTGGTCAGATTGCAGGTGGACACTGCCTTATATCTGCCTAAAGGGAGCAGCTAACTACACTGAAACCACTTTGAAACTAACCCACCTAATTGTTTCTGTTTGTTAGCTAGGTCTATTGAACTGCACTAACTGTGCCTGAGTCATATTAGCATAATCATTCCAGCCCCTGATGGGTGATTTCACAGCTCTGAGCATACAGGCTATCACTATTCTTTTGTTTGACACAATTGTTGGATGATCTGTGAAATGTATGTGATCAAAAAACTTATGTCCATTTGACAGAATTGAATTTCTCCTTTGCAATAGCCATGCACATTAGCACATGCACCTGTTCCTGCTCCCCTTAGCCCTTTCCCCCTCCTTCTAGGCTCTACATATACACACACATTTTCTGTATTCTCCTGATCATTCAAATCACATTCATCCCTAATGTGTTCAAACTTTTTTAGATAGCAGCTACGTCTCTGTCAGACGTGAAAACATTTGAAAACCAGAATAGCATCTCTGTTGGCAAATAGTTCTAATGACTCAACAGGGGAAAAGGTTATGTGACATTAACTTTGCATAAAAACATAAGCTGTGCTGGATTTGTCCACAATTGTGTCACAGCATCAAAGAAACTGTCAGTGGATTTAGCAAACACTTACAGCCTTTTTTTGACCAGAAGAATAAAAAAACAGACTGGTTGGTTGTGTAAAATGTCAGTCATTTCTACCTTACGGTTGGATTTGTTGTCTTGATTAACACACTGTACTGTGAAACAATACTGAGGAAGAAATACCCCATTTTAAAAGTCTTAAAATATCATAATAAATGAATGAATTAAACTTTATTTTAAGTGTCACCCATTTCTTAACTTTGGCGACTAATGCTAATTCAAGCCCTCATAGTCAGTCTGTGCGTCATAACGAAAAAGTTCTGTATAAATATATAAACATATTGAGTAGGGCAACTGTGCTGCAGGGGAGCTCAGTGACTCATCCGTATATCTACAGGCAAAGGCAGCTAGTCTCAGCACTTTGTTGTTGTCACTTTCTGTCAAAGAAATTTTAAACTGCCAAAAATCTGCCAAATAGAAAACGGTAATAAATGGTGGTGTAGTTTTATTTCTTTATTTTCCTGTTCCATTGCAGGGGCTGCACAGACATTGTGTGCTGTATCCTGTTCATTTTGGCCATACTGGCCTATGTCGCAGTTGGGATACTGGGTAAGGCAGTGCTCACAAAGTTCTTCAGTCAAACTAATGACATAAGACATTAGTCTAGATCCATCACTGACATTTGTTCTTTGCTGATTGGCAGCATGGTCCCAGGGAGACCCCAGGAAGGTGATCTATCCCACGGACAGCCGAGGCCAGTTCTGTGGACATGCTGGCACTCCCCTCGAGTGAGTAGCTAAAACTGACCCTTACTCTTTAACTACTCTCTCTGAACATGTGTTTTATTGGTCTATCAGGAAGAAGCCATATTTGTTCTACTTCAACATCATGAAGTGTGCCAGTCCCATGGTGCTGCTGGAGTTCCAGTGTCCTACTACACAGGTCCATTTTTAATTACTCATTGCTTAAGTATGTCTGTCGAGTAAATGTACATTAGAATGCATCAAATACAATACAAACATTAAATACTTGGGCATATTTTTTTCTTTTGTGTTTTTAGTTACCATTAATTTATGTGTTAGTTTATCATTTATTTTCATTTTTGATTACTATACTATGGACTTAAATTTCATTTGAAACATGTTTTTTTCCTAGATGTGTGTAGATAAGTGCCCAGACAAATTCATGACCCTAGTCAAAGCCTACTACAACCAAAAGGACTTTGACTACTACAAGAACTTCTGCAAAGAGGGTGTGACCAACACCATGGTATTTCAGCAGGCTTTCACACATTTGAAGAAACTAACTTAAAGAACGTTTATTTGTATAGTAACTACCTTTTATCTTCCAACATTTCAGGGTGTACCAGAAATCCTTAAGCAAGGTCTATGTCCTGCTATGCTGACCCCAAGCATGCCATGTAAGCTGTTTTATTAACATGAATCTGTATGTGAGATTACTGGTATTTTTACTTTTATATATACTTTATCTTCTCTTTTTGTGTTTTTTCAGTCACTCGTAGGTGCTTCCCTGCTTTGGGGAAGAAAGGAGGGGTGATCACCGTGGGTAACACCTCCCATTTTGATGACGGTACAGGAAAGATGAGAGAGGCTAAGGATCTTGTAGATGGTGTCAAGTAAGTCAAATTGTGTCATCAAGAATAATTTATTGAAATACATCCAGTAATAATCAATGTATTCATTGTTTGAATAGAATAGTAAAGAGTATTATGCTCTTCCAACATGCCATAACAAGTTATGCATATTTCCAAGCTGATTTTTAATAAACTGCAAACACGCATCCCACAGGAATGCCACCATTGTCATTGAGGCTCGTCAAGTTGTGATGAAAATCTTTGAGGACTATACCCATTCGTGGTACTGGATTTTACTGTAAGTTTAAATAAATAAATTTAATAGTAATAATGCTTTAGATTTATATAGCGCTTTTTTGGACACTTACATTATGACTGATGGTTAAGGTGCCTGAAATTCACTTTCTCTTGTGTCCTGGTTTGAACCCTTCTGTAGCGGCCTGTTCATTGCTATGCTCACCAGCCTGCTCTTCATCGTATTACTACGTTTTCTGGCTGGCATCATGGTGTGGATTATGATTGCATTGGTTATACTGGTTATAGGATATGGTAAGATTCTAAAACATTTTTGCGCAAACATAATAGAGTAAGGGTTATTAAGTTTGGGTTGACTTGACAATATCCTCTTCTGCTGTTGTGTTGTTGGTTTGTAGGCATCTTCCACTGCTACATGGAGTATGCAGCGCTGAAAGGAGAGCCAGGTGCTAATGTGACCATTCAGGATTTGGGCTTCCAGACAGACTTCTCGGTCTATCTCCAGATCAGACAGACCTGGCTGGCATTCAGTATGATCACATAATATGAATAAACATGACCATTAGAACACATTTATTTCTAAACATAAATATTGATACGTGTGTTTAACAGTGATCATCCTGGCCATTGTGGAAGTGATTATCATCTTGCTGCTCATCTTCCTCAGGAAGAGGATCCTCATCGCTATAGCTCTCATCAAAGAGGCCAGCAGGTCAGACATGTGCTGGAATATGGAAAACTCTATTGTGTTACTTTCACTTGGATAATACACATACTATTCACCATAGTTCAACATCTAAACTTGGTGAAGATTTGAAAGCACTAATTTTTTTTAATAGCTACTTTGATAACATTTTTGTGTGTAAAATCTTCTTACAAATTAGGGGTTGAATGAAAGTCAAAATCCACCCAAAATGAGGGGAAATTTTCACCACTGCAGTTTGACTGTATTTTACTTGTGTTTTACTACAGAGGGAGCCAAATCCTCAGCACATGCTGTGTTTTTTTCTCTTAAGAATCATATATAAGCAAAACAAGTTTGTCCAAGAAAAATGAAACCAAATTCTCACACAAACGGCAATTCATAAGTCAATATCTGGCTGTGGAAAAAAACTATCATGTCAGAATCAGGATATTAAAACACATTTTGTGTTGCTTGTTTTTCCAGAGCCATTGGTCATGTGATGAGCTCCCTCTTTTACCCACTCTTCACCTTCGTCTTGCTGGCTGTGGTCATCGCTTACTGGGCAGTCACTGCAGTGTATCTTTTTCACACCAAAAATATCAAACACATTAATGTTGCAATACTCTTATGTATCCTTGACAGAATAAACCAGGTTCTTGTCTACTTCCAATCAGCCCGTGTACAAAGTGTTCAACGAGTCTGCATGTTCACACTCTAGAGAGACATGTGAACCAGCAGTAAGTATAAAGCATATTCATTCTTTTTTTAAGTCTGAAAATAAAATCTTGATATTATTATCATAATATCATAATTTCAATCCTCATTTCAGAATTACTCAACA
The DNA here is from genome assembly GCA_030686955.1 of Odontamblyopus rebecca. Taxonomy (NCBI): domain Eukaryota; kingdom Metazoa; phylum Chordata; class Actinopteri; order Gobiiformes; family Gobiidae; genus Odontamblyopus; species Odontamblyopus rebecca. The sequence goes on from CM060667.1 coordinate 27,359,816, forward strand.
AGTCTTATGAAAACAGAGTGTCCAGACTCTGACTGCCTTTTTGCCTTCTACGGAGGGGAGACAGTTTACCACAAGTACCTGATTGGGCTGCAGTTCTACAATGTCTTCCTATTCTTCTGGTGCGCTAACTTTGTCACAGCACTGGGGCAGATGACTCTGGCCGGGGCATTTGCTTCATATTATTGGGCCTTTGTCAAACCAGATGATATGCCTGCCTTCCCCGTATTTGCCTCCCTGGGAAGGTCCCTCAGGTGGGTTTGAGAGGGTTTGGTAGTTGTTTTTATTAAGAATAAACATTCATACTTACTAGATTTTGTAAATATGTCAGGATGATTCAGCTTGTGCATTGTCAAGACAACAGAACCTAAAAATAGCAAGGATTTGGCAAAGCTACTCTGTACTTTTTATATGAAGTTGCATGAGTTTTATCTTCAGTCCCCACAGCTTCTCACCATTTAGTTTACACATATCTGTTTTTGCAGGTATCACACAGGCACTCTTGCATTTGGCTCTCTCATTCTCTCCATCATTCAGATCATTAGAGTGCTGCTGGAGTACCTGGACCACAAGCTCAAAGGTTCGCTATTCTACTGTTATGTATAAAACAAAAATAAAACATCCTCTGTCAATAACTAATGCTTGTTTGATTAATTACAGGAGCCCAAAATAAGTTTGTCAAGTTCCTGCTGTGCTGCCTTAAGTGTTGCTTCTGGTGTTTAGAGAAATTTGTCAAGTTTCTCAATAGAAATGCTTACATCATGGTAAGTGACTTCAACCTGTTTTATGAAACCACACAACCTCTGTAACATTTACATGTAATACCTCTGTTTGCCCACTAGACGGCAATTTATGGTAAGAACTTCTGCACTTCTGCCAGAGATGCCTTCCTCCTCCTCATGAGAAATATGATCAGGTTGGTGATATTAAATTAATATAGCATAGTCCAGTATATAATAATTTAGTATACAAACATGGGACTTTTTTGTGGTGTTGCAGGGTTGCTGTACTGGACAAAGTCACAGATTTCCTCTTGTTCTTGGGAAAACTCTTAGTTGTCGGCCTTGTTGGTAAGCCCATTTCTAAGTTTATGATAAGAAATACGGCTGATATAAATAACATTTAATAATGATTTAATAATTAATCATGATTCTGTTGCAGGTGTCTTCAGCTTTTTCTTTTTCTCTGGGAGAGTCAAGGCCTTTGAGAACACAGCTCCCAATTTGCACTATTACTGGGTGCCCATTATAGTAAGTCATTTTCTTACATTATGGGCAGTGCTTCTAAAAGCTATGGGGACTGTGCAAAGAGACTGACTTTTTCCCTCACTGATTCTTTCTTGATGTCCCAATTATTTCGAACTTTTTATTATGGAATTTAAAAAAACTCTAAATAAGAAGAGAAATCTATACCACAAATATTTTGGAAAAAAGATAAATTGTCTTTCAAACATACATTATATATTTCTAGTTGATTAAATTGTAAGTACAATTGTTTGGCAAACAGTGCTGTAAACCGCATTTTTTGTTAGTTATTCCTGAGTCAAATCTGTGTGTGTCCACAGACGGTGGTGATTGGCTCCTACCTGATCGCTCATGGTTTCTTCAGCGTGTACTCCATGTGTGTAGACACTCTGTTCCTGTGTTTCTGTAAGTACTGCTGCCCATTCACTTCATTATCCTCCACACAGTCACACTATTAACACTGAAACAATTTAACGTAAACTTTATCAGAACCTTATGCTCACTTTGCTCGTGGTGTTGGGCTGTAACTAATTCTACTTCGCATGGATATTTTCTGCCACACATTTTTGCCATTAAAGATAACAGGCCTTAGCTTTCAGTATACAAACCTTTGAGTATATTTGGAACTGTTACATTGCTTATTGGTGTCTTGGCTTTGCTTGCTATTTGACTGTCTCTTTTTGTCTCTTTCCCCCTCCTTTCCTCTCCCTTTTTCCCACTGATCCTGTAATATTCCTAACATTCCTATTCACTTCAAACTTGCACACACTTCACTCCGATGCGCTTCTAAGGCGAAGACTTGGAACGCAATGATGGCTCAACTGCCAGGCCATATTACATGTCGTCCACTCTGCGCGAGATCCTGTGGAAGAAACAGGCCGAAGACAGCGAGGGGGGAGATCAGGCCAAGCTACAAGAATAAGGACTTCAAAGGATAAAACTGTTTAGACTTTATGTATTGATCTATGCTCTGATTAACACATTGAGCTGGAAAAACACCCATGATGCCTTAAAGGACTTTTTGAATTTCATATTTCCGAAATGAATTTTTGTGAGCTGCTAGAACGCACAGTCCAAACAAAACTATCCTAGACAAACGAATCACACATACACACAACATACTTCATCAATATGACTAGAATTTAAAATGGCAGACACAACTATGTAAACAAAAATTCAATACATACTTTTTCTTGAAAGTAGTTTCCAATGACTGAAATCATGTGACTGAAAGTAATGCTGAAAAAGTCAACAAGCCTATTCAAGAGCGTTAAAGATGCACTATGGAACCTTTCTGGCACAGGGTCCGCTAAGGTATTTTGAACACCAAATACTGCAGAATATTTCCTCCACCAGAAAAGTTACATATATCTATAATATCTGAAAAAAGGCGTATGGTACAGTCTTGTGTAGAGTTGTCATGGTGAAGACTGAACTGAACTTGTCGTCGGCTGAACTCTGCCTTTTTACACATAATTTTTATGAAACTTGAAGCCGCTCTTGTGCCTGTACTCTTTCAAACCTACATGCACTTTATAATGAGCTTGAAGTCATTGTTTGTACTCATTTTTCTATGTAGAACTTTTGGTACTTTCAAACACGTGTATTACTGCGACTTAGACAAACTTTATTGATCTACAAAGGAAATTATTAAGACAAAACTGTAGTTGTTATGGTTACTGAGAGTGGACAAACCTGTACCCTGCTATCCCTGGGTTTCAGAGAGATGTAACCCCACCACCTCGTTGTCATAGCAATTAACAATTTAAGAAAATGTATCTTTCAAAGGGTCATTAGTCCTCAAATGTTGGCAAAACAGGAAGTTGAAACCCACGGATAGAGCCCATAGACTGTAATAGAACCATTCATTGCCTGAGAATTTTTCTTTTGTACACTATGGATGCCAAATACAGTATATATGACAAAGAACATTAAAATATTGATCCCACATATTGTTCTTTAATATTTTCAGTATGTATGTATTCTATAGTGCTTCCAATAAAATGGCCTATAAACCTAATGGATGAAATATAAACAAAATATGTAAAATTTTCTTTTTCTAAATGTGTAAATCAATGTTTGCTGTATCTGATATCATTTACAAGCAACGAAATAAAGTTGTATGCATGTTTTTTTTTCCTCAGTGGAGGATCTGGAGAGGAACGATGGCAGTGCAGAGCGGCCGTATTTGATGCCAGAAAGACTTCGCAAAATCCTCAAAAAAAAGAACAAAAATGAACCAGCCCAATAGAACAGTGGAGAAATGGATCACTTCCCACTGCCTCAGGTGACAGTCTTGTTACAACCCAAAATGGCCTCCATGTTAGAAACTGGCACTTGTGCATTGGACACTAGACTTTATACTCTTATTTATACAAAAATTACACAACCCAGGTCTGTTTTTAGTTGTATATTTTTGTAATGGTTTTTATGTTACATGAAGGTTAGTTATGTATATGTTAGTTTTGTTTTGTTTTTTCAATTATGCCAGATTATCTAATATTTTAAATGCATGTTGTTACCAAAGCCTTGAACTAACATCAATGGACCATGTTGTCCACCCTCCTGTGGGCTCACCACCTGCAGAGGGGTTCATAGGGGGGGTCAGGTGCTATGAGTATTGGGCAGCACTTTGCCCCCGCGACCCAGCCGGATTAAGCGGGAGAAGATGGATGGATGGATGGACCAAAGCCTTTATTTACAGATTATAGTTTATCATATGTAGTATAGCATTTTATTGACAGTGTTGCTATAGCTACAAGCAGAATGACAGGTTTAATATTATTTTTTTTAATGTGGCTTTATTCATGTTTTTGGAATAAATAATTTTGTACACAATTTGTTGGAGTAAAGATAGTATTTGTTGAAACAATTAAATGGATGATGTAGACTACAGTAAAATATATAATTCATTGGCTATATTTGCAGCAGTGCAGGGGAAGTAGCTGAAAATGAAAATTTAATAGTAAGCAAAATGAAAAAGTAATCCTAGCATAAGCAATCATAGCAAAGTGAAATTCCAATAACTTGAAAAAAAATATTTGACAACAGAAACCCTTTGAGGACCCTGAATTTGTAGAACATTTTTGTATTGAGTTACTACTTCTACCTCTGATATTTTCCTCCGTTATCTGTGTATTTCTTAACACATGCATCTGCTGATAAGAGCTTCACTTCTGAATCAGTCTGCACAATATGTCCTGCACCACTGCATTTCACCACAAGAGGGAGTGCAAGTGCAAAGGTCAAAGATGTGCGCTGGAGCTTGAGAAGTGTGACTGCTGTGCTGGTTTTATGTAAGAGTCACCGGACTCCAGGTGAAGGACGCCAATTCTCAGATTATGATCACCACTGATAAACTGCATACCACTATCATGTTGTCTTCTAACATTTGTGTCATGCAAGAGAAGAAATTTACTTTTGCTTTGCTTCTTAAAGCTCATGACTGGTTATATTTATGTATGTATGTAATATTTATTTGACGTTTAGTTCCCTGCTTGTAAAGTGCCCATGCATTTTGAATAGATTTTTGTGAATTTGGAACTAGTAGTATGTAAAATATGATGACTATTAACCATGAGCATTAAACATGAGTACTATCTCACAAACGGAGTAATGATTAAAAAAAAAAAAATACATGGACAGTCAAAAATAATAATAATAATAAAAACATTTAAATACATACATGATACGCGACCCAGCTGGATTAAGCGGGAGAAGATGGATGGATGGATGGCATGATACATATGTGCAGTGGCATGATACATATGTGCAGTTCTTATACAGGTGCCGAAAATCCCACAATTTGTGGGTAACAAGTTGAGTGGTAACATTAAGCCAGTCACATGGGTCCAAATAAATGTACTGTAGGTCTGAAAGAGCTCCAGGTTTAAAGGTCCAGTATTACACAAAATTCCCTCTTGTGAGCTTTAATCCAGGTTATAACAATTGTTAAGTTACCTCCTCAAAAACTACCTGGAGTTGTGTTTTGTTTCATTCACACGTTTGAGTAATCCTGCATTATTAGTCTGTCTACATCTCCAAAGTTCAAATGCATTGCTTTTGATGTCACGAAGTGGTAGTTTTCAAGTTAACAGCTATGTTGTACCTTTTGTTTAGTAGAAATGAGCAATTCCATGGTTGAAATTGTCCAAATGATGCTAGTGAAGTTATATGGAGATTAAAAGCATATCATTTAACAAATGAGAAGCAGCACTGGGCAGCAGCAACAATCACTTCATTCTATTTCTTTTTCTTAGAAAATGCTTCAGACTCATGCAAATAAGCACTTTTCCAACTTTCAAATATAATGAAATATAATGCTATGGCGTTAATAATAGTCACTTTTCCCTTGCTCCAAAAGCTGCAGTCAAGTTGTCCTCTCCTCTAATATGATAAAAACATTTATTTGCGTCATATATCCTTAAGTACTATTTTTCCCCTGCATTTCCATGGAGAATAACTTGACAGTGAGAACTCGGGTCAAGAGGCAGACCTTGGTACAGTCCTTGGAAGTGAATAGTGTGCATTTGATCCAGGCAACGGTAACTTAGGCAACACACAAAAACGCTCACAGGCTTTTAACTGTACCCTGAGAAAGAATCCGTGTTATTTGTAAATGTTTTTGCATGTAGGATAGAATAGACTGCTGCTTTGTACAGAATGCCTGTTAGTCCATAGCAATGCATTAGGAAGCCTTTCACATGTTTGGTTAGCATGATAATCGATGTCATGTATTATGTCACCAGGCTATGTTCAATACACAGTATCTCACTTGTTATACAGAGAAAGCCTGTGACCAACTCAATTATCGTTGTTTCTGGACATCTATTGTCAGACAGTTTGATCAAAAGGCATTTATTCCATTAAAATAAAGGTCTACTTTTGTTTATAGTAGTTGTTTTGTAGTGTTTGTATAAATGTTTAGCCTCATCACAGTTTTTGTACATTCTATAGACTTACTAGGTTATTCTTAAACCAGCTTTAAAAATCTGTACCCAATTTTCAACCTTAAAGGGCCCACATTAAGCTATTTTCTGATCTGTTATAATGTTTCCTTATCACAAACATATCTGGAGTTGTTTTTGGTTCATTCACATGTTTAGCATACAGACCCTGCATATTTAGGCAGAATTCTTCTCTTTAAACAGAAAACTGTCCCACCTTGTGATGTCATGTGGTGAAATAGGAAGCGTTCCAAAATGTTTTTAAACTCCATACAACTTTATTTAAATCATCCAAATGATTCAAGCCCTGGAATTGCCAATGTCTATTGAACAAAAAGTGAAAGGTGCTGCTAACTTTAAAAGTACCACTACAATGACATCACAAAGTGAAACAAAGCATTTTGAGCTTTTGGAGATGTAGACAGACTAATAATAAAGGATTACAAAACACAACACCAGGTATGTTTTTGATGAGATAACAACATTATAACATGGCTTAAAGCTCCCAAGGTTTGCATAAATTTGCAAATTTGCATAATATAGGACCTTTAAGTGATAAACATGTTTTAAAAAGAATTGTTTGCTTCACCCACTCTGCTTCTCTCACCTTGACAGAAAAACAACTGGGGGATAGTCACAGGAAGCTGTTTCCAAAAGGTTCTCATCTAACAACGTCACTGATTGGACAAAATAAAATGGGCCACTATGTGATGCGTTTCCATTTTGGACACGTGCACATGTTATTTTCTGTAGAGCTGATGGACTGGCTGATGGAGTATGTGATGAAATAGTTTTGTGCGTTCTTGTGAGCTGATAAAGTGGTGTCAGTCCACATTCCGTGTGGCGGTGCGGCTCTGACCTCTGAGTCGGGCCTCCTGTGCAGGCTTCACATTCCTCTGCTCTAAAGGCGCGTCGCTCAGATTCTCTCCTCACTTTATGGGCCTCACACAAGTGTTACTGAGGATGCAACTGCAATCACACATACTTAAAGACACCGCAATGAATTCATGGCCGCAATTCACAACTGTTTATTTTATTTATTTTTTTTGTTTATAAGGACAGTGTACAGTTACATTAAAAAGATGGCTGTACCAGATTTAGTATAAAACTAATTTCCATCTGTAGTCCTCACATATAAAAAACACACATTACAATACAATAAAATGGAATACAATAAAATACAATACAATACATATTTATAAAGAACTGGTATTGTGTGAGCAGGACTATCATTAATGTGAGCAAAACTGGTGCTCAAGAATCCAATTTTTGACTGCCCGTGAGAAGCAGTGGAAATCTGACATGTTCTTAAAATGATCTGGAAGCCTATTTCATTCCTTGATGGCTTTACAGGAAAAGGCCGATTGAGAGAAGGCAGACTTTATTTTAGGGACATTGCAGTCACCTCTAGACACAGACCTTAGTACTCGACTTGTTAGTTGAGAGCGAGGCTGTATGTAGGTCTTAAGAGGAGGTGGGGCGGCTGGGGAGCTGTTAGAGGCCAGATTTGAGTCTTGTAACGCTAACAACAACTAGCATGTTAACAGCACATTCCTGATTCCTGGACTAGGCTTTATAATTAGACTGACTGCACACAGCTGTCATTTTGACCTCTAGAGCCACTTTAATGTTGAAACTACAACATACATAGATCATTATTTTACATTTTGTTATTTGTAAACCACAATACTGATCTAAAATGGCTTAGTAATAGAAACAGGTCCGAAAGTTAATTGTTATATTTCACCATAGCAAACAGTAGATTTTCATTTACTTGTTTTTACTGTTGAAAAATTACTGTGACTGTTTTCAACCCTACATATTTGGCCTGGAGTTAAAATTGTCTGAATAATCACAAATAACAGATCAGTATGGGCAGGGGTAGGGGATAGGTGAAAACAGACGACACTCATGTGAAGGATTTTACAGGATTACTGAAACTCACAATAAACAATGATGAGGGAACAGTGTTATTGTTAGGTTTAGCAGAGAGGACCCCCAAAGCAGAGGCAAGACAGGTAAGTTTAAACAGTTTATTGTACAAAGCTTAAGCTGGTGGAGGTGACGGAGGCAGGCTGGAGACAGGTTGGTCTGGGAGCTGCAGAAGTGGCACAGACACGATGACCTGGAGGCAGATATGCAGGTAAGTATGGTTCAGCGAATAATACTGGAGCAGAGAGAGCAGAGCACTACCGCATGAGATGGACTTATCTGGCACTGAAGATCAGGCAGATGAGGCCTTTATACTGGATCTGATAATGAGCTGCCGGTGTGCCACTCTGCTGCTTAACTCCAGCCACGCCCCCATCACACACCAGCCCTGCACAAAACAGAAAAACACAAGGGGAGGGGGAACAACAGAAAACCAAATCCTAACAGTTATAACATTATCATCATAAAAGTTGAGTTTATGTGAGGTGTCCCCTGTACAAATAAGGCTAAATGCCATATCCAAAGCATCGCAAACCTCCAGGACAGGGTTTGTTTATTGGTCAGGGTTTGTTTATTGGTTATTTGTTTATTGGACCTACATAAAGTATTTTTCTATTCACCACCAGGTTGTGACTAAGATATGCACAGTATAAGGCATGACATGTACTTGCAATATCACACTATATGACTTAAACTTTGACTTAAAATTCGTATAATTGAGTTATTGTAAATTGTAAACATTTTATCTTAAGTGCAGCATTGATTGTACTGAATTCATGAACAGCTATTTGACTATACTCAGTTTACATATGCAGTTTGGTTCTATGATTTTTAAATAAAAGTAGGTCACTTTTGTTGTGATGCTTGCTTAAAGGGCCCATGTTACATTACTTTCTCCTTTATGTTATAATGTTTCCTTTCCATCACAAACATACCTGTGTTGTTTTTCCATTCACACATGTTTAACACACAAACCCTGCATATTTTAGGTGCATGAGTGACAGTACCTCAGGGAGCATCTGTCCACTGGTTGGCAGTGCGATTCCAACTCCCACAGATGAATGCTGTTGTTGTGTCTCTGGGCAAGACACTTAACCACCTTGCCCCTAGAATCTACGTGCAATGGTGTGTTTTTAAACTCCGCGCACCTTCAGTAAAATGATGTAAGTAATGTATGTAATCTCTATTGAACTAAAGGTAAAACATGGCTCTTAGCTTGAAAACTACTGCTTCATGACATCACAAAGTGGAACAGATGATTTTGAGCTTTGGAGATGTAGACAATAATAAAGAATTACTCAAACATGTGTGAATGAAACAAAACACAACTCTTGATAGTTTGTGCTGAGATAACAACATTATGACATTACTTAAACCTCACAAGAGTCGATTTTGCAATACAGGACATTTAAAAAGGAGGGCAATTTACAATCTAAGTGGTTTATTTAAACAACTTATTTTCAAATACCTTACATAACAGTCTCATAATGTCAAACTGTAAAAATGATATACCTTTGTACCTATAACACTTACTAACACTTAACAGCACTTACTATATATACAGGATCATAAATGTCACATAAAATCAAACTGTTCCCAGACAAAACTGACAGACCTGTTGAGAGCCTCTATAGGGGTCAAATTTAAAGCTATGGCTATGATACGACGCTATTTCTATTCACAAATGATCCCAAAGAGTAACCGCACCTATGTTCAGATAATGTACACCCCTGGGCTTGTACTGATCCACAAAACGTAATATTAGCCTACCATAACAAATACAGGTTTACTTGAGCTTTATGGTGAACATGTCGGGAGGCGGATTTCTCTTGATTCACATGACAAGACAAAGAGGATGTTTATGAACTTTGGGTAAGATAAATAAATGGGAACAGGTGAGCCTTTTTCTGCGAACTGTTTTGAGCCATATCAGATCCTTCAGAACACAAACAGTGGATTGTGAGGTCATGTGGGAAGATGGCTTTGCACGCTTAAAGTAAACAGGAATTAAGCTAAATGATAATGGACACAAACACAAAACACAAATTATTATAAGCCCAATTCTGTAACTGGTTTAAGCTGCACCATGTAACTTTTCAGGTGGAGGGTCTACCAGCTGCTTGTTTACATGGAGATGCCTTTGCTTGGCCTGAATTTTTCTGCTGTTCATCCACTGACACAGAAAGCAAGTGAGCCAATTACAGGTCAGATCTGTGCAGAGGCGACTATCCTGACAATGAGAACGCATGTTTTTAAGGTATTTCTGAACAATAATATACCAGTAATTTACTTAAAGGGGCACTGTGTAACTTTTCTAGAGAGGGTCTACAACCTGTTTGTCTCTATGGAGATGTAATGCTTTGGTTTAAATTGTCCACAGTAAGGCATTACACTAATATGTCTATATTTATTCAACTACACATTTAATGTTCAAAAATATCTTAAAAACATTCATCTTTACTGTGAGTGTGGTTTCCTCTCCACATATTTAACCTGTAATTTGGCTTGTAAGTCTCCATGGAAATTGTTAAGTTTATGGCCATAGTGGGGAACATTCTAGGCACATCTCCACGGAGACAAGCAGGTAAAGGACCTGGCATCAGACAACTTACACAGTGCACCTTTAACATAAGATAGATACACTGTAGAACATTCAAGACAAAGCAGTAACATCTCCATGGAGACAATGAGGTGGCAGAGCCTCTACCTGAAAAGTTGCATAGTGCAGCTTTAATGTCAGCTTTGTCAGTGGTTGCTTTGCTCCGCTGCAGGGGTGGACTGGGCATGCATGAGACACACAGGCATTTTCTCCCTATGATCCTGCCTTATCTGTTGCCACATCTTAGGATACAGGTTATATGAGTCACGCTGTCAGTAATATTAGTCAGTTTGTGTTTGTTTCTTACAAGCACAATCCTGTATGGAAATGATTCCTTTCCATTTGATCAGTCTCACATGTTGATAATACAGCACTACACTAAACTGCCCTGACACAGATCTGCTGACCCTACCTGACCAGTCCTCCTGTTAACATGCACTGAGGCCTTTGACTGAGATACAAAGGGGATGGAGAAATGTCGCTTCAGCAAAACCTTAATGTCTCTCTGGATCAATACAGTATCTCTCCATAGGGACTAATGATCAATTGCAATCAAGTGAAAAAGGAGGCCACACTGACGCAGGCTGCATGATGTTGTAATAACTGGAGTTTAACAAAGTGGATTTTTAAGACCAAAGTATATATTACTTTACAGACTCTCATCATGTCCACTCGTAATGAGTACACAGGTTAAGCCATTATACGATTGCACAGGAGACCGTCAAGTCACTCCACACATGACAGAGAGATTAAACCATGTGTTCATACCGTCATATCATCCATCATAAAGGTTGGGCGTCTTCAGTGTTGCAGTAATGTTGTTTGGTTGTCTTTGAAAACAAATATATATTAATAAAAAAGTGACTTTGTAGACAAAAATAGACTAAAATACAAACATGTATTTTTCATTTTGGTGTTTGCTTGGCATGAAGAAGAGCTTTCTCTTGCTTTGGCTATAATATTCCACAGCATGGCATAAAATGCATCTATCTATCATATATCTAATATATGGTTTTAAATGTCTGTTTTCATGTAATCAGTCATTCCAGAAAGTTACTGTACCTTTAATGATTTGGAGGAAACCTATTTTATTTAGGTCTATTAAGGCTTTTTCCCCATTATTGCGCCTGCAGAGTAGATGCCCCAGGTTTGGTTTGCATCAACTGAAACGAACCATGATGCAGGCCTATCCATAAAAACATCATCAAAAACTTCATTTACACACTGTAGCCTACTGCCCTCCTCCTAACACAATCTCCTCCTCTACTACTGCTTTGATCACGCTCTCTCGCAGTTTGATTCGTGCGTAAAACGTCTCCAAATCCACCTCCTCCCTTTTTGGCACCTCTCCACGCCCACTCCAGCAGAGCGCGGCCCTCCCACTATAAAACCCGCAGGATCGCCGTGTCCTGTGCCGCGTCCGTGGGGGAAACTTCTCCGCGGGTATTAAGCCCTTTTTCCATCTCCTCAGCACGGCCACTTCAAGTTCACATGCGGACACTTCACCTCACCGAGACCCGGAACCAAACTTTTATATCTGTATACGGAGCGCAAATGTAGCGTTCGCTAATTTTCTAAACAACTTCTTTTTTTTTCTAATTTTAACTTTACGCGCGTATGTAGATCAGTTTACAAGGTATAAGAAAACGATTTTATGATGAAGATGCGGCCCTAAATGGTATGAGCTGTTTTTTAAGTGGAATTTCTGCTTTCAACATTCCTGTCGAGATGGAAAGAACGCCTTAAACCAAAAAGCCACTATGGGGAAATGGGAGCTGACTATGGTAAGTAGGCTAAAAAATACATAATTGGCTATATTCTGTGAGTTTTATGAGTTCTATTGGATTTCTACTTTTTTTTTCTTCAAAATTCTGTAAAGTTGAAAGTTGTCTGAAGAATGTCAAACTGCAGAAACTGACAAGAAACTATACTGCAAGTGGGCAAAAAATAACTAAGGCTGTACAAGTTAAAAATGTATAAATCTGTCCTAATCCTTCTGTCATTTCACTTAGAATAATCTTTTCCATTTTGGCATTTTGGCTTTTTTTTTTTTTTTTTCAATTAGCGCTCAAATTGCTATTTACTATTTTATGGAATTATGCATATTTCTTTGTAGGGGTGTGCAAAAATATAGAAGTATAAATTTAGTGATATATTATCAGTATCATGGGCTACTGTATTGATATATCAACATGTTTTAGCATTTTTAATATCTTTTTGTGACCGTACAACAATTTTCTTTTGCTTATTTAGTGCAAGGAATGTTGCCAAGTCAATACACTTAATATATCCACTATTTTGATGGTTAGAATATGTATTTCATATTACCTTTGCACAAGTTGTGGTTTACCAAAGAAATATTGTTGCTAAAATGTATTTGGTTCTTAAGAAAACAGCAACATATCGCAAAGTATGTAATATATTGATTTTCGCATGTATTGCCATATCGTCAGCCATGTATCGTATATCGTTTCCAATGGTGAAGGGCCCTGCGATTCCCATCCTTATTTCTTTGTACAAATGATGATACAAATGTTGTTTTGATCCCCTAATCACGTTTGATTGCACATTTCAGAACATATACAGTATACAGTTATGCAGCTTTTTGGAACAGACCTATATATATATATATATATATTTAGTAGCCTATCAATTCTAAAAGCAGGAATGAATAAACTCCATATAAAATGAATCCAAAAACATATGAACACACACTGCATGGTCCAAAAGTGCAAGACATGCAGAATAACCAGAAAACACAATACACTGTTGTTGAACACTCGGACAATGGAGCTTGTGTGATACTAACTTAAAGCATGACTGACGAAAGCGGCTATAGAAAAAACAGCATGACAAATTCAAAGTGCCACTACTTTCTCTACATGTCCATGTGTGTTTTGTTCTCTGTGTACTTTTGCATTCACAGTTGATGAATAAGCAGTGCATGTAGGAGTCATGTTATGCAATGGAGTGGTTGTTTAAAGGGGAATGACACACTTGGATGGAGTCATGCTTGGATCTGGAGTGGCCATCTCTGAGCACCACTTAAGAATAGAGTAGGTTTTAACTCTATCACTACCACCAAGCTTGCATGTAATATAAGTATGTAAGGTGTGTCTGTTGCAAAGCCGGAAGATGATTTGTTGGTCTGTCATGATAACAAATTTTGAAGCACGATTGACCGTAAATGATAATACTGAAACTACTTTATGCCACTGATACAATAACAATAATGCAATATAATCCTAGTAAAGCTTTCTTAAATAGACATTATCAATCAAAGCCCTGAGCTGCAACTATTAAATAACAGAATGAATCAATAATTAGCCATATAAGTTACTTATTCAACCTTTTACTACTCATATGGTTTAACAAAAATACCCCAAATTTCCCCACTTTTATAAAGAAATGGTATACAGCTTTCCTATATTGAACCATATGTCGATATAGTAATAATCATGACAGACCTAACTAGTAACTATTTGGGTTGGTATTTTTTATTCTCATTGTGGAGTGTGAAAAGTCATCAAATATGCATTGAGACACAAAGGATATTTGCATGTGCTGTGCTGAGATCAAAAATCTAAACTGGGCATAACATGATACTAAATTTAGTGATATAGAACGAATACTAAAGGCTGCTGTAGCGATATTTTGTGGTATATTAAGTTGTTCATGCAACTCATCTGACATATGTTGACAGTAGCTCACTTGGTAAGAGCATTTGTCCACTGATCTGAAGGTTGGCGGTGAGTGTCTAGCACTCATGCCTCACAGCAAGGTTCAGGGTTCCATACCTGGGTCGCCTGGACCTTTCTGTGTGGAGTTTGCCCGTTCTTCCGTTTCTGGATGTTTCCTCCGGGCTCCGGGTTCATCCATCAACCCAAAACATGCTACATAGGTCCCAGGTCATTATTGTAAATGAAAAGCCATTCTCAATTGACTTACCTGGTAAAATATTGAATAAATAAAATAAAATAGAATATTGGTCTACTATTGTTGCTAATCATGTCCCATTCTGCAACTTGCCATTAAAACATCTAAAACATCTGTTTGATCGTTCAGCATTAAAGGGCCTATATTGCTCTACTTTATGATATGACCTCATCAAGAGTTTTGATTTGTATCATTCACACATACTGCATATGTAGGTTGTGTTCTTCTTTCAGACAGAAAACACTCCTGAACTCCTGTTCCACCGTGTGATGTCATGCGGTAATACAGGAAGTGCTCCACTATGTTTTTAAACTAGATACACTTCACTATAATCATTAGGGGGATTTGGAATAGCCAATCTCTACTAAACAGAAAGTAAAAGGTATCTGTAAATTTAAAAATTACCACTACATGACATCACAAGGAGGAACAGAGCATTTTTAGCTTTGACAATGTAGACTGACTAATAATAAAGGATTACTCACACATGTGACGGAAAAAAATACAACTCTAGGTATATTTTTGAGTAGTAACAACATTTTATCATGGCTTAAACTCACAAGTCCATTTTGTGTAATGTAGGCTATTTAAAATGTACAATATTTAGGTCACAGATTCAGTGGTGCACATCACACTCCTTTAATAATACATACATTATCTAACTATTCTTTTTATTAAGTTCATCTGTATTGTCATTGCCCTTCAAAATCAATCATGTGTGTCTGTGTCTGTTCATTTGCATGTTCACAAAGCCTGATCCAGATTTTCCATTGGCTGGCTTTCACCTCTCCTATTTATCTGTACTATTGAATATTCCGGAAACAACCATCAACGTCATTATAACATTGTACTGACATCAAACAGCCCCTCCTCACAATAGAAAAGTGCATCACCCTCCCAGCTATGATCTGCATTGAATATGCAGCATCTTAGTGGGACCGTTTGAACTTTTTATGTTGCTAGTCTGTGCTGTACCTAAACACACAAGTGAATTCTTAGAAATCCAGGTCTTCGTGCAAAACAAAAGATGCCTGCCTATGATAAAAAACATACGTCAGGCATTGTGATCTGGATCAAGACCTGTTTTGTGACACAGTTCTGATGCATATATTGAATGTGCTCACAGGGCATTCATTTGATGAACCATAGCAGTATGTTGGTGAATTGTTTTCAGGTGGAAATTGAAGCCATGCTGGTGCACTGCTAAATTAAAAGTGCTGTGACTAGAAACATACTGTTTTCACTGTCTGACTTGGACATTGCATGGAGGTCAGAGCAAGCAGAACTCATGAGGACTGCATGTAGTCTTTTTTAAATTGGTAAATGGCTCCATTAAACTGATACTAGTTTGAATAATGATATTGAGGTCATTAATCTACTTGTAATATATTGAATATTAATAACTATCATAGGCAAAAGTTGCCATACGTGTATTGTATTACAGAAAGCATAAGATACTGGCAGTATACTCTAATATTGGTGTAGGTCAGGGCTTGGCTTTTTAATAGAGATTTTGAAAAAAAATCCAAAATTGTGAAATAGAGGATCATTAGAAAACAAGTATACACCTGACTTTCTTGTAAAGCAGTGTTATTGTGCAATTACAATTATCAATACAAATGTAATTGAAGACTATTTAAATATAATAGCATATGGTAAGACTGAAAATGTAAAGAACTTCCCCTGTTGAAAGGCCAGCTCTCCCTGCTCTGACTTCAATTAAAATTGATTGAAATCATCCACCGTGTGCAAAAAAAATCAAGATTTTATTTTTTGGCCATATCGCCCAGTCCTTTTATAGACACATTTCTGCCATACGACAGCTATCGGGTTTGGTATAGGCTAAAGAAAAATCCATATTGAACCATTTCCACATATCATTTGAAAATGATTGCGTCTCCATCAGTACCTCATTAATCATCTGTAACAACAACTTGTATTTATGAATATTCTCAACCCTGTGTATGTATGTTGTGTGTTGTGTAGAACCCAGTGCAGGAGTGGGGCGAGGAGGTGGAGGATGGTGCAGTCTATGGGGTGACTCTGCGCCGGGAGCCTGTGCCCTCTTCAGCTTCGTGCACAGCTTTTGTCCAGTACCGCACGTGTAAAGTGCGTCGTCTGAAGGCCGCAAATCTAAACCAGCTGATCAGCCACCTCCTGGAGCCTGAAAACCAGGACCAAGACTACAGCAAGATCCTCCTGTCCACCTACCGCACCTTCACCTGTCCCTCCACACTGATCGAGCTGCTCTTCCTCAGGTACTCAGAAAGTGTATTTTGTTTGTTTAAAGTGTGTATTTTTGTTTGTTTAAAGGTCCCATATTCCACTATTGTCTGATCTGTGTTCAACATGATCAAACATGTTTAACACACAAACCCTGCAGATTTAGCCTGAGTTCTTCTTTCAAACAGAAAATACTCTGTTCCACCTTGTTTCCATGTGGTGATACAATGTGTTTTAAAACTCCATACACCTTCACTAGAATCATTTGGATAATTTCAGCCCTGAAATTTCCAATCTCTAATAAACAAAAGGTAAAAGGCAAATATTACCTTGAAAAGTACCACCACATGACATCACAAGGTGGAACAGAGCATTTGCAGGTTTGGAGATGTGAACAGACTAATAATAGGAGTTACTCAGACATGTGTGATTGAAACAAAACACAATTTTGTGTGATATAAGACCTTTAAAGATAGAAATGCTATATTATTTGTCAGAAATACACTCTAGGATGTAGCAGGCTGGGCCATAGATCCAAACCATATTGATGTCTAGTAGAGCTGGGCGGTATGACCAAAAATTGATATCACGGTATTTTTTTAAATTATCACGGTATCACGGTATTTAACGGTATTTTTGTCTTTGGCTAAGTGGAGTGTGATAGAGTTGGTAATATCATTCCAACGTTTGCTTTTCTTGTCATAGACGGTCCCTTTAGACGGACAATACGAAGATTGCATGAAAGTAAAATCTGCATCTTCTCCCCAATCTCTGCATAACGTTGGCAGTGCAGCACAAAACACTACACAGACGTCCCTGGTAGGCGCGTTTGCTAAAGGGACCGTCTGTGTGGTGTTTTGTGGCGCGGCCCATTTTTCGGGGGCGGGGTGCGCGGGCCGCGCTCGGTATAATGGCCCCGCGCACCCCCACCCCGAAAAATGGGCCGTGCCCGGGCGAGGGGGTGAGGAGCGGGGCTCCGCGCACCCGCGCTCTCGCTCGAGCGCGGCTCCGTGCACTCCCGCTCTGCGCTCTCTCGCCCGGGCGCGGCTCCGCGCGCTCCCACTCTCCGGGGGGGGGGGGCCGTGTCGCGGGGCACTGCGCGGACGGTCCCTTTGGCGGGCGCGCACCACTCAACTCGCTATCCTTACCTGGCTTGTTGGCTTGTTTGGTGTAACACTGAAAAACAGCCCCCGCTCAATCTACCGCTGTGCGACGTTCCGCCGCTCTGTGTTGCCGACATATGCGCGCACACACGGTATGGCGGTAAATACAAAATTCATATCATAAAAATAAAAATTACCGGTATACCGGTTCAAACGGTATACCGCCCAGCCCTAATGTCTAGCACTAAATCTTTTTATTTATTGATTTATTTTTGATAGGGACAGTAAAACAAACATAGATTAACATGATTGTCTATGGTAAATACACATACACTTTCTCATAACAGGGTCTCTTTCCTGCACTGAACCCTGTGTAAACAAGTACATTTAGCCCCAGAAACATCTTAAATTGAGTCTCTAAAAGTCAAAACAACTCAAATTACATAAAAAATCCCGAGCAGACCCTGAGAGAAACAAATTCAAGATCGTTCTAAAACTGTTCAGGAAAGGGTTTTTTTCTTGTATCTAGGTACTGATTTTTTTCTGATACCCCTATTGACTGTTTGCCGCTGAACATTAAAAAAGTCATAATTGTCTTGTACTGTTTTGCTTTCCTAACCCCCCTTCCTGCCATTATTCTGTATATAACCAGCAACTCTGGTAAAATTGGCAGGAAATCAACGCAATAGCTCAAAATAACAAGTGACTATTTTTACTGTAGCATTTGGTCTCTTTTGCTACATCCTGACTGTGCATCCTGACAGTGCACCTCCTGGCTTAGATGTAGTAATAATTGTGGTTTGGCAGGTGCCTATTACCGGGCTATTACCATAACAGCTATTATCTTCTCTGTGGTCCAGACTGTGGGCGCTTCACAGTAATTCCAGTCATACCATAAATAATAATTAAAGCAAACGCCATAATAAGTATGTTTATTGATAATTTCTGCATGCTTTTCACTCTTTTCATTACAGGGACAGTGCAGCGACAGATCTGGACAATACAAACGGTTACAGCAGGTAAGCTACTGAGTAAAAAATATCATTAAAACTGCTACTTTGCAATGTTTCATACTCTGGAATTGTCAGCCTTTACTAAACAAAAGGTAAAAGGTAGCTGTGTGAACTACCACTACATGACATCACGACGTGGAACAGAGCAGTTTGAGCTCTGTTGTAGACAGATTATGAATATGTGTGAATGAAAAAAAAAACACAACTCCAGGTATGTTTTTGATAAGCTCACAAGAACCAATTTATGTAGTATAGGGCCTTTAACTAAAGAAACTCATATTTGTACTTAAAAAGGAATGCAATACCCACATGTTTAGCTGAAGGTGCTTACAAAGTCGGTAGCATTGTTTTTTTTAGCCATAAACATAAAAACTATTTGAAACTTTTATGAGAGTTTTGTAAACATTGACTTGAACTCGAAGCATGTCCAAATGCCACAGGAAGTCTCTTAACTAAAGATGGTTTGACAGTTAAAGTGTAATACGGATGTGCTGTCTTTTGCAGACCTCTGTTGACCTTCGTACAGGCCTGGTTGGACGATTACAGTGAGGACTTCAGGGACCCTCCCCTTCACGCGGCGCTCAGACTGCTGCTGGACCACCTGACCATCAGCTCTGCCGTGCACTCACACATGCGCACTCAGCCCAACTACTGCTCTCTGGCCGGGCAGGCGGAGGAGCTGCTCAAGAGGTTCCAGAGGGAAGGTGACTGCCACCAACTCTAGCATTGATAAATTACAGTACTTCAAACTTCAAAACACAACTTTAATCAGCCAGTTTACTTTTTTTGTGGTTTGGATTATTGATGAGGGTTGTTAGTTCATTTTACAAGCCACTAAAGATGTGTTTACAGTTCACTCTTGACTGTCCTGATTAGGGATGCACCAATCCAGCTTTTTCAGTTCCCATATCGATCCCGACACTAAGGCTTTAAGTATCTGCCGTTACCTGTTAACCAGTGGAGGGGCTGAAATAGACTTTATTTTCCTGAAAACAAAAAATATTATATGAAAAAATGTGTGATTTAGTGGTTATTTATCTCTAAAGTAATGACAGAAACTTTGTATTAAAAACTCAAACATTGAGACTTTTTTGGACCAGTAAATGTTCTTTATTTATTTATTTATTTAATAAAATATAAAGACATAAGCAGTCATAGAATAGAATAGAATGCCTTTATTGTCATTATACAAGTATAATGAGATTACATAACATTAAGCATAAGAAATGAATGAAAATGGGCAGAAAGAAGAATAAACTAAATTCTAATAATAAAGTGTCTTGTAACATTGATTTATATGCCCAACCATGATATCAGCAGAACTGATATTTTGGATCTGATGCCCAATCCCAATCCAGCAAATTATCATGAATCAGCAGCAATATTCGATACCACCATTGGTATCAGTGCATCCCTAGTCCTGGTTTGAGCCCAGTTTAATCCTGATATATTGTTGGTTTGATTCTATTGTAGTTTGTTGTCCGAAGTTCTCCCAAAGTGTGAACATACCTTATATGGTTGATTTGCTTGGGTTACATTGGAAAGGAAAAGCTTATCCTACAAACTAACACTAATAAGAACAGGATGTAAATTGCACAAAAAGAGTTGGTTTTAGTTTTCAAGTAGGTAGCCATCTTTGATCTGTCACACTATGATAACTACATTTTAATTAGCCTTAGTAAAGCGTGAACAAAGACTAAATTATCTAAATTATTACCCTAATCTTAACCTCTTAAATAAAGTGGTACCCATTAATCTTCTAGGTGATATTTAACAAAGAACTACACAAAACTAACTGTACCATTGTTTCCTTCCTGCACTCTTTAGACACTGAGTCCAGTTTGAGCTCTATCCAGGAGCTGCCCCAGGCTGAGTACTGCTCCGGTGATGACGACTCTGGATGTGAAAACTCGTTAGATCTCACAGACGTAATGGATTTTGCAACTGTAGCCATAGCAGAACAGCTCACTCGCCTTGACGCGGTACATACCAAAACTTTATCGTTTCATATTTTGGAAATAATTGTCCCAGTAAACATACCTAACCATATTTTGATGTTGCAGGCATTGTTCGTCAAAGTGGTGCCTTATGAATGTCTGGGCTGTGTGTGGTCTCAAAGGGATAAGAAAGAAAACTTGTCTCCCACTATCAGAGCTACAATAGCACAGTTTAACGCTGTGACTAATCAGGTGATGTTGTGCCTGCTCTGCCCGTCTGTGGATGCCAGCTCTAGTCCCACATGCTCCGGCCGCCCCCCTTCCACCCCCGCAACCAGGGCCAGGATCATCGAGAAGTGGATCCGAGTAGCACAGGTCTGCACATAACAATTTGTACTACTACTTTTATTTATGGCCCCATATTACACAAAATTAATTATTGTGAGAGTTAAGCCATGTTTTAATGTTTTTGTCTCATCAAAAACTTATACAGAGTTGTGTTTCATTTCATTCACACGTGTTTGAGTAATCCTGGTTTATTATAATGTTTACATTTCAAATGCTTAAAATGCTCCATTCCACCTCGTGATGTCATGTAGTGATTGTTTTTAAGTTAACAGCTACCGCTTACCTAGTTCAGTAGAGATGGGCAATTCCAGGGCTGAAATCATCCATGTGAATTTAGTGAAGATGTACAGAGTTTAAAAACACAGCGGAGCACCTCCTGAATTAATGCATAACATCACAGAGGTGGGACAGAGAGTTTTCTGTTTGAGAGGAGAACTCAGAACATGTGTGAATGAAACAAAACCTAACTCCAGGTATGTTTTTGATGAAGAAACAACATTATAACAGAGATGGTAACCACAGCTTCCATGGGGTGGACTTAATGAAGTGAGGCTGGCTATCTGCACTCTCGACCACATCTCGACTCACATGCACACACACACACACGCACACGTACACGCACACACACACACACACACACACACATTCATACTAGGCGGGGTGAAGCATCTTGCCTAAGGACACAACCACAGACCTTGGTTCTTGCCCAAATGAAAACATTTACTTACATGTTACTTGGATCTGTTTACTGTTTTTATTGCTTAAACATCTCAACCTTGGCACTAACATTATACATATGTTTGCAATTAGTTATTTTTATGCACATAATTTGTTATTTTGATTGGTTATAATAATCTTAGGTGGATTTTTTTTTTTCAGGAATGTCGACACTTGAAAAACTTCTCCTCTCTCAAAGCCATCCTCTCAGCTCTCCAGTCCAACGCTGTTTACAGGCTGAGAAAATCCTGGGCTGCAGTAAACCGGTGAGTGTGTGGTCATGGTATTTTAACAGCTTTATTGGTGTTCTACATAATGTGTTTTTAACCAAAGTGCTGAACTCTGATCTGTCATTCCTTAACAATAACTATAAAGCTGCTGGAGTCAGCAAACCTCTGTCTCCATGGTGACCTAGTATGTTTGGGGTCAGGTCATGTACTAAACCATTAAATGGTTGTTTTTATGGGGAAAGTTCATACAAACATGTTTTTCAAGGATGCAGTAACAGTTATGTGTGTATATTGTTTTTTTATGCTATATTTTTGTTTTTAAAAGCATCTATTTGTATTTAAGTATATCTTTATTTCATGCTATTCACATATTTTGCTTCCAGAACTGAATAAAAATGTTCCACTACAAATTAAAATTTCCCATCATGGTCAAACTGTTTTATTTTTTTGTAGTACTACTACTGTTACAAAATGAATCCTAGACGTTGCAAAATGAATACTGCAGTAGTCGTAGTAGTAGTGGATTTCACAAACATTTCCAAATACCATTTTAACAAACACGCCTAATGTTTGAAAATGATGATGGTACATTCTTGTGAATATTTTCAAGGGGCCTCTGACCTGGCCCCAAACAATTCCTAAGTAGGACAGTTATTGTTTAACTTCACTATAAATACACTCCATTGTTCTGACTATCATTGTATTTGACATACAATATCTTAACATTTTCTTCTGTAGGGACAGTATGGCCGCATTTGATAACCTCTGCGAAACCTTCCCAGATGAAAACTGTGTTCTGAGCAAAGGAGAACTTCTAGAAGTGGTGAGTAACTTATAAGTGTAGACCAGTGACTTGTCTAGAGTAACTACTATTTAAAACAGATACCTGCAAATGAGTATGAATGAATCATACTGAATGAACAGAAAGGATTTCTTCGGTCCAAAATATGTCTGCTATGTTCTGTGGGTTTTCACTTATTACATAAAATCATTAATGGGCAGTGACACATTGAACTGAAAAAAAAAAACGCTTTCGGCACAATGTGTTCCCTTTTGCTCAGTCACCTTCAGATGCCTGCGTCACAGTCACTCACTAAATCAACAACACAATACATACTGTACTACTATCTTTATTTACAAATGCATACTAGGAAACCATGGTAACTTGCAGCTTTTAACATTTAGCATTAACTACACAATACGGTACAAGTATAGATTAATTAGTGTAAGTGACATTATCAAAACAGAAGTATTTGATAGTGACTCGAGGTTGCACTTTTATACGACACGGATGGAAATAGTAACTCAGACAAAGAGGGATAAATATATTTTGTCGTCCTGTTCCCATGTTACAAGAAAATACTAACCATGTCCTAGTAGGGTTGTCAAAAGTAGTGAAAATCAGATACTCAATAACTAAACCTAGAATCAACACTAGATACTCCGAGCAAGTAAAAGTTGCATTCACAGGACAGAAATGAACCATTCCTGTGTAGTTTTAGCTTGAGCTGTATTAGAACAGGACCACGTAGACTAGTACACGTGGTCTAAAGACAATAGAATGTGATTTTTGTAAAAAATGTCATTGTGGTACTAGAATCTGTATTGAGCATCAAGTATATTCTGTAGTATTGAAATCTGAATTTGAGTTTGAAATGTTAGTATCGTGACAACATAATTTGTCATTTTTCACTCTAGGGCAGTGGTTCTTAACCTTGTCGGAGGTACTGAACCCCACTAGTTTCATATGCGCATTCAAAGAACCCTTCTTAATTGGAAAAATAAAATGTTTTTTTTCAAATTCAAAACATAAGTATATTTTATTGATCCACATATGTGAATCCTTATTGCACATATTCGTCCGACCACTTTCTTTTTTTGCTCCACATAGTTAGTATGAAGGGAAAATATTAAATAAATTACACAACACCATCATGACAGTCACAAGACTATTTCCTGCAGTCAATAACGGCCAAACGGGGTGTGTCATCATGAATCAGGGTTCGATTGAACCCAGGTTAAGAACCACTGGTTTAGGGTTAGACTCAGTGTTAGAATGACCAAATTCTCAAGATGATTACAGTTATAGTTAAAATGCTATTTCTTATTTCAAGATTCAAACTTTTATTGTGATTGTCATAGAAAAACAACAAAATTACATTTTGAGCATCAAACATATAAAGTGTAATCTGAATTTCCACTTTATTACTGTTTTATTATCGTGTTGTAAAGTAAAATGCAAACTGGGTTATGGCTTATTAAGTAAAATGATAAACAAGGCTTCCTCTATCTAACTTCTAAAATTCAGTTTATAACTATTCTGTGTGAGTTTTTATATGTGCTCCAAGACACTTAAATCTGACCTAGTCCTTTACTTTTTAACAAGAAAACCAATAGACAGGATACTAAGGTTAATGTATAATGCTATCTTAGTTGTGTTTCATAACTTCTGACATGCTTCTGTAATCTGTTTTCTCCACAACACAACCATGTAATAAACAAACCGCCAAGTTAATGTACAGTAAAGACTCTGTGAAGCCTGCTGACTCTAGCTCTATTTGACAGGAGGGAAGTCAAGCCAGCGTGGATAACGTGTCTCCAAAGATATCCAAGAGGTGTCCAATCTCCAGGCAAATGGTGAGACATGCTCCAAGCTAAAATTCAACCCTGTCTGACTCACTGAGAGCTGAGGAGTCGACAGGACCTGTTCTGAAATATGGTTGGAATATGATCCGATATGATGTGGGGCAGGGTTTTAAGCATGTCAACAGGCTCATAGAAACACTGGTGCACATCCAGTTTAAAGTGTCACTTATTTGCCAATCTAAAAAACACTATTTTCATATCTAATCTCTCATCCAATATGGTCACTGTAAGAACTAGAGATAGATTGGCCTATAAACTCCAATAAAGTGACTGTCATTTTAGTGAAATTCATAGTTATTTGTTGAACTGCCAAATTTCATTATCTTCTCAAATGATTTGCCTTTTTAACAAGAACAACTAGTGTGTGCTTTTTTTACTCTTTGCTATTACTGTCAGTGACATCGCCCCATGATTTTGAACCCTCTTCCTACCCATGGGTTTCAGAGTGATGTAAAATTAGAACTGTTGTCATAGCAATAAAAAATTTAAAACAAAATATCCTATCTTTTTATTGGTTAAAAATCCACAGAATGGTGCCAGTAACAGGTAACTAAATTATAAAAATTATTTTGGCTGATCATAATCCATAGGTAAGTGATGAGAATTTTGCACCGTTGGAACCAAGTCTTCTGTCTTGTGAATGATGACACGTATTCAGAACCTACAGACAGGAAGATGAAACCCATGAACAGTGTGACCTAACTGTGAATGCAAACTTAGTAGCTTTAAAAGGATCACACCTTGTTGCCATAGAGCATTACAAAATACAGTACTTTTGCAATATGATATTGTATCTCACCTAAGGGAGATTTTCGAATGGAGTGTACTGAATAAAAGTGCCACATGAAGGCTAAAAAGTCACAAAGGAGCTGCATTCACCAGTGTGGGAGGAGGAGACCTATCTTTAGCCCCACACGTCTCCAGTGATCACTAGGATTATATGGGTTGGTAATAATAGCCCTGGCCACTGTCTTTTATGAGTCATATGCACATTCTCTGGGGACAGAACATGAAGCCACAGCAGCCACTAATGGGGGTTTTGTGATTCACTCTGGACAGTAAAGAACAGTGTTATTTAGGGCTCACGTGTCACACCTATGAGTATTATTTAGTTGACGTGGCGTGTTTTGATGTTCACAGAGTACGTCATCTGGAGTGGTACCGTACTTGGGCACTTACCTGACAATCCTGACCATGCTGGACACTGCTCTGCCTGACACTGTGGAGGTAAATAAGGTTACTAGTAGACTTATACACTTATACACTATAATCCAAAAATGGTCTTTAGTGATAATGTGCAAAAATGAAACTGCAAAATAATCATGGATTTTTTCCACTCAAATGGATCAGTTACGATTTTCAATTTAGTTAAAAAGAGAAAATAATAGAACATGACAGAATTTCAGTTGCTCAGTCCAGTATCTTTTCCATATCTGTGAAGTTTGGATCCCTGCTGTAAAAAATCTAAAAAAATTAATTTGCAAATAGAAAACAAATAACTACATACAATTATTCAATATATATTTATTCTGCTAATAAGTAAGTAAGTAAACAAGGAAAAAGGAAATCTTGATAACAGCTATCTTACATGCTATTCAACATTCCAAACATACAATCTGGTGAGTTCATTTGCTTGAAAGAAAATAAATGCAATGCAAAAGATAATTTCATCAGGACACATCAGGAAATAAATGCATTTTAATGCATGTTATGAATTACATTCATAAATTTGACCTGTCTTATCTTTTGTTTTATAGGGTGGCCTCATAAACTTTGAGAAGAGACGACGGGTATGTGTGTTTCTACGTTTCACACATAGCTACTGTTCAGTAGCTACATTGCACAACTCAACACTCACTTGTTCGTAGTACATGTTAGAAGCCTATGTTCTTTACTGTTATTGACTTCTTAGGTAACCACATGTCTGTCTCATTGTTATACACTAACATTGTCTGTTCTTGTTTGTTTTTTTAAGGAGTTTGAGGTTCTGTCTCAGATCCGGCAGCTTCAGGCGTCCTGTTCCCTCTATAACCTCCATCAGCATCCTCAGATCACCTCATGGCTGCAGGGACGAAAGCTCCTGTCCGATCAGGAGAGGTGAGCTCGCACTAGCACACTGCTCATCACATGGGGACAAGTGTGGCTTATGTAATTTGAGGTTCACCAGATACAAATTCCATACTGTGTTTTTTTTTACATGCACAAATGAGGGTGTGGTGCTTTGTTTCGCATAGTGTACATTAACCAGGTACATTATGATCTTCAATTCTCTACAACTGATAGCCAGCTTTGACAACAACTCCACTATCTTTACAGATGATAATATGATCATAAGAACTAAACTTATGTGCTTATTATGTCACATTAACTTTTTCATTCAAAAAGTTTTTTCATTGAAAGTTTGATATGTGCCATTTGAAAAATTCTTAGTTTACAGTTAGTATAGTAACATTTTCAAAAGCCAAATCCATTTTACTGCTATCAAAATATATACCGTCCCTTCTTAATAACATGAATTATACATGAATGTCACTGATAATATCTCTAGAAGATGACAAAAAGTAAAAAAAAAACAAAAAACTTAATGGCAATTTTTCAAACCAGCAATATTTGTTTTTACTATTGACACAAGTTTACTCACCACAAATGGGTTTATTAACTAATATTTAAACTGAAATTTTAGCACTCAATATTAGATTTACAATGGTACTATAATTTTTGTTTTTCAGTGGTCTCATTGAATGAACAATGCTTCCGATTGTATTTCTTGTTCTCTATTGTAATCAGAAGTATGTGTCTGTTGCAGCTACGAACTTTCCAGACAACTGGAGCCGCCAGTGGACGTGAGCTCCCCAACAGCCTGGAGTCATCGCTCCATCACAAAGAAACTCTCCTTGTAAGCCCTGTTTACCTGTTTGCACACAAAGCCACACTAGGTTATGTATTTTTGTATTTTTATTCTTTTTACACTGTTTTATTTGTATTGTATCATTTATGTTCCTTGATGTACGGTGACCTTGAGAGCCTTGAAAGGCGCCTAACAAATAAAATGTATTATTATTATTATTAGGTTACGTAACATGCTGTGTGGTTAATTCACATCTTTTACCATTTTAGTTTAAATGACTTTTTTAGGTGGAGGGTTCTGTTATTCATGTTTTGAATGGAATGTTGCACAAAATAACATAAAACTTAAAAAGCTCTGCTAAACCAAGGATAATTTGGCAATAAAAACCTATAACTGAGTAAATGAAAGATGTTTATCCCATACTGTGGAACATTCTAGGCAAAGCAATAACATATCCATCCACAAGCGGGCAGGTGACTGACCTTCTACCAGAAAAGTTACATTGTGCAACTTAAAATATTTTGTTCTTATTTTGATTATTAACCTGCATTTTGCCTACAGTCTCCGTGCGATGAGTGAAGGGTCTAAGAAGCTGCCTCCAGACCAGATTAGCGTGTCCTCCTCTGGTTCTAGTGGCTCTGAAATGGAATATCTGTCCGCTCCAAACTCCATCCCCCTTCAGGTAACTTGGGTCTGCTCCTCTGGCTCCTCCTCTGTGCTGGTTGGCTGTCCTGTCATGTGCCCTCGTCTCTGCTCCACTGTGTTTCCCCTCCGTCAGCAGAACAACAGTGGACTTTGAAGTGTTTCTTAGAGGCTGTGTTTTGTCTTTAGGCCTGTTCCATGGAAGTCAGCAGATTTGGGTAGATCCAGGAACTGTTATAAATGTACTCAAAAGGTCATGTGGTGCAAGCATATGTTTACAAAGACGACTGTTGACTAACTAGTGAGACTATTATTATTATTATTATTATTTAAAGGTGCACTATGCAACTTTTCTGATGCAGGGTTTGCCACCTGCTTGTCTCCATGGAGATGTAATTGCCTTGCCTGGAATGTCCCACTAAAAACATACAACACATCTCTCCGTAGAGACAAACAGGTGATGCTACAAGGCCACAGGTCATTTTTTGTATGAAAGGCGCTCTATAAATAAAGTTTGATTGATTGATTGAGAGGTGACACCGCTCTAATTAAATCAGTTTAAAGGTAGGTTTAAGACCATGCTTAGAAATATTCCATGCCAAGCAATAACATTACCATGACCCCACTAGACAAGTTACATAGTGCTCCTTTAATTTTAAGTGGTATCATTAGTCCTGATTTCACAATGATCGACAGAATATTTAACATTGTCTTTATTTTATTGCTTAACTTGCCTTCAAGATCCTATATTACGCAAAATTGACTCTTGTGAGGTTAAAACCATATTGTAATGTTATTGTTTTTTTGTTATGTTGTTACCTCATCAAAAACTTACCCGGAGTTGTGTTTTGTTTAATTCCTGCATGTTTGAGTCCTGCATTACTAGCTACTTGGCCTAAATGTGCAGAGCTTGTGTGTTAACATGTGTTAATGAAACAAAACGCAATGGATATATTTTGATGAAGAAACATTTTAACATAGATCATTAAATAGCGTAATATGGGCCCTTCAAAGAAAGAGCATTAGAACTTTCAGAAGAATGGAGCCATTTTGATCTCATTCTCAACCCACTGTCTGTGCGTGCGAGCTAGCTCGAAAAGTGAGGCTAAAATCTGAATGCCACTTAAACCTCAAATATGAGTTGGTTGTTGACATAAAATTAAAATATGAAACACGAATGAACGCTCCAGTTGTCTCTGGAGCCAGTCCTGATTTCCTCACAAAACCCCGTTGTGCATTGTTCACTGTTTGACATAATATAGGCTGTACAAACAATGGTCCCCTTTTAGAAAGCAAACACCCTGCAGTCGTCTTCTGAGATGCACTGACTGACCTCAAACTCAAGCTGTGAGCTGTGGTCAAAATGTTCTTGTATAAGGCTTAACCATATGACGTAATTAGCAAAGGATTTATAATTTTATACATTTGAAAACTGCTATTTTTAAAATGACACCTATGCATGAAATGTGTCATCTTTTTCACTACCTATAAAGTCCATAAAATTCATTTATTTTAATATCTGATCTTTATTATTCAAGTTTCTAGTAGTCTTTGTTTTAGATCATCTCACTTTACATGAGCTTGATAAACTCAGCATTGTATATGAATCTTCTGATGGTATCTTGTAATGTTTGAGTATCTTTATTACAATTGTCTATTTTTTTAAGTTATTGTACACATTGTAATCTAGTACTTACGCTTTTTCCCAACTGTATTGACACTATATTATTCTGTGTCTTCTGCAGACCTTCTCCAGCTCTTGTAGCACTGAGTCAGACTTCTCCACTGAAGTTTCCTCCTCCTCCTCGCCCACTCCTTCCTCCTCTTCCTCGGACACACAGCTGGACTCCCTGTGCTCCCCCTCAGCCTCAGAGTGTGGAGGGGCGCGTCCAAAACCTACTCTGGGATCACACAAGCGCTCCGTGTCCATGACATCACTTCCAGTCTACAACCGACAAGTGGCCGACTCCTGCATCATACGGATCAGTGTGGACTTGGGCCACAGCAACGGGAACATGTACAAAAGCATACTGGTAAGAATCATCCGCACAAAATATTTCTTGGTTGATAGTAATATATGTGTGCATTTGAAGATAAAGGAAGTTATTTCAAAATACTTTCAACATATAGAAAACTGCAGTGGATTTAGGAAAGAATCAGAAGTCTTATTTCTTTCCTATGCAACATTTTCAGGAGTTTTACCCAAATTTAAATTTAAATTCATTTTAATACTAACTTTTCATCATTCTGACAACTATGAATTGTTCTTTCAGTTTTATGTGTGGTCATATAGAGATCAAAACAATAGGAGCTTAGTAAAGGTGTTCTGCAAAAACCTAAAACCCCTACCATGTGGCCATACTGGCATACCTCAAAGCCTGATACCGTCAGATCTCAGAAGCTAAGCAGGGCCGGGCCTGGTTGGTTAGTACTTGGATGGGAGACCACTGGGAATTCCAGGTGCCACAGTGGGGCCAGTGGCAAAAACTGTCGTAGTGTCCTTAGGCAAGGCACATCACCCACATTGCCTAGTATGAAAGTGGTGTGTGCGTGAATGATGGTGGTGGTCGGAGGGGCTGATGGCGCAGATTGGCAGCCTCGCTTCCGTCAGTCTGCCCCAGGGCAGCTGTGGCTACAATAGTAGTTTACCACCACCGGGTCTGGAGTGAATGAATAATGATCTGTAAAGCGTCTTTGAGTGTCCTGAAAAGCGCTATATAAAACTGATGCATCATTATTATTATTATTATTATTATTACCAAATCTTGTGTACAGTGTACAGAAGGCATTCAAGAACAAGAATATATGAGTAACTATTTTGGCAAAAAACTTTAATTATTCTTGGAAAGCAATGAAGAATGGGTCAAATGCATAGAACATATTTTTCTACAAGTGTAATATTATATTATTGTTTTAACTAAATTAACATTTCTGTCTTTTGATCACTTTATTTCAAGCTAGTCAAGCACAAAGCATTTTTTCTAATGGTTCTTTTATGTTTACATGCGTTGCTCTTGACTCCATCTAGTGTTCACATATAGATAAAACAGGTAAAACACAGTTGAGTAATAATGACGTTTAATTTCTTGATATGTTGTAGCTGACGAGCCAGGACAAGACTGCCCAGGTCATCCAAAGAGCTCTGGAGAAACATCACCTTGAACACATGGACTATGCCGATTTCACGCTAACACAAGTTATCTCATCAGAACGAGGTTAGCAGTCATTCAAAAATTCTTCTGTGTAACTTTTTTCTGTGAATAGATTATTGGTTTGACTGGAATATTTCACAGTATGATATTAATTATTCTATCTTCATGGAAACCAAACCAGACCAATCAGAATGCCTGTTTTTCTAAGTATTTTGAGCTATAAAATCACCTCTAATCTAATAAATGTAAGAGAGACCTGTTTAATGTCAAACTGTGGAACATTCCAGGCAGAGCAATGACATAACCATTGAAACAAGCTGGTGATGGACCCCCAACCATAAAGTTACGTAGTGCCTCTTTTAAGTGTATTAAATTAATGATACCATGTTTCTGTATTCTCCTAGAACTGCTAATACCAGACAAAGCCAATGTCTTCTATGCAATGTCCACCACTGCCAACTTTGACTTTGTTCTACGCAAATATGAACAAGATCAGAAGAAACTGCTGAGTGCCACTCGGAGTCTGGGAAGATACACAAAGTAGCAGCTCTGGCAGAAGGACAAATGTACACAAAAAGCACTTTATTAAGAAGTTTATTGACAAAACTTGTTACTGGAGTTTAGAACTGGACCATGGACTGTGATCCAAGAAACATGTGCTGCCTTCACTGACCTCGTTCATACAGGAACACTGAAATCTGAGGAGCCATTTCATCTTGGCCAGTGGCTCCTTAGTAGCACCTGTGTATTAAAAAGGAAAGTGGGTCAGAGAGAAACTAGTGGAGATACTTTGAACTGCTGCCACGAGCCGCATGGAAAAGTACTAGTCACCAAGAGGTATGGTGACATTGAACTTCAGTGGACAAAAAACATAAAAAAAGTAAAATATAAAGATAAAAAAGTAGATTTATACATGTAACTTGGCTTCATGTGTAAGAAGTTTCTCATATGTTCCGTATTCAGTCAGAGTTGCTACAACTTTAAACATTTTTAGGAATGCATAAGCCGATAACGCCAAGTGATAATGTGTTCCCTTACAATTCTTGGGTTCTATCTGTGCTCAGGGCATTTCTGAGATACTGAATGAAGTAGGAAAAAATATCTTATCACAATTTTCTGACAAGCATTGTGATTGTAATTCGATTTGAGCAGATTTATATTTTAATAATTTTTGCTCACAGTTCACATTTTAAACTAAGTATGGCCAAAAAGACAAGACTGACAAATTAATACAGGACATTTCTGAACATGTTAACAGGGTTAGCACTTTTTATGCAGAATAACATAGGATATTTTGTTGTTTGTGGAAGAAATGATGGTACTACATTGTTCAAATTATTATACAGGATCATGGGGCTTGGCTGTAAACCTAAAAATAGTATAAAATATTTTTTAAAGTGTACAGAAAGTATTCAAGATCAAGAATATATGAATAACTGTTTCCATAATAAAAACATCAGTGAGAACCCTTTAATTCTAAGGGGACATATTGTGCAGTGCTGGGCTCTCAGTTGCTGAGTTGAGAATAATGCTTTGTCTCACGCTTCATATTATTTTCATGCTTGCTGACACTGTGGTATCACCTTGACTTGTACAGACTGGTGGGATGGCATTCTTCAGTCTGACTAAAACATCTGAACTTTTCGAGACAGCACACAGCTCGGTGCAAATATACTAATATGACACCTCTTTTCACTATTCTCTGTGCACATAGCCTCACCTTAATCTCTTTGAATATGTATTGATAAGGAACGATGCTATGATGTAAATGAATGTAAATATGTACATGTTTTTATGTATTTAATTTAAATGAGATTTTTTTAAATTTACAATGATGTTGAATTGTACTGCTGCTAACACGTCTCAACAGATCCACCATTTCAGTAGTGTGTAATAAAGTCAACTCCAGTTCTTTGGTAAGATTGTTTAAGACTATTTTAAATAATCCTTCTTCACCAATATGCGTATATACAGTTATGTTAAATTGATTTAACATATACAGTGTCTTCAGACATTTGTTGCCCCTTGTTTGAATGTAATGTTCAAAGAAAATAAAAACAAATACCACTCATTCTAATGCAGTGTTGTGTGTCCTGTTTTGGTGATCTTGTGCATTTGAGGGATTTGTGACACAGACAAGATTAGGTTCACGTGTATGGACAAGTACAATATTTATGCGAGTGATTTTATATAAACAGTATTTTTTAAACAGCGTTTCCCATAAATATATTCTTTATGAAGGAAGCCTATGTAAAAAAAAAAAAAAAAAAAAGGCCTATGTATGGAATCATATCTTTTAATATTATAATCTATTTCAAATTAATTGTGTAATGGTACAAATACATTTATGAAGATATGTTAAAAAATACGCTCAAATCAGTAAATCAGACAATTTTTTTTTTACATTTTGAAAATGATTTTTCTGTTAGATGTCAAACTAATAATGCCTCTCCAAAAATGAAAAGAATGAACATGTAATATCCTGCAACTATAGGTCTATGCTATTATTATTCATTTTTATTTATTTTATTTTTTATTAGGGTTGGATCTTGATATTAGTTATCCTAAATAGAAATACCAACCAGGATTCAGCTAAAGTGAATTGCAGACAAAATAATTTCAGCACAAGAGGTCAGTAGATTTTTCCAAACGGCCTAAATTCTTCTGGAGATGTAATGACGCAAAATGACCACAGGGAGGCAATATCATCCTTTTGCTTCATCAGCTGCTCGTGCTCTGGACGCTCTTTCCATATTTCCTTTTTATCGGCTTGCTGGCAACTCTTCCAATACACTACACTTTACCTGCTATTTATTCTCATAGTCATAGCCACTTATTGTGTATAGTTTTGTAGCCTTATTTTTTTTTTATTTTACTTGCACAATTTGTGTTGTATTTCATTTACATATTTTTCATGTTATTTTTAATCGATATTTATAGGTTAATGTATTTTGTATCATATTTAATATTTCATTTTTACTGATTTTACTTATTCACAATATTTATTTATGTTGACTTTTTGAACGCATATTTCGATCAGCTGCTCACTTTTGCGTGGCAACATTGAAATTTCTCTGAAAGTTCTCTTATCTTATTTCTTTGTTCATCTGGCTATCTCTATCCATTAAAAATAAAACTAATCAGAGAACATCCTGCAGACAATCCAAATGTATTATTGAGAACATTCTCCCGCAGTTTTTCTAATGATTGACACTGAAGAGGCTGAAAGTGAATGGAATACACAGGCCCTTTCTCTGCTGTGCACTTGGCTGCAGCAGACGCTCACTCAGCACAAGGCTTTGATTCACTTCGTACGTAGACTGCGCGTGTGTGTGCGTACGTACGTACGTGTGCGTGAGACAGGAGGAGCGTGCGTGTGCCGCGGGTGCACCGGTCAGCACTTCTGGAGGAGAAACAGGACACTGCTCTTCATCGCATACTCTCTCATGCATTATGGATGTTGGTCCGTTCAGTGGGAATATGGAGCAGAGAACGGCAGGCAAACTCTTGACCCAGTTTGGAAAGTAATTTGGGGTCTATAGGACTTCTGTATTACCAGGGCAAGGGGGATAGTCAAGGATTCTTTGAAAAGTCGAAGCCTATGTGCTATTTTAGCCTATATTGAAATAGAGGCAAATAAAAATGGCCTAAATATGCCTCTAAGAAATGATTAACTGTCATTAGTAATCCAAGTGTTGAGTATCACAGAAAATATCAGTATCTTTTCCTTGAATGAAGCCTATCAGAGGTTGGTATCCTGTTGATGCCTCATTTACAGTATCATATAATACTGCGAAAAGAACACAGAGAAGTACTCATCATTACCAGGAAAACGCTCCAGACTGTGTGTCCTGGTTTGCTCGATTTGAACCGCACTCATATTTGGTGTAGATCCAGAATAACCGTCAGCTTGAGTGGCAGTGGCCCCACATCACCTGAACACAGTAAACCCCTCTATGCATCAACAGACATGGCCGAGGTCATGACCCTATCTCACAATCTCTGTTACATGCTAATGGCCCCAACAAAAGCCAACGTAGGGGCCTGCACACTGTGGATAAACAACAGAGAGCTTCTCTTTTTCTCAGAAGAGGAAGTTAGGGGGCATGACCTTTGGCCTGCACTCAGAAGTACAGAATCTGACACTCAGAGCTAACAGCTCACAGGGAGCCTGAGTGACAGCTGAGTCTGATCCAGGTCTCCACAGGGAACAGTGCTGCAGCAGGAGAATGGGACATGCATGTTTCCAAATGTGCTTGTGTGTCTGCTTTGGATGAAGCTGAAGTGTTAATTCTGCCACACTAACTCAAAATAGGAAGTTGTTTAGACTTTTCTTTTCACATTTTCAACTGAAATAT
Organism: Odontamblyopus rebecca; assembly: GCA_030686955.1. Classification (NCBI taxonomy): domain Eukaryota; kingdom Metazoa; phylum Chordata; class Actinopteri; order Gobiiformes; family Gobiidae; genus Odontamblyopus; species Odontamblyopus rebecca. The sequence continues at coordinate 27,395,687 of CM060667.1, forward strand.
GATGTGTTTGGGCTAGAGGAACTGTATGTCGACATTGAGTTAAAATTTCATAACCTGTGACCTCAAATTAACAAATCAAATGAACAAATCAAATCAAGCATAGCGTCACTCATGATTCACACGGTTCTAATGCTGATTTACTCTTAATTCCAAAAGTATGATGGCCCATTTATTTGTAATGGGGTGTTTTTTCATGAGTCTCTCATTTGGGTGGCCAGTTTCAATGCTGAAATCCTGGTGATTTAAACCTAAAAGGACTCTCTCTGAAACCCCTTCACCCGCAGCCAATCATTACCCAGTGCTAGTGCAGCTTCTGCAGTTCAGTGAGGAAATTCTGGAGGCTTCCACATGAGGCAAAACCTGCTGAAAATGACAAAAACCTGTATGTGTCCTCTATATGCACCTTAGCACTGGCAATCCCTTTTTTAAATAGTAAAAGCAAGGGCTATATACAGTTCATACTTACGGCTTAGTTTATGGACACATTTTACTGAAAAAAAACAATAAACGTAAAAGGTGTATTTACCGTTTCTAACATTCAATATTTGTGCAATCATTCCATCCAAACCTTAGCTTTAGCGTCACATCTTGCTCTTAGTTTACATATGAGAAGGTTATAATAGCACACACTGTTCTTCTGTGCTGCTTTGACACAGGTGAATCTGCACTCAATGACCCACTGCTTTAACTTCCCTTTGTGATATCTCTACACATGTGCTGATAACAAAAGTGAGGACGAGGTCATTTTCTTTACTTCCTTGTGTTTTCTGGGCCAGATAAATGCTTGTTAGTGCTGCCTTGTGTCTGTATAGCGCAGTGTTCCTCTCTATTCTTAGATGTGGGCTGGCCTTCATAGGCAGCTCCCCTTTAAGGTGGGCTGTATATGTGAATGGGTGACTCATACTCTGACGTACAAGGCTATGGATGCACACGTCTGCCCTCTGCACATGGCTTGTAGACAACACACGCCCAGGCTTCACGTGCGCTCCTTCTCCCTTCCTCTCCCTCGCTCACTCTCTCCTCTGCTGTTTTTCTTTCTTTCTTTTTTCTTTTTACCCAGAACCCACCCATCCCTGCCTGTTGCTTCACGGACAATGAACGCCATTATTCGTGCTGTGTTTAAGCCCGTAACCTAGTTTCAAAAGAGCAACAAGTGGAGTGAGCAGACTTGTGGTTTTGTCCTGTTTAGTTTTTTATTATTTTAAAGGTGCACTAATATTTCACAGTATGGCATTAAATGTATCTATCTCCCTGCATGTGGATTTCAGGTTGATGAATTAGGCTATTAAAACGGTTAATAAAACTAAATATCTTTTGAATGGGAAAAAGTCCTCAAAATGTTACATATAGCAGGAAGCTGAAGCCCAAGAATAGAGACAAATTATTAGCCAGATCTGTGGAGAGGCATGCCTACTCAACAACCACACTATATAGCGCAATAAACGCAAGCAAGGTTTAATGCAATACTGTGGAACATATCAAAGCAAATTAAAGGTATCTCCATAGCTCCACATGTAGTGAACACCTATTTTTGGTATGTGTTTTGGGAGCTTTTTCCATGCTAATTGTGAACATATGTTGACTATATGTGATGTAATGGGATCCTATTCACTGAAGTTGCTTAAAGAACTCACAACCTTTGCCCCAGATTCCAACAAGTTGTTTGCAACAGACGCATGCTGTGATTCTTGGAAGTGAATCATTTTTGTTAGAAATATAAGTTGCATTCTGAATTCATGTCACAGTGAACTGCCAAAGAATATTTTGTGATCTGGTTTTGAAAATTCAGTTTAGTGTTTCTGAAGTGAATTATGTTATGTTACGTTCAGCTGGATACACACTATTACACTCTATAGAGTCTCAGACAGTTTTAGCTGGAGTCTGCCAGTCAATGATGGCTCTGCATGTATCCATCAATCACTTTAAACTAAATTAAACATTTGCAATGATATGTACAGACTACAATTTATTGACATTTAAAAGGCTTTTAAGCCCTTTAAATTTGACTAAATAAATAAACATATCATAAATAGAATGAGGAAATTCTTTTAGCTTCTCCTTTCGATTTTGTGATTTTTACAGAAGGGACCAGTTGTAGCTCTCACAGACACTGGTGTAGCTGTAACAGTCTGGCCCTCAGAGTGAGGAGGACTTCAGGTCCATAGCACTCTGGTCTTTAGACTGTGGGGAGGACTGCTCCTGGATACAGGCACACAAATAAATGAAAATAATTAAAGTCACAAGCAACATTAAAGGCTCTTTGCAATCATTGTAGTCAATATGTCAAAGTGTGTATGAGTGTGTGCATATGTGTGTGCGTGTGTGTGTGCGTATGTGTGTGTGCATGTGTGCCAAATTGTGACTATATTTTAAATTGAATCACAGGCTATATCCCATCTTGTCATTATTGTTCGCAATTGTACAATTGCAATTGGGTTTTCAAAAACCTTTTGAATCATAATTCATGGCTGAGCTATAAAAATATGAAGGTCATGTTTTTGCGACTATGGGGTTCCACCCAATATGGCTGACTTCCTGTATGATGTAGGGTCGGGTCATTCATATTATAATTTCTACCTTCTGTTTTTTTTTTTACCTGATTCTCCCTTGTTTTCTTCACGATCTACATAGATTTTTTTCCTGCTAGGCAACCACTGGTTTCCTGAAAATAAATTATTTTATGTGGCATTAAGTGAGTCACCTTTTCATATTTTCTACCTGCACATATAAGTTGTGCATTCTTGTTACTAGGCTACTTAATGGCTGTTTTGCCATTTTGAGATCTCTATTATCCAGTCCCTTGATAATTCTTCACTTGCTTAAAAGTGCAATGTGCACATTTCTTTGAGCTGCACATTTAATTTTTTATATTCAGGACTATATTTGTTTGATCATGTGCTAATAGACAAGATGCATTGAAAGTGGAGCAGTGGATGCAGTTGAGATGATCTTTTTGCTAAAAGGAGCAGCACAGATTTTGCTCCTGGGAGTGAGGCAGTTACCACCTTATTTATAAAGATATGTACAAGAGCAAAAACTGCAATGTGTATATCCATCATGCACAATATTAGTGACATAGTGTTAAAGTGCACATAACACAAATAATGTGTTGTTTTGAAAGGACCTCCACGATAAAACTAATAAACATAATAAACAACTCCTAGTTACTTAATCCTCCTAAAACAAATTCAAAGTCATAATGTTATGTGTTTGTGTACAGAGCAAATGTCATGCAGCGCTGTCACTACACCCTCATTTACATAATAGCTTTGTGGTGAAATGAAGTGAGGCGATTTCTGATAGTACGTCATACCCAACATTTACAAGCAGCATGTGTGATGTCTCAGTTTCCACTCTTCATATACAGAAAGAACCAATGCTTTGGTGGTTAGGGACATTTGTAAACATATGGTGTAATAATCTGATGCAGTGGCTCAAGAATCTCAATCGATCTCAAGAAGGCATAAAGTCACATTATGGATTATGACATTGATAGTGCTTTGTTTGATTTGATAATAATTATAATTTACTGCAGAAGTACATTAATGTGACTTTGTTACCTAATGGAGAATTAGTGTTTAGGTAATGAACTGCTCAACCACATTCCAGTATGACAACTACATTCATGCAACAAAATCCGCTCCTTCCTCAGATGAGATGCCATCAAGTATTGCTATAATTCATGGTTACAAAATTGTCAGCAGTATAATTACTGTTCATGTTCAGTCTGTAGGTACAGATATTACATTTGATATGCTCAAGTGTTTAACATAATGTTGATAGTGACTAGAGATTCAAAAGTAAGTCTGAGAGTGTGATGACAGTACAGCTACAACTGTGGTTACTGTGCAAATTTTCTATTAAATGGGTCACAAACGCAAAAAATAATTGAATGGACATCTAAATATATAGCATATTTACGGTAATAACAAACACACTGGCAACTGGCAACACTATAACTGCAACTAATTAGCCTGAAAAATGCATGAAGAAAGACTGAATTCAAAACGTTTTCAGGAATGATCCAGGTCTAGGAACTACTTCATTCGTACCCTAACTAACTCTACCTTAACTAAGTAGTTGGTAAGCCTGAGTACTTCTACAATAATAAACTATTAACAAAAAATGCCATTCATTCACTCACTTAATGTATCCAAAAACACTTCTTGCCTGAAAGTAGGTCTGTAGCTATCTAAACCTACATTATCTTTACCCACTGAGCACTTACATTGTTGAAAGTCCATTAGACCTGCTTCACATTTTTGGCTTTGAACAGTGTGCTTGCTAAGTACAATTTGGGCTCTATTTGGCCTCATGTACCTCCTCCCATTGGCCTGTTGCAGAAGCTTTACTTTCATGTGGCATTACTTTTTTACGTAACTGCTCCCACTTGTTGGCTGCGGTGTCAAGGTGTTACAGTAACACGTTGTGCTCCGGCCGCATGTGAGGGAGCGGTCACATGGGACGAGGTTTACACGGACCTGCCCTCATCCCCTACCCCCGCCCCCTCACCCTCCAGGTGTTTGGATTAGGCCTGCAGGAGGGGGCGGTCCTTGTGGTAAACTGACACCTCATCGCTTGTCTGTCACTAACTTCACGGCGCACTTCCTGGACAGCTCGGCCTATATCTCAAGGGTATCCACAAAGGGTTTATGGAGTTGCTGCTAAACAGAGATAACCATGTTTTGTCACTTGTACATATAACAGCTTTGCCTTATCACATGCTATCAGTGAGTTGCTAAATAGAGCATTGTATGGCTGTAAACAGAGAATTTGTGAGCTGGGTTTGTTGATTCTGTGGGTTACAGGGAAAACTACAAAATGATTCTCTTTGTTATGTTGGTCATTCTGGTTTTCAGTGTGCAATTTCAAGGTGTGCCAAAAAGTGTTTGCATGATAAGACAGGACTAGGTGTGGCACAGTGCACGTGTTATGATGTAATAGTTTGCTTTACAAACACTGGGCTGAGATCTAAATTTGAACTGGACTGACAAAGTGTGTTTATAAATCTATTCATCTATTTACAGTATATTAAAAGTAGAGGGAACGCCAACTGCTTGTCTCTATGGGGATAATACTGCTGTGCCTGGAATGAAGACAACTATGCTTTACATTTTTCTTTGGAATAAAAACAGTGGATTTTTTTTATTTGCTAAAATACTTATTACAGTTTATCTTTGCTGTGCGGTCATGTTTGAAAAAGCACTAGTAACAGACCCAAACAATGAGAGCAATATAATTTAATGCATTCATCTGGGGACAATTTTGGAACCGTTTTTTTTTTCTTCCCAAGATCCATTTTTCAAAAGCTTCCTCCTCCCCCTCTTTACTCACGTGTCCTTGAACACTAGTCATACTTAAAAGTCTTTTATAGCCTCAAGTAGTATTACCTTGTAATTTATTGTGTTGCGGTACATTATTGTATAAGAGGAAATCCTTTTTTGGTCTGGTTGTTTGTAGTTTAAGACTGCATTGACCTTGGTTATGTTGTAAGTAGGCTACTGCATGCTGATAGGAGGTAACAAAGCATTTTTAGACAATATGTAATATGTCTTCTGAACTAATCAAAACAATCTTTAAAACAAGACTTCTCACAAAATGAAGCTTTGGAGTAACTTGCAGTATGTAGCTGCTACTATGAGTATAATCAAGGTTAATGTACACAAAGGTGTGTTCTGTAGTATTATAGTAAACAAATCTATCTTGCTTTCATTAAAATTACAGGTGTTTTGATGCTACAGACTTATTTTGAGCAGGGTCGTCTATCCACATATCTGATCTTTAAGCCATCCTGGCAGCACAATCTGCTTGTCTACTTGTAGATAAATAGATTTGAGACCATACTGAGGAACATTCTGGGCAAAGCAATAACATCTCCATGGAAACAAGAGAGTGGCATACACCTTTAGTGTACCTTTACTGGTGTAAGCACTATGTTTCAAGTATACTTCAAAAGAAAGTATTACACAAAGGCTTCGTGTTATATTTTCTCCCTTCTTTGTCATAAGTTGTGGTTATTGGTAAATGGTAAAGAGTCACATTTTTATATAGCACCTTCAAGGCACCCAAGCCCTTTACATCAAAGAACCATTCACCCATTCACACACCAATGTACGCAGACACTGGAGACGAGGTGGGTTAACTGTCTTGCCCAAGGACAGAATGACCACATTCATCTGTGGGATCTGGAATCACACCACCAACCTCTGACCGCTCTCCCAATGATGGTTTTTTTTTTAACCTTTATTTACCCAGGAAAGTCCCATTGAGATTACTAATCTCTTTTTCAAGGGAGTCCTGCCATGCACACATCACTTTCATACTAGGCAATGTGGGTGAAATGTCTTGCCTAAGGACACAACACCAGTTTTTTGTGACTGGCGCCCCACTGTGGCACCTGGAATTCCCAGTGGTCTCCCATCCAAGTACTAACCAGGCCTGGCCCTGCTTAGCTTCTGAGATCTGACGGGATCAGGCTTTGACAAACCAGTATGGCCACAAATGTTTATGTCAGCCCAGTTACAAAAAAATGTATTCAAAGTGCCTTCACACTTGGACACACAAAATCAAAACAGAAACTAAAACCAGAACTAAACCTGGATTACAGACTAGACTAAACTGGGCTAAAAAGGATGAATCCACTCTTAAAGTACCTAGTGACACCTCATATACTGCAATTCCCTTATACCACAGCCTCAGTAACATATAGTGATAACATATCGAGGTCTGTTAGTATAAAAATAACCTCTGACCAGCTTTTCAACTCACCTATACTGGTTTTGCAACACAACCATTAAGTGCAGTTGTTTGCTACAGCCACTTAACCCAGTGCTAGACAGATGGATGGCCCCGTTGACACTAATCCACAGTATGAGGTAATGGAGTTATATGGTGTTTGCTCGCTCCTACCCGCCACTCCTGACTTACTGCATGACCTACTTTACCCAGGACTCACGTGGCACCAGAGCACACAGCCTCGTAGTGTGTTTCTTTCCCAGGCGCAGTGTGTGTAGTGTGTATGTGTGCGTAAGCTGCTCTCGGTATGCAGTGTGGGGACATACAGGGCAGGTCATTCATCATAAAGCCAGAGTTAATGTAGTCTGGGTTTAATCAAAGCTACATGGAAGGAGGTTGTATGTGTAGTCAAAGCTGTAAATGGTTTGAGATGTAGATATATGGGACATGGTGTTGTTCAGAGTTGCAATGTAGAATAAAGGTGAGTCGTATTCCATATAGTTGTAATATTTGTTGGTGTTGTTCCAATACAAATAATGATAAGATAGTATTTTTAGAACCAGAATGTGAAGTGCTAAAATATCAGTGAAATGAGGATTGCACAAGTAGTGAATGGACTATTAAAAGTCTAACCTCAATGTACAAAAACATGCATTCTTACTGTGAGCTGAGTCGACTCGCAATAACTTGTAATAACTAAGTGCGAGACTGTGATAGGTGGAGCAATATCAACAGCTCCCTTGGAATTCAAAAAGTCAAAACTTAAAATACTAAAATTTTATGAACTCTTGTAATTTCTGATTTGTAAGACGTATATTTATTTACTGTAATGGATATGCCAAAGGTAGGTGCACATGTGAAGGACCAATTTTTTGAGACACAAGGTCAGTCATTGTATGAATGGTGTAAAAAGTCTGAGGTAAAAGCTTAATGGACCAACAAAGACAGAAGCACCTGCAGCACAGGGGTCTAGGTCCTATACTAAAAACAATATTGATTCTTGTGAGCTTTTAACCCTGTTATAATGTTGTCATCTCATCCAAAAGACACATGGAGTTGTGTTTTATTTCCTCCACACATGCTTGAGTAACCATTTATCATTAATCTGCCTACATCTCTAAAGCTCAAAGCGCTCTGTTCCACCTTTGTCATAAAGTGGTAGTTCATGAAGTGATCTGCTACCTTTTACCTTTTGTTTAGTAGAGATTGACAGTTGCAGGGCTGAAATCATCCTGCTGATTCTAGTGAAGGTGTATGTAGTTTAAAAACACAGTGAAGGACTTCCTGTACTACCCTATGACATCACAAGGTGGATCAGAGTGTTTTCCACTGTAGAAGAAGAAGTCAGTCTGAATATGCACGATTTGTTTGTGAATAAAGCAAACTGAACGAAACACAACTCCAGGTATGTTTTTGATGAGGGAACAACATTATAACATAGATCAGAAAATAGTTTTATATGGGCCTTTTAAATTATATGCAGGTTTGAGGTAGGTTAGGTTTCTTCTGGTAAAGTATTATCAGCGAAGTGACTTGCTCAAAACATCTGTATGTGATTTGTGGACATTGCATGTACCTGAAACCCTTATACACACAGATCAGGAATGTGTTCACCTGAGGGCCGCCATGCTCCTCTGTGCTCCAAACTGGATTGAACTGGATGAGAACCCGGCCTTTGTTCTGTGAAAAGTATCTATTACAGCGTGTGGGCGGGGCTTCTGGATGATTGACACTGACCCAAGACCAAAAGACAATGAGATGTGTGTCATGAAGTGCCTTTGCTGCCACCAAATACTGTTTGTGTAAATAATGGTACAAAATAATGGAGCTCCTCCTATTACTTTGATTGTGACTTCACCCTCCTTAAATAACAGTCAAATGTTGCATAACTAACCTATTTTTCTTTTTTTACTTTTTATTATGCAATGTTTCCATGCTATTCCTGCTTAGGAAATGAAAACAAAAATACAGCCACTAATCAAATCAATTTAAATGGTCTTTATTATGCTATTTTCTGATGTTATAAAGTTGTTTCATTCACACATGTTTAACACACAGACCCTGCATATTTAGGCTGTGTTCCTCTCTTAAAGAACTCTGTTTACTTATTGATCTCATGTGCTAATGCAGGAAGCGCTCCACTGTGTTTTTAAACTCCGTACACTAGAATCATTCGGTTAATTTCAGCTCTGGAAATGTCAATCTCTAATGAACTAAATGTAAAAGCTAGCTGTTAAAAACTACCTCATCATGACATCATAAGGTGGAACAGAGCATTTTGAGCTTTGGAGATGTAGACAGACTAATAATACGGGGTTAGTCAAACATGTGTGAATAAAACAAAACCAACTCCATGTGTGTTTTTGATGAGGTAATAACATATGGCTAAAAGCTCATAGAAGTCAACTTTGTTCATAATAATGTATATTTTGGGTTAAGCATTTGTCTATGGACCAGAGGGTAACATGTTCAATAGCCACCTGAACACATATATTGTCATTGTGTGCCTCGGCAAGACGATCCACCCTCATTGTTCACCCCGATATTAACCCCTGATAAAAATTAAGAAATATTTAATATATACAACCCCATATATGAATAACCCACATAAAGTGACATTAGCATTTGGTAATATAGGACATATTACAGCATGGTGTATAAAGCAGACCCAGGCTGACTCAGACGTGTTTTTCAGCTGGGGGTGATTTCACTGGCCTGTAATGTGGATGTAATGTGTGTGTGTTTCCCTAACAGAATGTGATACAGTCAGCCCCAGTCAGCTGCTGCCACTAGAACCCTTCCACCTCCACCTCTGCTCACACGTCTCACAGGGAACACTGCTGTTTTACTTAACCTATTTTCACATTTCAGCATGCATTCTAGTCTTTGATGTGCTGTGAATCTGTTTTATGTTGGCATATTTTTCCTTATGCTTCATGTTATAGTATTCATTTTTTCCACCTCAAAATACTGGCTATGCATATATGTTTCTTGGTTCAATGTGCTTTGTTCCTTGACACACTTCCAAATACTATTTTTGTCATTAAAATATAAACATGTTGTAAATTGTGTAAGGATTAAATACATTCACAAGTGACTTTAACACATGTCTTTGGATTTGGTCAAACTGAGAAACGGTTTCCTTAGAACTGTTGATAGCTGGAATGTTCCAGAGGCCATCTTAGATTTGAGTCACATTTAATTGCATTATTTTCACTGAACTATATCCAAAATGGTTGGCCTTGATCTTCAGTGAGTTCTCAGAAACAAGATTCCCAAAACTATGAACTATACCTCAGGCACAAATAAATAACAATGAATATGCCTATTTCAAAAGCATAAACAGATTTGATCAGCCAAATCATTTATAAACATACATTTGATAACATCCACTAAAAAGAGTTTATTTCTCATGTAAATGATAGATAAGAGGAGCTCCTGGTCACATGGCATTTCTGGAGTTTACTTGGGGATCTAAACCAAAGTGAGCAGGTCCACGTGACTGCAGACTGGAGCTGCTTTTGACCCTCCTCCTCCATGACTGGGGCCGGATTCTTGGAAGTCTCAAGTGCTTTCCTCAGAAGCTCAGTTGAGAAAGAGCAAGCCACACACCTCCAAGTGACCTAATTGGGCCTATGTTGTAAATAAATATAAACATAGCCTATATATTTGAGTCCTCGTATCCTGCGGCTGATGTTTGGTCTGCTGTATTTTGAGGAAAGGAAAGTGGGGGTAAAATGCCTTGACCCAGTAGCTCACATACCTATATGACAGATGGACTATTTATAGATAAGCAAAAAGTTTACATGCCCAGGTCTATGTTATACTCTATTAAATGTAAAGACAATGAAGCACAGTGTGTGAAGCAGATGTGAAATCAGACAAAGCTGTACCAAATTCATGTTGCCTAAACTTTGGATAAAACAAAACATGGCATTTGAGGTTTTGTTTGTATAGGCTATAGGTTTGCAGTGGTAAAATTCTGAGCTTGGGGAGGCCTGATGCATATCCTGGCCCACATACTGGTAATGAATCAGTGCTATATTATTACAGTATTCTTATATTACTTTTTATTCAATAGACCTTAAAGGTCTTTTATTACACACAATATAAAAACATACCTGGAGTTGAGTTTTGTTTCATTCACACATGTTTGAGTGGGAGCGTGCCTATGTTCCCTCATTTTTTCATTTTTTTTCCTTTCCAAAATTAGGCCCTATGTTCCCACATTTCCTTTATGATCAATTTGCATCAGATTTTATCTCCATTTCTCACAATTTGGTAGTCAATTACAGCAAACCTATTATCCAGTAGCAGTTGACTGCAGATGTATTGTAGCTTTTAGCTAAATCTGGGAACATAGGGCTGACCCCTTCCAACACCGCTGCTCCAACATAGGGTTGAGTGATGAACCCTTATACTAAAATTAAACTCACCTCCATGAGTTCAGTGCAATTTAGACACAGCACAAAATTACCTTTCTAAAATTCTTTAATGAACAATACACATTCAAACAATCTAAATGCTTCACTATTTATTCAGTTCACTTAAAACTGGAAAGGCCTCTAGGACTTTTCATCGTTTTATGTTCTAGGAACAGGCAATCTGTAACATGTGTCTGAGAGAACGTAATGCTGTGGTACCATAGGGCTGACCCCATTTAGGTAACCCTTTATTAACCTCTGTCTACATCTCCAAAGCTCAAAATGCTCTGTTCCACCTGGTGATGTCATTAAGCAGTAGTTTTCAAGTTAACAGTTTCCCTTTAGTTCAGAAGAGATTGGCAATTCCAGGTCTGGAATCAATCAAATCATTTTAGCGAAGGTATATGGAGTTTCAAAACACAGCAGAACACTTTCTGTATTGAGCCTACCACATGACACGATTGTTTTCTGTTTGAGAAAAGAACACAGCCTAAGTATGCAGGATTTGTGTGTTAAACATGTGTGAATGAAACAAAACATAACTCATTATACAGTACATAGATCAGAAAAGTTAACTGGAGTTCACTGGAGCGTTGTTGACATGCGTTTATGTAAGTAGGCCACCAAAGCTAATTGATGGAAGTCAAATATTTCCAGAGAGCAGGATGTGGAATTTACATGGCTTTTGTTCTTTGTTTATGCTCCGCCCACTTCCTGCTCGCTGTCCTAACAGCAGCTGGACGTGCACCTGTGACTTTTTTACACAAGGTCACAGAGGCTGGAGCGATTCCAACGTCAACAGTTAACATAACACACTGGCCAACTGCCACTCTGGCCTTATTAGTGACACATTTAGCTAGTCATGAACCTTTTAGCTTTCTTTGAACATGCCAACAGCTGCAGTTGAAATACTTTTATTAATATAGTATTAGCTGTAAAAGGCCAGGAATGTGTGCCGATTGTATTGCTTCGCCCCACATGTGACTGCTGACCTAATTTTCAGCCAAGCACCGATGAGGAACTGAAAACAAAAACAGGCTGAAGCGAGCAAGGCTAATTTGCTGTTAGCGACTCCTCCCCTTGCTCAAATCCCCCACCACACACACATGTTGGATTTCCATGCTTTTTGAGGACATTACGTTGCCTGGCATTAAATCCCTCAAAAGTGATGCTATTCTTAAAGGTCCTATATTACACAAATTTAACTTGTGTCAGCTTTGAGTTATGTTAGAATCATAGACTGTATAAAAGAAGTGGACTAAGTGAGTGTGACGTCACCCATAGCGTTTAGCGCTGCTCAAATGAGGCTCGCGATGCTCACGGTTACAGGAGCAAATTTGGAGCCTGGCTCTATGTTATGAATCGGATTTTTTTGACGGACAAAATAGTGAAAAAAAATAATTCAGGATCATGTAGAGCGGGTTCATACGAACATTTTAAGACCAAAATGACGAGGCTCACTACAGGAGTTACAGAGAGAGTCAATGGGAAAAAGGGAGAGAAGGAACCGGAAGAGCCTCCTGGAGCACTTCCTAGTTGGCACGCGGCGGCTAATGGGTTAGCTATGTTCACTTATAGGCTATATACAGTCTATGTTTAGAATGCTGTTTTCTCATCAAAAACATGCCTGGAGTTTTGTTTGGTTACATTCATACATGTTTGAGTAATCTTGTATTATTAGTCTGTCTACATCTCAAAATACAACATACTCTGTTTCAGCTTGTGATGTCATTAAGTGGTAGTTTTCAAGTTAATAGCTTCTTTTTACATTTTGTTCAGTAGAGATTGACAACTGACTCAGCCTAAATATGCAGGGTTTGTGTGTTAAACATATATGACTGAAACACAACAAAACTCCAGGTATGTTTTTGACAAAGAAACATTATATCATAGATCAGAAAATAATAATAATAATAATATGGGCCCTTTAATCAGAGACATACTAGTAGCTGCCATAAGCCAAACCCTATAGCCGACCTATCTTAGCCCATATATGATGTTGTAGCTAAAGGAGTTACAACATAGCGAACCTGTTTTGTGTCCCCCATAATGGAGACAGGCCAATGATCTCCAGTCCCCACAATGTGATAGATACCCGCCCATAGCATTATACTCATTCACAACACAGGCATACCTTGGGCCCCTAGACCCCTGCCCAAAGCAAACATTTCACACTCCCTCAACAGGCTTCTGTGGAAACACAAGAGTTACTCAACTTGCAGTTACCTGTTATTGTGTAATGTTGTCCCCAGAGTTCTCTGACCTGAAGGACAACTAACTACACTGCCACATAAGGGCAATGAGACAGAAGCATGAAAAGGTGCACTATGTAACATTTCTAGTGGAAGGTTCTCCACCTGCTTGACTCCATTGAAATATTATTACTTTGTCTAAAATTTTCCACGGCAAAGTTTAGACCTATATACAGTCATGTGAAAAAGTTTGGGCACCCCTGATCATTTTCAAGATTTTCCTTTATAAATCATTGGTTGTTCGGATCAGCAATTTCAGTTAAATATATCATATAGCAGACAAACACAGTGATATTTGAGAAGTGAAATGAAGTTTATAGGATTTACAGAAAGTGTGCAATAATTACTTAAACAAGGCATGTGCATAAATTTGGGCACCCCAACAGAAAAAATTACATCAATATTTAGTAGATCCTCCTTTTGCAGAAATAACAGCATCTAAACGCTTCCTATAGATTCCAATGAGGGTCTGGATTCTGATTGAAGGTATTTTTGACCATTCTTCTTTACAAAACATCTCCAGTTCAGTCAAGTTTGATGGTGCCTGAGCATGGACAGCCCGCTTTAAATCGCACCACAGATTTTCTGTAATATTCAGGTCTGGGGACTGAGATGGCCATTCCAGAACATTGTACTTGTTCCTCTGCATGAACTGCCTTAGTAGAATTTGAGCAGTGTTTAGGGTTGTTGTCTTTTTGAAGTATCCAGCCCTGGCGTAACTTCAACTTTGTCACTGATTCTTGAACATTGTTCGCAAGAATCTGCTGATACTGACTAGAATCCATGCGACCTTCAACTTTAACTAGATTTCCAGCACCTGCACTGGTCACACAGGCCCACAGCCTGATGGAACCACCACCACATTTTACTGTGGGTAACAAGTGTTTGTCTTGGAATGGTGTGCTCTTCTTTTGCCATGCACATCACCCTTTGTTATGTCCAAATAACTCAATTTGATAGTTGTTTTGAGGCTCCCGTGTTGCCACTCTTCAGAGAAGATGCAAAGAGGAGAACAACTTGCACCTGGCCCCTTAAATACCCTTTCTCATGATCGGCCTCACCTGTGTATGTAGGCCAAGGGTCAATGAGCTTACCAAACAAATTTTGTGTTCCAGTAATTAGTGCTAAAGTTATTAAAATCAATAAAATAACAAGGGTGCCCTAATTTATGCACATGCCTACTTTACATTACGGTTCAGATCTGTGGAGAGTTGCCCCTATTCACATGAGGAATGATTGTATTTTTGAGCAATAGAAACACCCTTAATGAATAAATGCAATCTGGATATGTTTAATGTTATACGATGGAACATTCCAGGTAAAGCATTAACATCTCATGGAGACAAGCAGGTAGCGGACCCTGTATCATAGTGCACCTTTAAAGGGTTATAACGATAAAAAATGTATTTGAAAATAGACAATAAGTGGATTTTCCCTACCGTTTGGATATTTGAACATATTATGATTTTCTTATCGATAATTACCAGTAAAAATTTATGACAGCAGCAACAAAATAATTACCCAATTTAAGATATATCACATATCACTGTTCTGCTCTCTTTTTTATAACTGTTTATCTCTATGAAATATTAACCTGTTTTTACAATAAAAGATTCCACACTCATTTTGCAAGGGCTAACACAACATATAGTTAATAATACAGTAAGTAGCCTTTGACCCAGTGTTGTTTACGCCAGCAACTGTTAACTAGAACATTAAATGTAATCAGATACAGACATCTAGTTCACCCTAACTGAACTAAATGTGTTCAGTGAGGGTGAAGAGTGACAGTATTGTAGTGAGTTGTGGTGTCGGGTTGGGCAATGGGGTGTGCCACAGCTCTACACAATTTGTGGTATGTGTGTCAGGCCTACCCCCAAACAAACTTACCACAAATGAAACAAAATTCATAAAGTTAATCTTTGACAATTTCCAGAGATACATCTACTGTTGTGGCCATTAGATTGAGCTGTGCCAGATTTTTTCAGGTTATAATGTCCATTTTGCTCCAGGACAGATATATTATGAAGTCAAAATGAGACTGCTGTGTGCTCTTCCAATTTACCTATAAACCATTTTATCCTCTGTGAACTAGGAAGTGTGCTGTTAGGATTACCATGAAATGTGAAATGCCTCATCGTCCATCGTCTATGCTGCAATGGTGAGGACTCCGCACAGCTACATTGGACCATCCTCTCCAGCATCCTCCAGTTTCCCTCACTACAGTGCTGTTAAAAGTTACTGACTGTAGTAGAAAGCAAAGAAAAGGAAAGAAAGGTCCTATATTATGTGAAAGTGACTCTTGTGAGCTTTAAGCCATGTTGTCATGTTGTCTGTTCTACCTTGTGATGTTATGCAAAGTTAGTTTAAATAATAATAATCATAATGCATCAGTTTTATATAGCGCTTTTCAGGACACTCAAAGACACTTTACAGAGCATTATTCATTCACTCCAGACCCGGTGGTGGTAAACTACTATTGTAGCCACAGCTGCCCTGGGGCAGACTGACAGAAGCAAGGCTGTCAATCTGCGCCATTGGCCCCTCCGACCACCACCACCATTCACGCACACACCACTTTCATTCTAGGCAATGTGGGTGATGTGCCTTGCCTAAGGACACTACGATAGTTTTTAGTGACTGGAGCCCCACTGTGGCACCTGGAATTCCCAGTGGTCTCCCATCCAAGTACTAACCAGGCCCGGCCCTGCTTAGCTTCTGAGATCTGACGGGATCAGGCTTTGACGAGCCGGTATGGCCACATACCGGCTTTTAGTTATCAGCTACCAGTTGAGATGGGCAATTTCAGGGCTTTAATTATCTAAATGACTCCAGTGAAGGTGTAAGCAGTTTAAAAACACAGTGGAGCACTTTCTGTTACGTACTAATACTACATAACATCACAAAGTGGATCAAAATGTTTTCCAGAATGTCGCCCACTGGCATGTCACACACGAAGACTCTTGATGAGGAAACATATATTATATCATGACATAACATTTGATTATCAAGTAGCTAGCCACTGAATGCTTAACGTAAGCAATTATTTACATCCTTTTAATACACCTTGGCTTCACAGAGTAAATTGTGGATTATGTAATTGCCATTCAGCTATAAAGGGAGTGACATCGGGAATCCATCTCTCCAGAACATGTTGTACAAACCAATTGTTACACAATGTATTTGATTATAACCTGGATCAAAGTTTAATTACTCAACCTTCCAGATAGCCAGTCAGTGGCAGTTGTAGCTGCCATGTTATGTTATTGTCCCATCTATATTATAATATTTTGAATGTTTTAATTACATTTTTTAATTTAATTAATGTTTTATTTTTGCTGAGTTCTTCTCAGTTGGTTCCACCTTATGATGGTATGTGGTAATACGTTCCTCCACTGTCTTTTTAAACTCCATCCACCTTCACTTCAGCTCTGGAATTCCCAATCTCTACTAAACAAAGATAAGAGGTAGCTGTTAACTTGAAAACTATTGGTTTGTGACATCACAAGGTGGAACAGAGCATATGGAGCTTTGGAGAGTATATAGCAAGGAGGAATTCAATTCTGTCAACTGGACAAAAGTTTTTTAATCTAATACGTTTCGTAGGTCATCCAAGCTCTGGTCAGATTGCAAGATCGAGATGTAGATTAATTAACAAAAAGGAATTGAAACAAAATTAAATGAAACGAAACACAACTCTAGGTACAGCATTATAACTTGGCATAAAGCTCACAAGAGTCACTTTTGCGTAATGTAGGACCTTTAACTGCAAATGTATTCATTAGTTACACATGACCTTAAAAACTCAGTATTATGACCAAAATGGGTGGTTTTTGGTCTCCTTCCATTACTATATTTTCTAGCTCCTGATTTGAGCTAAACACCTTTAAAAGTCTTGTTTACTTTTCCATTATTGGAAAAACAAGGCCTGCTAAATATATAATGTGGGCCTCTTCATTTACAGATACAGTTGCAGGTCACTGAGGTCCTGAATGTTTGCTGTGTATATAACCTAGAAAGAGAGTCAAACTGGGACAAGACATTCCTACTAACTGTACACAACTTTCCTTAGTTAAATGATAACAAGTACAGCCTTTTGTTGGTTAGATTAGTACCCATTTTTTTCAACATTACATTTTCCTTGTGCTAGGATTAATAGCACTGGACTATGACAGAGAAAAACTCGTCTCTAGGCCTTAGTCAGGACCAGCCTGTAGGTGTGGCTTGAACAAAACAGAACATGCAAACTACAAAAAAAATCCTCATTTGTCCAGGAGTGATCCACGCTACAAAAGGTTTCAGATTTAGTATGTGAATAGTTTCAGGCTATAACTTCTCCCTTGGGACAGAAATAATATAGCTCAGGGCAGTTTAAAATTGTAGCTTCTCAGACAAGTAGCTTCAGTATGAAAATGGTTTCTGGATGGCTGTCGAAACGTCTCCATTTCAAAACATTGTCTAGATGACTACTTTTGAAACCTTTAGTACCTACTGCATATTTAAGCTTTTCTCAAACACTCTGTTCCACCTTGTGATGTCATGTGGTAATACAGCAAATCCTCCACTGTGTTTTTAAAAGTCCATACATCTTCACTAGAATCATTTGAAAGATTCTGTCACGGGGGGCTAGTCGGACCCAAAAGCAGAAACACCAAGAAAAGTTGAAATGATTTATTTACAGAGAACGAGCTGGTAAATATTGGACTGGGGAACCAGAAGGAGCAGGTAGGTCACAGGCTGGGGAGCCAGAAGGAGCAGGTAGGTCACGGGCTGGGGAGCCAGAAGGAGCAGGTAGGTCATGGGCTGGGGGGCCAGGAGGAGCAGGTAGGTCATGGGCTGGGGAGCCAGAAGGAGCAGGTAGGTCATGGGCTGGGGGGCCAGGAGGAGCAGGTAGGTTATTAGGCAGACTAATAATAAAGGGTTACTCAAACAAGTGTAAATGAAAAAACACAACTCCAGTATGTTTTTAAGGAGGTAACAACATTCTAACAAAGGTAAACGCTCACATGAGCACATTTTGGATAACATAGAACCTTTAATAGCTGTGATGTGGAAGATGTAGTTACAGTAAAGCAGCAATAGAATTTGTAATAGTTGTAATGTGAGATCATTTTGAAGTATAATAGGGGAAAACGTATCAACAAACACCAACGCTTTAGGTGTCCATTTATGTATATATTTTTACCAAATCAATTGAAAGGGGTGTTCAATTTCAAAATTGCTTTCTGTTTCTAAATTTTACTAGTGCCCTTCTTTAGCTTAGCCTCTCAGTCAATACCATCAACATTAAAGGGATAGTTTTTTTCACATGAATCTGTATGGCATCCTGTCAGCAGTGTCGTGCATCAACACTGACTTACCTCCCAACAGTTTTCTTCTCAAAACAATATGTGCTCAAAAGAGTGATACACTTGCCTCACAAAACCATTGTCCACAAAAAAGTCAGACTTCATAATCACTTGCTGCTATTTTCTCTCCGTTGTATCTCTGCGCGCTGCCGCCAGGTGACAGCCGCACATGAATCCAACACTTTTTTCAGTTGTTTGGCAGTGTTTACGTGCTCAGATTGATGCCAATAAGTATATTAGCTATATAAGAATATATATAATAAATGGGGCAGACTTGTGTTTATCCAGGCTGTAACAACAAAAATCTGGCTGAATCTCCGCACATATTTCACTGTTTTGCTGTTACGGATGCTGGCTTCTTGCCATAGGCTTCAGTGTGGAAAAAGGTCAGCAAGACACCAGCATTCAGGATTGCAGGAAAGTTGTCATGATTTGTGATGCAGACAGAAGCTGCACGCTGGCCTCCTCATCCATTGAAAGGTCTTGCATGTGTGGCATGGTGAGATCCCATTCGTGGCAGCAGTAGCTCTCCACCTCTGTCAGCATTACTTCACACTTAAAACCACCATTTGTCAGTCACCCAGTCTCTCATGGCTCCAGCTGTGGCTCCAGCTTCAACTTGTACCACTTCTCACTCCTCTCTCTCTCTTTCTGCCCGTTCTAACTCCATCTGGCAAATTTGGGCATCAGTATATTGGGGTTCATAAAGATTTCCCCTTGGTTCTGTGCTAAAGGCAATATCTTCATCGTCAGTGTCGTAGTCAGACATGTTGTTGTTAACATTCTGAGTAGTAAACACAGTGAAACAGGCTCGGCTGTAATCTGGCGGCAGCGCGCAGTGATACGAATGGAGAGGAAATAGCAGCAAGCGATTATGAGGTGTGACTTTTTCGTTGACAAGTTTTGTAACACAAATGTATCACTCTTTTGAACACATATTGTTTTGAGAAAAAAATGCAAAATTTTCATGACCACAGCCAACTTGCCAGACTACTTTCGTCAGCACCAAAACTGTGCAAGAACTCGGCTCACTGGGCTCTGTTGGGAGCTAAGTCAGTGTTGATGCACGACACTACTGACAGGATGCCATACAGATTTATGTAAAAGAAACTATCCCTTTAACAGCATGTTCCAGTAATCTCCCTTATCAGCAGTGGTTTGCTCCACACCAGACTGTACTGCACAACAGTGATTGACGTAGATGGGTCTCATTGATCTCTCTCTCTCTCTCCCCTCTTCCTCTACCCTCACTCCTGTCTTGCACACTGACCTACTTTTCCGCTAACCTGCTTATGCGCACAGCACCGCTCAGAATCAGAGAAAGTGAAGATGCAGCACAATGTTGTTACTATACAGTCAAAGTCACCTTGAACCATTTCCACCAATGGTAAGATGCAAAAGCATATGTGCAGTGAATGTAAGTGAACTGCAAAAGGCCTCCAGTATATGAAGAATGGACATACTTTATTAGTGTTATGAACTAAGTAATAGCTTATATGTATTTGACAGAATGTAGGTAAACACAGTTTATTTTCTGTGCTAAAAGTCCTATATTACAGAAAATTGAGCTTTTAGCCATATTAAAATGGTGATACCTCATCAAAAACATTGTTGTGTTTTGTTTCACACATGTTTGAGTAAGCTTTTAATATTAGATTGTCTACATCTCCAAAGCTCACAATGCTCTGTTCCACCTTGTGATGTCATGAAGTGGTAGTTTTCAAATTAAAGCTACCTTTCACCTTTTGTTCAGTACAGATTAGAAATTCCAGAGCTGAAATCAACTCATTCTAGTAAAGGTGTATGGAGTTTTAAAACACAGTGGAGCACCTTCCTGTATTACCCCATGACATCACGAGGTGGAACAGAGTGTTTACAATTTGAGAAAAGTACTCAGACTATGTATGCAGGGTTTGTGTGTTGTTGTGTGAATGAAACAAAACACAACTCTGGGTATGTTTTTGATGAGGAAAGAACATTATAAGAGATCAGAAAATAGCTTCTTGTGGTCCCACTATGTAATTTTTCTGTTAGTGTCTGTAACTGCTTGTCTCCATGAAGATGTTATTGCTATGTACCACAATATGGCATTATCTTATTTATCTTGCATTTGTACTGTTACAGGTGAAAATAGCTTGAATAACATTCTTACTTTGAGCAAGCTCACCTCCCCACAGATCTAACCTGTAATTTAGCCCGATGGCACCTGCTTGTCTCCATGGAGATAGACAAGTTTAATGCCGTACTATGCGACATTACAGGTAAAGCATCAACATGTTCTCTATGGAGATAAACTTTTAATAGTTTTGGATTGATTTCTCACTACATAAAGACAATAATTACCTTAATGCAATGAATGCCAGGCTCAAATCAAAATAATTAAAGAGCCTTTACGTGAGTTTTTGAGCATCACCATAGCAAGATCGTTAGTATTTTTAAACAGATACCTGCAATTTACAGACATCATGAACAAGCCTAATATGATAGATGGCACTGTCCACATCTTTGACCTCATAATTATCACATCTCTCATGTCAGAGCAGTAAAGGCCAGTGACAATGGATAATTAAGACTGACCCAGTACCTCTTGTTATGTACTTACAAGTTCACATGAACCCATTTGAAGCATTTTATCTTGACCCAAGCACCTTAATTGGGCAATTTCGTTTTTCTTATTTTACTAAGTGCGTATGTTATTCAATCTTTTTTTGTTTTGTTTTGTTCTTTATTGTGTCATTTACATAATGGTGCATGTTTTTTCTTGACATAACAGGTATGGACACACTATTTCTGTAAGGACACTGACACAAGGTTAACTCAAACTGACACAAGGTTAACTCAAACTGCAAGAAACAAAAGCTTTATGTTTGGTTGGCCATAGTCAAAATGACATCGATATATGAATGAATGTTCATGTTAGACATCTCTTATTGTAAATCATACGTCTCTATAATCAAGAGGTCCACAGCCAATTCTCTGTCAGCAAAAGTGTGTGGTTTGGCTATATTAGAAGGCTGTATTGTTTATGCTTAGGAAATTAATGATTATTCATTATTCATATTGAAAGACATTTTATTTGTTTGTAATAAGCCTAAATAAAACCAAATAGACAGTTTTTAATTGATTAATTGACTGAGGCAAAGAAATCAATTCATCTTTTTGTTATATCACCCTGATCTAATAAATGAGGTCAACCAATCACTTTCTTTGGACATTCTTGGCTCTTCCTGTATTTGCTACTCAATAATATGTCTGTAATAAGTACTTTATTGTGTTTCATTTGACCTAGTCCAACAAAAACTATGATATTACTTAAATTTGTGTGAAATATTTTTTTAAAATTACTTTAAATTTTGTACTGTTTTATTTTTTTTTACACTTATCAATGTCTACTTTAGTAAATAGTATAGTGTAACAGGAAAACATTAAATAAACAGCAAGACAGCTCTGTTATCATGATATGTTCAACATTCTTTTTATTTGTATTTTCAATCTTGAAATGCTCCCATCTTCCACAATGAACTTTAGTGTTTACATACATGTCAAAGAAAGAAGTGATGGCAATGACCTGGACCACCATCACCGCTTAACACCAAGTTTGCCGGTTTTATACTCCACTGGCTGTTCCCATAAAACATCGGCAAAATCACAAACAAATCATTAATACACACTTGGAACGGGGAGGGGAATGAGGCAAATACAGCACAGTCAAAAGACACAAGTAGAAGAAGAACAACACTGTGAAAATGTAGAAAATCAACCAAAAACATTACAGTGTTGCTCCAGGGCAGGGGGCTTTACATTTATACACAAAAAGCCGAACATGGTACATAGACCTTCCATTCCAGTGCAGGACTTAACATATACTACCTGGTGTACACTTACAATAGTAGCCTACAAGGAGGAGATCCCTGTTTGTGTCAATACAGGCACATGGGACTGGATTCAGGCCCTTCTTTAATACTCTGGAGATTGTCAGGGGGAAATGTGACTGAATAATATCTTCATGTCTGCGAGAACCATGGTGACCTCGTGCAGGCATTATCTAGACTGGTGCTATACAATCACAGCTAACATACCTTCCCACTACTAATAAATGAGACATGGTTTCTTTTTCAAGTCTAAGCTTACATTAGGATGTTTCTATGGGCAACAGAGAGTTTATAAGTTTATCTGATCAGTAAACATGCATCAGTGCAGTGTAGTGTGAGTCCAGGTTATTTCAAAGCTCTGACACATCGGGGTCTATGTCCCTGTGGGCTTTTCTACAGTGATGGGCATGTACAGAAGGAAATAAATACAATGGGCGAGTGAATGAAACCAAATCAAGGTGTGATAAAGCTCAAATAAGGAGGAGGCTTGAAGCCTGCAGCTGGTGATTCCACCAAATAGTTAAAGGCTGGTTAAAGGTCAAGAAAAGTCAAACATTTTAATGAGGTCTTTGCCTCAAAAACACCATGTTTTCCATTCAGTGCTGTGCTAGTCCCAACAGGACAGCGGATTCTGTGTAAACAGGGCATCAACAAGTGATTAATGCTAAAGCTTAACAATCATATAAAGGGCCCAAAGTACACACTATAGCTGTACAGTGATTGGATCCATAATAGATGACCCTTTTCAAAATCTTACCAATACAGACATATTTTTGCTGAATTTGTATTCAAATTTATTTGTAAAATATATATTTCTAACATATATCCATACATTTCAGAAAGTACAAAACCCAAGTGCTTAAAAATAAAGATGATGGTGATCTTCTCTGATAAAGAGATGGTGGGTGACTAAGGGCTGACAGAGGTAGCGTCTGGGAAGAGGGATGGAACCTATGTAGTGTTCGTGCTGTGTTTCTTTGGTCATGTATTTGCATTTGACTCGCATTAAGGCGTACAATATTTTTGTTAGATATGTCTCAAATTGGTCAAAGCTCAAAGCTTCCATTACCTTACATTCTTAACTGTAAGTGATCAAAAATCTGCCCTTACTGGCATTCAATAATATTTGATGACAAATAGAAAAGTGGGCAGTTCCATTCCTCTTCTCGTCACAAACAAAAGTGCTTTTGTTAGAATGGGAAATATGAAAAAAATGACACATCTGTACAATATATACAAATATACAACCCTACAAGTGCAGCCTTTCAGTGACATTAAGGGCCAGTTAACACTCAGCTTTGTCTGAATGGCCAGAGTTTAAATCATGGGGAAGGCATGATGGCAAAGGGTCAAGGTCCAAGTGCTTAGGTTTAGTCCCGCCTCTTGTGTCGTCGCCCACCTGCCTCTTTTCTCCCAGAATCCCTCTGAGTCCCATCAAGCGCACAGGTCTGGGCAGAGCCCTGGTACTCTAGCTTAATGTTTGGCTGGGGTGAAAGTGATAAATAGGGGTGCTGGGGTAGGGGAGGGGGCGTTGCAGATGGGGGACTTGTTGGGGACTCTTGGCCTGAGCTGCCATTGCTTCCTGTACTCATAGCACGATGTTTCAGTCTGAGCTTGTGGGGCAGTGCAGTGCCCTTTACTTCACAGGGGCCATCCCGGGACAGGGAGACCCCTTGGAAAGGGTAAGGCGAGGCAGGATGCACACTAGAAAGGTGCTGATCGGAGCAGTAGGACGAAGGGGACTCATCATCAGTGGACGCCTCTTTGTCAGAGCTGCGGGGGTCTCCATCACTGGATGTGCAGGCGCGCTGGCCTTGATGGTAGAAGGCTGCAGCCTCAGGGCTGCCCTCATAAGACAGCTCAGGAGGCTCCTCTTCCTCTTGGGCACTGAGGTACGGGTGGTGAGGCTGCTGAAGCTGCTGGTATAGTTGAGAAAGGCTGCCCTGGGCCTGTAGGAGCTGAGCAGTTAACTCACTCTCCTGAGGGTCTGCCTGAGGGTGCTTCGGGGGAGGTTGGCACACCGGGTACACCTGTCCATTCCCGGGCTCATTATGGCTGTCTGAGAGCTCATATGAAGGGGACCCAGCAGTTTTCTGTTCCAGCTGTTTCGTCGCCTCGTTCAGTGTTTCTGAGGAGCTCTGAGGAGGATTTGAGCATAGCTGGTTACTGTGCTTCAGGACTGCCTGCATCTCCCCCTCCTGGGAACGGGACACATCCACACCATAAGAGCTGCTGCTGGAGCCGTACAGGATGACACTGCGCTGGGCTGCGGGAGGGTGAGGGGCTGCCTGGTTTAGTGTGTGCACTGGAGAGACAGGTGCTGGTGGCTGTTGGGGAAAATGAGTTTGATAGGCCGTCTCCAGGTCCTGAGAGTGCTGCTGGATTTGATGGTGGGTAGGCACAGAGGACAGACCTCGGTGAATGTTAAACATGATCTGAGTTGTAGTGCCATTGGCAATGTCCATCTCTAGTCTATCTCCTTCCTGTTTGATCTCAAATGAAATAGGCTCCGGACTGTCTCTGGACGAGCCGTCTGACATGTCAGACAGAGAACCACGTGGGGAGTATTTGACCAGCTGCCGAAGGCTCTCATTGCGCACGGATTGCTCAGTTTCAGAGGAGTCCGAGTTGATTGTGACCTGAGAGCTGGAGTAACCATTGGTGTAGTACTGAGTGGAGGATGTGGATGAGGCAGAGGAAGTGCTACCATTCATGTTAGCACTGCTGCCTGCGATCTGCTGACTCTTTTCCATGTAGGAAGCCGTGGTGATGAGTCCAAAGCGGAGCTTGAGCTGGAGCAGCTCTGTCTTCAGTCGCACGTTCTCATCATTTAGAGCCATGACCCGGTTCTCCAGAACCATGTCATTGAGACGCCTCTTTTCCCGCGAGCGCTTGGCGGCCTCATTGTTCTTACGACGCTTCTCCCAATAGGAGGCATCTTTCTTCTCATCAGAGATGAACTCCCTCTTCCGCCTACAGGTGACATTGGGTTTAGGTTTGACAAGTCTACCAATGCGAGCAGCAGGCAAAGGGGAGAGGGAGTCATCATAACCCGAAAAGGTTTCCAGACAACTCATGTTATTCCCTGGGCTTTTGTTTAATGTCTTCAGAGCATTAGTTAAATTTTCCATTCTTGCCAAATAGCAGCCAGATTGAATGCTGGCTGAATGTAGAAGTATTAGTCAGAGATGTGTGTGTCGCAGTGCTGGTGCAAATAAATGCCAGAAAGTCCAATGAGCTAAGTGTCCAAATTAGCCAAGAAGATCAGAAACAGCTGGGTTTCAGCAGTAGTGACCGTCATCTATCCGCTTACTGTTTGGTTTAGGCTAGACTATGTGCAGTAGTCTTCTTTATCTTGTGTGTTGTTAGTTGAACTTCAGAGAAGCACACAGAGCCAAGCTGATGGTGTCCTGGATCTTGCTGGATACAGCAGGATGTAGGTCAGCCGTCTACCTCTGCACGTCAGTCTCCCTGGGACCACGTGGCTCTCTCTCCTCTCTCTGTAGCCCAGATGAAAGGCTGTGGAGAGAAAAACATAAAAAAGATATGTTAATTCATGTTTTAAATTCAAGGCTAACCAGAACTGCTCTAATGTAGAGTTATTAGTCAGAGTTGCAGTCTTCCTTTGCTGCCCGGACATTTTTGGCTTGACTTTTTGTCTCACCCTTGGCAACCAATGAATGGGCTAGAGACGCTCTAGTCTGACCTCATGACCCTACCATTGATGTGCTCTGTCTGCAGCTTATGACCCCTGAACTTTGATCTGGTGTGTTGATGTTGACTTCTGTGATGCAATGTGGCCAATGGGTTCATGCAAAGTGGGCAACCTAATTCTTTCCCGGAGCAATTTCTCTATTTGAACAAACTAAAATGAGTTTTACTCTATTTGAACAAACTAAAATGAGTTTTTGGGTCCTCCTAAGACTTGTAAGACAACCCACAGCTAAAATCCAGACGTTCTTCTCCCACCCTTTCATCCCCAGAGGAATGTAGCAGCATTCTTGGCCAAAACAAGTCAATGCCAAATCGATGATGCAGAGTGAGCAGATAAGGCAGACAAAGGCATCAGCAATAGCAACTAAGACTGGTCAAGGATAAAAAGACTATGCCTAGACTGGTAAAAAAAAAAGGTGTTGAAGAGTTATAGCAGCTGGAAGGTGGAGCTTTTGAGCATTGGTATATATAGGTCACGGGGCTCAAACAGTGGAAGGGGGTGGGGCCTGGGTTGGAATAATATGGTTAGCTTCTTACCTATGGGTAAAGCACAACAGGCTCTTTTGGCAGGGCTCATAAATGTAAACATACAAAAATTGGCATTTGGAAAAAAAAAATCTATATGACAATGGTAAGAAAATGTGACTGTGAGTTACATATTTTGGTCAAGTGGATTAAAAGCTCTGGGAGCATGCTGCTGCTGTCAAATTGAAATACATTTATTTATATTCTTAATATTATTTATATTCTGTAATCTGTCTATAATTTTTAATCTTCATACACCAGATTTTACTATGTTTAATCTATATCCAACCTCATTATGTAACTACAGATGTAAGCACCCATTACAGGATTTTTGCCCAAAATCAGGAAAAACTACATCCTACAACTGAAGACTAAACTAACAAACTCAAGGAATTCCTTCATCACTACAGTCAAACATGATCCCGTGAGGTGTTCACAGATCCTAGTTGGGCACGGAAACATAGAAGAATGAGGGTATAGACTTTTTTTCCCTGCGTCCCACTGACCCAGAAACGGCCCGGCCCAACATAGTAATCACGTGTGGGTGCTGCCTTCACTGTACAGTGCACTGCAGATTGTAGGTCAGGGCAGAGATTGGGGAAAGTGACCCAAAAGGACAAAAAGAGGGTTACATGGACAAGTGAGGCAGGTCTAAATATAGCGAGAGGTCCAAGCAAGACTAGTGAAGCACAGACAATGGAAATGGAAGGAAAACAAAGAGGAGATGTGGTTATTGCTGGGGACAGGGGGATATGGGGTGGAGAGGGTGGGAGTGATACCAGTGGTGACAATGTTTGTATTGCTCCAATAGAAAGAACGTGTCATCCATAGCAACAAAAGAAGAAGAAAAACTGAAGGAGTGGCCAATCGTGTCATATATGCAGGGCAAACAAATAGACAATGCAAAGCCTCTGATGTCGAGCAACCATTTCTCTCTACTGTTAATATATGAAGTTCACATTAATGAGTGAGTGATTTTGACACTCCCACTTATACATGCCCGTTATATCATGAAAGAATCATTGCACAAGATGAAAGTGACATAATGTTACATTTCAAATCTAAAATGTGTTTCAAAATGTGCTTAAATTGTTGGTGTTTGGCTTGGTTGGTCCTGTGCAAGGGAATTTCACTTTTGGCTCTGACTGGTATCACATAATTTATAATAATTTTCTAACACACAGTGAGCTTGACTGTGTGTCTGATAATACAAAATCTATCTTATTTTCATAGCTTGACCTAGATTGCGCCCTGTTTTGTCATATATTCTTCACATATCATCACTGGCCTACTGTGGCACTATTGGAATGATAGCACAGTAAAAGAATCCAAGTTGCACTCGCTCACACTACCACAGGCACCACACCACAAGTCTAAATGTGGCAGTAGGCTTTGGACACAGCTCAGCCAGTTCAACCACACACGTGTTGCTGCACAGTGGTTCAGGAAATGAGAGCAGGGCTAAAATAAAATCGAAACGGGGGCACCACTTCAGAGAAAAGAAGTTCTCCATCTAACCCTGGGAAGAATGCAATGTGAGGCACGTGGGGCAGGGTTGGGGGGTCAGCTCTTAGGGTGGGGCTGCCTGAATTCCAAGTCTGGGGGCAACTTTTTATCTTCCCAGGAAAAACCTAAAGCAAAAGGAAGCATGCCAATAAGGCGGAGTCCAGTGTGACCTCTTCCATGAAGAGCGCATGTCCAAATCGGCCTCCCTCACAGAGCACTGACTCAGGCCATGTGTTGCACTAGTCACATGTGTTCCGTTGGCCTACTAAACGCCGCTGTAATTTGCCTCTCTGCCTTCTCAGACCACAGCACCATAACAAAGCATCTCATCTTTTATCATCACACATGTGCCCACAAATACTTTCTGTGTATTATCTTCCCACTTACATCCACTGTCAATGGCTAATGTGGAGGTACTCTATGAACACAATCTAATCCTGATTTACAGCAGCAGTTTAGGCTAACATCTCCTCTCTTTGTTATGGTGGGTGAGGATTTATTTTTGTAGGGTTTGCGTTGGGTGTTTGTGGCCAGGGGCGGCTCCCCCTCCCACTAGACTAATGTGACCTACATTTATAGCTGGCATAGAGACCCACTGTGCACGCCAACCAATTGGCACACACCTCTTCAAAGCACGCTGCGCCACAGCATTGCTGTCGACAACGGGTTTCCATCTATTGCATAATCCGCTCTTCAATCCATTTTAATTATTTGATTCACATCTTATGCAAGATATAACATTTCTTTATAATATACACATGTTACTGATTATTTTTTACCAACATTTTGTAACTATGGTTATTTGATATTATTTTGCAAATCCACCTGATAGGGACAATAACAAAAACCCTTTAAATATCTAATATCAAATTTGATTTTTTTTCATAGGTTATTATACAGTTTATTATAATTTTAGGCT
This sequence comes from Odontamblyopus rebecca, assembly GCA_030686955.1. Classification (NCBI taxonomy): domain Eukaryota; kingdom Metazoa; phylum Chordata; class Actinopteri; order Gobiiformes; family Gobiidae; genus Odontamblyopus; species Odontamblyopus rebecca. The sequence goes on from CM060667.1 coordinate 27,424,982, forward strand.
ACATTATTTTGAATGTACTTGAAATAAACTTGTTCATCTTACTATGAGGCTCATCAGCAATGAATATTATTATATGTAAATATCAGTCATTCTATTATTAAACTGTGTTTACAGTTTCTTTTATATCTTAAAATGATCTTGAGGGAGAGCTCCTTAGGTCACCTGCATTGTAAGTCTTTACATGACCTGTTTAAACAAACAGACTGGAGCCCTTGACCATCACATGGCGCCAGTTCACCTGCTCACATGTGGACCCCTGCTATAGGGTACAGCAGTCAGGAATCCCAACAGCCCAGGTTCACATAAAGGGCATAACACATTATTTGATCATATTGGCCTGGCCGAAAGAATGCAACACTCTTTCCTAAAGCTTGCACAATCTTGGGTGAGGTATATTCCTCAGCATGCGTCCTTTGTTGCACTGTCTGACAAATCGTCTTCATGCATATTTAATCTTATCCTCAGTCATCCAAGGCAACCGCGTAAATCCAACTGTAGGACCCAGCAGCGCTACAAAAACCTGTTTTCTATTCCTACATACACATTAATATATGTGAATTTAACAATGAATAAAATGGAAATGAACGCAGCTAGTAACATTTAAGAACACAAGGAACATCAAGTACACCCTTGACCCACATTTGGTCCAGATGTTTGAACCAGAGAAAACCTCACCTCATTGTAGCCCCAATATGGGAACTTCACCCATTCCTCTCCTTTGTCTAAGCCCAGCCCTTATCCAGTTGATATAAGCGTGAAGATAGGATCCGGGAGCGCAGATAAGTAGTAGTGCCTGTAGCATGCCGCTGTGTGCTGGCTCGCGTTGTTGTTCGTTAGACCGCCACGAAAGGGTTAAGCTCGGAGAGAGAGAGAGAGAGAGAGAGAGAGAGAGAGAGAGAAAGAGAGAGAGAGAGAGAGAGAGAGAGAGAGAGAGAGAGAGAGAGAGAGAGAGAGAGAGAAAGAGAGAAAGAGAGAGAGAGAGAGAGGCTGCACAGTACAAGCGCAGCCGCGTTAACCTTTACAAAGAACTGCTACACGTGACGCGCAGAAGTGTGTCCTGTGCCTGCATGGGATTTTTCCAGTTGTCTGCCTCCGCTAGCCTACTAACCCCAAAAGGAGCTCAGTGCTACTTAGGGCGCTCTCCCTCCCCGCACATGCAAAATCTAGGCCTGTGCATTAATAGGCTAATTATAGGCAATTAACTAGAATTGAATAAGACTGACACATGCGCAATGTTGCAAGTTGAAAATGGAAGCCACTATACACACACAGGCAAAAACAGTGTTTAAGAAACTCACAATAAATAATATAAGGTTGAAAAATAAACATCACAATAGGTAACTTGACCTATTGACAAAAAAGCCTAAGTAAACAAACTAACAGCTTGGTAAACAGCAAGTGGTTTAACTACGTTTAATTAGAGCAGTTTAAATCCTAATGAGCCAAAGCAGCCGAACAGAATTAAAATACTATGCAAGAGATATAATGACGCAAACAAGCACCGCTACCATGGCAAAAGTGTATCTAATAATAGCACCCACACCTGACTAATGTAATATTGAGGGATAAATGACATTCACGTGCATTACTCTACATGCATAATATAATGCAACTGGCATGTAATGTGTGCGTAATCAGAGCGGGTCACGTCTCCTGGAGCACAAAACATCTCAACAGTTTAGAAGAGCCAAAGCACTTAGAAGCGTTGACCTCATTTCGCTGCGAATGGCACACATCCGAAAAAATCAACCCACAGTCTTGATTGATCACTCCCTCACCTCACCTCTCCTTAACACGTTTAATTACAGGTTTTGCATTTAGAAAAAAAATATTTCGGAGAGGGTGTCTGAACTTCGAGAAATCCCCCAAAACAAACAGTGGATCATCCTGCGCCACGTTTCATGCGTAATGCGTGGCTGCACCTTGTACTAACACACCTAAAACATATATATTCACAAACTCACCTTTTCCTCTCCAATTTCTCCGACTTGAATCCAATGAAGAATCTTTACGCACAGTCCTGTTTGCAGTTACGCACCGTACGTGACTTAGAAAAGATGTCCTATTAGCGCAGGTACACGCATGAGTATTTAGAGCTTGTTTTCAACGCACTCTACACGTCATGTTACGGAGCCGCTCCAGTTTCCCTCTCTCTCTTCTCTAGTTCCTCCTTTCTCTCTGGCGCTCCCTCTCGCGCAGCGCCGCTCTCCGATTCTCCAAATGTATGTTAGTAGGTCAGTTGTTGCATAACAGGACGCTTTGGGTGCCTAGTCACGTTTTTGTTTCTCTCCGCTTTGGCCCTCCCTCTGTAGCCTCAACCAATCTCGTCGCAGCAAATTAGACAGTGGGAGGAGTTAAGAGCAAAGGGGCGGGGCTACTGTCAAAACCTTACTGAGTATCATAGCAGTGAAAGACCAAAACAAGACTTGAGAACTGCGCCACTTGACATAACTTTGTGGGATACGGGCCCCACACAAAAGCCATTTCAACTCCACCTCCAGTCCAACAGTATTCTGAGTTCTGTGTACTATCATATCACACTCACATCTACAAAGAAACAAGTGCAAAATGTTGTACTTACTCAGTCCAATATTTACTGTAGCTACAGTGAGATATTATCACACTTCTTTGCAGTTTTACTTTACGAGTAGTTCAGCGTTTTCCAGAATGCTACTACTATGTACTACTACTACTACTACTACTAATAATAATAATAATAATAATAATAATGAATACGTACACTAACTGGACCTGAAGCAATTATGTGGATAAAAAAATAAAGGGCTGAAGAATGAATCATTTATGGAGTGCAGGTACTGAAAATATCTTCAATATAAAGTACCATGGCCTAGGTTTTTCATTGCAAAAGCTACTTTATTTAACTAACCACAAAAATGCCACATTTAAATAGGTGGTTTGGCTTTCCAAGTAGATCTTAATCAGGTCTAAACTAACCCTAAACCAAGCTTAAAGGGCCCGTATTATGTTATTTTCTGATCTATGCTTGTTGTTTGTTGCTCTGCTTGTTTCCTCATCACAAAATGAGCTGTGTTTTGTTTCATTCACACCTGCTTAGCACACAAACCCTGCAGATTTAGGCTGAGTTCTTCTCTTAAACAGAAACACTGTGACATCATGTGGTAATATTTATAGGAAGTGCTCCACTGTGTGTTTAAACTTCATACACCTTTACTAGAATCATTTGAATGATTTCATCCCTGGAATTGCCAATCTTTACTAAACTAGGCAAAAGGTAGCTATGAACTTGAAAACTACTGCTTCATGACATCACAACGTGGAACAGAGCATTTTAAATTTTGGAGGTATAGACAGTCCAATAATAAGTTACATGTGTGAATGAGCCGGCATGGTGGCTGAGTGGCTAGCACTCATGCCTCACAGCAAGAAGGTTCTGGGTTTGCATGTTCTTCCTGTGTCTGGATGGGTTTCCTCCAGGCACTCTGGTGTCCCCCATTAACCCAAAACATGCTAGCAACCCTATGAACTAAAATCAAGGACCATGACGTTTCCCGGTGCCCGGCTGAGGCTCAGTCCGAAAGGACGACGTGGGTCCACACTCCTGTGGGCTCACCACCTGCAGAGGGGCTCATAGGGGTTGGGTGTGCAGGGGACTGGGTGGCGAACTGCTGCCCCCGTGACCAAAGCAGTTAAAGTGGAAGAAGATAGATCGACAAAACACAACTCCAGGTATGTTTTTGGGGAGGTAACAACATTACATGGTTTAAAGCTCACAAGAGTCAGTTGTATGTATTATAGGACCTTGAAAAAGAGAGTAAACCTTGGATCAAGTAGTTCTAAATAATGAATGACCATGAAGATGACAAAAAACATTAAGAGAGACCTATTATGCAAAACTGACTTTTTAGATCTTTAAACTCTTCTCCCTTCTCATATACCCACTCAAAGTTGTATTTAGAGTGATTCAAGGTTTCTGATCAGCCCTAATTTTCACCTCCACTGGTATACTGTACTCATTTTTACTTTCTTGCTTAATCTGTGGCTGTCCTTAAAAGAAACCAACACATGCAGATTGTGACAATGTTTACAATGACAAACCAGAAGGCTGCTCCCATTGGGCTCTGCAATTTTCCAACCTGTCAGTGGATTTGTTTCTTGTTGTTTTAGATCACTGTTATGATTCTTAAAATGTCTAAAATTATAAATTATAAATTATAAATTATATAAAAAATAATATAAAAAATATATAAATTATATATAGCAGATAGAAAAACTGTCTTCTTTAAAGGTCCTATGTATGACATAAAATTGACTCTTGTGAGCTTTAAGTTGTGTTATAATGTTATAATGTTGTGTGGCCATAGCTGCTTGTCAAAGCCTGATTCTGTCAGATCTCAGAAACTGAGCAAGACCAGGCCTGGTTGGATGGGAGACAACTGGGAATATCAGGTGCCAGAGTGGGGCGCCAGTCGCAAAAACTGTTTATGTGTCCTTAGGAAAGGCACTTCACCCACATTGCCTAGTATGAAAGTGGTGTGTGTGGCAGCCTTGCTTCTATCGTGGCTACAGTAGTAGCTTCCCACCACTGACTGTGGAGTGAAGGAATAATGGTCTGTAAAGCATCTTTGAATGTCCAGAAAAGCGCATAAAACTGACACATTATTATTGTTATTGTTATTGTTATTGTTATTGTTATTGTTATTATTATTATTATTATTATTATTATTATTATTATTATTATTATTATTATTATTATTATTGAAAACACTGGACTACTCATGAAGTAAACCTCTTCAAAAACGTACCCGAGTTGTGTTTTGTTTCATTCACACGTTTGAGTAATTCTTTATTATTAGTCTGTCTGTCTCTAAAGATCAAAATGCTCTGTTCCACCTTGTAACATTATGAAGTGATAATTTTCAAGTTAACAGCTACTTTTTACCTTTAGATTAGCAGATACAAGGAATTCCAGAGCTGAAATAATCAAAATTATTCTAGTAAAGGTGTAAGGAGTTTTAAAACATTTTCTGTTTAACAAAAGAACACGGCCTAAATATTCAGGGTTTGTGTATTAAACATGGGTGAATGAAATAAAACACAACTGTTTGTGATGAGGAACCATTATAATTATTATAGATCAGAAAATAGGGTATAAGCTTCTTAACAGATTAAATAAAACAAATACAAACTGCAGGGCCCTGTGTACCTCCTGTGGAACATGCACCACAGTTTGAGAAGTAAAGGTCTATTCTATCCCCCACCACTAAAAGCAACGTGCAATAAATAAATAATCAAGCACTGACTTTTACCTTTTTCACCTACACAAAAATAAAAAAAAATTCACTACACTAAGTGAATATAGTACATTTGAAGTGAAAAGTAAAAATACATAAAGCCTGCTCACATTTGCGCGTCATATATATTTTTCTTCCACTGACATGTCACTGGTGTGCTCTGACCTTGGGAAGATTTCACGATTTGTCACATGGAAGCTTTTTTGGCTCGTATTGTGTCTACGCTGAACTAATATCCTACTTTTTAATACGGCCCATACACTGATGGAACAAGGCAACTCATCACAGAGAACCAGAACCAGACACACTGGAGCACAATTACAGAAGGCATTTCTGCTGCCAAGATGTAGTTACAGACTTGTGCTGTTCTGAGATTAATTCTGTTCCATATATTTTGATTTTGTCAGCTTTTTGGTGGTTTTATAATATAAAGTTAGGAGCTTCAGTCATTGGGCAGTATACTTCATCCATAGGAATGAGGCACGTCAGTGAATGATGGTCAGACATTGGTGCAGATTTACAGCCAAGTCTTTCTCTATCAGTGCCAGGGTCACTGTGGCAACAGAAGTTGCTCACCGCTTACCACCACTGGAACTGAATAATGGGATGTTTTGCAAATGCTGTGACTAAAATGGATTGTATAATAAAACATGCTCAAGTATTTCATGGGATTTTTGGTAACATCTGGAGCAACAAGGAGCTGAGCAAGAAACACAAATGTTCAAATCATTTAATTTTGTCAATATAAAGCCTTTTTCACTTGTAGACTTACTCACAGTGGAAAGAATAACCGAAATCTTTACTTAAATAAGGGTACTGTTACTTCAGTAAAAATATTACTCAATTAGGAGTAAAAGTATGCTCCTAGAAAAATTCTTGGTAGTACAATTTACAAAGTACAATTTCTTTAAAAAGTTATTCTATCCACCTTTGGAAATGAAGCTGCATCCTTGAGCCATGCAGCTAGCTCTTCTTTGACCAGTCAGAATTTGCCTCATATTGCAAAATCCAGGTACTACTTGCTTTGTTTTTTGCCCAGAGACAGCTCTACCAATTATGTTCATGTCAAGAGTGGGATTCAAACAGCCAGCCTTTGCATCAGTGGATGAACACTCCACCAACTGAGCTAGAGCTACAAATGTGCCCAAACCTTAAGGCAAAATTTGCAGATGTCTCAGCGTGTCTCCTGGCTGTAGATTATGCTCACTTCTTCAATGTCTATATTATCCTTTTCCGCTCTCCTTTTTCTTGCTTTGGACATGGGCCAGAGTCAGATTATCCAATAGACCAGCACACTGATCCGGGATATGAACTTATTGCATCTCCAGCAGGCTCCTCCTGTCAGGCCAAAGGTTCCAGGTGCCCAGTCTGTGTGTGTGATGGTATGAGGTCATTCTTTGTTGTCGTTGCAATACAAATCTACTGGTACTTATAAAGTCCTTGAAACTGATACTCAAAGTGAGCTACAAAGTGAAAGTCCACTAACAGAATGCAGTCAGTGTGTTGTGTTACAGTCAGTGGTAGAAAAAGTATTCAATTTTGTTATTTAAGTAAAAGTACAGATACTGTAGCAAAAAAACTGAGGTCTTAAAAAGTTGTAAATGTAGTGATTTTGAAAAAGATTTGTGCTGAATTTTGTTCAGCAGAAACAATTGAAGTGAATGTTTTAGCTATTTTTATTTATATATATTTTTTGCTCAAACTACTAATGTGTTAAAATAAACCCCAACCTTTTTATTAGGTCTCAAACAATAATAAAAAAAATACTTAGACTTTTCAGTCCAGTTCAGAAATGTAGTGGAGTAGAAAGTACACATACCTGCTCTCAATGTAGTGAAGAATCCATTTTAAAATCAACAAATAAAGTACAGATACCCAAAATATACTTTGCTAGTTTTACTTTATTAAATTCCACCACTGATTACTGTTTTTCATTTCTTCATTTCATTCTCAAGAATAGTTGTAGGAGTGATATTCGTAGTTCTATTTCCGTCAATTATTCCCTGTTCATGTATGATAAACTTCAAGTTGCCATGGCACTGATTAAATTTCTTTTTATAAATCACATGTTTCCAGTAGCAACATATTCAGGTTACATATATATATATATATATATATGATTAAATGTAATTCATGAAACTTCATCATACTATTCCAGCCCATGCCTAATGTGAATGTGTATATTGTGTATGTTGCTATCACACTCATTTTTATAGTGCATCTTGTTGCATGAACATGAAAGTGCTTTAGAAGAGAGTGCATGTTCAGGAAATGTTGTAATGGTAGTGTTACAGTAATGGGTGGATATTTTATTATAAAGGTTTGATACGAAAACACAAGCAAAACTGGTATGTGTGGATTTTGTGTAATGTGCACAGAGTGTGGACAGAATGTATTTAATAGTAGCTACTTTATCTTCAGCACCCCACTATCTTGCTGTATCTACAATCACATCTGTTGTTTAATGGCCAGTGTACGAGCACTTTACCTCATGCAGTCTAATCTAACAGTACAAATGTATCTATCTTACACTTTTATGGGTGCTGACTGTAAAATCATAACATTGTAATTGCCCCTCATCTGGCAAATCCAGGTACTTCCAGGTACTTTTTTTTTTTTTGCCCGGAGACAGTAAAGGGAGACACAGAACAGGATATTCTCCACTTTATTAAAGGTGCACTGTGTAACGTTTCTGGTGAGGGGTCCTCTACCTGCTTGTGTCCATAATGATGTTATTCTTATGCCATTTTAAATAAACAAATAAATAATAGTTCCATAGAATGACAAGAAATTCCAAATCTAATTTGCACTGATTTGATTAGCCTACACATATTAACCTTGAAAACATGTATTTTTACTGAGTGGTCAGACATCTCCACAGATCTGAACTCTTAGTTGGCCTAGTGACATCGCCTGGTTGTTTCCATGGAGATAAAAGCGTTTAATGCCAACTGCTGAACATTCAAGAACAATAATGATCTACAGTAACATCATATAATTTCAGTTTCAGTTTTTATAAATTGGAAAGCATATATTGACTGGGATTGCAATAGGTGACAACATTTTACAACTCTGAATCCCAGTAAATGCAAAAAGAAAAGAATAATTAGGCCTTTGTAAAATGTGTTTTTCTATAATTCTTTAGAAATCTTGATGTCTTTTAATGCTCTTTTTACGGGCCTACAAAGTGGAGTGCCATTTCACGTAAACCCTAAAAAAATACTACAAACCAAATATGGCAGTCCATTCCTGTGCACGCGTGTCCCTGCACTCCTCTTTGTTCCTCGTTGGGCTGGAGGAGAGACGTGCCGCTGGGAGAGCCCTCCGATTGGCTGAGCAGAGCCAGCCCCTCCACCATCACTGTCTGCCCCTGCATCACTCCCTCTTTTTGCACCCCATCCTTTTCCCCAACCCCGTGATTTTCCCCCTTTCAGATACGTCTGCAAGTGTTCCCATGGCAACTGTCGCACTGCCTGCCTAGCAACAGGCTTCATCCTTTCAATGATAAAAAAAAAAGGGGGGCAGACCTGGGGGAGGGGGTGTGAGGTGAGGTGGCAGCATGTTTGTGTTGCAAAGAGTTTTCCTTTCGCCATCACTTTCAAAAAATAGTACTGCATATTTACATTTTCACATTTTATTTTATTTAAATTAGCATTTTTGAATCATCCCTTAAACTGTATATGAATTGCTGCTGTTGTTAGCTGCAAACAAAATATAGGCCTATGCGCATACGAATGAATACACATGAATTTAATACTTTTTATCTTACTTCCACCATCTTCTTAAGGAATGTTATAGTGCACATGCAAGAATAATAATAAAAAGCTATATAGGCTTATAGGCTATTATTATTATTATTAGCCCTTTTTGTTTGTTTTGTTGGTGAATTTAAAAAATATATATAGATTTTTATAACAACATTCAGGCATTGCTGTTTCTGGAGATGAAGTGATTCTTTAATTTAAGTTTGCACAAAACCATTTTAGCTACAGCCCCAGTAACCCATCGGTCTATTTCTGTCTCTGTTGTAACTGTCTTCTTAATATGCAGCGAGATCAGACTCAGTGACACACCCAGAGTGGGCACACTATTATTAGAATCCTCATCTCATTTCATTTTAATCTTCACATTTAATATTTACCCAGCCTATATTGGTCCTGTAGGTCTACCTATATTGGATTCTGAAATGATTGGAATTTTACACACTCAAGAGACATTATTATTAAAAAAATATATGAAATGTTTCTCAATAAAATGTTGATAATTATGATAAGCAATCTAATAACATAAAAAACATTATTAATACCAATAATACGACTTCAGGAAGCTACTCCTTTTGCAGCTGCCAATAAGACTTTGGTTACAAATAAAAGGTTACGCGACTCAAACCACAAATTTTAGTCTCTGCTGCCCTCTAGCGGCACCGATCAGACATCCTCACCACTATTGCAGACGCGTGTGTTTATTTATGCAACAAACTCATAACGTGTGGGCCACTGCCTGCGTGTTGCGTAAGCGTTACAGTGAATCTAATTACATGGTTGGAATGGTACAAATTCGCCGCCGGCTCCGGTTATAATTAAAGTGTTTCTGAAGTGCGTCTTGCGTAAGTGTTGTAGGCGCGCCCTCAAATGATCTGCATGGTTGCCTCACGTAAATAGGAAAGATAGACTGGCTTACTGGTTAAGTCTAGAACGCCTACGTACCTTAAGCAATGCCTTGTCTAATGTCTATACTTTACAGTGCTTGATAATTACTGCCTGAATAGAATGAACTGCGAAAGGGCCCATTTTACACGCTTTTCCGAGCTCTGTTGTAATGATCAGAGTTTTGTTTCTTCCACATGTTTAACACACGCACCCTGCATAGTCCCCATTTAGACCGCGAGTTCTTCTCTCAAACAGAAAACACTGTGGTTATGCGGGAATACAGGAAGTGCTCCACTGTGTTTTCAAGCTCCTTACACTTTCTCATGTGGATAATTTCAGCTCTTTTTAATTACAAATCTCTGCAGAACAAAAGGTAAAAGGTAATTTAATTTGAAACCTACTGCTTCATGACTTCACCAGGTGGAACAGAGCATTTTGAGCTTCACAGATGTAGACAGACTAATAATAATGTGTGTGAATGAAACAAAACACAGCTCAGACTGATATAACATGACTTAAAGATCATAAGAGTCAGTCTGCTTAATATAGGACCTTTAAATTAACTTATAAAATAAATCCAATGATTCAATTCAATGTGATAAAAAACAAGAATTTATTTTCAAATATATAATATAGAAGTGTACAGACAGCAGACATAACATTATGAACTGTTTTTACCCATGCATAAACAGTAGATCACGGTGGTTACACTTCCTGAATGGTCATGTGACTCCCCAAAACATTTACAATAATATCACATATGTCACAATGTTACGAGGTCTTACCAGTGAATAGGTATTATTTTACATGAACTCAACAAACCTGCTTCAGAGATGGGAACATGGTGCGTTCAGATTCTCTGTGTTAATTCTTTGTATGTCCCATTGCATTTGTTCTGTCTTAATCTAATCCTGATTTACAGTTTGTTGCTGTAGTTATCACAGTGTTGGTAAAGAGGCTATAATACACAAAACATAATTACACTAGTTTCCCTGTGTCAGCAAGGGTCTAAGCCAAAGCCATTATTTAAATACACAGACAACAGTTATGGGATCAAGACAGTACATGTACAGTACAATAGGTATAAAAACAATGTAACAGAATTGCTTGGACACGTTCAATAAGTTTACATGCACAACAGTGTATTTTAGTGCAAAGTTCAGTTATCCTGTTTGTGTTTTTTTTTTTCTCTTCCATTTACATTCTAGTCATAAGGTGCAAGTTAACCCTGAAAATCATTTGCGTAACAGTGTTTGGTTCTAATTCTTTTTTTTCTTTTTTTTTTTTTGATTTGATGACAAGGTAGGAACAAAAAGGGCTGGAGAATGTTGTCTTTTTTAAGAATATATTTCGAGTCCAAGTTTAGTCAGACTAAGCATTGCAGTCATGTAAACATATTGAGGGCAAACATAAATTATCAACTAGACTTTGGCCATGAGTTGTTCTGTGAAGAGTCTCTTGAGTTGGGCCACCTCCTCTGTCAGGGAGGAGATCTGGGACTTAAGCGTATGGTTCTCCTGGCGGTAACCGTCACTATGGCCGTGCCCGGGGGACTGGCCAGCTGTGGTAGGAGGAGCGTACTGTTGTGGGGAACTTCTGGCTCTCTCCTCTATATCTCCATGGTTACCCCACTGTCCATGTTCCATATTATATCCTTTAGGCTGTGTGTCCACAGTCTGCTCGCTCCCCTCGCCATTTGTCTTGAAGCGCAGTTTGTGAGGCAGGTTTTTGAATGTGTCTGGCTGGTCTGATTTTGCGGCCACTGGCACTATTGGGCTGTGATGGACTTCAGTGGGAGAATGGTGCATCTCATAGCCCAGCTCCTCCCCTCGATGTGGAGAGAGTTTCTCGTGGTCGCTCAGACGGTCTTCGAAGAAAACCGGGCTGCCTACACTTGAGCCTCCAGGTGTTGAGAACCCTGAATCTTCTGACATGTGTCCTGCTTCCCTGTTAGCCCTGGATGCTAATTGGCCAATCTGACTATTGTTATGAATGGGAGTTGGGATATTAGCATCTCCCCTTTGGACGTAATACTGAGCATTTGTCTGGGGGGGCTGTGTCAGAGGCAGTATTGTGGCATTAGATGGGTCTTTGACAAGCCCAAATCTGAATTTGAGAGCCAAAAGCTCAGCCCTAAGTCGAGCGTTCTCCTCTAAAAGAGCTAAAACTCTGCTCTCTAAGACCATGTCATTCATGCGGCGTTTCTCTCGGGAGCGTTTGGCTGCTTCGTTGTTCTTCCTCCTTTTGTCCCAATAGCCCTCGTCCTTCTTGTCCTGTGGGATGAACTCTCTCTTGCGCCTCAGGTTGGCAGAGGGGCTCTCTTTGCGTTTGATGGGAGAAGGACGTCCCAGCAGAGATCGGGCCAAGAGGCTGCTCGACGTCAGCATAGACACAGTTTCATCAGTGTAGGAAGTAGTACCTCCTGGTGACTCCAGGGTCTGGAGTGTGGGTCCTTCCTGTTGGCCCCGCATAGTGACACTTTCCTTTTCATACATGATTCAAGAAAATCACAGGTCCACCCTGTAAACAAACAGAGGACCAACATTAGGTTGGGGTTAAACGTTTTAATTCATTGCACTGATTTTCTAAATGACTGATTTGGGTTTATTCATATTTTTCTTATTATTTATATACATTTTATTTAATTTAAATGTATTCATTTTATGTAGAACATAATGCAAATACTGAAGTGATGCACAGTGGCACACTCCCTACCTGAGTTTCTTAAAGAAGCCCTGGCTCTTGCTAGTTGAGCACTGAAGACTGGATGGTGGAGTTTGATCAACTGGAAGACGCTGCAACAGCACCACCTAGTGCACAAAAGTGCCTCTAAAGAAACGGAGGAAAAGGAATGGGAGGTTACGTAAGAGCCATTACAACACAATATTATGTAACCCTATTACATCTGTCCAATAAAACAGGAGCACCTCGTACCATAACCTGCTATGTCTCGGCACAGTGCAATGTAGGACAATGGCCGTTGTAATTACAAGGCACGTAAATTACGTATCCTAGTTTAACACCTCATAATCTATAATAAACCCGCTTGAATAAAAACTCCATTGACCTATATATGTGCTATGGGAATAAAAGAGGTCTAACACATTGTTTACTGAAACATAGAAGTCATTTTCACAAGCACTGGCATTGCGCGCATATTCACTTTAATATTATATTATATTTCAAATATAATGTTATTATATATTTGATAATACTAATGTATATATTGTTGGATAGTTACAGATAATTCAAGTAAGCGTAATTATAGCCTACCCTACGAATGTAACAAACTATGGTCCCAAAACGGGGTAAAACAAAACGAAACAAACAAACAAAATGCCAAAGTCAAATCTGATGTAGTTTTGTCCGGTGCGGAACGATAATCGTTTAAAAGTTTTTTGTGTCGTACCTGTCGTAAATAATCCTTAGTTCCGTCCTCCAGTTTGCGTTAATGTTTCCGTAAATCGGGCGCTCGCTCCGTGTGTTCCTTGTGTCTAACGCGGCTGCTCCATGTGTCGGTAATGGTCCGCTCGCTCGTCTCTCTTACTTAATATTACCGCGAGAGGTGCACCTCCCTCTGCTCTGCTCTGCTCCACTTGGACTGCCGCAGCTCTTATTTGTAACGTGGAGTTCAGCCCAGGACAGAGGCTATCCTCATCTGAACCGTGTTGGCCCCGCTCCCTGGTATGTGTACGTGAGTGTACGTGATGTATGTGTGTGAGAGACGGGCCCGCCTTCCTCTGGACGACACTGTCCTGTTCTCACCCTCCATCAGAGGTGACAGCGCGCACTGGGGACCACCAAAAACATTTAGGCCAAAGTCACTATGAGAGGTGTGCCGCGTAAAGCTCGCACAACAAAGAGGGAGCACATTCATCAACAGCTTACAGTTCACAAATGAAGCAGGTTTTTAGAGCAGCTTATGCTTAGAGTTCACACGTAAAGGCGAGAAGAGAATCCAATCTGTATTCATGTAAAGTATAAAGCAGTAATAGGCTATTGATTGATTGATTGATTCGTTCGTTCATTCATTCATTCATTTATTCCTTTTGATGTTTCTTTTTCAAAAATGGCCCAGGCACCATCCACTCTAGTTTAGTAGAAGTTTTCACATAAAAAAATAGCAAACAGTGATAATAATATTGTCTAACTGTCACTCATAAACTGTATCCTACACCGCTGTGCTCTCCAAGCAAGTCACTTAAATGTTGTGCTGTGTTGAGTTACCAACATCATTTATGTGTCACTGTGATCTTTTTGCTCACACTGTGTACACACTGCCTTTAGCTGTTTAGGCCTATTTTTTATTAGCTTATTGGATTCCAACAACAATTGCTCTTAAAATTTCTTTAAAGTTTCCTCATCCTTTTCATACTATGTATGTGCACACTCATCTTTACATGGTTAATTCAGTTTCCTAAGACTGACCTGAAAATAAATTGAAGTTTATTTGTTGAACAATAGCTGATCTTTGTTGCAGAATATTAGCACAATGTGCTGGCAGATGAAGTTGTTGCTTCCTCACAAAAGGAGAAGTGTCGCAACAGCCAGCACAGAGTAAAAGGGACAAGTCACTGTTGAGTCTCATGGAAGTAAGAGTAGTATGTCCCTACTGACATCATGCAGTTCTACTTGTGTGTAAATATAACAAAGAATTCCCACAACATTAAAACATGTTACTGATATTGTGGAAAGAAACAATGTCATTTACAATTTTATTACAATTTAATATGACCATGTTTAAAATTGAATAATTGACAGTACATCATGAACACAAAAAAATAAATCAAAAGTTATGATTATAACTATAAATCCATCTATCAACTATCGACTATTAGCCTATGTAACTTTCAACATTTTTTATATCATGTTTCATTAACTATAAAATAAAACAATGACACAACATCAGCACAACCCTTCCTACAACTAAACTGCTAAACCCACTGCTAACTGTAAACACCATTACTCCTGTCATTACTATTATGCCAATTGGTCTTGAAACATCCAGCTGTGTGTTGTGTTCATTCTGCTTCTGAGATCTAAAATACTTTACTTTAGTTAGACTCTGTGTTCATGTATGACTCTGCAGAGCTTCATGTGAGATATCATGGTTACATAAGTTTCAGGCTATGTTCATGTTGTTGTTGTAATTGCAGTGTACAGTATTGAGAGCCTGTAGTGACATGTCCCTATGTGGATTTGCTGCCAGCACATGGCCCTGCACGCTCCACCTGTTCTCACATGACTGTGGAGACTCATAACTGAGTGAATTTCCTCTTGTATTGGCACTTCTTTACTGTATGTGTTAGGTCAGTTATAGAGGATGTTTCCATAGGTTTACAGCAAGGTCCACTTACTGTAAACCTATGGCCCCTGTCTGTTTAAATATCCTTCAGTTTGAGATCAAAAGGACTGTGTCTGTACAGTCAACCAACAGTCAGTGGTTCTGATGAGTTTTGGCCTTTGCAATATGGTAGATTATTTAAACTCTAAAAAAGTGTAGTCCATAACTGCTGACCTTGTGCCCTTTCATTCAGTTAAGCCACATATTCTACGTACCGTATTTTCCAGACTATAAGCCGCTACTTTTTTCCCAGGCTTTGAATCATGCGGCTTTTACAAAGGTGCAGCTATTCTGTGGATTTTTCTTCCACTGTTAGGGGCGCTCTAACTGGAATTTCAAAAACAAGATAGACGGAAAATTAATGCAAAGAAGAATACGCTACTTTTTATTTAGCAGATATAACACGCACAACAAATTACTAACTGGTAATTATTTTCAAATCCTCGCCCCTTCATCATGAAAAGCACATGAAGGAGTTTGTATGATGAAGTTTTAAGTTGAAGGCATCGATCTTGCTCCAGGAAGGAAACCGCTGTAGAGACCTGCACCCGCGGGACCCAACACAAAACAGTGCGGCGCAGGACATATTCTGAAAGCTCCCGTCCGCGCCCGCACAACGCGGGAGCGGGACTGAAGAATGCGGGAGCGGGACTGAAAATTCTGTCCCGCAGACCTCTACCGTGCTGCTGCACGTAAGCTTGGGTCAAGGGTTTCAGCGAAGATGATTAAAGTGACTTATGGTTTCACTGCACAGGAGAAATGAAGGTAATCAATTACAGGTTCTTTTCTGTTTTTGACCTCGTTTTAATCAGCACAGTTGCTGCTGTGTTAAAAGGCACTGTTCGGAAAGAATGTGTTCAGGTACATAAATGTACATTTACAGTACAAAATCGTTCTGTATATGCAGTAAATATCTCATTTTTCAACATAGATATCAGCGGCTTATAGCCCGGTTGCGGCTTGTATGTACTTTTTAAAAATTTGTTTTTAAAATAGAGTGGATGCGGCTTATATACCAGTGCCTCTATAGTCCGGAAAATACGGTAATCTATTTTTAATAATTTACATTAGAATGAGATTTTTTTTAAACAAATAGAATAGTCACATTAATTTGATGAATTGCCCAGCCCTCCTCTTCAAGTAGAGGAAGTCAGACCTGTATTAGTACCAGTAGGCTTTAGTACCAGTAATGCCCGATGCAAAGAATTACATTGAGACAATGTTTGGAATGTTGTCTAAGTTTTTATTTGACACAGTTTCATTGGGTTAATCCATTATTGTGATTATCTGGGTCACAAAACAATTGTACAAGAGTTATTTTTATAGTATATATACACTACAAAAAGTAAACAAACATAAAATGCTTTTTATGTGTCTATTTATGTAAGATTAACTTAACTTTCACAAAGTGTGAATTCATAAAGACAGATACGTTAGGAATGGTGAATACAAGTAAATGAATGGTTTCACTGTTGTTTTTATGGTGTGTATAATTGTGAATGACAATACCAGTAACACTAAAATATGGAAAATGGTAAAATGGTCACATTTTTATAAAGCACTTTAAGGCACTCATAGTCATTTGTATATGACATCTCTGTTTGACATTTAATAATCTTATAAAACACTGACCTGGCTGTGCTTTATGCTGTATTAGAATATTGTTACCTCCTCAAAAACATACCTGCAGTTGTGTTTTATTTCATTCACACATGTTTGAGTAACCTTTTATTTTTAGTCTTGTCTACATCTCCAAAGCTCAAAATGCTTTATCCCGCCTATGATGTCATGAAGCTATAATTTTCAATTTAACAGCTACGGTTCGGTTCTTTTGTTCAGTAGAGATTGGCAATTTCAGGACTGACATCATCAACAATTCTAGTGAAGGTATATGGAGTTTAAAAACATAGTGGAGCACTTCCTGTATTACCACATGTATTACCATCACAAGGTGGAGAAGAATGTTTTCCATTTGAGAGAACTCAGCCTAAAAATACAGGGACAGTGTGTTAAACATATGCGAATGAAACAAAACACATCTCCAGATATGCTTTTGATGAGGACAGCATTATAATAGTTCCGAAAATAACATAATATGGGACCTTTAACCTCTTATCGGTAGGCTTTGTGGCTTGTTTTGACAATGACCGGTACTATCATAGACGTATATATGATTGGACAGAGCTAACGCACTAGTCGCCGCCTGCCAAATAGGAAGTGCGCAAGGAGGCTCTTCCGGCTCCTTCTGACTCTAAGTCCCAACTTACACTGGGATCTTGTCTGTAACTACTGTAGTGAGCCTCGTCATTTTGGTCTTAAAATGTTCATATTAACCCACTCTACGTGATCCTGAATTTTCTTTTATTTTGTCCATCAAAAAAATCCTATTCGTAACATAGAGCCTGGCTCCAGATTCGCTCCTGCAACCGTGACAATCGGGAGCATCGGGAGCCTCATTTGAGCAGCGTTGAACACTATTGGTGATGTCACACTCGCTTAGTCCACTTTTTTATACAGTCTATGGGTACTAGAACCTCACGTGTATTTTGAGCTATCCTTAATTTATGCCACACACATTGGGTCATTGGGCCACGCATTGGAACATAATAAAGCTTTATCAGGGTTTATTTACACAGTTCAGCAGAGGACACATGCTGTACTCACTCTCTGCTCTTGGCTTGTACACAGGAACCATAATGAGGGTAATAACATTTCACTCACTTCCTCCACACAGGCAGCTGCTATTCCTGCCCGGGTTTATTTGTGCTATTGGCTAATACTATTCGGGTTCACATCAGGACAAGGGGATGGTAACATTAGTACTGGAATTCAGTGTTGTTTTGTCATTTTAAATATAACTTACATAATTACACTTCTGACTTCATAATATTTAATAAGATAAACAACTAGACAAGTTACAAACTACATGCAAATGATGTTTTTGTGTGTGCATGCATCACTTCCTCCACTGTGTTTTTAATGATTGCATGATGAGGAAGCATAGTTTGACACACCCTCTTGCGCAATATTTTGTTTTTTGTTTGCTGTGTAGAATTTGCATGTTCTACCTGTGTTTACCCTGTGTTTCGTCCAGGTACTTTGTTTCCCCTAAAAATGTGCACAATTACACAATTTCTGATCTACCCATATGTTATAATGTTGTTTCCTCATCAAAAACATACCTGGAGTTGTGTTTTGTTTTATTCACCTGCTTTAACACACAAATCCTGCATATTTAAGTTGAGTTCTTCTCTCAAACAAAGAACACTGTATTCCACCTTGTGATGTCATGTGGTAATATAGGAAATGCTCCACTGTGTTTTTAAACTCTATCAACCTTCACTAGAATCATTTGGATGATTTCAGCCAATCTCTACTGAACAAAAGGTAAAAGGTAGCAGCCGCTAACTTGACAACTACCGCTTCTTGACATCACAAGGTGAAATAGAGCATTTTGAGATTTGGAGATGTCGACAGACTAATAAGTAAGAGTTACTCAAACATGTGTGAATGAAACAAAACACAACTCCAGGAATGTTTTTGAGGAGGTAACAATGCTCTAACATATCTAAAAGCTCACAAGAGTCATTGCGCAATATAAGACCTATAGACAACAAGTTATTTGAGCAAAATGACAAACTCAAGTTATTTTATTCATTACAAGAGACATTCTAGAAATTGAGGACTAAGTGGATTTTACATATAGTAATGCACACAACAGGCATATGCTTGTTACTTTACTGATGGTGATAAACGTCAACACTCAATTTCCATCTTGTGTGCTATAAACCACCTTGTTTCAAAAGTCGAATGTACAAATATTTTCATGAAACACTTACATAATCACTATTTATAATGGTAAAAAGCACAATTTCATACTATCTCCAGTGTTTTGAATAGACACACACCCTGGTACCAATATAGACATTAGGGTCGACCAATATGGGCCGATATTCCACGTGACCATGTTTTACCTTGTTTTAAAGCTTAGACTCTCTATATTATGCCCATTTAATCCAATTTACATACAGATGATTGTCCTCATATGTGGCTCTGCATCAGTATTTATCTGAGGAATAATTCGTCTGTGTGTCCATACTGCCCCTGAACTCATCACCACATGTGCTTGTTTCCACCAGACACTGTTTACACCCGCAGCCGTAGATCCATGTGCGCACATATACGGTCTATGTGTGCACAACACTGAGATTATCTTCTTTTTACGGACGATTAGTTTGAGTCTGGATTAAAAGGACAGTTGTTAGTGCAGACTTGTGATCTGAGAGGAGCCTGTGTGAGCGGTGAGTGTTGGAAATGTGTCGGTTTTGAAGCTTGTTTTGGTTCTTTCTTATTGGTTAGCGATTAGCTGCTGTAGCTCCCACACATAAACAGGCTGTTTTCTCTTCTATTAGCGACTGTAAAGTGACTATAGTGGCTGTATATTTGTTACTGGACACAACATGTAAATGAGCTGTGAATAGAATTTAGCATAGCATTTATTACTGCAGCGCACACGCCTTTACGCCTAAAAGCTAATAGCGGTAGTTTGCGTACAGTACTTTCTTTACTGGCTAGAATATCATACAAAAATGTCATGAAGCCGACTTACTGTCTTTAAATATGATGTAAAGAGGCAGAATAATAATAAATAAATAGTCGGCTGCAACAAAATCCATATCGGTTGGGCCCTAATAGACATTCAACCCAATTCATTTGAATGAGGAAGCAAAATAGAACTTCATTTTAGGTTGTACTAACATTGTAAAATAGCAAGCCATATTTGACATTTTTAGCACAGACCAATGGGTGTTCTTTATATGTTACGCATATTTGTCAAGCTCCATTTTCTAGTTTACTAATATAAAAATACACTACAACTTTCCTGGTGAGGGTGCACATCCTGCTTGTCTCCATAGAGATGCTGTTGCTATGCCTGGAATGTTCAACTGCACTGATTTAATTACACCAAATTTTACTTTAAAAAACAAAAAAAACATGCATTGTGAGTGAGGTCACCTCTCCACAGACCTGTGTTGAACCTTGTGGCACCTGTTTGTCTCCATGGAGATAAGTTTGATGCCATAATGTGGAACATTCTACATTCAAAGCAATGGCGGACACTCTAAAATAAAAGTGAAGGATTTTTTGGTGCAAGAGGAATTATTTGATACAACATTGTGCCAGTCCATTAAACAGACATAACACACAGGAAGTCCATTATTCTATAAGTGCTGATGTGATGCCAATCTAGCTCCATTCACTGTTTAGCCATTTCCATCCGCATATTATCCGCCAACAGTTTCCTTTATCCATGTTTCCTGTTAAAATGCATTCTCTGACAAAGGAAGATGTGTGTCTTTAGGGTTATGGCAACAGGAAGTGAGTTAAGCCACACTTCTGGTAAACACTTGTGCAATGTATGTGTAAGCCTCCTCTGAGGAGAGTCTGACAGACTATTGTGCAAAGGCTGTGGCAGGTGGGGGCAGGGCTGTAGTTTATGTACGGCCTACTCGATTTCTTATAGCAAACAGTGGAAGTTCTAGAGCTCATATGCTAACTGAGCACTGAGTTCACAATGGCGCAAACATGCCATGGGAGTCTCTGCGGCAGTCAGCATACAAAGCTCAATAGTATGTTTGATAAGTTTGAGCCATGCAGAGGCCTGTCACAGTAAATACAGTACTTTTTATTGAATACATTCACATACTCAATACTTTTTCTTTGTACTAGTGGAAAAAATGTCTTAATTTTCCTGTACTACAATAACATTTCAGATGTAAAATGTCAAATTATGAACATCCATGACTCATTGTAGATTTAATGGGAAACACCCATTTCATCTTCTGAAATGTCATACTCTCTAAGGAAGGAAGGTTCTAAGGAAAAGGCTAAATATTCAATACAGCTAAATATTCAATACAGCAAAATAATTTTCAATTAGGGGTGGGCGATATCTCGATATTTAAAATATATCGAGATATTTTTGAAACTCGATATGAATTCTGACATATCGAGATATCGCTATAATGCTTACGTTTACTTCTGGTTTCGCCGCTTAGCTTATTTTGCCTTCTCTGTGCCGCGCTCGCCTCCGCCTCCTCGCGTTTGTCCCCCGAGCTCCTCCGTGGAGCCCGGAGCTGGCCTCGGACTAAACCAGGACTAGGACTAAACCAGGACTATACGCGGCCGCAGAGCCTGGGGCTCGGTCGCGGACTAAACCAGGACTAGGACTAAACCAGGACTAAACGCGGCCGCAGAGCCCGGGGCTCGGTCGCGGACTAAACCAGGACTAGGACTAAACCAGGACTAAACGCGGCCGCAGAGCCCGGAGCTCGGTCGCGGACTAAACCAAGACTAGGACCAGGGCTCTCCAGTGCGCCCATTTCACTCGCGAATAAAGATTTCGTTGTGTGAACGGGGAAAACAAACAGGCGCCTCTGTGCGAGTGCTTCTGCAGCCACAATAAGGAGCTGCGCACAGACGCAACGTGACGAGTTAAACTTTCTAAATGCACCTGCCCAGCGCGAGCGCAACCACATGACACCTCCGACCGCGCACGACTCCAGCATACGAGCTCCGCGTGTGGCCGATATCACTCATACGAACTAACTCCGCTTCAAAACACACCCACGCCCCCTTAAACGAGGAGCGCCCGCAGCAGGACCCACACCTGCCCCACCACTCATTAGGCACCCTCACACCGCTGGACTTCCTTCTCTAAAGCGAGCGCATTTGGACTCGGTCTTGTCACGGACTCAAGGTCTGAATACTGAGTGTGATCATATTTGTCACAATGTGCGTTTGATTTGGTAAATGTGCAGAGACTAAACATCACTTTAAAACAAGAGAATGTGACTCCAGTTAGGAATGTCAAAATACAGGTTTAAAAATCCTAGACACTTTTTTCACTTTGAAGTAGTTTTCTTTAAAGTACCAGTGGAAGTTCTCTTAAAGAAGAGGGTTTTAAACTGTGGGTGAGGGTCCAAAAAGGGGCACAGAGTGTTTAAGTGCAGTACTAAAGGAATATTAATCAGATAAAATGTGTTTGTTGTTTTTGCAGTAGTGTGGGAGGGGGTTATTTTTCCTGTAAAGATATCGAGATATATATCGTATATCGAGATATAGCAAAATATATCGAGATATATTTTTTGGTCCATATCGCCCAGCCCTATTTTCAATAGAATGTATTTTCTTGAAATGTTTTTAAGACCTTTCTAAAACTATATGTAAAACTTTGTCTTATGATGTTCTTCTAAAAATATTGATATAATATTGACTCATTCAACTGGGTATCTAGTTTTGACTAGTTTTAGTATTGAACTAACTACTATTAATTTTGTGGCAGGTGTCAGTGCAATCAGATAGCTGTAGCTCTGATCTGTTCTTACTAAGTGGGAGATTAACCAGACCGGCTAGAGACAGAGGTTCACTGAACTATGGAGGGTGATGCCTTATGTAAAATGGTCAGTGTGAAGCCATTCAGAATAGGGCTTAAAAATAATCCCCAAACTGGTCCAAGGGGAGTTTAGTGAGCTTGACACACATAACTAGTGGAATAAGGTCACCCACAAGTCCAGTGTCCCAGTTTAACCCTGGTATATAAAGTTTGTGCTGGACAAAATTCCTTCTGGTATGTTGCAAAAGTGTGTTATAACATTGTCAGATTGACCAGTCAGATCTCTGTAACATTATCTAATGAGTCAGAGGGTGTTATGAAACAAACGGCCTCCCGGTCAATAGCCTACATAACTAGACAGAATGCATTTACTGTTACAGCAAATTGCAGAAAAAACAGTTGTGCAATTAAAGGTCCTATATTACACAAAATGGACTCTTCCGAGCTTTAAGCAATTATAGACTTGTGTTACCTCCTCAAAAACATACCCAGAGTTGTGTTTTGTTTCACTCACACGTATTTGAACGATCCTTTATTATTAGTCTGTCTACATCTCCAAAGCTCAAAATGCTCTGTGCCACCTTGATGATGTCATGACGCTACATTTTACTGTTTGTTCAGTAGAGATGGGCAAATCCAGGGCTGAAATGGCAATGGAACACTTCCTGTTTTACAGCATGCCATCACAAGGTGGAACAGAGTGTTTTCAGTTTGAGAAAACAGCGTAAATATGCAGGGTTTCTGTGTTAAACATGTGACAATGAAAAAAAAACACAACTCAGGTATGTTTTTCATGAGTAAAGAACATTATAACATAGATCAGAAGCAACAAAATAAATTTTTAGTTTCAGTTTAGATAATATTCTCATTTACTCAGCCACTGTGATTAGAGTCACTGATGACATGTTGAGTCCCGCTCATAGAGCGTATATATGAGTGGACTAAGATATCCCGTTAGCTGCCGTGTGCCAAATAGGAAGTGCGCCAGGAGGCTCTTCCGGCTCCTTCTCTCCGTTTTTCCCATTGACTTACATTGTGATCTGATCACTCCTCTCTCTACCTGTTGCTGTGAGCCTGGTCATTTTGGTCTTAAAATGTTCGTATGAACCTGCTCTACATGATTCTGATTTTTTCCCCCGCTATTTTGTCCGTCAAAAAACCCCTATTCACAACATAGAGCCTGGCTCCAGATTCGCTCCTGTAGCCGTTAGCATCGCGAGCCTCATTTGAGCGGCGCTAAACGCTATGGGTGACGTCGCGCTCACTTAGTCCACTTCTTTTATACAGTCTATGGTCCCACTTACCCAGGTGAAGCCAAATATTACTGTAAGAGATTTAATTCTTGTGTTCTTGTGAAGAAAAACACTTCTTAAATTTTAGATACTGCTAATGTAAATTCTACTACTCTTATCACAGGCTACCACAGGCTACTCCTACTGCAGTTACTCAGAAATAAGTAGTTGCAGTATTTGGTTCTGAGAGATCTATCAAAAGGAGATTTTCTTCTTTGAAATGTAATGAGAGGTCATCAAACTTTTTATCACCAAAAGGTTACATATGTGGGGGAGAGTCCTTGTTGCTATGGGTGACACATGAAAAATTGATTCTGTTTATGCTTATTCCAATCAAAATGAACAAAACAGCACAAAACGAGTAGCTCACCTACATGTTTACCACAATTTTACAGAATTTCTCAAACAAAAACAATACGTCCAAATGAGATTTTATTACACTTTAAGATTTTTTTTTATTAAATACCGGAATAAAACTCTGCTGTTGATTAATTAAAAACAGAACAATAGAAATTAACCTGTCACTCACAAATAACCACTCAAAAACCTGTTTCTTTTTACCCCAACAGCTAAATGTCATTATGTCCTTAATTCACTTTTACCCCTGAGACAATTTTTACCTAGACCATTTAGGCAAATCTTTAACTCATCAGCTTTTAATTATTGTCATTTAAGTGTTTAGATGGGAAAAAAAGAAAACTGTGATGTTGAGGCAATAATTATTACTCAATTTAGAAAGTAGTCACAAAATACTTTGCTGCTTGTTTGAACGATGCTGCTGCTAGGGACTTGTAGACTGGGACCCGAGTTTATCTTTTTGCTGTAGTTGACAAATCAGCCAATCAGAGAAATGTTTGGTCCATTCATATCAAAACAAACATGGCGGATTAAATAACACAGCTCTAAGAATTGTTTCTGCAGAATCAATGAGTGAAGCAAAATATCTGAATCTCAGTTAAATCTGAGAGAAGTTTGATTTGTAGTGAATGACAGTTTGGCTGAGGTGGTGACCAGACTGAAGTTTTTAATTTAATTTTTTATTTATTTTATTTATTTTCACAATTTGAAATCCCAGAGGTGCACATTCACACATGTTACATATGCATTTGCGTATGCATATGCACACCCAAAGAAGCTACCAGGCATATGGGGTCCATCACCACAGCGTGATCAGCTTAGTATCTTAACAGACGGCAAGACAGGTTCAGATTTTGGTCAAAGTACGACAACGAACAAGACAACAAATTAACAACAGTACTAATAATAAAACATATACATACACATGTACATATACCTAAATACCCATATATACACAAACATACATACCATATACATGCATACATAAGTACATACATATGCACTATGCATACAAATGCATACATACATACGCAGTTCTAAATTAAATAAAGGATTCAGTATCCTTCCCTTTTCTCTTAGATTAATCAGATTAGATCATCTTTAAATTCTTTTTATTTTATGTCTAATGAATTTAATTTACTTTCTATTTATATATCTGTACAGGATTGAAACAGAACTACATCATTGAATACCTAGTTTATGTGCAAAGAGAGACCATTCAAAAGAAAGACAACTGTACTCAGTCCTTCAGGCACTATAGTTTTTCAGTAGTTTATGCTTTAAGTTGTTTTTAAATACAGATAATGAGGCAGACTGTTTAATGTCATTATCTAACCCATTCCATATTTGCAGGCCTCTATGACAGACACTAAAGCTAAATTTTACCTAAGTTTTACAGAGTCTGTATTTATGGGGCTAGAAACTTGTATTGAAAATAGTTATTACAGGTCGATTTGTATCATTCTCAACCATAGACTATATATATAAATTAGGGCCTGACCGATATATCGGTTGACCGATATTATTGTTGGCTATCAACCTAACTTTAGCTGATATGGGCAGATGGTGCATGTGGGCATGTCATACCTCATTATAAAGCTTAGAGTCTATATATGATATCAGTTTAATCCACTTTATAGACAGATAAATGTCCTATAAGGCGCTGCATCAATATCTGCATCAATATTTTGTAATTTAGTAATTTGTCTGTGTGTAACACCGTACTTGCACCTGAACACACCCCCAGAGTAATGTCAAGTGAATCATGTTCTTGTTTACACTGAGGTGCTGGCTTTAAATACTCTTTAAATGTTCTGACTATAATTAAAAGTTAATTTTAGTACAGTTTAGGCCAGCAACAAAGCTGCTGCTTGTTTTTATCAAATTGCGAGTGCGGAGAAGAGAGGACTGCCCCATAGACAGAGGACACACACACAGCTGCTGTCAACATGCTGGATCATATTCTTTTTATGGACCATCGTTTTGAGTCAGGATTAAAAGGACACTTATTTGTGTAGACTTGTGATCTGAGAGGAGCCTATGTGAGTGGTGAGTGTTGCAAATGTGTCGGTCTTGAAGCTACTTTTGGTTCTTTCTCCTTGGTTACTACTTTGCCGCTGTAAGCTACCACACATAAACAGCCTGTTTTCTCTTACACTGGCCTACTGTAAAGTGACTATAGTGGCTGCATAAATGTTACTAGACACGCTGTGCATTTATAAATATAGTTAATGAATTCCCACAACACGCACATATTTATAGTAGTGGCCATACCAGCTTGTCAAAGCCTGATCTCATCAGATCTCAGAAGCCGGGCCTGATTAGTACTTGGATGGGAGACCGCTGGGAATTCCAGGTGCCACAGTGGGGAGCCAGTCATAATAACTGTCATTGTTGTGTTCTTGGGCAAGGCACTTTACCCACATTGCCTAGTATAAAAATGGTGTGTGCGTGGGTGATGATGGTGGTCGGAAGGATCATTGGCGCCGATTGGCAGATACACTTCTGTCAGTCTGCCCAGTTGTTTACACCACTGGGCATGGTGCATAAACATCCATCCATCCATCTTCTCCCGCTTAATCCAGCTGGGCCGCGGGGGCAGTTTGCTGCCCAACCCTCATAGCACCTGACTTCCCCTATGAACCCCTCTGCAGGTGGTGAGCCTACAGGAGGGTGGACAACATGGTCCTTGATGTTAGTTCATAGGGGTGCGGGCATGTTTTGGGTTGATGGGGGAAACCGGAGTACCCGAAGGAAACCCATCCAGACACGGGGAGAACATGCAAACTCGAACCCACAACCTTCTTGCTGTGAGGCCTGAGTGTTGCCACTCAGCCACCGTGCCACCCGGTGCATAAACAATGCTCTGTAAATAATGCTCTGTAAAGTGTCTTTGTGACATATGTCTGTGAAAATCATTATATAAATAAACACTTTGTCACGGGGGAACTAGTTGGACCCAAAAGCAGAAACACCAAGAACAATTGAAATGTTTTATTTACAGAGAATGAGCTGGTAAATATTGGACTGGGGAGCCAGAAGGTGCAGGTAGGTCACGGGCTGGGGGGCCAGGAGGAGCAGGTTGGTATCAGGCTGGGAGGTCAGGAGGTGTGGAGTGGAGAAATGGTTCCAAGATGAGGAGCAGAAACAGAAGCAGGAAAAGATCTGGGGTTAACTGGAAACAGGATAAAATTCAATGAAGTTCAAAAAACCAACAGAGCAAGCAGAGAAGATATTCAAAAAGGTTGTGAGCCTGGAGACGAGTTACCCTGAGTGTTAACTGACGAACTGGCAGGGAGTGTTGGAGTGAACCGGTTCTTGTAGCAGAGTTGATTGTAGATGGACCACAGGTGAGTGAACACAGGAGGGAGGGGGAGAATCCAGGAGGATCATGACAGTACCTCCCCCTCAACGGGAGCCTCCAGGCGACCCAGGATGTGTCTGATGGAAGTCACGGATAAGGGCAGAATCCAAGATCAAAGCCCTGGGAACCCAACAACGCTCCTTGGGACCGTAACCTTCCCAGTCCACCAGATACTGGTAGCCCCAGCCACGTCTCCTCCTCTATCCCTTGTCTACGTCCTCGTCCTGCTTGTCCACGTCCACGTCATCGTCCTGCTTGTCCACGTCCACGTCCTCATCCTGCTTGTCCACGTCGTCCTGCCTGCCCTTGTCGTCCAGTCTGTCTACCTGTGAGTCTACCCCAGTGTCTTCCCTCCGTCTATGTCTCCAGCCAGTTTCCATCACCACATCCTTCATTCCCGGCAATAAACCTGTTTAAACATCTACCTGTGCCTATGTCTCTGCTTTGGGGTCCTCAACCACACTCAAACCATGACACACTTACTTACATTTAGGCTAACTGCTAAAGGCCTAGTGGTAGTTTACTTGTTTATTGGCGATAGCCATCATATCTGCTATCTGCCGGACTTAATATAAATAAACATAGCTAACCGAATGGCTGCCGCGTTCCAAATAAGAAGTGAGCATGGGGGCACTTCTGGCTCCATCGAGTCCATATCCAAAAACATTGTCTCTCTCTCTCTCTGTAACTGCTGCTGTCAGGCCCGTCAGTTTGCTCTTAAAATGTTCGTTTTAACCCTCTCGACATGACCCTGGTGTTTTTGTTTTTCCATTTTGTCTGTAAATCAAGATATGAACATTAGTAGCACCCAAATGGTGCTGTCTTTCCCCGAGGCCACTTGTTTGAAACTTGGCTCCAAATTTGCCCCTACATCTGCTAGCCTCAGATAGCTTTGTTTGACTGGAGCCAAGCGCTACGGGTGACTTCACATTCACTTAGGCCACTTCTTTATACATGTTCTCAACCACTCCACAAAACTTTGCTGAAATGCTTTTTGGCTGTTTTGTGTGTAGTATATATTTTCATAAGACATTTAGCTTACAAATAAAACACACAAAAAACAACAACACAAAAACTAGATAAGATCATCAGTAATATTTGTCCATGACATCACTTGCAATGCTTTTCTGCACCTGGCTGTTATTGTGTTGTTGAATACCTCATGTCTGAGAACTGTGCAGAATGGACAGAGCTGCTTATGCTTTGAAATGGCTGGTCCCTGGAGTCACACCAAAAGATTTATGTAAGTGCGCATGTGTGTGTCTATAGCACAGACGTACACGGAGCAGATGTATTGCTGGAGCTTAAAATAGGCCATGACTCAGTGTTGTCTTGGGGGATGTTTCGTAACAGCTATGTGTTTGTGTGAAATTGGGTTTATTTACAAGTCAGTACAGCATTTAAAGGAACTGTATGTGGCCTGCACTCTCACAGTTTTTAAAAAAAGATACTGCAAATGAATCTGAACCTGCATAATGAAAACACATACACATTTTTCTCATTCCTTGTATCAGGTCATGGCAGGTCATAGCTCATGTGAAAGTTTAGAACTTCCAGATGCTGCACTTGCACTGATCAATGCAGTAGTGAAAGTAATGTACAGTAACAAACGTAAAGTATAAAATTAAAAGTACAATACTCAAGTACAGTTTTTAGGTATCTGCACTTTACTTTTCATACTTTTTACATTTACTTCATTACATTTGAAAGCATGCATCTGTACTTTCTACTCCACTACATTTTAGATCTTCACTGGAAAATAAAAAGTACTTTTCTTTATGGTTTGAGACCCGCTGAAATGGCTGAGACTTATTTTTAGCACATTTAATTTTGAGTTTCTGTTCCAACTTTTAGCAAACCAAATATACTAATGCACAAAAACAGCTACAAAAATCTATCGAATCACTTAAAATCAGCTAAATCAGCTAATTTCTTTCTATTTCATCCTTTAATTGTTCTAAACATCTCTGCAAAATACTTTTTAAACAAGTACTTTTTTCATTTTTTGACTTTAATTTGAGTCACATTTTATCCCTGTATCTGTTCTTTTACTTAACAAAATTGAGTACTTGAGAACATCCACCTCTGTCTGCAGGTGCTGAGCTTTAGGTATTGACCATTCAGATTAGAGAGGGTCCTTTTAGGTCTAAACCAGCTGGATTAAACTGGCTCATTGTGCTTTCTCATTGGATAATCATGTTTGGAACCAAAACAACAACATATCCCCTAAATGTGTCATAATGGCTCATGTTTTTGTATTAAGAATAGAGATCAACTAATGTGTTGATTGATTAGAATCTAGAGCAAACCAATGGCTGATAACCTATGTTGATATTTTTGGCCTGATTTGAATAATGTTCCCTATATTATGCAATTTAAATGTACTACAAACTGATCCACAGCCCTTTTTTTTTTATCACAAACCTTTAAGAGAGCTGTGTAGTCACATTTTGTACAATTATCGCTTCACAGTAAAGTGTTCAAATAAAGGTTTAGATATATTTTGTGTGGATTATTTACACAGCAGTTTAGCCAAAACAAAATATCACCCTGTGCTGGTGATTTAAGGCTGATAGCTAATACTCAGCCAATCAAAATATTAATCTATCTCTAAATAAGAATAAATCAGCAGAAGGATTTTATTGTAAAAGATAACTGATTTGAACAGCTCCACCTTGTTTCTGTGACACTGTGAGATCATGTTTTTCTCCCTCCCACTTCCTTTCAAGCAACATTTACTGCGAATGTGTATGTGTGTGAACAGTGAGCAGAAAATACATATATATTGTATTGTGTTACCTGTAAACATCCTGTACATGTAATTCTTTTCAACAAAAGGTGATGTTCTTAATTTCTGTTATTAGCTCAAAATAAAAATCAATCAAATCAAATGTTTATGTCATTTAAAATCAAAATATACAGTTCCTTTAACCACCTTTATTATTTTACTTCGCCCCACTTTTCTACCAGCAGTGGAGTAAAAGTAGTAAAGCACTGTACAAGTTTAAGTATACAGTTTAGGTATGTGTATTTTGTTTAAGTACATTTTAAAATGGATACTTTTTACTTTCTACTCCACTACAATTTTTCTGAAAAGTCAAAGTGTTTTTTTTATTATAGTTTGAGACCTGCTAATAAGGAAGAGCATTTATTTTTAACACATTCATAGTCTGAGTCATCAAAAATATACAATTAAAAACTGCTAGAAAATAACAATGGATTCACTTGTTCCTTCTGACCAAAATTCAGCACAGATCTTCATTAAAATCACTACACTTGAAGCTTTATTGGATCTAAAAATCTCAGCAAAAGACTTTAATTTTTTACTCTTTAAGTACATTTTTAAATGGGCACTTTAATATTTTTGCATAAGTAGATTTCTCATGTGATACTTTTACTTGAGTACTATTTTTCTCCAGTAGCTTAACTGCAATCGCACTGCTTCCATTGATTTTACAAGTATTCTATTGCACAATCTAGACTCTGCATTGTTGCTAATACACGTGTCAACATGTACTATTTTTATTACTGTTTTTACTTCAAGTGGACAGGTTGTTTACATAGACCGTAATCAAATCCTGACTCATGGTACACTGAGTTCTACTATTAAAGAACAATCAGAGTTAGAGGAAGCTATGTAACGTAGTGAATGATGTAGAAAGGCGGTAGGGCTTGTTTGTGAGGACATATTTTGTTCATAATTCTGTAAGTATCTGGTTACAGTTAAATTCTCCACATGATTTGGTAATACCCTCCCTGCTATGTTATGTTCTTGGGCAATATATGTTTTCAAATGACACTGTTATGCATAAATAAAGGAATGCCATAGCAATATACTGTCGACATATAAGATGCACTATATGTAACTTTTCTAGTGGAGGGTCCGTCACCTGTTTGTGGCAGTAGAAATGCTATTGCTTTGCTTGGAATGTTCCACAGTGGAGCATTCAACTCATATATCTTGCATTTATTCAATTACAAGCGTTTCTATTGTTCAAAAATACCATGAAAAAGCTACATGTATCTTGGTGTCGCCTGCTTGTCTCCATGGAGATTAATCAACCATGCTATGGGACGTTCAAGGCAAACCAGTAACCTCCACTGAAACAAGCAAGTGGGAGGCGGAAGTTTCTAAGAAAAGTTACGCGTTGCACCTTTAAGATAATTCTAGTTTGAAGGTATGCAAATGAATATGTCAAGTGGTGTATATAAACAAAGTAAGAAAATTGTCAGAAAACTGCAGCAAATAGATGATACTTGTTGTTTGGGATCTAGAATACACATTTCTTTAATACTTTACGAAGATGTGAGTAACCGGTGAATGTCCTGAGTTTAAATGGGCGTTATTGACAGGTGAATTAGCCAATCAGGGTCTGGCCGTGTCAAAACAAATATGGTTGCTAAACTTATTCAAAATGATGGATGACTAGTGAGCTCCTTTTTGAATCTTTATTTAAAAAAAACGTCTGGCTTATATTTTATCACATTTCTGACAGATGCCAAAATTATCATCTGATCCTCATTATTGAAAGATTTGTCATATTCCCATCAAATCAAGAACAGGATATTTCACATGTTTTTTTTCTTTACTTGCTCCAAGCCAACCATCTCTTCCATGTGCTCCTTTCTCCTCTCCTCTGACTCCCGCTCTCATTTCTATCTGCAGGTAAACTTCTGCGGGGAACCTCCATCCTTTCTCCAGCTCAGTGTCTGGCTGGGCCCCGTCCTCGTCACTGCAGCCTCTGGCACACTTGGGGGAGAGCACAGTGGAAGTGCCCCAGACCTGTTCCCTTCAAGTGCCGCTATATTTAGACCCTTTGTGCGTCACTGCGTCTCCGGAGCAACTGCTTCTGATGCTTTGGGGTGAGTGGACGATTATGAAACACTCTGGATATTATATGTAAGGAAAAGGGTATGGAGGAAGAGGAGAAGGAGGAGGAGGAAGGGGAGTGAGTCCAAAAGTTTCAAGAATGTGTTATGTAAAAATTATGTAAACCGACTTTAATAATCATGATATAAGAGTTTATAGCAATAATCATAATAGCTTTTTTCTAGACGCTCAATGTTGCTTTACTATTTGACGCATTATTTACAGGAAGTGTCTTGCCCAAGAGCATAACAGTAGTGCCAAAAGCCCACAGGTTCTCTCAGTTCTGTTTGTCAGTAGTTACAGGCCCACTAACCTTTACAGTAGCTTATCCTGTTGTCTGTCTTGTTAAACGTCAATCTTGGTAAATTTATACTTTTCTGTTAATGTTGCACTATGTCATTTCTGATGGAGGGTCAGCCGCCTGCTTTTGCCCATGGATGAGGCATTGCCTGAAATGGTCCAAAGCATAGTGTTAAACTTATCTATCTCCATGGAGACAAGTAGATAACCACTTGGCCAGGTTATAGGTCAGATTTGTAGAGAGGAAACCACAGTCATAGTACGAATACAAATTTTTCAAGGCACTTTTTGAATATAACGACCAGTAATTGAATACATGTAAGCTAGACAACTTAATATAAAAAGAACATAGTGCATCTTTAATACCTCATAGTGAGTAGTGTTGGCTGACTGGTGTACTGCACACTACTCTATGTAACCATGGTCCATAGCATATTATTGTTTAGCCTGGAATGTTACAGGCAAAAAATCTATTTGTTTATCTAGTATTTGTTCAATTACAGGTATTTTTAATTTGCCAAAAGTAACTTGAAAGACATGCATCACATCCTACTGTGAACAAGGTCACCTTTCTGTAGATGCGACATGCAACTTGGCCTTGACCTCACCTACTTATCTCCATGAAGGTAGATAAGTTTAATGCCATACAGTGGAACATTCCAGACAAAGACAAAGCATTAACAGCTCAGAAGATTACTGACCCCACATGTGAAATGTTACATAGTGCATCTTTCATCAGAGAAACTGAGAGTGGCATGAACAACATGGGCGTGTTTTGTAATAGCAGTTAAAAATAACACAAGCTCTTGATGTTCTGTTGACCCACTTTAGTCTCCTCTAATAAACCAAGACTCAGTCATCTCTTGAGATCCTTGATATTCAAATTCAGTTAAGATGAAACTATGAACAGAGGAAATGACAAAGGATCATGCGAACTCTGCTCTTGTGAAGTTCTCCAGCGGAAGCAGTGAAGTACTGAGGACCTATGCAGTGAGTGACCCACAGTCCATGAAAAGGTGGAGGATTAAGCTGCCGCTCTGGTTATATAAAGCTGCTGTTGTGTTACATAATGCGTTCATAATGAGAGGCAGGACGGATATAGATGGCCCACTTTCTACATGATTTACTTCAACATGAGAGTGGCACAATGTCCCGAGCACCCAGCAGAGTGTAGACGTATGTGTGGTACAGTTGGTTCTCCCAGAAATTCAGGTTGTGTAGAAAGGACTCCATTTTATAACAATAAAAAAAAGGCTTGAATCAAAGGGCATCACACTCCAACTTTATTATTGCCTATACCAGATACTAATCAATAACAAAACTCAAAACTATAGCTACTGTATGTTGGAGGGAAAAAAAGCAAAATTTGACCTTTAACTAATCATTTTATAAATGTATTGATCTGTATTACAACTAAAACCATGTGGTAATATAAGACGACATATGATGTAAATTCAAGTTTCATTCGCTCATAAGCTTACTCAAAGTTGTATTTGACTGAGTCATTCATGCCTGAGTAATCCTGTATTGACTTGCATTCAAGGCTTGAGCGCACAGAACATTTCTGTTTTCCCCTACCCCCTGTCCCATCCATTGCTCTGCACTAAAAAATAGACTCCAGGTCATATGGATTTTCTGAAGATAAAAACATGTTAATGAAAATCCACTACTTACCTGCTATGGTGAAATGTCATTATGAGGCATATGAGTTCTGCAGGTTTGAACTGGAAGTTATTTTGAAGCTATTTCTATTATTACGCTGTTTTAGATCAATACTGTGTTTTAAAATGATCAAAATGTAAAATAATGACCAATAGTACAAATAGTAGTACCAATCATATAGTACCAATCAGATGTTTGGACACGCCCTCTCATTCACTGTTTCTTGTTCTTTATGTTTACTGCCTTTTACATTACATTTTATAAGTCACCAAATATGATGCAAGATATATGGAATTATGTAGTTAAGAGACTAAGTTAAATAGCTCAACAAAATTTTGCTTTGTTAAGCAGCCCCTTGGCCTTCTCTCATTAGTTTATTGATGAAATCTCCTGAAATGGTTTTCACTTCACGTGTGCCTTGTCAAGGTAAAGAAATGCCAAAAGTGCAAATAGTGATCAAAGCAAAGGGTGGCAATTTTTTTGTTTTTTATTTAGTATTTAAAATCTAAAATAAGCTTGGAGTTATTTTGAGTTTATTTTGTTTGCTACATATGTGAAGAAAAATAAAAGGGAAAGTGTGTCCAAACTTTTGACTGTTAGTGTATGTTATAGCTAATAATAAATACCTGAAAACGCATAATATACCTTCTTTAAACAAACAAAACAAAAAACAAATCGAGTTTGAAATGTAAGTATGGGGACACGTATAGCCAACTAGATATAGAATTATAGATTAGAAGTGGATATCTTGTTGACATTGGTGAAACGTGTCACAAAATCACTGGCCTAAATATTTGCGGTGACGGTGTGTGTTCTGTGTGTACTCTTAATCCCCCTGCAGCTGGAGTGTTGTTTTTCTACCTGGAACACTGGTCTTTGTGTAATATTATGTTAATGTTTACAACAGTGATGTGTCAGATTGGTAACACAAAGTACTTTACACTAGACTTATATGCTAACACAGTGCTGTAACTGTACACATGCAGTATTTATAGACCTGTTGTCCACCTGTGAAACCTACAGACAAGACGTGATACTGGGAGTAGAAAATACTGGAAAAGTAAAAACAAAAAACAAAACATAAAAAAACACTACTTTTAGAAGCCAACTGTCTGCGTGAACACAATCTAAATTCTAGCTGTAGGTGTAATACATTGAATAGAGAATTGCATTTATACTATGACCTGTTTGAATAGTACGTGAAGGCTTTAACTGGCGTACGTGTGAACTATATCAAGTGACATTAAGGACATGGATTTTTATATTATTTAACCCGTAGGCTCACAATAATGAATATATAGACTTATCGTTCAATGCATGAAAGGCGGAACAATATAGTTGGGGGCTCAATATTTATCATGTGTACATTTTCTTTACAATAGTAGGTAGATTTGATAAGATTTGATCTGTAAAGGGTTGAATAAATAACTTATGGCAATGTATTATTTCATTATGCTATGCTATCTATTTAAAAATGGCTTACTTTATTCTGTTTTGCATCAGTGGCATAAAGTAGTTTCCGTATCATTTATTGCAATATTTTTTCCTGTAACAATATATGCTTCTAAATATGTCATTGTGACAGGCCTATTAACCAAGATCGTCCTCAGTCAAGTCAAGTGCTTTAGGAGCTATTGAGCAATTTCAGATTTAAATAGTGGGTGCAACTTGAATAAGTCGGAGAACTGGACAGCTAACCTCTCTAGTTGTTTGCTTTACTTACTTTACAGTCAGAATCTGATTATGTTTCATTTCTGACTGAAACGAAATCGAGCAAGGACATTAGTTCAAGTGAAATGGTGAGCTGAATGTTGATATAAGGAAAAGATTCACCACCATACATATGAAAACCACTCTTTTGAAGACGATGACATGTTATTTTCAACACAAAATATTCTTAATTTATTTGATTTTTTCAGTATCAGTACTTCAAATCAGTACTTCATATGAATATCTACTTTTGCCACTAGTATTATATAAATTAGTATCTGTGTATTGATTATTTGACGTCCCCAGTTACAAGTGAAACAAAATGGTGTTTTTAAAGTGCCAATATTACTTTATTTTCTGATTTATGTTATAATGCTGTTTCCTCATCAAAAACATACCTGGACTTGTGTTTTGTTTTATTCACACATGTTTAATACACAAATCCTACATATTTAGGAGTTTAGAGTTTTCCTCTGTCAGAAAACACGCTGTTCCACCTTGTGATGTCATGTGGTAATACAGGTGGTGCTCCTTGGTGTTTTTAAACTCCATTCACCTTTGCTAGAATCATTTGGATGATTTCAGTAGTGGAATTGCTACTGAAGTAAAGGTAAAAAGTAGCTGTTAACTTGAAAACTACCACTTCTTGACATCACAAGGTGGAACAGAGCACAAAACACAAGTCGGGTATGTTTTTGAAGACTTTACAGCATTCTAACATGTCTTAAAGCCTACAAGATTCAATGTTGCGTAATATGACTCATAAATAGTTGCATATTTTGCATTTTGCAATTTGCATAGTTATTTATTTATTTTTGAAAAGCAATCTGTCTATAATAATGTTCATTTCTCAGTTCGAGTCAATTCAAAATCCAAGTTATATTTATTTGCATTTTTGCTGCATCAGTACAAAGTCTGTACGCATGTCCTCAGAAGGCCTTTTGGCGACGCACTGACATTCAGATCCTTCAACAGTTGCATAAAACCACTGAAACTTTTTCTTTCTCACTCCAAATTAGAGTGATCATCTGATTTTTTCCAATTTTTCAGAATGCTTGGTATTTAAACTTGCCGTAACTTAACTTTAGCCCTTTGTTGACATTTGAGATTTATAATGGCTGAAATAAATCAAACAGACTAGAATATTCTTGGATCAGATAAGGTCATGTTTGTGATGAAATCTGTGGGCTGGGCTAATCATACACAAAAAAATAACACAGTTGCTGTTTTGAATATTCACGTTAGTCTCATAGTGCTTTCAGCAAATAGGAACACAGCCAGATACCTGTAATGCAGAGTTTGGACACCTGCCCACAAGTTAATACTTCACAAACAACTTCAAATTAAAAACTAGGCTTGTAGTTGAGTTCATCTGATTCCACTTTCCTCATGTGACCTGATAAAAGGGATTGCATAATATAGGCTTCCAAATGTAATAAAGTGTAACATTATAAGCTTAAGCTATAAGGTAACACTTTTTGTGGTGGAGAAGTTAATAACTGGATTCTAATTAGTGACAAACAAAAATGTAAAAATATTAAATTACAAAATGACCACCTTCAAGTGTCAAATAATGTACAAATAATGTTTAAATCCTGAATGACACAAGGAGTACAGTTTTTGTTTAAAGGTCATATATTACACAAAATGGTTTCTTGTGAACTTTTAGTCATGTTAGAACGTGGTTACTTCCTCAAACACATCTGGAGTTGTGTTTAGATTCATTCACACATGTTTGTCATCCTTTAGTCTACATCTCCAAAGCTCAAAACGCCCTGCTCCACCTGATGATGTCATGTAACTGTAATTTTCAAGCTAACAGCTACTTTTTACCTTTTGTCCAGTAGAGACTGTCAACTGCAGGGCTAAAATCATCCAAATGATTGTAGTGTAGGTGCAGTTATAAAGCACAGTGGAGCACTTCCTGTATTACCTGTAGGATCTTATGTGTTAAACATGTGTGAATGAAACAAACCGCAACTCCAAGTATGTTTGTGATGAGGAAACAACATTATACAATTTTAAGATCAGAAAATGGCATAATATGGGTCCTTTCATTTGGGAAGAAAGTCTTATCCTGGGTCTTTGGTGCATTTGTTCCATCCCTAAATAGTAAGAGGGATGGGTCAAATGTACCAGATAGTTGCATGATACTGATTTAAAAAAAAAAAAAAAAATCATGCAACTAGGAATGAAAATAAATATCTCAGTAGTTTTGGACCTGATGACAACAGAAGATATTGTCAGAAATCTGCTAAATAGTTCCTGCAAACGTCTTGATTATTTTACAAAAAGTGAATGAACTTACAGTACACATAAAAAGGCAGAAGACTCACTGTATACCCCTTATAAGATTACATTGCAAGTTTGTTTTATTTTCATTTTCAGTTAGCTCTTTTTGCTGTGTTTTACA
Source organism: Odontamblyopus rebecca (assembly GCA_030686955.1). Lineage (NCBI taxonomy): Eukaryota > Metazoa > Chordata > Actinopteri > Gobiiformes > Gobiidae > Odontamblyopus > Odontamblyopus rebecca. Next base: position 27,463,612 of record CM060667.1, read on the forward strand.
ATATTTTTTTTCTTATTTGAGCTGATTAAGGTATCATTATTATTATTATTTTATTATTACACCTTTAAACCTCTCCCAAATTTGAATTTAACTGCATTATTATTTTTTTTATTTTTTTATTTTTTACCTCCCACCTCTATGTGCTACCTACTATTGTCATATTACAGATAAACAAAAAAACACAATAGCAATTTGCACTTCATCTGCGCTTATACTAAACCTGTTGTACCATTTCGAGGCTGTTCATCTGTAAATCCTGTGTTTACACTTTTCTGGTAATGATGATGACGATGATGACGACGATAATGAAGATGATGATGATAATAATGATGATGATGATGACAATGACAACAGTGACGATGATGATGGTGGTTGCCAAACCTTTTTGTGTTGGTAGATGTGCGTAAACTGGAACCATGTCTTGTGTCTATACTCAGATTGTCAAGTCTATTGTCAACTATAGGAAATCAGAGACTAATCAATATAAATCAATTCAGTATATTCCTCCTTATTACTGAAGTCTAGTTTGATTTTTTTGTGTTTTGACAACACTAGTCTATACCCATCAACAATTCCAATTGCAATTTAAGATTTATTTCCTTGTTCACCATTCTGTTTTTGTAGTTTCTATTGGAGGCCGCAGTGACGAAGTGTTGTCCTTATTGACAGTTCATCTCCTGGACCCCCCCAGTCTCCTCACTCTGCTGTCTGTTGTTGTAATGTTGTAATGTGAGCTCATGCACTTGGACCACTGGGTCTGGATTGTGCAACGGCCTGAGGAGGGAAGGCCAGTGTGTGCAGGACAATGCTCATATTCAGCTGGTTTGATTCTTACGTCACACTGAAGCGTGTGTTGGTGCTACAACACAGACATATAGACAGAACACAGGCCTTTGTGCTGCCACATAATGGAGGAGTCTGAAGCTTTTGTAGCCACATAGGCATGTTTCCAACCGACCTGTACACACCATGATCGTTTGTCAGCAAATAATAAAGAACAGTAAAGTAAATGGTAAATTGTCTCTTTTATATAGCTCTTTTCCATCCTCAAGGCACTCAGAGTTCTTTACATCAGAGAACCATTCACTCAGTCACATACACACATCCATGCACCAGTATACTGAAGACTTGCCCAAGGACACACCGGTAGTATTCAATTGTTAAGGAGCTGGAATCGCTCCACCAACATGGTGGCCAGTGGATCTGACTATTTAACCAATGCTTCTAGTACAAGTCCAGTCACAAAGGAGGATTAAAATTGTAAGAACTTCCCTTGATTATCAGTAATCTGTCAGTGTCTCCTGGCAGCAGAAGGGGTGAGAAACAGAGCTTACAGGCAGTTAGGTGTAGCAGCAGGCAGGTCCAGGCCACAATAATGAATGCAATTTGAGCCCTGGCATGTCTGTTTTCCTAAGGCAATGGGCCAACTTAAAGTGTCTTTTATAGATCATTAAGTTGTATTTTCAACATAAACTACTGTTCAGAAACCTGCATTAAAATGTGTCAGTAACTGTAAATCAGACTTTTTCTTTCCAACACATTCACTGAAGAGACATAAGCAGCATGGAGCCCTATGTGGAGCATCTGTCCATCTGTCAATAGAGTTTGTTTCTGGTCATGTGTTTGGCTGGGAGCAGTGATATGTGTGTGTCTGTGTGTGTCTGTGTGTGTGTGTGTGTGTGTGTGTGTGCAGATTCAAACTGTCTTCATTTAGTTCGGGGCACAGTGTTCTTGGTTATATTTAGGTGTTTACTGTTTGAAACTTCATCACCCGTCATTGTCTTCCTCCATTTTATAAGCCGTATACAAGTGCTCTGACATTAGCGTTCCAAGAACGCATTATTTCTATTCTTTTACTCTTACAAAGTGTTCTGTTTGAAATATGCAGCCTTGGCAAGTTTTATTCAAAGATGGTGATATATTTGAGATATAAACAGACAATGTAGCATGCTGTATTTTGTTCTTGTAGCCCTGATCACACCAGCCCAGGATCTATTCACATTTGGTCTTCAGAATGAGCTCATATTTTAAAGTCAACAATTGAATGGGATGTATTTGATATTAGTTACAGTTAAATGCTTCTTATTTAGGTTTAGATTTAGGTTTTAAATGCATTTTTGATGAAGTGTGAATGAATCTAGGTTGATTTGTGATAGATGGTTTTATGAGGGACCAGTCATGCCAAAACTAGATTGTAAAAATGTTGCCAGTCCTGTTCTTGCTTTAATGCGGCACAAAGTGACTTAAGGTAATTTGAGCCATTTAAGGTGAAATGAACCTTAACCTCATTTGGCCTTGTAAGACTAGTGTACGCCTGCATTTCATGTGTGCAAACTCTATTGGCCATGGAAACTTCCTAGAATTTTTTTATTGGAATAACACTAGTTGTTATTGAGTAGTTATAGAGTAGTTGTATTGGAACTTTGATGTTAATTGTTTGAATTTGAGATTTTTTTTCTTTCTTTTTTATTTTAATCTGGTTTAAAGATTTTTAAAAATATATATATATAAGTATATAGTATAATAATTATATTTTCAAGCCAAGTGCTTTATAATGGTATGTGTTTTGTAGTAATCTATAGAAACTGGTCAAAGTATTGCTAAAGTATTGTAAAGTATTGCTGCAAATGTGACATGCATGAGAGTTTACATATCAGATCATTGCAGTGGGACTACTTTTTTTGAGTTAACCGTATTTTCCGGACTATAAGCCGCTACTTTTTTCCCAGGCTTTGAATCATGCAGCTTTTACAAAGGTGCAGCTATTCTGTGGATTTTTCTTCCACTGCTAGGGGCGCTCTAACTGGAATTTCAAAAACAAGATAGATGGAAAATTAATGCAAAGAAGAATACGCTACTTTTTATTTAGCAGATATAACACGCACAACAAATTACTAACTGGTAATTATTTTCGAATCCTCGCCCCTTCATCATGAAAAGCACATGAAGGAGTTTGTATGATGAAGTTTTAAGTTGAAGGCATCGATCTTGCTCCAGGAAGGAAACCGCTGTAGAGCCCTGCACCCGCGGGACCCAACACAAAACAGTGCGGCGCAGGACATATTCTTGAAGCTTATTGCGGCCGCGGGCGGGAGCACGACCGCACGATGTGGCAGCGGGCGGGACTGAAAATTCTGTCCCTCGCAAACCTCTACCGTGCTGCTGCATGTAAGCTTGGGTCAAGGGTTTCAGCGAAGATGATTAAAGTGACTTGTGGTTTCACTGCACAGGAGAAATGAAGGTAATTAATTACCGGTTCTTTTCTGTTTTTGACCTCGTTTTAATCACCACAGTTGCTGCCGTGTTAAAAGGCACTGTTTGGAAAGAATGTGTTCAGGTACATAAATGTACATTTACAGTACAAAATCATTCTGTATATGCAGTAAATATCTCATTTTCCAACATGGATATCAGCGGCTTATAGCCCGGTTGTGGTTTGTATATCTTTATTTTTTTTTTATTTTTTTTTTTAATAGAGTGGATGCGGCTTATATGCAGGTGCGCTCTATAGTCCAGAAAATACGGGAAATTAAATGTTGCAAGTTAGTGTTTCTCAACAGCGCCGCCTAGAATTAGTCCCCTATGGCTCGGGGGACAAGCAAAGTGTGTCGCAGGAAAACAAAATTCGGGACAGTGATAGAGAACAATGAGACAAGATGAATTGGAGCACGTCTCTATGACCAACAGGAAGTCGGCCATGTTGGATAAAAAATTTGTCGCCGTTTTGACTGCGTGTTTTTCAAAACGATACAAGTCCCTGTTTTTTGGTCCAAATGAGCTCAGATTTGACATGTCACATCTACAGACATAGCTCCACAATAGTTCCATGTTTTTGGGATCCTCCTCAGAGTTTGTCCTTTTCACGCCAGCGAATAACACCTTCATTTCCTGTTTCTTTGATGCCCTCTCACGGCCACAGGCTTTGTCTTACAGAGCTCAAACTCACATCACTGTTGTGTGATCCCGGCCTGAATGTGATGAAATATGAAATATAACAAAAGTGAACTCTATAGTGCCCCGTCATAGACATGAAACGTCAACATTATCGGATTTGGACCAAATTTGGGGATTAAAGTCTATGCATGATTACAAACAAAAAAAAAAATTACAGACATAGCATTTATATTTTTTGTTATTATTTTATATTGTGTTGTGTGAGCCACTATGTCCAAATAATTTCCCGTGTTGTAAATAAGTTTGTCGAAGTCTAAAATATGTGTACAGTATTACGTAATGATTTTAAACAGTATCTGAACTGTGTGGACCTCGAAGTCGCTGAATGAACCTTGTTCACACAGGTTTTCACTACAGAAGTCTTTTACTTTGTGCTCCTGTGTCTGTCTATGAAATCTCTTCATTTTGTGATTCTAGTGAATTCAGTTTTGTCCTATGTCTCTTTGGTCTATGGACTTTGGTGAGAGTGTGCAGTATTTATGTACACAGAGTGAGGCACATGCAGAGAGAAAGAGTGTTTCTACTGTAGAATGTGTGCTGAGAGAACAACGTGTGTACTCTGCAAACAATGTCCATCAGTGTATTGTTTCTGTTTGTATCTGTGAAACCATCTAAGTGCTGCTGTTGTTTTTATTGTAGTAGTTAGCAGTTGTAATTCCCGCAGTTGCAGTAGTAGTAGTAGTAGTAGTAGTAGTAGTAGTAGTAGTAGTAGTAGTAGTAGTAGTAGTAGTAGTAGTAGTAGTAGAAGTAATAGAAGCAGTAAAAGTAGCAGGAGTTGTTGCTGTAGTACTTGTAGTAGTTGATTTAGCTGCACAAGAAGTAGTAGTAGTAGTAGTTGTTGTTGTTGTTGTAGTTGTAGAAGTAGTAGAAGTTGTAGTAGTAATAGAAGTAGTTGTAGTAGCAGTAAAAGTAGTAGTTGTTGTAGTACTTGTAGTAGTTGCTGTGGAAATAGTAGTGGAAGTAGAAGTAGTAGTTTGTATAATACTAGAAGTATTAGGATCTCCAAATAAAATGAGCTTATTTATTTCATAATACATAAATCACTATAATTGATCCCATTTCTGTCCAAACTTGACATACCACATAACCTATTGACCATCTCTTCTTGTGTTTCTCTCATACTGTACCTGAACCGTACTTATCTCTCTCTCTCCCACCTCTCCATCTTTTAATAAATGCCCTTTCCTCTGTCATATTTTGCAGGAATGCGCAAGTCTTTTTCCGCATCATGAATGAGTCAGTGTTAGCCAAGCATCTAAAGAAGTACCACCCACGGGCTCCTGCAGTAAGTGACGCACTTATAGCCCCTCCGTTGTGCAACATTGTTTTGTGTTATGTGCATATGATAATGTTAAGCTGCCCATTCTTTCTGTTCAGGCTCTGAGTCACAGCCATATAAATGACAAGGTTACATAAGAATCCGCATAGGTGTACTGCTCCTGTGTATTCTTTAGAATTGCATAAGCTTTTTTTAATTAGAAACAGCATTAAAGAGATATTAAATTGGATGGGACATGCTATGGTAAGAAGGTGGAGTTCTGTTTATTCTGTTCTGTTCTGTTCTGTTTTATTGGTTAATTATAGACCTCATGGGTAGTTAATGTTTCTAAGACATCTTTAGACAATGCCCTGAAAAGAACTGATTATAGAATTCCTAAATTGCCTAAAAACAATAGTTATAAGTCTAATGAACTAGTGGGAAACTGAAACAACGCAGCCCTCTAGAGGTGACAGATGTGAACTGGAAGAGGAACTAGGAGAATGTGGTATTCATTTCTATTCCATTTGAAGGTCGTGTTTTTACTCATTTTGTGTGGTTCCTCGAGTTCAGTAATCAGTTGTGTGCATTCACTTCTGGTAAATAGTCATATTTTTTCAAGGCTGTCAAAGTGCTTTACATCACAGAACCTATCACCCATTCACACACAGACACTGATGAAGGGTCAGGTGGGTTAACGGTCTTGCTCATGGACTCAATGCAGCATGAATCTCACCACCACTCAACCAGTGACGTTTATGTCGAGAGCGGAATTTGAACCGCCAACCTTCAGTGGACGAACAGTCTATCAACTGAGCTACATTTGCCAGTTATTACAGTTATGGCTATTATTGTATAGTATGTAGTACAAAATATTTCAAAAGACTATTTACTAAAGCACTTCTATTTTTATGACAGTGAATAATGCTGAACAAACCAATTTAAAGATCAAATCATTTAATTAAAGTTATGGTTGGCTGGGTGATATGGCAAAAAAAAAAAAAATCACAATTTTTGATTCAACTTTTTCTTTTTAAGACTATGAAAAATGCCTGTCAGTGTTTATTTTTTAGGTATGAATAAGACACAACACGACATAGCAAACATGCTTTTACTGTCTAATACTGAAAACAACTAACAACTTATAAACACTTTGATTCTTTCATTATCCATTACCCTCTGGACTTACTGGTGAATAGATGATATAGTAGTATAGATGAAAAGTAGTTGTACTGTAGGACTATGTGTTGGTTTTGAAGTGCAGCCATTGTGCACAGTGCCATGTTGACCAGGCTGTTGGCAGAGACTGGACCCTGACAGATGGTACTTAGAGACTCTAAGCTGTTTGGCCCTGATTAGAAACTGAACTGTCGACTAAACACAATGCCAGCTCCCACGGGGAAAGTTCTCGCCGCACTTTATTTCTCATCTTTGCTTTTTACTCTTAATAGAATGAACAAGTCAGATAATCTATTAAAATAAAAAGCAACAAGTTATTACAGAATTTTTATTACTCTTCTAAAAGTCTGTCCAAATAAAAGATATATTTTAATTATTTACATTTACATTATATTTTTAAAATTATTACATGGACACATTTAGTTCAATCTTGCTGTCACTGTCTATCACTAATACACTGACCCTATTTCCACTGATATGTCAAGCACAATTATCAGTGCTACAGCGCCACCTATAGAAATGTACAAAGTTTACTATGGGGAGAAAAAAATACTTTCACGTTCAATTATACAGTTCATGAAACTTTGCAGAACATTCACTGACGTGTTCCTGATGAAGTAATAAAACAATGCCCCTGTTTAGATATAATGCAGGGTCAAAATGAGACCGATTTTTGTTAGCATTACCGTAAACTCATTGCTGTGGAGAATAATTACAAGAAATAAATAGGTTTGGACCACTGCGATTTAAACCATTCAAAATGAACAAATTCAGTTTTTTTCATGATTTTAATACATCAGGCACCTTTCCTTAAGTTTTCAGCCCATTGTTAGTAAAATAACCAAATTCACAAATCAAACTGTTTGTAGGCCTTCCCTAACATCTAGCATATTCTTAATTGAATCACTGAGATTTCTACCTACTGTGGTTTAAGCAAGTCTTTTCATTGTACTATTTAGTCCCAGCAGACCTCACTTGTTGTTGTTGTTGTTGGTTGGTTGCCCATTGATGAAGCCAGACTCCCAACGTTGCCATAGAGAGGCTCTATGTCCTCGCTGAGCTTTGACCTCCTGCTGTGACACACACATTTATGGACACAGTTAGCTCTGCTTTCAGCTTACTCCCAGATTAGACTGACTTTGTTTTGAAACAATGTCAAAAGGGTTTAAGTGGGATTTATAGCCTGTTACCTGCTCAGCTTTGGTGGGCTCCTTCTTGGAGGGTGGAGGCCACACACGCTCCAGTCGTCCTGTGGTCTTTAGTGTAGGATCTACATCTACAAATGAGATGTAATGCTTTTTAAAGACTGCAGAATCTTAGATTCACTCACTTTAGCTTAACTTGCCTTGCCTTCAATAACTGTGAGCAATGAATGATACTGTACTAGTTTTGAAGGTTATTTTCTGTTTCTCCTAATATCAAGTTCATGTTTGGCACAGACTAAGATGCCAGGAGAGCAGTCTGATGCTGATGTAAACAAGTACATTAAGGTGCATGGGCTCAGAGCTGAATGGCCTGAGATGTTAACAGAATATAGATTTTTCAAAGGAGAAGAGTGTATGGGCCCCTAAAATAGATAGTATGTGGAATAGCTGAGCTGTTCTTACTCTGTAGGTTTATTTTGATCAATTACTGAATAGCTGATTAAACAAAAACATCGTATTTTACCTACAGACAGTCTATAATACACAGTAGAGAGCTGTACCTGCTTTAAGCTCAGCTGTGGACATGCCCTCCTCTTTGCTGCCCTGCCTCATCTCGCCATACAGGCTAGACCTCTGTTTGTGCAGCTCCTCTTCTCGTTTCTTGGCTTCCCTGATGTCCTTCTCCACTTCAGGCTGTAGAGACAGAGCTGGACGCAGTTTAAAGAAAGGGTTTTCCTTTAGGAGTGGAGAGCCTTCTCTGGTTGGTTCCTGCTTAGATTTTCTGCCTCCTGTAGATGTTGGACTCGTGCTGATGGAGTCCATGCTTTTATGCATGCATGTGTCTTTTTTGTGTTTGGGGTAGGGGCTTAAACGAGGTTTGTCTCTTATAGATGGACTCAGTGGCCTGAATGTTTCGGTATATTTCTCCTTTTTGGAGGCAGAGTTTTTTTGTGAAAACATCTCCAGGCTGCGTGTTCGCTCCAACACAGTGGGGTAGACTGGCCTTTTAGGCAGTGAGGCCAGAGGTTTGCTGATCTTTGTTGGACCCTCCACCTTCACCTGCTGGAATGCTTCACACAGAAGCCTTGTGTCCTTCATCTGCCGACTCTCCCTTTTGCTGTACCCTCCTGGGATCTTCCCTAAGTTCACCAGTACCATCTCCTCCTGCATGTCCTGACTTATGTCCTTCTGCATCTTCTGCTCTGAGAAGTGCCACTCTTCGATTGCACCAGAGTCCTCTATTGTGGGGGTGGGCTCCAGGCAGATATCAGTCTTAAAGGGAATCTCAAGTACGTCTGGATTTTCAATCAGATCAAAGACACCTTCTGCTCTCTGCAGATCTTGCTTGATCTGAGATGTTTCTTGAAACTGTTTCTCCATGAACGTCTCTGCAGCTGAACGTCTGTGGTCGGGGGGGAAAGGAATTCTGTTTTCATCGTTGAATTTCCAAATTCCATCAGTGTAATCTGCATCTCTGTAATCTTCTTCTTTTTCTTGTTTGTCACCCTCATTATGGCTGTATGTCTTTTCTTGTGTATCATTTTCTTTATAACAGTGAACAGTTTCTGTTTTATGAATACTACAATGTTCAAATGGTGCTGTCATAATCAACAAAGGCGATCCAGTTTGGGCCTGATCTGATCCTTCTTGAAATTCTTGAATGGTTTCTGGTGCTACATTTGTCTTCCTATCCTCCTCCAGTTTTGGAGTCTGCAAACAAATCTCATCCAAATCTTGTCGCTGCTGAACTAGCTGCAAACGCTGCAGCAGGTTTTCACCTTGCAAGATTTCAGATGCTAACCTACTATCTGACATTATCCCACCTGATTCTTCTTGTTCGTCCAGTCCTCTGTTCTCAGTAGAGAGATCCTCTTCATCATCTTGCACTCCTGTTCTCCTTACCCAGTCATAGTCTGTAAGATCACTGTTCAGTGCAACTTCAAGTGCGCTATCTGTGCCTTCTTTGTGTGAGTTGTCTTGACTATGTGTTAAAGTAACTTCCCTTGTGTTTTGATTGTCTTCAGTGTCAACAGATGCTGTATTAAATCGCTCAGTATTTTGACTGGGATGATTTAATCCAGTTTTGTCCAGAAGATTGGTCTTCTTTACTAATTTTAATTCCTGATCCTGCTCATCTAACATTTTGTCTTCGGGCACCCCATCGTTCTTATATTCTTTGACTTCCCCCTCAGTAGAATGACCACACTCTTGAATCCTCAGTCTGTCTTCCAGTTGTCCTTGCTCCTGTCCCTTGCACTGTATCTTACTTGAATAGTCACTCCTAACAACTTCCTCAAAAGTGGGTAAAGCATTTTCCATCTCCTCATTCACTTGGTTGGGACTTGTCATTAACTGCTTCTCCCCATGGTTCCAGTCTAAGCACTCGGGATTAATGTTAGCCTTTGTGCCATCAAATGACCTCAGACTGACACTTGGGTCAGTTGCTGCTGCCTCACATGTGCTGCCCTCTTCTGGTTTAAAGCGGGATGCAAGTGAAGGTGGTCTGAAGATCTCGTCAGGACATTTGTCTTCCATAACACTGTAGTACTGAGTGGTGACAGGAGGGGTAGGGGTTGTGGTTTCTGGGGTTTCTTGGGATGATTCTTCTGTAGTTACTGACTGGCCTCTCTCCATCCTCATGGGTTCTGCTAAGTCATCCTAATATTCTGGGTTTTGAGCATTGGAAGTGGGTCTCTTTAGCTGTGATAACCCAGTCGCCAATTTAGCGTTTATTCAAACTGTAAGTAAAAAGGATATAAAAATGTATTGGTCACACTTTACTGCACAGTAATGGCAAAGTAATTTACCTAGCCTGGTTTTCATAATGGGTTAGGTTCATAATGGGCTCATATTTCCATAAAATGTATATGAAAAAATAATTACTCATGTGTCATTTATTAATTTTTCATGTGCAATTAGCATAATTGCATTTTACCATACTTGTACTCTGCTGTTAACTGTGCACCATGATTTTGTCTTCAATACAATTCAATACATGGACACACACTCATGTTTTGATTGATGGATTTAACCAGCAGTTTGTAGTTATTTGGTTTCATGCAAAACCTCGAGGACATTGCTAAAATATAAACGTGCATATGCTGTGGTATTGTTTTGGTTACTTTCTCAGCCTGACCTAGCACAGCATGTTGTGCTGACAAAGACAAACACTAATCGGCTTTTGTGTGTTTTGGCTCCCTCAGAGCACTATGTACCTCACAGCACTGTGTACGGCTCAGCACTGGACAGCTCCATTGGGACTTGTCCAACACAAGGCACAGTCTGGCTACACCGTGCATTTTTATTATTCTTAGAGATTACATTTACACAAACATCTCCAAACAAGGTGTTCAGTAGCATACAGTGCTAGTGTTGTAATTTAGGAAGTGCAGTATATTTAGAAAGAAGACTTGTGCCTGTAACAAGTTCACTTAAATTAAATATTGTTGATGCATAATCTGCTTTATTTATAACATACTATTATTCCAAGCCTGATCCTCCTTCCACAGTTAGGGATTAGCAGCTCCATACGCTCCCGCAACAGGACACATTATCACACCTGATGAGATTAGGCCTTTATTCCATTCGCTTTAGCGACTAGCTATTATGAACAGTGCATTTGTTTACACTGAAGATCCCTGTGACATTTACATTAATCCCTACACTATGTGCAAATGGATGTTTTGTATACAGCCCCTTCTGACTATTTATTCATGTAATAGGAAGGCTTACACATTAATTCTACACAGCATTGATAGTTACACAGTATAATTAAGACAGTTGGATTTTATTGTATGCCATATGTACATGAGAAACAGAGAAAGAGAAAGGCAATAGTTTTATTATCAGTCAGCTCAAAATAACTATAGTGAAACCTTTACTTTATAAATTGTAAATTAAATGAGATTTGAAATGTGAACCTACCTTGTGCTGAGTCTGTTGTGCGGTCGACATCTCCAGAATGCAATGGGAACAGGCTCAAATCTGAAATGATGATCTGCTCATGAGCTTATCAGCTGTCCCATGTTCAGGTGAATCACGCTGACCCAATCCACACCATCACATCACATCTACGCCATAACTATCAATCATCTCAGCATGCGTTCAGTTTTAGTAGTTTTTATCCTCAAACCTACAACATGTATTTACTAGTCAACACCACTACCCAAACTTTACCCCATTCTTCACTACAATAGCACATTTCATTGATCATTGTAGTGACAAAGTTCATAATCCTGCTAATACACCATTCAGTTTGCTTATTACATTGTCTAAAAAAAGGCCATCAGGTCATTTGTACAGTAAAATATATTTTATGTACAGCTGCAGTATTGCCACATATTTAAAGAGCAGGTTGAGTTTTTCATGTTTCACCACCAGAGGGAGTAATTGTTATTGGATTGTACTTTCCCTTCCCAGTGAGTCTTTGGAAGTAACAGTTTGGCAGAACTTAACATTTATGCTTAAAAATGAATATCAACATAGAAGTGAATTGCTGTGGTACAAATATCTGTTGAATCAGAACCAGGTTTTGAATATCATTTTATCAAAACATTATGTCATGTTACATAAATACTCAATCTGTTTGTTTTACTGCTGAACAGTTTTTTGGGGGAAATATGTAGTTGCAATTGCAGTTAGATGTATGTTTTAATAATTGTATTCTGTTCACATTTTAAATGTGTCCAGAAGAACTGATTAAAAAAAGACTGAAATATGAACATGGAGTCCGAGTGGGCTTTGTTCTCGGTCTCTATCGTCGATGTGGCCGCTCGTAGCTGTGGCTGTAAGGTCTGTGGTGCCTGTCGCAGCGGCAATCCCCGAACCCGGTGGTGGACACCGGAAGTAAGGTATGCCGTCAGGCTGAAGAAGGAGTCCTACCGGGCCTTGCTGGCTCGGGGGACTCCTGAGGCAGCTGACAGGTACCGGCGGGCCAAGTGTGCTGCAGCCCGGGCGGTTGCAGAGGCAAAAACTCGGGTCTGGGAGGAGTTCGGGGAGGCCATGGAGGAGGACTATCGGACGGCCCCAAGGAAATTCTGGCAAACCGTTCGGCACCTCAGGAGGGGGAAGCAGTGCTTCACCAACACTGTTTACAGTGCGGGGGGAGAGCTGCTGACCTTGACTGGGGATGTTGTCGGGCGGTGGAAGGAATACTTTGGGGATCTCCTCAATCCCACCGTCACGTCCTCCGAAGAGGAGGCCAAAGCTGGGGACCCTGAGGCGGACTCGTCCATCACCCTGGCCGAAGTCACTGAGGTGGTTGGAAAGCTCCTCGGTGGCAAGGCTTCGGGGGTGGATGAGATCCATCCTGAGTACCTTAGGTCTCTGGATGTTGTGGGGCTGTCTTGGCTGACACGCCTCTGCAACATCGCGTGGCGGTCGGGAACAGTACCTCTGGACTGGCAGACCAGGGTGGTGGTCCCTCTGTATAAAAAGGGGGACCGGAGGGTGTGTTCCAACTACAGGAGAATCACACTCCTCAGCCTTCCCAGTAAAGTCTATGCCAGGGTACTGGAGAGGAGAGTCTGGCCGATAGTCGAACCTCGGATTCAAGAGGAGCAGTGTGGTTTTCGGCCTGGTTGTGGAACACTGGACCAGCTCTACACCCTCCATCGGGTGCTCGAGGGTTCATGGGAGTTTGCCCAACCAGTCCACATGTGCTTTGTGGACCTGGAGAAGGCATTTGACCGTGTCCCTCGTGGTGCCCTGTGGGGGGTGCTCCGGGAGAATGGGGTCCGAGTCCTTTGCTAAGGGCTGTCCAGCACCTGTATGACTGGAGCAGGAGCTGTGTTCGCATTGCCGGCAGTAAGTCAGACCTGTTCCCAGTGCATGTTGGACTCCGCCAGGGCTGCCCTTTGTCACCGTTTCTGTTCATTGTATTTATGGACAGAATTTCTAGGCGCAGTCAGGGGCCGGAGGGGGTCCAGTTCAGGGACCACAGGATCTCATCTCTGCTTTTTGTGGACGATGTTGTCCTGTTGGTTTCATCGAACCAGGACCTGCAGCGTGCACTGAGGCGGTTTGCAGCCGAGTGTGAAGCGGCTGGGATGAGAATCAGCTGTTCCAAATCCGAGGCCATGGTTCTCGATTGGAAAAAGGTGGATTGCCCTCTCCGGGTGGGTGGAGAGTCTCTGCCTCAAGTGGAGGAGTTCAAGTATCTTGGGGTCTTGTTCACGAGTGAGGGGAGGATGGAGCGTGAGATTGACAGGCAGATCGGTGCGGCGTCGGCAGTGATGCGGTCGCTGCATCGAACCGTCGTGGTGAAGAGGGAGCTGAGCCGATAGGCGAAGCTCTCGATTTACTGATCAATCAACGTTCCTACCCTCACCTATGGTCATGAGCTCTGGGTAGTGACCGAAAGAACGAGATCGCGGATACAAGCGGCCGAAATGAGTTTCCTTCGCAGAGTGGCCAGGCACTCCCTTAGATATAGGGTGAGGAGCTCGGTCACACGGGAGGAGCTCGGAGTAGAGTCACTGCTCCTCCACGTCGAGAGGAGCCAGCTGAGGTGGCTCGGGCATCTGGTCCGGATGCCTCCTGGACGCCTCCCTCGGGAGGTGTTCCAGGCATGTCCCACCGGTAGGAGGCCCCGGGGAAGACCCAGGACACGCTGGAGGGACTATGTCTCTCGGCTGGCCTGGGAACGCCTCGGGGTCCATCCGGAGGAGCTGGAGGAAGTGGCTGGGGAGGAGGAAGCTTGAGAGCCCCTGCTTAGACTGCTGCCCCCGCGACCCGGCCCCGGATAAGCAGAAGAAGATGGATGGATGGATGAAATATGAACAAACTAACTAATACAATAATTAGAACATTTATAGAGTACAGGGTTAATTTTTGAAGAATAAGACAGGATATTTTTTGTTTGTGGAGAAGCCTTTGCAATTTTCTAATAATTTTTATTAAATTGTGATTAATCTTGCAGTAGCCTATGTCTGGAAATATTTTCCTGTTTAATTTATTCACAAATAACAGGTGGTAAAATAGCTTACTATTTGTTACATTCATGTTTCAATATCATCACAGCTCAGTGATATCTTTCAAAACATTAGCTGACACTTGGTGGGTGGATTAGTCTTGTTGTTACTATTGAGAAAGGCACAGTTTGGAACAGTAGATAAAACAGTCTTATGTTTTAGTCCATTAATGAGTCCATATAGTTGCATAAGATTTTCCTTCACATAACTGTACAGCACTGACAGGTCTTACGTTTTGGCTTCCCCTGCCCCTCTGCTGTACTTTCTGTCTTCTGCTGTCCATTCCCCCCTTCATCTCCCTTCTGTGGCACAGGCTCCTTCTGCCCTTCCAGAGGCACCTCCTGGAACACTGCTTTGTCCTGGGACTCTTTGGGTGCCTTCTGAGCTGCCGTATCTTCTGCAGGTTTCTGGGACAGAGCGATTGAGTCTGGTCCTAACACCAGTTCTTCTCCGTCATCTGTGATGATGACTCTTTCTGCCGTGAGCATGCCCTGAGGTTCTTCTGCTCCTAAATCTTCTCCATCTCCACGTCCATCAGTGTATCCCATGAACATAAGAGTAACAGGGCCATCACACAGCATCTCACTCTCTGTCACTTCCACTTGGGGCGAACTGTCAATCACCAATGTCTTTTGTCTAACCTCTGCTGCAGTTATAGTCTTTGGCTCATTTTCAAATCTATCTTTTTCTTTAACGTCTGGACCTTTGGAGTTGTTTACAGATGGCATAGCTTGATTGCTAGACACAACCTTTCCTAGATCACTTTTGGTAACTTCTACTTTTGCCATTTCTTGCGTTGGCGTTATGGTGACGTCCTCCAGCAGTGCCGTCATGCCAACCCCATCGATTGCGCTCAGTATCTGACCCAGTTCTTCGCTGGACGGTTGCACCGCAGAGCCTCCGATGGCATGGATACTCTTGTGTCCGTCGTCGAAGATGGTGGGGGCCAGTTGAGGGTCAGGTGTTCCAGACACAGGGGTCACGGACCGGACGATGGTAGCACCAGTTTTGGGGTCTTTCTCCACTTGAACTGCAAGCATCCCCAGGACTGTGAAGAGAGAAAGATGAGTCAAAAAGTTATACCCTAAGTCTAAATGGAAAATGTTGAAAAAATTGCAAATAACACATACAAATATATGTTAATTTTGGATTGGCTTGGGGATCTCAAACTGATGATGAGGAAGGGAAACAAAAAGACTCTGTGACTGAACCATGTTTTGGATCTTATTTTCCAATTTGGTTCACAATTTCAGTTAGCAAAGTTGTCAAGAATAATGGCAACACGTTACCTCATACTGTGTGGTGGTGTGCGGTGTGCCTGGCTGCTTAAAAATCTACTACGCCAGAATCATATTGTTGTACTTAGAGTATTACTTGTGCAGTCGCCCAAGTACAGCCTTTGCTTGATGCCACATAGCATAGAGTGACCCTGAGGTGCAGTGTTAAACATAGACTTTGTCCTGACTGTAAATAGCTCCAATGTTCTTTCTAGAATGGATGTGTTATTTGCGTGTTGAGACAATGAGACAGTGGCTATGAAACTGTTAGAACTTTTGAATACATTGGATGGCTATTTAGTTTGAATCCTCTTTCCTTCCCATATCTAGGACATAGTAAGTCCAAGATGACCTGCCTTTGTAAATAGTGGGTCAGGCTGATTTGTGTGTGACAGATGAGAGTTAGCAGAGCAGACAACCTACGGCTCAGAGGGGACACAGTGGGACAGTGACTCCCACCAGCATGAATGAATTAAATATGAACCAGCACTAATAACAAAAGAGACTAATTACAGGGCATCACCTAAACTGTTTACTAAGTACCTTTGAACTTCAAGGGCAAGGACTGATAATGAAAAGGAAATGCATTGCCTTGTGTGTGATTGAAAATGACCAAATATATAAAATTTTGGAGTTGTTCCATTATTTTTTAAGTGTGTTGAATTGCCTACAACACATTCAATAAATAATATAGATACAATTTAAGATATTAAAATACAAAAAATTAAAATACATTAAAAAATACAATAGTTATACAATTCTGGTAAAATATCTTCGTAACTCGTACGGAATGACATCTTATTGCAGTATTATAGCACAGAAAGTAGTTTAATCTTACAAATAGAACTTAAATGTATAATCCTTAAAATGTAGCAATATATATATCACATGTATATCACATGATGATTCATCCATGGACCATAACTCATGTGGTGTTTGCTCAGTTATGTCTGTAATGCCAATGTCATGGTGTGATGGCGTGCAGTCTATAAGTGCTTTAAGATCACATGTCAGTGCTGCTATAAACGGACTTGACATTCGCTACAGAGGCTCATGCATTTGCACACATTTTGGTTTGTTTGAGTGTGGAGCTGTTAGATTTGACCTATGCTTTATATTTTGTTACAACCGACACACAGAAAACACTGATTTGTGTAGCATCACTTGTTATGTGGTTTTAATACCCGACCACTCATGATAAGTGATGTACCGATCCAGCTTTTTGAGTTCTAATACCAGTTCCGATACTATAGCTTTAAGTACCCGATATTGACCGAAATTGATAACGGCATTTCTTTCCTTGAAACAAAAATAAAATGAAACAAAACTGATCTAAATGTGTTATTTAGTTTATCCCTCAAGCAACCACAGAAGAGTTTTGTGTAAATAAAAAATTGAACATTAGGAGACTTTCTGGGAAGACTTTATGACCAGCAAATAGTCTTATTTTATCAATTTATATGTCAGCTAAACCGATATTTGGAACTGATTTTGGAAACCGATATCCAAGATTAGATGTATACTAACTTTAGGTGAAAACATGTATTATTCCAAAAGAATAGACAGGCAAATATTCAAGCAAAATTGATTTATTGACAGTGAATTTCCTTTTTTTGTTTCTAAATATGTTGAATTTTGAATGTTGAATATTGTTTCTTATACGTACATACCTGATCTTCCTTCATGCCCGCTCTCATGGTATATCCTCTGTGCCATGATCAGGAGTCACTATCTGTGGAAAAAGTAGAGCATTAACAACGTTGCATTGCTTTGAGTTAGTAGCAGAGAGAGGAAAGAAAAAGAGGGAAAGGCTGAGGTGGCTGAGGCTGCGCTGCTCACCTCCAAGTCAGGCACAACAATACAGTATATATCTACCCAAGTATTGCTTTAAAAATCACTGGGGAGAATTACTGATGCTGCTGTAAAGACTTCATATGCAGTTGGCTCCATTCTGTCAGTACAGTTTAAATAAGCGTTCTTCAGATGCAGACTTAGTTATGGTGCATTATCATCTATCTGCTGGAGCACCACAGAGTCCAGGCAGGCGTTATCAGGAGAACGGCTCAGAGAATCTACAGAGGCTAACAAGAGCGTGCACTGGCTGCTTACCTACAGGCCACTTTCTCTACGCAGGACTATTTGTGGGACATTGAATTGTAGGGGATTAGAGCAGAGCGCACTGTTACATACAAATATCCCTTATGAGCTGTTCCAAGTTTGGACTCAAACTGTGTTTTGCATGTTCTTAATAGATATTGGGCATGAATGTATAAACTTAGTGTAGCTCTGTTGCTTGTTCATTGGTTTTAGCTTCCTGTTTGGCAACATTTTCAGGACTTAGTTTCAGAAAATGTTAATAGCTATGGCCATGTCATTTGGACACTCAGTGATAGACTGCAACACTCAGTGCTGTGAGCTTGACTGAGCTCTAACAATTACCTGAATGTTTTTTCCCACTCTTCACCCTAGTCCTGTCCAGCATAGCCTACAAGCTAAAAAAAAAAAGAATAGAATTGCACAATTGCACCTACTACAAACTACTCTCTAGCTGAGTAAAATGTAGTTTGACAAACTGCTTCACAGACTTTTAACAGGGGGCATTGATAGGCGGCCATGTGCCAGATCAGGCACACAAAACAATTTGCCCATGACTTAAAAAAACATATTATTGTATATCATTTTTTACCCAGATGTTGTAATGTCATTTACGATCTGGGTAGTCCTGGTTAGTTCTGCTTCAGTGGTTAATGTTACGACCTTATTTCGGCTTGTTTAAGATGCGGTTAAGGCCTGGTGTAATCATAATTTAGAGTTGACCTACTCATAGAGTAGACAAAGGTTAGTCTTGGTTTAGACCTGATAGTCCTAGTTCTGCTTTAGTCCTGTTTTAGACCTGCTTTAGTCTGGGACTTTGTTTAAACCTGGTCTAGTCCTAGATCTGCTATGACCTGCTTTACATGTTAAGCCTGGTTTCAGGTTGTCACGGTGGTTTGTCTTGGCTTGACAGAGGAATTTAAAAATTATTTTATTCAAACAGATGTTTTTTTGTTGAATTGTACTACTTGACTTGTTTGTGGATTTCATAGTGCTAAAACATCAAACTGAAATGCAGTTTCTCAGAAAGATCTGGCCTTGGAAAATGTAAGACCGCTGCTCTAAAGTGATACCCTCATTTCTTCATTGTGAACTTTGAACTCACTAACATGGAATGCTATAAAGTTGATTTCAGTTAAAACATATTCCTTTGATGGTTGCTTTTCTTTTTAGTACTGTGCATTATCTTGTTTTTCTTTTCCTTCACACCTGGTGATTTCTCACCCTTTACTGGTCAAACCCTTTCTATCTCATATATGGCAAGCCAGTCAGCAGAAGTTTACATAAAGATGGTGAATGTTAAATGTGCATTTTAAATCCCGGACTTTATATTCTTATGTGTTCCATCCATAATTCAACATTTGCTCTGCTTGTTCAGTGTGTTTTTGTTCTATGCACATTTTCCACAGCAGTAAAACCCTGCCTGTGCGAGCAGTTATTCATGTTTATTTATTCAACACAAAAAGCCAAAGCGGAGGGCTGGTTCAAGAGGTCATTGCCAACACGTTAACATCTCCTGAATAAAAAGACAAATCTGCATTCTCATTGTTTATGCATGAGAGGGCTACAAAGGACAAAGAGGAACAAAGAAAAATGTTAGAAGGTAATTTTGCAATATCTTTACATAAGGATTAGATCAGGAAGAAAGGAATGTGGATCAAAGTTGAAAAAAGTCTGCCTATATTGCAACGATACAACAAACTGATGATAATGTAGCTGCGTATGGGTGCCTGACATCTCATCTGACATATCTTTGAACCAAGAATCTCTAGGTATAGGATTATCACAATTGCTCATGAGGTGTACTATGTAACGTTTCTGATAGAGGGTTGGCCACCTTATTGTCTCCATGGCTGTTTTTGTTTTGTCTAGAACGTTCCACAGTATGTCTATCTCCATGGAGACAAGCAGACCAGGCTAAAACGTAAGGATTTGATCTGTGCTGACACAACCCCTCTCACTGTAACACTGCATGAAAACACGTGTAATCGAACAAATGCATTCTAGATAAGTTTAATGCCATAACGTGGAACATTCCAGGCAAACCAATAACATCTCCACTTGAAAAGTTCCACGGTGCATCTTTAAGTTGCATTTCATATTAAAAGTTCTGTATTAAAACAAAATTGCTTCAAGCCATGTTAGAAGCCATGTTGTTGCCTCATCAAAAACATACCTGGAGTTGTGTTTTGCTTCATTCACATATGTAATCCTGCGTTATTAGTCTGTCTACATCTCCAAAGATCAAAATGCTCTGTTCCACATTGTGATGTCATGAAGTAGTAGTTTTCAAATGAACAGCTACCTGAGTTAACACAGCCGACATATGCAGGGTTTGTGTGTTAATGAAAGAAAACAAAACACAGCTCCAGGTACTGTATGTTTGTGATGAGGAAACATTATAAGACAGATCTAACAGCACATTATAGGGCATTATAGTTTTTTTTCTATTTGTGTCTGAATTGATTGATTTTAAAGGTGCACTGTGTAGCTTTTCTGGTAGAGGGTCCACCACCTGCTTGTCTCCATGGGGATGTGATTGTTTTGCCTGGAATGTTCCACAGTCTGGTATTAACCTTGTCTGCTTTGCATTTATTTCATTACAAGCGTTTTAATGCTTAAAAATATCATGAAAAACAGGTATTCTTACTAAACACGGAGATGCTTCTCCATAGACTTGGCCTGTATCTAGGCCTAGTTTCATTTCTGCTTATCTTCATGGAGATAGATGAGTTTAATGCTTTAATGTCTAACATTCCAGCTAAACCTATAACAGCTCCGTGGAGACAAGCAGTTGGCAGACCCTCCACAAGGATAATTACACAGTGCACCTTTAAGTTGAGGTACAAGTCCAAGGAAACTAGGAAGTATTCATGAGTCAGATATATTAGCAAGACAACAACCTAGAGTAATTATTAGTAAATGTACATCATTTTCAAAAATCTTTAGTAATCTCACGCATTTATTTCTCAGTTTGATCAATTCCCGATGTCATGTGTTGTTCCATTTCAAAGTAATTTCTTATTTCTGCGCCTAATTCCTTCATCACATGCTTGCAAGTTTACCGGTGTCTCCACGGTCACTATTTCAGCCTGCCTGTGAAAACCTCTCCAAAGCCCCATCTCCACACTGAATCCTTTCATCTTCCCCCTCTGTGCCTGTACGTGCAGACCATTAAAAGCACTTAGTCGACCGATTCTCCGCACAATCCTCGCTAACCTTATATTTTCAGGGCTAAATGTGATTATACCGTTTTAAATATGGCTCTCATACATAGCTCAGCCAGTTCACGGTGAAGCTGGAGGAGTAACTTTGACTAAGCACATAATCCATGTAGACTTGCTTTTTTGGAATTCAATTATTTAGGGAAGTAGCATGCCTCCCTTTTCTAAAATGTTTGCCATAAATTGCTAGCAATTTATAGACTTAAGCAATATGAAGACTTTGAAAAACTACTATTTTGATGAAATCGTCATATCATGATTCTGTAACATACATTACAATAGTAGTAGTAGTAGTAGTAGTAGTAGTGGTAGTGGTAGTAGTAGTAGTTGTTTTAGTCCTTGTTTAATCTTGGTGATTTTGTCATTGCTTGCATGTTTAGTCCATCTTTAGACCTAGTTTAGTGTTCTTGGTTGAGTCAGTCTTACATGAGTTTAATCCTGCTTTAGTCCAGTAATCCTGGTTTAGTACTATGTTTTATATTCAAACACAAAGACTTCTTCTCCACTCACTTTGTGGGTCAGCCTCTGTCATGCTCTCACATAGACAAATTTAATGTCACATACAAAGTTGAAAAAACTGAGGCACTCAAAAAGTACGAAAAAGTTAAAAGCCTATTATACTACATGGCAAATAATGTTAAAATCACACCAACGAAGGCCGGAGGGCCAAAATGCATTGGCATGATTTTAACCTTATTTGCCATGTAGTATTAAAGGCTTTTAACTTTTTCGTACTTTTTGAGTGCCTCAGTTTTTTCAACTTTGTATCTGATACTGGCGCCTGAAGAGCACCAAAAGGACAATTTTGCACAACCTCTCTACACATCCAAGTAGCACTCCTGCCCCAAAAGTTTTGCAACGTTTAATGTCATATTTCAATTGTATTTGTTTGGAGGTTAAGCCCCTTAAAATGCCTCACCATCCTGTTTTCGAGGGAGTCCTCAAATTGACTGTGGAACTTTACTGGAAAAGCAATAACATTTTTATGAAAACAAGTACATTATAGACCTCAGTTTAAAAAGCTTTAAAATTCACCTTTATCAATCTACCAGCTATGATAAATTATCTCTAAACAATACACATTCCACCCAAAATAGACAATATCCTAACTTTTTGGTGAAAAAAAACCCTAAAATAATTCTAGTCCTAAACAGCAGACGTGGCCCAGACGAAGCAGCTCTCACAGACTGGTCTGCGAGCGCCCATGTTGGATGTGACAGACTGTTTGTGTCTCCCAGTGACAGAGGAAAGGTGTCACAGCCTCAGACAAGATTCAGTCTGTCAGTGCGATCTGTGCCCACGACTCACAGCCACAAAACACAACACAGCTCACTGTTTCTGTGGTATATGGAAATCTAACCCGCTGAGACAACATGCTCCAGGGCTGGGAATGAAGAGAGGATGCTGTACATTTAAATAGGTCTTTTTGCACAGATCAGAGGAATGTACAAAACACTAGTAGCAACTCAAAACACAAAGGTAAGGAATTAGAAAATGCATATTAAAGATGCCCTCACAAAAATAGTAGTAGTTGTTCTATGTCAAGAAGGGCTGTAGACTAAATTCTTTGTCTGCATTGATTAGTGAACTAAAATTGACAAAGCTCTAAAAAGAAGAAACTCAAAATTTCCAAACTCACTCTAAGACTTCTCTTTTCTGCTGTGGTCTATGCCATTCTTATAATACCAAGAATTTTTTCACCAGTCTCTAGTCTGGCAAACTGCACCCCTATTTCCATTATTTTACTTACAAACATTCATTTCTTTGCTCAAGTGGTGTAATCTCTCTGTAACTGGACTTAATTACTGGGAGGGATCCCTCTGAACAGTGAGCTCAGAGCAGTGAGATCAGAGGGTGGGACTCAAGATGCAGCCAAAACAGACAAAAGATGTATAACCAAACATACCAGTTTCCTTGCAAGTTACACACTTTTAGTAGCAACATGTAATTAAGACTTGACATTATAAACTAGAAGTCAACATGAGCAGAGAATTGCCCTAGAGTGGTTTATCAGTGAGCCATGTGTTACAGAGAGATACCAGCCTTTGCTATGTTGTTTTAGCCCCTCCTCCTTTAACTTTCCAAACGGAAAGAAGTCTTAAAAACAGAATGATTAAAATATGTAAGGCTGTGATATTCAAGAGGGAATTCCTACTGACTCCTATTTTCACACTCTTTCCTGTGCAGCTGACAAAGATAGTGTCAAAGTATAAAAACAGGCTGCGAGGTGAGTCAGGTGACCAGGGGTATCCAATGACTGATAATGTTTGTCACTTTCTTGCTTTGTTAGTGACCCTGTCCTGAGATTTCAAAAGCCCAAAATGCTGAAAACCTGACCATGACCTGAAGTTTCATGACTCAGCTATGAGGACAACAATGTGTATTATAAACGTAAAAGACAGTGCAAATCTTATCACAATGGAAGGACATCCTATCCACTTCTTGTTTCAATTGTTAAGTAAGATATCTGTATTAGTTATCTATCTGGGGGAAGAAAGCTGTAAACATGTAACATTTGGCATTGAGGCACCATAAGTAGCTATTCATATATTAGAAAAGTACTGAATGAATTTTAACACAGTAAAAATGGTACAAGTTTAAAATAGGACTGGTTACATAACACATTACAACTCAATGAAAGATCTGATCTATATTGAGAGCAGTATTTACGTTGAGCTGTCAACCCACAAACCCACACTTAATCAGCTGTGGTCTAAACTCGTCAACCCTATTGTTTACTTCTGGTACCACCTGTCAGCTGACATTCAAATCTGTACTGTAAATCGTACTTGTTACAGTGATTCATTTTAGCTTAACCTGATCCACTCTTCTACATGAAAATCTATAGTCACCCATGGGAATTATAAGTGTTTAAAATGCTGATTAAATTAATTAACCCAAGTTAACTCATACCAGAGAGACTGTACCAGCTGAAGCATCACCGCGGCATTTGTCATGTTTTTCCAATTCCAAAAGATTTGTCTCATTCAGAGAAAATTGTCATACTTATTCACAAATACAATGTTCTTATAACTGTTTCTTAACTGGAGAATTTTGGTTGCAATTATTGTCAAATTCTGAAACAACAGTGTCAGGAAAACAGATATCTTACCTTAATTGTTCCCAAGACTTTTGTAAATGTCTAAAGTTGTTCCAAATTCCAAAATCTCACAAGAGAGCCTGTTCCTCTAACTTGAGCCTTGGTCAAAGAGCAGTGTAGCTATCCCGGGGCGAGTGGGTTCCTCCGCCCCCTGCTCTGGTCCCTCCCATTTAAAGTGTCCCACAGTCAGATACACGGTTGTGTGTATTTTTGGACACACAGCTGGTGGAGGCCCGGGATGCCAGTGCAAATGTTGGAGTGACACAGCACATTGTGGACATTGTGACAGGTCTTTTATTGCTGTGGGGACGGGGTGATGTCAGGACTACACCGGCCTGGGGAGGGGGGTCAGAAAGCCAGATATTCTCACATCAGTGACGATTTGAGAGAATTTTTCTGATGACTGTGGCAGGGGAGAGACAGGCTGAGAACTTCATCTAATAGCAATTCCCAAAGGAACTAATGACCTTCTGGATTTGTTTATAGGTGTGGTTTAGTCCAAGTTTGAGCTTGCTTACAGATGACATATTGCTGTTGGCAGCTATACACATTTTAAATTGCAATACTGAGCTAAAACAACTTAATAAAAGAAACAAGTCTGCTAACTTCCTGTGGAAAACTGTGGCACTGATTTCCGCTTGCCCCTTTAGTATGTCATGTAAATGTCATCACAACAAAGTACCACGCTGTTGGATCATGCTTATGACCTTTTATATTGTGTCAAAATGGCTTCTGAATCATATCAGCATATAAGAAACAAAGGAAGCTAAGAGGAGTGTGTGATAGGAGCTATGAGAGAATGGGAATTTTCAGAGAAATGGCATTTTGAATACAGAATAAAGATTACTCAAACATGCATGAATGATGCCAAATAGAAATTTGAATGTGTAAAAAGAAGGGAAAACAATTATAACATGGTTAAAACCTCATAAAAGACAATTTGGCATAGCATATCTCCTTTAATATTGCATAACTATAATTAAAATGAGGATGATTAATGGGTAACAAACAAATCAGCATCCAAATCTTCAACTATGTGTGTGCTGAGAGCATAGATTAGATTTTATTTTCATTTGTTTATGTATGAATATTAAGGTGTGTATAGGTCATTAATCATTATGTACATCTATTTTATTTAGTCTATATGTAATACATTCTAATACTATCACTGACAATGATTTGTTTGTCCATAAATGAGTGTGTAGACATGATGTTTTGAGGTTGAACAGCAGGAAATGTGTGCAGTAAAGCTTCTGCCAATGCAGCATCTTTGAAGTCTGAAGACATGTTCATCATTTTTCATCAATGACTTTTGGATCATTTATAAAAGAAATGAGGCATCTGCCTCCAGTTAGACTGCTTAACTGAAAAACACTCTGATTAAGAAAAGTATCAGTTTTGGCCAAGAAAATACATTTCAACTTCAGATCTTATAAGTAATTCCAGACCATTTCCACTTAGCCATACTTTTAATAAACAATAAAAGAATAATAAAAGAATACAAGACAAAGTAGTAATAACAATACAAAAATGAAATATATAATTTATATACATATACTAGGGGTGGCATGAAAATTCACGGTTTGGTTTGTATTGCATTAAGGTTGTAGTTTTCGGTTCTGTACGGTTCTTGTTATTTTTTTCTTTTAATCTTGTACCCAACTGGGGTTAACTAGCTAGCAAATCTCAGTTCATTAAATTACAGTTAATTCAATCTCACTCTCAGTGTTTACCAGTCCACTTTGCAATCACAGCCACAACTCTACCTGCTCAATTTTTTAAAGAAATGAATTGACAAATAACAAGGTAGATTTTGAAACAGATAATTTAGTCTAGGGAGAACATGCATTCTGATGACATTAACGCTTGATCATATATTTGACTCATGGTTAAATCTTCTTTTATTAAATAGATTCATAAATATTTGAGAAATTTGTCAATTCCACTGAAGGAATGTTGAATGGTAAAACAACTGATTTGCTAAGATTAATTTTGTATCCTGATAGCAAACTGAACTCATCAATAGAGTTTAAAACTGACTAAATAGATTTACTTGAATTTGATAAATACAAAAGAATGTCATTGGCAAATAAAGAAATGGTATGGATTTTCCCACCTGCTGGAATTCCATTTATTTCAATGCTGGACATTATTTTTTTTTGGCTAAGGGCTCAATAAACAATAAAAATAATAAGGGCTACAGGGGGCACCCTTGTCTACATCCTTGTTGAACTGGAAACCTATTAGAAAGCTGCTCATTAGTACAGACTTGAGCTGTTGTGAATATAATGTCTTGCCTGCATTAACAAAATTTGATCCCAAACAAAACTTCTCCAATACAGAAAAAAAAGAAATGACAAGCACAGTTTTAGCGGGGGTACCGGTGTCAGTGCCAAGCTGTCTGCGGCCACACTCAATCTCCGGAGGGTAGTCGTTTGGCAGCCCCACAAGTCCTGGAAGTAGAAACTGTAGAAATGTTGGCCGGGGGGTGCCTCTTTCAGCTTAATCTGGGAAGTTGACAATCTTAAGATTTTTCCTTCTTTGCTTGTGTTCTAAGTTGTCAACTTTTTGGTGTAAAAGCTCCACAGTTTTTTCCAGCATTTTCAACTTAGAGGCGTGTCCATCCATATTATCCTCCACTGTGGATATTCTGCTTTCCGCCTCATCAACCTGTGTCTCCAAATGGTTCACTTGCTCAGTGAGAGTAGCAATGGTATTCTCGACCGATGACACAGAAGATTTAATGTCAATCAAAGATCCGTCTGTCAAATCCAGACGAATGCCCATAGTGTTCATTTTTGTAGCCACCTCTCTACTTTCAGTTGAGTTGCGCTCTGTACTGGTATCACTTAGTATATCTTCCTTGGACGAGTGCATTTGTCATTGA
Organism: Odontamblyopus rebecca; assembly: GCA_030686955.1. Taxonomy (NCBI): domain Eukaryota; kingdom Metazoa; phylum Chordata; class Actinopteri; order Gobiiformes; family Gobiidae; genus Odontamblyopus; species Odontamblyopus rebecca. The sequence goes on from CM060667.1 coordinate 27,490,701, forward strand.
CTCGCACTTTACTTCCAATGAAGGACATCTGGGGCTGTGAAACTCTTCTTTTTCCCGTTGGTTGCTTGGTATTGTTCAGCAAGTTTTGCCCCCCAAAAAAGCTTGTGAAGTTGGAAAAAATTACCAAAAAGTCTAAAGTCTGGAGCAGAGAAGAGACTTTAGGAAGCCATCTTGTCTGACATCATCTTAGACCAGTCCCCAGCCCTCAAATAATTTCTCCAAGTTTCCAAGAATTCTCCCTAGAAGTTGAACCTAATCATATAAGCCTAGGCTAATACGTAAGGCTACAATGATTAAAGGCTAGTACACAACACTCTACTTACCTTAACAAAGCATTTTCTTAAAATGGCAGTTCAAGTTTCAGTCAAAGATTGTAACAATGGGCCTATATCACTTTGTGGAACTCTAACATACAAAAGCCTTACAAAGTTTAGAGAAAAAGATCAAACCAGTTCAGCTCATGAAAATCTAAACTACAGGTGTCACGCTAATATTCTCACATCTTGTTTTGAGACCAGCTTCAGTCTCAGAGTTCTTTCAAACGTTACAACGTGACTGCTAACCCTGAGGGGACCTGCTATGCTAGCTCATTTTCACAGCAGCCTCAACCCACGCATGCTACACAAGTACAATCGCACCGCCGGAGGTTCCTAAACATGAGACGCTACATGCTAACGTCGCCGCAAGTTAATGACATGAGACACTGAGGTTGGCAGTGAAGCTAGTTTCATAGATACCTTTCTTCTCATACTAACACGCTAATATCTCTGCAACGTGATAGGCTATTGACAGGGTACAAGACAAGGCATGTTTGAACTTGGACAGATGGACACTTAAAGATGGCCCTATAGAAAAATAGGGCTTTAATGATGACGTTTAAAGCATAGAAATCATCTGAAAGGCGCTTTGAATTACCATGTGGTTCATGTCACTCTGGGAATTCCCAAAGAATAGAAAGAAATAGAAAGTCGGGCACATGCCACATGACTCAAAATGACACTTCAGAAGTTAAGACAGTTTTTTTGTGAGAGATGCATAATTGGATTTAGAAGCAAGAAACGAGGCTACTAAAAAAAAAAAAAAAAAAGACGGCAAGGACAGTCATGCATTTGTAGGCCACAATACACCATGAGTCCAGTCATTTTGGCTGCAATAGGCCTGTGACCAGGGTATAGGGGAATAGTGAAGAACCCTCTCTAATGATGGAAGGTGAAGCTATGTATAACACTTCTTGTTTTTATTGTTGTTTATCTCTGTCATCAGTTGTTCAAAATCCACTAATAATAAAATTGTGCAAAGAGTACGAGTATTGAACACTCCACTCTGAATCTGAGAGACTTCTATCAGAGTAACTGAGTGAATTTTGATCATTTTCAAGCTTAGTGTCTGTATTTAAACAAAAAAACCTTCCATGACAGGGGACACAGTGCTCAAAACTGGGACTGTCTTGGGTAAATGGGAACATCTGATCACCCTGGTCACAGCCTACAACTTCTACTACTCATTCAGACCAAATTCATACTTGGGCAAGACACTTGATCAACATTGTTTTAGTCTTTATTTAGCCTTAGCTTAATTCTGGAGCCAACTACAATCATTCCTAGTGACCAACTTGGAATAACATTGCCAAATGATTGCAGTACCTTGCAATATTTTATGAAGCTCTTTGATAAACAGTAGACCTAACTGTTTAAGATTGTAATATTCACCACCTACACATACACAGCGGTCCAAGGCTTGGGGGCATTTTTGTTTGTGAGTAATTCCTTGTTGTTTAATGAGCCCAATAATAGAGGTGAACCCATCCCGTATAATCACTTCATATAAATGTTCAATCTGTACAGTACACCCCTTCCTCCTTTCTGCGCTGAATACAACTGTACACCCCTCCTCTCTGCTCTGAATATATGACAACAGCTTATGTACAGAGATTGAATGGACTTGACAGCATAGTAAGGGCCTGTGTCATCTCCTTTTCTCTTGGGGACTTCAAAATGGTCTCTTACGAATGTCACTTCACACTCCACATTCAGGTCTGGAGAGAAAAATTACAGGGTAATCGTGCCGAGGCTAAGATGAAGAGGCACGATGCTGAGCCGTGGGTTGATGCACAAATTCAATTTGTTTTATTTTAGTTTAATGTTTTCTATACATAAAATAACCCATACCCATTTTGGTGTCATGCGGTAATACAGGAAGTGCTCCAGTAAGCCTTCACTAGAATCATGTGGATGTTTTCAGCTCTGGAATTGCCCATCTCCACTAAACAAGAGGTAAAAGGTAGCTGTTAACTACTAAAACTACTGCTTTGTGACGTCACAGGGTGGAACAGAGCATTTTGAGGTTTGGAGAGGAATGATAAGGCTTCCTCAATTATGTGAATGAGACAAAACATAACTCCAGGTATATGAGGTAAAATCATAATATGGGTTAAAGCTCGTGTAATAAAACCTGATTGTGGATATTAGTTACCACATAGCTGCTTAGCCTCCATGATGCCTTTGAACTCTTAATATTAGATTTTTTACATCTATTGGAAAAATGAATGGAAAAATTGCTTCCAGAACCGATGCGAGCTGTGACTGTTGAGCTCCATATAATGACAAAATCAGAACTTGAACTGTTATAGAAAGGACACATTTTGTAATATTTTTGTTCCAAGCTGTGTATATCCTCTCCCCATCCATCCTCCATTTCCCTTCTCCCTCTGCTGTGGTCTGGCTTTGAAGCTCTCATGTTGCAGCACAGATTGTGGAGTCTTATGTGCACTCCCTCAAAGGCCCCGTGTCAGTGTGACTTATCTCATTATTGTCTCAGATCTGGTTCAAACACACAGCATTGGCCTGCAGATGGCCGCTGTGTGCCGCGTGGCTCCATTCGCCCAGTCCATGTGAATGACAGAGCATGCAGAGTCTATCAGCAGGGTGTGATAGAACTGTAGGGAAAATGAGCACTCAAACACACAATACTGCTGATCACTGGAACATGTGGACCTTTCTATCATTTTGCCCAGCTGATCTCTCAAAAAACATAGTTTTCATTCATTCATCCAAAATCATCCAAATACAACTTAAAGCAGACCTTTTATGCAAAATCAACTTTTCTGGAATTTTCCCACTGCTATACTTACTTTGTTCTCCGATTTTATTTTCTTAATCAGTGTTACTTGTAGGATTCAGCAGCATTATGTAGTCATTTGGTAGATCAATATTGCAGACTCAAACACAATATGTGTTCTTCAAAGGTGTGCTTTGTAATTTTTCTGATGTAGTGTTGCCCCCTGCTTGCCACATGGGAGATATTATTTCTTTGCCTGGGATGTTACTAGGGATGGGCATTTGATTAAATTGTCTTAATCGATCGTCGGGAAAATTAACAATCGATTTTCGATTAATCATTAACATTTTATATTAAAATTATCAGAATTATTACTATTACTAATCTGCATAAATAAACTCAACTTTACAACATATAAACCATAATCACTACAGAGCCACACCAGCCCGTGTGAGATTATAATGTGCTTAATGCAGTTTTGCGCACATTTGTTTACATCTTACAGAAACAAAACTTAAAACCGCATGGCTCATTTGCGTAAACAGAAAGTGAAAAAAGCAGCTCTTTCCTTGTGCGCTGATGTGGTTCAGCTTCTGTTGGACTCAAGAAGACGACACAGTGGATTATACAGTACAAATGTTCTTTCTGTGACAGAGGGATGTGACGATGCTGGTGAGTCTGTTCTGTGTGTATGTTGCGTTGGAGATACTGCGTATACATGCGAAATCAGGATACTTAAAAAAAAAAAAAAAAGATCATAACCGGGATACTGATGTGCAGGTAAACGCACTCATTGGGGGATATAGTGATCTCCAAGGAGACAGAGCCGAGATGTGGGACTGTGGGGCTGCAACTCCAGTGTTTGTGCTGTGAGACGCAGCCTTGTCTCCTCACACTACGTTACGCACAGCGACCTACATTCGGTTTGTCGATTAAAATTAACTTGATCAACAAAATTCTTAATGATCAGTTATCAATTAATCGACTAATCGTGTCCATCCCTAGATGTTAGACAGTTCTTACTGTGACAAGGGTCACTCCCCCACATATCTGTCCAGTACCTTAAAAAACATACTGTGGAATATTCCAGGCAAAACAATGAACATCTCCAGAACAGTTGGATGGTGCACTGATCTCTTTTACTGAAGTAATTACATTATGTTAATGTTTTTTGTTATTTGTGTGCCAATAGTTTGACTTCTTCAATTAAATACTCCTTAATGTAAGCCTGTGTACATGTCCTGTTTCTGGCAGGACTTGCATACCTGCTTTTACCATATGAAGATCTGGCTCCCACCTGTCTCAGAAATAGCAGGAGTATTTGTGGCTCACATCAGAGAGAAGGTGGGCACCAGTGCAGTAGCTCAGAGCAGAGCAGTATGCTGTGGAGCTGATAAGGAGATCATTCACACAGCAAAGGGGAGGGGCAGCCTTCTCCAAATCTCACTCTCGCTCACAAGTGGGCACCACGAGTCTGCTCAAGATTCTCATTTGAAGTAAGGTAGAAATGGAAAAAAAAACATTAAAGGTGCACTACATTGAGACAAGCAAGTGGTGGGTCCTCCACCAGCATAAGTTACACAGTGCACCTTTAATGCTTACATTTTTGTCAGGAATAATGTAAGATCAAATTTTCTTCTCTATTTTTTGTGACAATTCTAAGACGTATAATTAAATATTTGTGTTTGGTCTTCTCTTCTCTGTATTTTTGTTAAGTTTTCTATAAAGATTGACTGACTTAAATTTTGCTTTGTGTCAGCTCCTTTGGTCACATACTACATTCATATTTTAGAAGCTTTTGTAGCATCATGGACCAATATTACTGATTATTATCAATCATTATGACTGATTGTGAACATGAACACATGACAGGGATTTGTTGGCTCTGTCAGTGGTGTTACCCCTTCTCACCAATCTGTGGTGAAAAGAGGCACCTTCTTTGTCTGATGATGAAAGACATGCTTGTGATGCTAAACTCCTCTTTTGCAGTCTAAAATAAGTAAAACATGCAAATAAACTTATATAAGAATCTCAAATGAAATACACTGTTCCACCTTGTGATGTCCTGTGATAATGCATTAAGTGTTCCACTGTGTTTTTAAACTCCATACACCTTCAGTAGAATCTTTCGGAAATTTTCAACCCTGGAATTGACAAGATCTACTGAACTAAAGGTAAACGGTTAAAAACTACCACTTGATGACACCACAGGGTGAAACAGAGTATTTTGAGGTTTGGAGATGCAGACAGACTAATAATAAAAGGTTACTCAAACATGTATGTTTTTGCATATGTAACATTATAACATGACTTAAAGCTCACAGGAGTCAATTTTGCGGAATATATAACCCTTAAGAAAAATAACTTTAACATGTACAAAACTAAAACAAGATATTAATGTTATCAATTCAAAATTTCAGTTCAGAGGCCTGTAGTTGCCCGTGCCCTTGACAGTGATGTCACCCCCAGAGAGCGGACACAGAGAGTCTACTCATAGCTCCACTGTCATGCATAATGCTTCAAATGGCGTGAAAAAGGATTAGCGCTAATTCAAGGTCAATATGTGATGCTAATAGAGCTCTAAACGCCTGGATAATGAGAGAGGGGTTAGCATGTTACACTGTATACTATATATTATACCATTACTCACTATTTAAGGCCCCTCCTCGAACCGCCACCTTAACGTGGTGGAGGGGTTTGGAGTACCCGAATGATCCCAGGAGCTATGTTGTCGGGGGCTTTATGCCCCCTGGTAGGGTCACCCAAGGCAAACAGGTCCGGGGGACGGGTCAGACGAAGAGCGGTTCAAAAGACCCTATGATGACGCAAAAATCGAGGTCAGTGGACGTCGCCCGGAAAGGCGGTGCACCGGGGCCCCACCCTGGAGCCAGGCCTGGGGTGGGTGCACGTGGGCGAGCGCGCCTGGTGGCCGGGCCTTTCCCCCACGGGGCCCGGCCGGGCACAGCCCGAAGGAGCCGACGTGGGGACCGCCCCTCCCTGGACCCACCATCCGCGGGAGGAGCCATAGGGGTTGGTGCAAAGAGATCTGGGCGGCAGTCGAGAGGCAGGGCCTCGGCGACCAGATCTCCGGACATGGAGACTAGCTCTCTGGGGACATGGAATGTCACCTCGCTGGGGGGAAGGAGCCTGAGCTTGTGCGGGAGGTCGGCGTTACCGGCCAGATATAGTCGGCCTCACCTCCACGCACAGCTTGGGCTCTGGAGAACCCAACTCCTTGAGAGGGGCTGGACTCTCCATTTCTCTGGCGTTGGCCGCGGGGAGCGGCGGCGAGCTGGCGTGGAGCTTATAGCCCCACAGCTCAGCCGCTGCGTGCTGGAGCTTACCCCGGTGAACGAGAGGGTCGCGCCCCTGCGCCTTCGGGTCGAGGACAGGTCTCTCACTGTGGTGTCGGCCTATGGGCCGAACAGCAGTGCAGAGTACCCGGCCTTCTTGGAGTCTCTGGGAGGGTACTGGACAGTGCACCGACCGGGGACTCCGTTGTTCTACTGGGGACTTCACGCCCATGTGGGCAACGCGACAGTGACACTTGGAGAGGGGTGATTGGGAGGAACGGCCTCCCTGATCTGGAACCCGAGCGGTGTTCTGTTATTGGACTTCTGTGCTAGTCACAGTTTGTCCATGCGAACACCATGTTCGCGGCACAGAAGTCCATCGGTGCACGTGGCACCCAGGACTCCTAGGCCGGAGGTCGATGATCGACTTTGTTGTCGTGTCGTCTGACCTCCGGCCGTGTGTCTTGGACACTCGGGTGAAGAGAGGGGCAGAGCTGTCACTGATCACCACCTGGTGGTGAGTTGGGTCCGCTGGCAGAGGAGGAAGCCGGAAAGACCTGGCAGGCCCAAGGCGTATCGTGAGGGTCTGCTGGGAACGTCTGGCGGAACCTTCTGTCAGTGTGGCCTTCAACTCACACCTCCGAGAGAGCTTCTCCCAGATCCCGAGGAGGCTGGGGACATGGAGCCCGAGTGGGCTTCGTTCTCGGCCTCCATTGTCGATGCGGCCGTTCGTAGCTGTGGCCGTAAGGTCTGCGGTGCCTGTCGCGGCGGCAATCCCCGAACCCGGTGGTGGACACCGGGAAGTAAGGGATGCCGTCAAGCTGAAGAAGGAGTCCTACCGGGCCTTACTGGCCCGGTGGACTCCTGAGGCAGCTGGACGGGTACCGTCGGGCCAAGCGTGCTGCAGCCCGGGCGGTTGCAGAGGCAAAAACTCGGGTCTGGGAGGAGTTCGGGGAGGCCATGGAGGAGGACCATCGGACGGCCCCAAGGGAAATTCTGGCAAACCGTCCGGCGCCTCAGGAGGGGGAAGCGGCCCTTCACCAATACTGTTTACAGTGCGGGGGAGAGCTGCTGACCTCGACTGGGGATGTCGTCGGGCGGTGGATGGAATACTTTGGGGATCTCTCTCAATCCCACCGTCACGTCCTCCGAAGAGGAGGCCGAGGCTGGGGACCCAGAGGCGGACTCATCCATCACCCTGGCCGAAGTCACTGAGGTGGTCAGAAAGCTCTCGGTGGCAAGGCTCCGGGGGTGGATGAGATCCGTCCCTGAGTACCTTAAGTCTCTGGGTGTTGTGGGGCTGTCTTGGTTGACACGTCTCTACAACATCGCGTGGCGGTCGGGAACAGTACCTCTGGACTGGCAGACCGGGGTGGTGGTCCCTCTGTATAAAAAGGGGGGACCGGAGGGTGTGTTCCAACTACAGGGGAATCACACTCCTCAGCCTCCCGGTAAAGTCTATGCCAGGGTGCTGGGAGAGGAGAGTTCGGCCGATAGTCGGAACCTCGGATTCAAGAGGAGCAGTGTGGTTTTCGGCCTGGTCGTGGAACACTGGACCAGCTCTACACCCTCCATCGGGTGCTCGAGGTTCATGGGGAGTTTGCCCCAACCAGTCCACATGTGTTTTGTGGACTTGGAGAAGGCATTCGACCGGGTCCCTCGTGGTGCCCTGTGGGGGTGCTCCGGGAGTATGGGGTCCGGGGCCCTTTGCTAAGGGCTGTCCGGTCCCTGTATGACCGGAGCAGGAGGCTGTGTTAGCATTGCCGGCAGTAAGTCAGACTTGTTCCCGGTGCATGTTGGACTCCGCCAGGGCTGCCCTTTGTCACCGGTTCTGTTCATTGTATTTATGGACAGAATTTCCCCAGAAGCGCAGCCAGGGGCCGGAGGGGTCCAGTTCGGGGACCACAGGATTTCATCGCTGCTTTTTGCGGATGATGTTGTCCTGTTGGCTCCATCGAACCAGGACCTGCAGCGTGCACTGGGGCGGTTTGCAGCCAGAGTGTGAAGCGGCCGGGATGAGAATCAGCTGTTCCAAATCCGAGGCCATGGTTCTCGACCGGAAAAGGTGGATTGCCCTCCGGGTGGGTGGGGAGTCTCTGCCTCAAGTGGAGGAGTTCAAGTATCTCGGGGTCTTGTTCACGAGTGAGGGGAGGATGGAGCGCGAGATTGACAGGCGGATCGGTGCGGCGTCGGCAGTGATGCAGTCGCTGTATCGGACCGTTGTGGTGAAGAGGAGCTGAGCCGAAAGGCGGCTCTCGATTTACCGGTCAATCTCGTTCCTACCCTCACCCATGGTCATGAGCTCTGGGTAATGACCGAAAGAACGAGATCGCGGATACAAGCGGCCGAAATGAGTTTCCTCCACAGAGTGGCTGGGCGCTCCCTTAGAGATAGGGTGAGGAGCTCAGTCACACGGGAGGAGCTCGGAGTAGAGCCGCTGCTCCTCCACGTCGAGGAGCCAGCTGAGGTGGTTCGGGCATCTGGTCCGGATGCCTCCTGGACGCCTCCCTCGGGAGGTGCTCTGGGCATGTCCCACCGGTAGGAGGCCTCGGGGAAGACCCAGGACACGCTGGAGGGACTATGTCTCTCGGCTGGCCTGGGAACGCCTCGGGGTCCGTCCGGAGGAGCTGGAGGAAGTGGCTGGGGAGAAGGAAGCTTGGGAGCCCCTGCTTAGACTGCTGTGACCCGGCCCGGATAAGCGGAAGAAGATGGATGGATGGATGGATGGACTATTTAAGGCATCTATATAATTCTATAACTCTTGACTTCTCAAAGCAGCAAATCAATCTACAGTTTTATTATTCTATTTACATCATTGTAACCTTATTTGAGGTGGTGGTCTTGGAGCAACTGACTTATCTCTAGTGTTCATTTGGCATCTGTGGAGCCTCCAAACAGCACAAGCAACTAAATGCTGAGATGACACTATCCACTGTGTGTGGTCCATATGATACAGTCTTTCACACCTTCATTTTCATAAAGTTTTGATTGTTTTGGCTCCACAAATGATTTCCCTCTTAAAATATCTTCTGTTTGGTCAAAAATGAAAATCCAATTTATCCAAGCATGTCACCATAAACCAGTGATTCACTATTTTTTTTCACAAGAGCCACATTGGAAGAGTAAAATCAAGAGGAGAGCCACTCATATCCTATTTATTACATTTTCTTAATAGATCATCGGGAGAATTAACGATTGATTAATCAATAAAGTTTTTATATTAAAATTATCATCATTATTATTACTATTATTAATCTACATAAATAATCTCAATTTTGCAACATATAAACCATAACCACTAAAGAGCCACATCAGCCCATTTGAGATTATAATGTGTTTAATGCAGCACATTTGTTTACGTCTTACAGAAACAAAACTTAAAACCACATGGCTAATTTGCATGAACTGTAAATGCTGGAAAAAGCAGCTCTTTTCTTGTACGTTGATGCAGTCAGCTTCTGTTGGACTAAAGGACACGAATATGAGTGTTCTTTCTGTGGCAGAGGGATGTTCTGCTAATGGTGAATCTGTTCTTTGCGTATATTGCGTTGGAGATGTTTCATGTTTTCAGAGATCGTACGTGTGCAGGTTTAGCGCAGTATTTATTTAACAGTCAGTTCAATCACTTTATTTATGTTGGTCACTTTATTTATTTTGGCTACTGTTGTGATGAAAAGACTGAAAACTGTTTTGGACCCACGCGCACTCAACTGTTGCAGTTGCAGAAAGTCTTAATAATCAATTATCGATTAGTCGACTAATCATGACCATCCCTAATACTTAGTGTAATGCAGATGTTTGTATCGCAGTCTTCATTATATATTTATGTAGTACATTTGAAAAAAATAATATTGGCTGTGTTACTATTTTTGGCGCATGCTTGTGAGCCACTAATTAAAGCTTGGCAAGCCGCGCAATGAGTATCACTGGTGTAGAATATTATTAAACTTAACTAATGCAACTTTAATGCAACCTCCACCCTAAAGATAAGATAATAAAGGATATCTTATCTTATCTTTAGGGTGGAGGGTATGTGTAACCAGACCTGATGTTTCCATGGAGATGTTATTGCTTTGCCAGGAATGTTTCACAATATGGGATTAAACGTGTATATATCTATCAATTATACATTTAATAATAGCTAAACAAAAACATGTATTTGATCTGATGTGGGACTCTGATGTGGGGCATGGCAATGTCATGTATGTAATGCCATACTGTAGAATATTTCAGACAAACCAGAAAAGTTACATAGGGCACCTTTAACATCAGGATGCTTTACTGGAAGAACCACAACTGGCATATTCACAGTGCATCTGTATTAGAACTGGGTCAGCTGATGTGGTGAGAGAGTTACTATAGCACAAAAGAGAGACTCATACATTATACATACAATGGATTAAAAAAAACAAAGAAAACTGTATGTCTTTGATACAATGGCTGAGAGTGAGCCAGCACTTCCAGCAAGCTCAGTTCCTCTTCTGGCAATAAATAGTAAAAACTTAATACCACTGTTGGAAGATGAACAGGATGTAATGGGTAATATTTATTTTGGTAACTGTTTGGCCCAGTAAAATCTGTCTCTGCTTAGATTTGCAGTAGAAGGTTCAGAGTGCAAATTCAGGAGCATTAACGTTGAGAGAAAACTGAAATCTGACCTGATAAACTAATACAAAACTCTGAATCAGAATATGGTCGGAGACTACATGTACATCTTTTTCTGTAAAAAGACTGGATATTTTATTTTGAGGTCCCACCGAAGGAGCTGGAGGAAGTGTCTGGGGTGAGGGAAGTCTAGCAGTCCCCACTTAGACTGCTGCCCCCCCGCCAAGCCCCCCCGACCCAACCCCCGGATGAGTGAAAGAAAATGGATGTACATTTAATATGTTTGGGCACACTTAAACATGAGCCCTGACCCCATGCGCTGTGATAAATGTGATATTGTACGTGAATTTGGATGCAGGTTTGGAACCTGTCACCTACATTTCTTCACACTCCTCCATAGCTGTTCTCATTATACTTTTGCTCCGGCCTGGACTCACCTCTCATTTACATAGCATTACTGGAGCATCTCCCCTGAACCTCTGCGTTCCTCCACTGTGCAGGGTCCCATCTGCTGTGTTCACAATATCACGCATCATTTCTCGCTGCGCCTCAGGGCTATAGCGTTAGCTGGCACTAGCGCTGGATCCTGTTTAATGGAAGGGGGGTGCTAACAGCAGCTCTACAAATCAAACCACATGAGATGGAATTTATTTCCCAATCAGCGTGGAAGAGGAGCACACCTGCTGTGGCCGCTCCCCAGCCTCTGTGCTTCTACGACCCTGTACATGCAGTTTGGAGATCAACATTTTATGCATGTGTTTATGGGACAGGCAAAGACAAACTGAAGCCAGGTTTGAAAGGTTCTGTTAGTATCAATATAAATCCATTACTATTGTATGAATGAAGGATGTTTCTTTAGTAACACATAGGAAAACATGGATCAAAGCTCATGTTTTTAAACCAAGTGGATGTTGTATTTGTTGTATTTAAACCAAATATTTGAAATATTCAACTATACTACAGTAGAATGACTACGGGATTATCCTCCAGTGGCATAGAATAATGTTAAAGATGCACTAGAATGAACAATGTTAGCCCAGTACATGACATGTTTATTTTCTAATATTTATTTATCTTGATTTTAGAGTTCCTATTTCTCTTGCTGTTCTTAAACTGTGTTGCAGCACTGGAATTTTCCTGTTGTGGTACAAATAAAGGTTCTCTTATCTTATTTCATCTTAAAATGATGACTGATTCTGGATTGGATTAGACCACACCACAGACTTTTGAGAATAACATTCTTAAAAATGTGTATTTGTGTATTCCATTATAGTGCATCATTATATAGTGCACAATGTCTTTTGGCTGTACACAATGCGTGAATAAGTTAGTGTCCAGTAGCCGGCCCCCCGGAGCAGACAAAGGAACCAGTGCAGGAATGTATGTCTTTGTTGTGGAAGTTGATTAATGAAGGGCCCTGTAGACCACAGCTGGAGCCCCCGGCATTATCATACTGCCCTGTACCTCCAGTGTGTGTGTGTGCGTGTGTGTGTGCACAGATATTCATCACATTGTGGGGACTAAAATCTCCATACACAGTCACTTCATGTGTACCATTTGCCTTGTGTGGCCCTAATCATACCATAAAGTACATTTTTCAATATCAGCTCATTTTACTTGCACAACAAGCCATCAAGCTGTAGGGAGTCATGAAATAATAATGGAGGCTTATTCATGCTTTTATATTGGAAGAATTTTTACTGTGCAAAAAAAAATATATAAAATATTGAGGTTTACAATGTCATTTTAAGAAATTGCTACAATGCATAGAGCCAAAATAGAGAAGATTCAGACCACTCAGATAGATTCATAACAGTAGGATATGTGATTATGGAGAGGTATTTAGGTCTTCGCCATGTCTCCTTCCATTTGACAGCCCATGTGATGTTTGACTGGCTTTTGATCATGTAAATTATTAAAACGAGACATGCATAATGTCAGTAAAGGTAAAGATTTTCACCAGGTTTTTGCTGTTTCAGCCTTTCTGCTACCATCCATGCATACATGAATATACATATACTGCACATATACAAACTTCTGCATGAATGACTATTTAATGTAAGTAAGTCACTTTCAATTATCTAAATCTGTCACTGGTTACCATAGTAACATAGTAAAAGAAAATTATTCTCATGTAGTAATTTGTCAAGTCAAAATTCTGGGCGGTGTCCCATTGCATTCTGATGGGTGGGGGGTGGGACCCTGATAGACCAAGGTATAGCCCAAGGAGAGTGCACCCTTGGGACTGTCCTCCAGTGTGCTGTAAACCATAACGCCCTCATAAGAGTCACATTTCTCATTTCCACACAGCTCTCACCATATCTCATCTGCCATGGTCGCTCCTCCGAGACCTATATACCACAAACCAGGCCAGCGTGCCAAAGCTGCACACTCAGCATAGACACAAGAGGAGGGAGGCTGGTTTTAAGACAAAAGATTCATTACACACCCTACAGCAGTTACTACTGATGTTCTTAATCATTTATGCAACATTAGGTCATGTGAGGAGCTGATGGTCCTTTCTGTCACTGAGGTGATGCCATATTCATGAAGAAAAGGGAAAGTGGCTGTTGGAAAGACCTGAGGTTAGCATCATTCCTTTAGCATGTGGAGGTATGTACATGCTCTAACCAGGACACTGTGAAATGAGCTTTGTGAATGTTTTTTTTTCTTTTTATTGCTGGTCAGGCATTTAGTTTGGTCGCAAACTGCAGGAGTTTATAGAGGTAATTTTGGCAGGGTACATACCATACATCCTGCTGTCTTCAGGCAAATGAAACTGTTATATGTTTAGTCCTGAGAGTGCCGTACTTGTTCACAGAAAGAGCTTTTTAAATATCCAAAACACTATTTTGTGTTGGCGCTGAGCAAGTGGATCTGAACTAGTGGACACATTCAGCACTTCTTGTCTCTAAAGCTGTTACCAGCTCTGACCTGCATGAAGTTCTTATGGATCAATGAACAGTGTGTGGTTAACCCACATAGTCAGAAAGTGTACGATACAGTCTGCAGTAATAATTTGTTTTTAAAGACACACACTTCAATTTTGAGGCCATTCCTCCTGTGGGCTCACCATCTGCAGAGGGGTTCATGGGGGTGTCAGGTGCTATGAGAATTGGGCAGCAAGCTGGATTAAGCGGGAGAAGATGGATGGATGGATGGACACTTCAGTTTTATGACATTATCCTTTCTAACTTGCTGGCAGTATAGCCTAGTTATCCTACTTCATCCCCAACTGTCCTGGGGCTGGACCCCCAACAAACCATCAAAACAAATTCACACAGGTTTGGTGAAACTTGCCTATAAAGACCCAGCAACAATACTTTTATTGAATCAGTTTGACTTTGTTTATGTCATTTTTATAGCCTAATTCTGGAGAAAAATGATTAAGGATATCCCTATTGCTGCCCCTATAGCTCACGTTATTCCGCTACTTTGCCACTAGCCCACATTGTATCATCATCAGACACTACAGAGCACTAGCCTACACATGTGGTCACTGCTCTCGTGACTCGTCGTTCGCAGCCAAAAGCCTAATCTGTGATGATCCACTCTCCCGTCCGCTCTACAGAGAACATGCAGCCAGTGTGTGTGAATACAAATGAGCTGACACATATACGGTCGGCGACGCACTCCCCCTTCCTCTCCCACTGTCCCGCACGCCGCACGCACGTTCGCCCTCGCGCACACATGTTCCCGCTCTCCAGTGTCCGCGTGCTACGGAGCTGCATTGGAGGAAGCTCGCGCTGCTGCACACGCGCTTTATTTCTCCGTCACGGGGAAGAAGCTCATTAACCGCGGGAAAATTTGGGTCCGCTTCAACGCCGTCTCCCCTCCGTCTGCGCGGGCAAACACCTGACCAGGACGGAGTAAAGAAGAGAACGGAGGGACAAGACGGAAAGAAGGACGATTTGTACATCAAAGACCTTCACATCTGCATCATGGGGAACGAATAGGCTCCACGCAGCCTCGTTATAGTGACAAGGTGTCCAAGGTAAGAAAAGAGGAGAGAGGCCAGTTGTCCTGTAGCATCTTGGAGCACATTCGCGGTGTCACCTGGGCCGTGCTGTGGGGGGAGTGTCTCCTTCTGCCCGGTGGTATTCCCCCAAACCGTGCCCTACCTGCTCCGAAGAAATGTTATTAGGGCCCCACTGCCCACCTTTAAGAATGTTCGTCTGGGAATTGGAGACGGCTGCTCGTGTTTGTCCATTTTTTAGTGGAGCGTAAATAGGCCGATTATGGGAAAAGCGATGTACGTGTCGCGATAGTAAGATAATTTGTCTGTGAAAAAGCATGAGTCAGCACGAGTGTTACTGTGCAAATTTAGGGCTGAAAATTCTATTGGTGCAAGCAGTGGGTGGACAGGGGCAGGTGTCATACAAAGTGCCCTATAGCCTACCTCCTCTTGAGTGCTTATAGCCAAGGAAAGCTAAAAACTACATTATACATTATACAATTCAATCTGTCACAATTCCTTTAGGCTTTCTTTACAGTTATTTTGTAGCTACTACATTATGATGCAATATCTAATTATTCAAAGTGAGAACATTTCAGGGTTCTTCAGCCTCTGTCAGACAATAGCCTTGGCTGGTGGTGGCAAAATCATAACAAAAGAGTGGTCACTACAGTTGCACAGATCTGAGTGATGCTCCAGTCACAGAAGAGAAGAGGTGAGAGTCTTAGGAAGTTTAACACCACCAGAGTAAGTGTATCCTAATGACTAAATTATACAGTCAGAGGGCATGGTCATTTGGTGAGGGTTCTAAGTTGATTTCACCAGTTTGAGGATGCCTTGTCAAAGTTTAGCCTCTTTTAATGCTGCATTTTCACTTCAAATACGTGCTCACACACTTATAGCAAAACCATTGTATTACAACACAGTAATATGCTTGATCTTCATTGTGAGCTCCAATTAACCCTTGTGTTTGCATGTCAGGCCTTCCTGTACGCCCCGGGGCAGACTGTAGCAGGACATATGGCAGTATGTGTGCATTTCTGCTCTATTACTGACTTTACCACCATTTTGTATTCTCGCCACTCTTAATTAGCCTCCTTTAGGACTGCCCACTTGTTCGACTCGTAATTGGATTCTGCCTCTGTTGATATATCGGTGGGTTGTTGGTGATTGATAAGCACATTATCAGATTTAGTTGCCTTTCACTGGAGCCTCTAATAAGATCAGAGCCAGATGGACTGCCTTTTCTTGCCCTTTATTGAATATTGTCACACAATGAACCTGTGTGCTTCCATATGGGACTAAGAGACGGGACATTGCAATTGGAGTCCGCAGTCAATGCAGTTGACAAACAGCAGACATTTTGAGTGATGTGAAAATCTCATATGAGCGAGTAGTTTACATTATATCAGGTTATGATTCTCTCGGTGTGAAGGCACAAAGCAATAAGCTATAATTAAGGCGCTTCTTGTTAGTAGGTCCGATGGAATTATAATTCTTGGGTTGAAGGATAAGGCTTAATAAGGTGCACCATTTGTTTATGTCCTACAGATGGATGAAGAGCAGTGGTTTTAATGGTTTTAATATAAATGCTTGGTATAGCAATTTAACTTGTGGGTGTCCTTTCATGCTGCTAGTTTTTTGGAATAAGACGATAACTTTGATTTCCTCTTAAATACAAAACAAACTAAGAAAATATTAATTTCATATAAACAAAATGTCATTAAAAAAACTATACTGTTATTTTAATTCCTCTATTCTATTGGGAAATAACATTGGCATATTGATCAGCTTCTGAAAGCAAAACAGAAAATAAAAGGCTCTTTATTATTCAGTCCTTTTTTTTATGGATCCTTTCTTACTAAAATCATTGTTGGTTGTTAATGATAAAGTGTGGGACACCTCAGAAACGCCTGGACCTCTGTGGAGAATAAGTGTCTCGTATCCCTCAGTCCAGTGTCCCACTGTCCATCTATTAATCCTCGCAGGATATTTCTGCCTCATTTGTTCTGCTGCATTTCCTAAGGTTTCATCTTGAGATTAGCCAACACAACTTCCCGCTTTGATGGCCCTAAAGTGAGGGAGAGCTTCTTATCAACAACAAGACGCAACCAAGAGGAGGACATGGGCAGTGTGCAACAGTATCTTTCTTCTAAGTTGTCTTGTGTTGACGGACCCTTCTTTGGGACAGGAGCTCTGAGTTGGAGTGACTTACTCATCTTGGTTGGCACATTGCTTTGTTCTTTGGGCTGCGGAGAGCTTGCTTCATGCCTTATTCATCCTCAGGCCTAGTCTCTACTGACAGAGTTAGATAAAAGCTCAAGGGAGGTCAGCTTCATCTCTCATTAAGTTCTTTGAAACAAGAAATCCCTTTTTCCACACTCCTCAACACACTGGTTTTATTGCATGTACAGTTTAATGCAGATGAGTTTGAGCATACGTCTCTGGGTTGTATCACAGTGTCACAAACTTACTTTGCAATCAAAGCAAGTTGTCTGTAAGATTCATGAACTTTCTGCCATGTTAAAACATTGCTACCTCATCAAATACATCCCTGGATTTTATCCTTAGATGTTATACATGCATCTTTTAGTAATTTAGTGATCTCTCCTGTAAATCCTCTTTACGGTTAGATTCTGTGCAATGCTCAGCCCACAAGCCTAACCAACCTAATCAACCACGCTCCCACACAACTATTGTGGATAAATATAAGGAACAAGGTGGGCAGCACGGTGGCTGGGCGGCAACACTCACAGCAAGAAGGTTGCGGGTTCGATCCCTGGGCCTTTCTATGTGGAGTTTGCATGTTCTCCCTGTGTCTGGATGGGGGGGATATAAGGAACAACTGGACAAATCTGATGTGATATGCAAAAGTTTCATTCGCGGGTGCATGCTGATTGTGTTGCAATAGCAGTCTGAAGGGGGAATGACTTAGTGCAGAGAGCAAAAGAACAGAGAGATTCAGAGCAACTTTACAAACATGTTAATACGCTATTTTCCGGCAAATATAGCATTTTCAACACAATAAAAGGTAACCTGGTGAACTAAATATATTGTGTAGCAGTTAATACCCCATAAAAGTAAAATACCCTCTTTTAAAGGTTATATGAACGTAAGATGATGTTTTCTTCTTGTAGGAGACCAGCTGGACAGAGGGACCTTGCAGACCAAAGGAAACACAAGATGGCTGCCGAGGAGAAGCCTGGTGTGAAGAGTAGTAGCTCCATCGTGCCCTGCTTCCTCTTTGTGGAGGTAAGAAACAAAACTCTCTCCATTACGATTGAACCAAGGACCAAACTGGCATAACTGCCGACTAATTTGTGTGTTTACAAAGAGGCAATAAATGTGCCACAGATAATGGCGGAGGTTTCCGAGCGCTATTGTGATAATGAATAGACACACAGAGAGGTCAAAGACTGTCAGTGCTCCCATGTTTACTTCATACATCCGTCAGCTCAGATCAAATGTGTTAATGTCAGCCTCTCTTTTTAGTACAAACTGAAAAGGTGAATGCATTACAAAAGGGAGGATTTCATGTCTTCACACACATTATTTTAAAGTTTAAAGTTCCATTGGGCAACTTACCGTAATTTCACGACCATAAGGCGCATATAAACGTCTTAGATTTTCTTCAAAATGAGCCACGCGCCCTTTCGTGCAGTGCGCCTTGTGTGATGCGGACGTGATAGAAAAAGGGGTGCGCTCTATGTGAGGCGGACGTGTTAGAAAAAGCATGAGAACGTTAAAGGGGGAAGTGTGGGCGTGGCTTGTGTATAAAAGAACAGGTATGTGCTTTATGCACAACATTGCTGTTTTAACAACCCTGAAATGGCAAAGAGACACCTTTTTCCACGCATAACCATCGCTTCTAATTTATGACTCTATGCGTGCTCATCTCACCGCTGACGTGAAAAAACAAGTGAAGCAAATGAACGCTACGCTTGCTGTGATTCCGGGAGGGCTGACGAAAGAAGTCCAACCGCTGGACATCGGCGTGAACCGGCCGTTCAAAGTAAGGATGCGAGCGGCATGGGCGCGATGGATGACCGAAGGAGACCACAGCTTCACGAAGGGTGGAAGGCAGCGCCGGGCGAGTTACGCTACAGTTTGCCAATGGATTGTAGATGCTTGGGCTAACGTGTCTGCTGGTACTGTTAAACGAGCTTTCGCAAAGCCGGTATAATTTCTGAGGAGCCGCACGGTACAGACAGTGACTCCGACAGCGAGGAGCGAAGTGGACCTGCTATGGATTTTGCGCAGCTGTTCGATTCGAAACAGAGGATGAGGACTTTGACGGATTTGAATAATGACTATTGTTTAATATTGTTGTAATTAGTACTTAAATAAAGCACAACCAAACTCAGTTTTGCTCTATATATTTTTCAATACGCACATTTGCATGCTTGTTTGTGCGCCTTTTTCGTACGGTGCGCTTTATGTGTGTGTTAAATACAGTAATGGCACACAAAACTGAGACTGCGCCTTTTCGTACGGTGCGCCGTATGGTCGTGAAATTACGGTAGATCCAAATTGAAACTGTAAAATGTGTCAGTGATGCAATGAAAGCAGAAAACTCTTAGGAGAACACTTTGTTGTGGTGAAGCTAAGGAGATGGAGAGCATGATGAAGCAATGAACAGGTGACAGGATGAACAAACAAGGTGGCGCTAAGTTGGAGTTTCGTCTTGTTTGTGCAATGGCATGTTTTTTACCATATCTTTAGAAGATATTATTGCTAAGTAGTACAGAACAAGAGGTATCGGTTACAAGCTGGTCCTCTTTTGGCACATCAGAAAATGCCATCTGTCCACGTAACTGATGTGTGTGGTATTACAAGATATCACACAGTTTACACAGAATCAATTCAATTAGTATTTTATTTTCAGTTTTTATCTTAAACAGAACAATCTGCTGATTCACGTCTGTTGAAAAGCAGTGGAAAAGGAATGTGTTGTCTGGATGTCTGCCTCTGACAGGGACATTTCTCTACAAATGCATATTTTGTCACTTGTTGTCACTGCTTCTATTGCTGTTTTAAGTTGACACATTATCCACGCTCATAGCCATTTTCACTCCTCTTGCATCTTCACCACCAATTGTGAATATTTCAGTCTTAAATGTAGCATTTGGGACAACTCAGCCAACACAATGACAGCCCAGCTCTGTGTCATACCGTCCCCAGCACCTGCAGGCTTGTGGCTGTGGCTTTCACTCAGGATGATTTGTGCCATATTGAGCTCATTTGTGCAACTCTAGGATTCATGGAGGTAAGTTGTGCAGATCGCATTGCTGGGAAAAGAAGGTCACTTGTAACACTTGGTCGGTGTTTGGTGTTTTTGTTTAGACCCTAATAGCTAGGGTCAGCACAGGAATCAGAGATCAGAAGGAAAAGGGCGCCTGGACCATATAAGTAAGTGAGCGATGTGTTTAAAAGCTGCTAAGGTCGCTTCACTCTCTCTAATCCAATTAAGATAGCAGACACCCTCGCTAACTCCTGCTAAGCTATGGATTCAGACCACTCTGCAGTCAGGCTTCAGACAATTAAACTTTTAGAGAAATAGGAAAATCTCTTTGGCATTGTGGACTTTAATGCATATGACATCATTAATTGAGACAAATCAAATGTTCATATGTGAACGTTACATTTGTTTACATTTTATGATGTTGATCCTTAATGTATTGTCAACTTGTTGTTTTAAGACTATATCAGGCATCATTTCTCAGCTGCCCGGATCATCACACGCACCCCCTGTATCAACCATATCACACCCTGCCTACAACAGCTCCACTGGCTCACACCACATCCAACACAAAACCTTGCTCCTCACACTCAAAGCCCTCCATAACTTGGCACCTCTATATCTCTCTGAGCTCCTCCACACTGTCTCAACCTCTGCTCCTCCTCCTCTCTCCCTCTGCTCCTCCTCTCTCCCTCTGCTCCTCCTCCTCTCTCCCTGTGCTCCTCCCTCTTCCTCTCCAGCTCTGTTCCCTGTGCCAGTCTCATCACCCTGGGGAGCAGAGCTTTCAGTCCCTCTGCTTTTCAGCTCTGGAACACTCTCCCTCCTGACCTCTGAAACTCGACTCACTCCCACATTTCAAACCCAAACTCAAAACACACCTGTTCAGACTGGCCTATTCACTCCACATAACTGCAGTATCTGTGGCGGCACAGTGGTGAGTGGCTAGCACTCATGCCTCACAGCAAGAAAGTATGAGTTTGATCCCCGAGTTTGATCCCCGGGTTGCCTCGGCCTTTCTGTGTGGAGTTTGTATGTTCTACCCATGTCTGGATGGGTTTCCTCTGAGCACCAGTTTCCCCCATCAACCCAAAACATGCTAAATAGGTCTCCAGGGAGAATAGCTAATAACTAATTGTAAGTCAATTAAATTACAATAGTATTACAACTAAATACTAATAAAATACAACACTAAATACAATACTAAATACAATCAATCAATTAAACACTGTCCCACTTTAACTGTGGCTTTTAACTGTATGTTTTAAATCATACTTAATTTGTTTATGTTTTTGTAAGGTGGCCATGGGTGTCCAGAAAGGCGGCTAATAAATAAAAGATATTATTATTATTATTATTATTATTATTATTATTATTATTATTATTATTATTATTATTATTATTATTATTAGGGCTGCAGCTATCGATTATTCTGTCGATTATTTTGTTCGAATAATCGAGTAATCGTTTGTTATTGTCGTGTCTACTTTGCACATATTAAGTAAACACCATGTGCACTGACAGATACACGTGTTTTGGACATGAAAAACATAATTATTGCTAGGCTAAGGTTGACTCACCTCGCGGTTTCTTTTCCACTTGATGTAATGTACGGGGCTGCCTGTTTAGATGTTGTAGCATCAGTGTTGAGAAGGTGACTTTTAAAATGTAATCCCCTACAGATTACAGATTAGAGCTGCAACTATCGAATATTTTTGGAATCGAGTATTCTGTCGATTATATCATCGATTAATCGAGTAATCGGATAAATCACACTTTTTTGTTTTTATACAACTATATCAATAGTGTGTAACGCAACATGAAAGGCCTCTTAAAATGAGCAAGCAATTGCTGTTATTCCTCACAAAAAGGTTTTTATTTAAAGTCAACATTTTTTTTAAACAAGTGTAAAACCTTTGGCTTATTGGCTTATAAGACAGGAGTTTTCTAAGTGACAACGTTAATCCTTTAACTAGCCTAATTAATAAGCTAAATATAGAACTAGTGTTCGTAAACGTCGGTAAAATATTTCCTTTCTCTGATATTGGAATTGATGCCAGCGGTTCTAGATTAAATCAGATTTTTGGTAAAAGTAGAACAACGAACTAGACGTTTCTGATGTGGGAAACACCGAGTGTGTGCGTGTGTCTGTGTATACGTGAGGAAGGGAGCGATTTGAGTGAGATCATTTGCTCTCTTGCTGCTCATTATGCCTCGTTACTATCGACTCATAACACAGGTTACAAATAATTACAAATACTGTACATTCTAATAGGCGTTACTTTTCATTTCAGTTAGCAATCGTAAAAGTATATTACCTCGTAGATTCTCCGACTCCGCTTAGAGAAGTACAGTTCACGCTTTAAGTTTCGCTTTAAGTGCTGCAGCATTGAAGACGTACTGTTGTGGTACATCAGGTTGGCTTTGCCAGTGCACACTGGCACCGGCCACATCATTATCTGCCATTTCCACACCGTGGAATAAATCGCGCCGCTTCAAATCTTTGAAATGTACGTCATTGATAACTGTCCGTGTGAAACAGTGATCCCAGACTGGCGCAGCAGTCTACAAAGGCGGAGTGATACGATAGCAGAGACATTTTAAATAAATTGACTTTGGTGACATGAATTAAACGAAGCCTCGAGGCAAAGAATTTGCCCCGAATATTTTTTGTAATCGAATTATCCGAGTTACTCGAGTAATCGTTTCAGCCCTATTGCAGATTACAGACCCCAAAATGTAGTTTGTGACATAATCAATTAAATTACTTAAAGTGAGTAACGTAATCTGAATACTTTGGATTACTTGATATTGTCATGATTTTTAAAACTACATGAATGTAGTAACCGCCTCCTGCAAATTCTTGTTTGGTTTTAGACCTGGATTAGTCCTGGTTTTAGATCTGGTTTAGACCTGGCTTAGTCCTGGTGTGAGTTCTGGTTTAGAGGCGCACAGGAGGAAGCGCGGTCCACGGAGTGTACGCGACAAGACACAATCCACGCGCAGAGTGCACGGTGTACGGGAGATGCGGGGTGCGCAGCGAACTCACGTACCGGAGCGTACCGCGCACTCCTCATCTCCTCCGGTATACCGGAGGATAATAAGGATGCTCTTATTATACATCCATGGGCGCCGCGCTGTACAGTGAAGTGCAGTGGTTGTGCGGAAACTTTACCTCTACCACAAAAGGTTCCGGCCATCGCCGAGCGTATGAAAATAAAACGAAGCATGGAAGCAAAAAAAAATAATGCATGCATTTTTCTAATCGATTTAATCAATTAACTCGATGAATCGTTTCAGCCCTAATTATTATTATTATTATTATTAGGCCCATGTGCC
This sequence comes from Odontamblyopus rebecca, assembly GCA_030686955.1. Lineage (NCBI taxonomy): Eukaryota > Metazoa > Chordata > Actinopteri > Gobiiformes > Gobiidae > Odontamblyopus > Odontamblyopus rebecca. The sequence continues at coordinate 27,514,186 of CM060667.1, forward strand.
AAGGCATAGGGCCAATTGTGATTGCTCAGCAGTGCGAAGTGCTGCTGCACTGTGTGCTCTGCATGAAGCGTTCTCCCCTTTCCAAGCACAGTGGCACTCATGTCACTGACTGGTGCCCGCTGACATGGCACGGTGGCATCGCCATGGCCGCAACAGCGGCATAATTGTAATTGTTTTCCCCAAAACATAGCTTCACGCTCTCCCCCTTATCAAACACTCATTGCCACTCAACAGTGACACTCACGGCATCCAGTAGTACAGAGTTGCGATAGCGACATAATTGTAATAGTTAACTCTGGTAAACGCCAAAACGTGCAGTGAGCATGTGAGAAATTGAAGACGTCAATGACAAGTGCAACAAATGGAATATTCCCATGATGCATCAGTGTACCAAATTTGGTTTGGCTACATCAAAGTTTTTCTCAGGACGTCACATTGGCAATGGCAAATTTTTGGCCTGTTGCCATGACAAAACAATGAGGGATGGGACGTGGGTGTTATTGACTTTTTTCATCAAGACCCTGTCATGAATGTGTAAGGGGTTAGGGTTAACTTAGCAGTTAGGGCTGGGAGTAAGGTGCGTTTGTGGGGCACGACATGTGCAGGGCGCAGCATGGCCGGAGCACGGCACAGGCACGAGCGAACTGTGCACGGGTTTATCCACGGGTGTCATAACTATATAGCATATTTTCTTTAACATTTAAACATTTTCTGTATACATATTTAAGTGTCTTCTTAACTTATTCTGCATTTTTATGTAAGTCTAGGTATAATGACCACTACTGCATGACGTGGGACCTAGTACAGCAACTACTGATATTTGAATTACATCCTTTCCCATTGACTCGCGTGAATGTCTTTCACCATAGGGTTTCTCTTGTAGTACTGCTGTCACTGTCTTTGTGAGTGAACCTGCCTCAAACTCTGTTTAAATTCTCCCCATTAAACCACTCCACCATCTGCCTCACACACACCACCCACAGCTCCAGGGTCCCCCAGCTACTCCCTTGTCTATAACTCTCCTCTGCAGAGACTCCCACTTGTTTCTACTACGATGGAGAGGAAAAAATTGACCAGCACAGATACTAAAGAACCTGTGCTTTGTTCACAGTGATGACAGCAAAGAAAGCAGATAATGAGCTGGCATCATTAAAATCCACTGCAGTGCCAGTCAATCACCAATCAATACTAACACATATGAAGTATTGATTAGGAGACTACATGAATGAGGTTCTTTGATATACTGGGGGTGCATTAGATACAGTGTTGCTTAAGACCGTGTCTTTGGTTTGATTAGTTGATCAAACTGGGATTACCAGCTCAACATCTGAACGAGCTGTGGGTTGGTTTCCCACCCTGTATATGTGGGTTACATCTTTCTCCCAGTTTGAGTGTTCAGAAATGATGGACTAGTTGTGCTGTTCTTCTTCCACTGCATTTTTAACTTTATATATTTCTTGTTAATGCATCACTATTCTGTCCTGTGGAGTAGACCTCACCTCCACCACATCCTCAGAGACAGCACTGGCTAAAGCCTTTAAGCCTTTTTTCAGATGTTTCTTTCATGGTCTCTGCCCCCTTTTCCTGTGCATTTTGACAGTAGACAGTTGCAGGTTTTGGACCTACATTTGGATACTGTGACATCCTCACTCATGATGCTGGAGCTTGTGGCCAGAGCCCTGAGTCAGACTGTTAAATTGGTTTGAAGTTGTTGATGTGCTGCTGTTGCTAAGCAGATTTTTCTCTTAACGTTCACTCTTCTCTGACTCGGATCCTCCATTTTACATATGCATTTTCATGCAGTGTGCGTCTCTCTGATGTACTTCTTATAAGTGCTTAATTACCCTGAGGAGGCAGGTTCACACTCGAGCTTGGTGACAGAGTGCAGCTAAAAACGTGACGCTCCTATTTTTGAGCAAGTCATGTGTCAACAGAATCAACACTGAGCAGAAAAGGTGAAAATGACATTCTGGCATCTGGGGTGTGAAGACAGTGTGAACTACATACAAGACACAAGCTTGCAGTTACAGGCTTCTCTGGTCCTTTGTAAATTCTACAACAAAATGTACCACAAGAGCAGAATGCTACCAGTGCACATTTAGGATCTTTGTATCAAAGTGCTCCAAGCTGTATATCAGGAAGTGACACTGCTAACCACTAAGCTTCTCCTCAGCCTCAAACAAGATTACATTATTGACTGTGAGGGCCTGTTGTAAGTGCTGTCAACACTGCAGTGGGGAAGAGGTGCAGTGAATTTCTGAATCTTTATGCACATTGTGAGATGCTTTTTGTAAAGAAGTCACAAAGACTGAATCAGAAGTCTCCACACAACCCTCACCCTTACTAAAACCTGAACCCTGTAATGAAGGAGTGTGAAGAGAGAGATTCTTTTATATCAATATGCATGGATTTATAAAGAGAAATAATTGCTTATTTAAATAAATTTCGTGTACAGGTTATTCCTAGATGGAATATTCCTTTGTAATCATACTTTATTACTTTAATAACACACTATTATTAACCCTTATAAAGATTTAGCCATTCAAAAGTAATAGTTGACATTTGTATGAGGCTGTACGTCTGTGCGCTGCTTTGTACAGACATAAGTGCTGTTCATTCAGTCCAAGGCACTCTTTGACCTTATGGCTTTGGCACATTTATGCATTATCAGTGATATTCAACTGAAATTTCTCTGTGGCGTAACATACCAAGTGCACATGACGGCAACTGTGATTCCTGTGTATTCGATGCTTCACATAAATATAATAAATCCAAGATCACTGTTCATATATTAAAGTTCATTTCAGTCAAGAAACATGGAGCTGGGAGGAAGAAAGTGAGGAAAATCAAAACCATGGCTCTCTTGCTCAGTCTGTGATGGAGAGCTGTTCTACTTCTGCATTTGTTTATTTGTGATCCACACCAAGGCCCTGGCCCACACCTCATCAGCCGTTACCATGGAAACCAATCAGTGCGCCTCATTCTCCTGCCTCCTTTCATCCTGCCTGCCCTCATCACGAGTCACAGCCTCCTCGGTGAGAGCCACCCTGGCGGCCATCTTGTTCTGTTGTCTCTTCTATCTCTTCCCATTTTCACTCTGTCATTCCCCATTTATCTCTCTAAATGAACGACCCACACAAACACATAGTCGCTCATCTCTCAGGGCTATTCAGTCACGTAGGACCTACACTGTTTAGGTCACAGTTTAGAAGTATACAGACTGCTGACGGGACTGACTATGCATCATAATTACATTGTTCATGGATACTCCTAATTTTCCGAAAGCACAAAAGCACAAAAAATCTTTCCTTTCCAGTTACTGTTATCAACAACAGCAATACACTAATATACCCACAAATTGTATACCTTGAAATCCACCAGCCGGGCTGTTTGCTTTGTATTTGTTTTGTTTGCTTATGTGAAAGGGTGAAATTGAAAATCATTGCCATATTCTCTCATTGGTCATTATCCAGCTCAGTGAAGTCCAAAAGGAAACCTGTCCCATCACAGTGAATCCATTTTACTGCCCCCTGTAAACTCTGGTGTCCACGTGACTCGCTCAGGGCACTTTCATGACCTACGACCTCTGCTCTTGTTCACTCACACCATTTTCTACAACAATCTTTCAGTGTTTGTCAATATTCTTTGATCCATATCTGTACTGTACATTATCGTAATTTACAAAGGATTTTTCAAATAATTTGCAAGTAACTTCACTGCTATTAACAATGTAACACTAATTGCTAAAAGAGAAAAGATGAAATGATCAGCATGAGTTCTGTGAATATGTATGGGCTTTAGAAATGTGCCCAAGACTTCCTGGTTTTATTGCAAAATGAAAAATATTATTATTATTGAGTTAAACTTCCATGAACATGCAAATTACAGAATTGTCCTGGCATTAAGAATTGTCAGTATATATTTTATTCCCACCACAATAGCAAACCCTAGAAACCAAACTAAGAAATGATTAGGTCTTATTAGTTGTACTTGATTAGTTTAGTATTTGAGTGTGTCCAGCAGGGGGCAATCCAGTAACAGTAATAAGGAGAGGGGTATTGTTCACGTTTATTAAATAGAGCACTGGCTGTGTGTTAAACATGGGACATTAAGATGAGTGTTATGAGAGGTATTTATTATTATTTTTACATCCTCCCGATATTTCCATCATTCTTTATTGTCTTCATTGTTTTTTTATGTGTTTTATGTGCTATTCTTCTGTCTCTCCAGCACTCGCTCACACTATATTTGTTCTTTTCATAACTGAACAAATGTTATGAGAGTTTTTGTAAATTACAGTTTGCAGCACAAACTTTTTCTGTCCCTGGTGTGGTACTGGCTTTTAAATGAGTATGGCTCGTGCTGACTATAAAACAATGAAAACCTATTGTTTTGCATTTTGCTGCTGTGGTTATTTATTCATGAGCACTGAGTAATGCACAGATTGCTCACTGTATGAGTTGGCAGACGAAGCCCTGAGCTGGAGGCAGGTAGTGGGCCAGTAATAGCTGTTTTGCTGCAGTGTAATCTCTGTTATGGGCACGCACAGGGTTTCCCTACTGAGTGTGTAAACAGCAGGGGTGTGTGTAAGTGGATTCCCAACAGTGTACAGTTGTATTAATAAACTTTGTTATCATGGTTCCTCTGTGCTGGGCTACAGGATAATTATATCCATTCACCACCCTTTCTCCACCCTTTAACTCCAGAGGGACATTTAGTTAGTACACAATGGTTTCCACAAACAAAAAACACAGAAAGCTCCCACTTGGATGTTTCTACCTTCACAATATTCACCTATCTTTAATAACGCACACACCTGTCCTGTCTAAGTCGAGTTTTTCCATGCCCCAGGACACAATCAGCATTGAAACACCACATTGAATTAACAGCACAATATTTTTTCCTCCTTATGTTTGGTGAAAGATCTACAACTAGATGTTCACAAGGAGGCCAATCCATTTCAGTTTTTGCTGTTTACAGTTTTGCCGTCTGCTCCATCTGAACTTTCACAGCAGATAAAATCTCCCCACTCCATCAAACTCCTGTGAAAACAACATCAAACTCATTTACATGTTCACACCATTTGTTCAGCTCCACCATCTTATTTATCCTGCATTACTTACTATATATTTAAGTTAGTATTGCTGTTTATAGTCTAGGCTCGCCATATATCGAAGGTCATTTTATTCAGATTCTATATTACACATAATTGACTCATTTGAGATTTTATCCATGTTAGAATGTTTTTACTGCATCAAAAACATACCCGGAGTTGTGTTTTGTTTCATTCACACATGTGCAGGATTTATGTTAAACATTTGTGAAACACATTTTCAGTATCTGATCAAAAATTTTCATAATATAGGCCCTTTAAAGCAACACACAAACATAATGGTAATAATATTATATGCCTAGATAGGGATTCAGATATTATGTACGTGCCCTTTTATAATGCAATGGAAAATACAGGTGATGAAGTGTCTTGTCCAAAAACACGTACTATATGCACTGAGAAGAGCAGGTGTGGTAAGACTCTCCTCTTCTGTCTTTGATAAAAATAGATTTCCTTTTTGTGTTCAAAAACCCCATGAGCATATTTGGCTCCGTACTATCTCCTGAATGCTGTGTTCACCTGTTTTATTGTCTGTACACTGCTGGCCGTGTTTCAGACCTCATATTTGGATCATACCCAGAGATAGTAATGATTTGCTGTAATGTGAGGTTAACTTAGACTTTAGCCCGGTTACTTTAGCAGATGTAACAAACATGCTTCACTTTTAGCTGGTTCCCTTATGTACCAGCAGGGGGCCTCTTGTCTTTGAGATGACAGATTAGAGATCAGTGCAGACCAGCGAGCCTCTCCAGTCCCGCTGTGAGGCTGTAATTAGCCCTGACCACCCGCCACATTCACCTCCTGCTAAATCAGACAGGTTCTGATGATGGAGCTTCACTGCTTAGAAGGTCTTGTAATAATCAAATATCAGACACTGATTTAAAACATATTCAGTTTGTCTGTTTGTATGTTATTTTTTGTGAAGAGGATAGTTATATTCTTTGTTAACTCTTTGAAACCACTCTTCTTCACCCCTCCACTGCTCAGTCCTCACTGCTTTCTTCCGCCCTGTACGGCCCCTGCTGACCAGAGCAGTGTAGCGTGAGTTATGGCTGCGCTCTTAATGGACTCCTGGGTTTGTCAGTGGAACTTGGTGCTTTTCTCTCCATCTTCTGCCGGAATACAGTCTTTACAACAGCAAACTGCTCTTTCACAAAACACGACTTTAACAGGCTCAGGAGGCCTGGCTGAGCCTCCTGAGGAAACAGCATTACATGTGTGCCTGACCTGGATTTGAGGGTCACGGATCTACTGTAGCGTTCATTGTTCTTGCAGGACAAAATAAGTCGGGCAGGGTTTAGAAGGACAGTCACTTTGAGATTACTGCCAAAATGTGTGACAACAAGCTCTTCGGGTGCGTATATTAAACATGCCTGATTGCCAGTTACAAAACTGAAATTGAATTCTACAGTATGTCCATGTATATGCAGGGGGGGTCTTGTATTCCTTTTGTGATATAGTCCACCTTAACTGACAGTTTCTCCTGTAGACTGAGGAAAAGTTTGTGAGCCCAGCACACTGAATGCACTGAATAGAGCCACTTGTGCTAATGTACCTAACATGATGTGTTTATGGTCTGACTCGACCATTCGCAGCAATAAGGCCACACAGATTAGCCACTGCCTCAGCAGGTCCCTGCCAAATGGATCTGTCTGGCCACTTTTTCAGAGTAAGTACAAATAATCTTGTATCAGTTTTGCATCACACATTGGGATTATGAGTGTTTAAAAAGGTTTACTGTTACATGAAAATTATTTTTTGCTGTCTTTCCAGTTGAAAGTGCTTGATATTGTTGGTCTGTGCTAAGTGGCCAGTGGATGTATTTTAAGTTGGTATTGCACATGTGCTGACCACTGTAGGTCCTGTGCGTGCCATGGGCTGTTTTTGTTCCTCAGGAACATTTCCCAAAGTGTTCCTAACACAATCTCTATCTCTGCACCAACCCAGGCCATTGTTTCAAGGTTGTCGCTACATTTGTAAAGCCTGGCTCTACCCAGGCCCTGTGGTGTGTTCAGCTCTCGCTTGGAAAGTTTAGAGCTATGAAATATTCAGCTCAGTGCAGAAGTGGACGTGAAGTGTTAAAAGGCTACAGGCATGGAAAAAGTGAAGCTTGCTGACACTAGTGACCTGTTTTAAGACATGACTGTCCAAAATCTTCCATCAGTTACACGTCTCTTGTTTTATATACCACCAACTGCTCTGTAACTGACATGTTTTAATATATAATTACAACAACATAAACATAAATATTTGAAACCCCTGAGTTTTTATAATTAAATAACTTACGACTAAAAACCTAAAGAATTAGAAAACATGCAGCTACTTTGACTGTCAGAAACAATTTAACGTACCTTGTTTCTGTGTCACGGTGGCTGAGTGGCTAACGCTCATGCCTCATTGCAGGATGTCTGGATGAGTTTCCTCCGGGCTCCGGTTTCCCCCCATCAACCCAAAACATGCAGCCCCCCTATGAACTAACATCAAGGACCATGACGTCCACCCTCCTGTGGGCTCACCACCCGCAGAGGGGTTCATGGGGGGGGCTCAGGTGCCATGAGGATTGGGCAGTGAACCCAGCTGGACAAAGCAGAAGAAGATGGATGTTTCTCTGAAATTGATGGAAATGAACTGTTAATACATTCTTAGATGGTGGGACGGGATTTCTCCACTTATCTAAAGGTTGACAATTCAGATATTGCTTTCAACATGAAACATCATTGCTAGAGTGGTCAAATTCACTGACCCACAGGTTGGCAGTGGAATTCCAGCTCCCACGTTGTATCCTTGGGCAAAACACTTAACCCACCTAGTCCCCAGTGTCTACGTACATGAGAGTGGTAAAGCACTAGCCTATGTAAAAATATCTCAGTTCACCGTTTGCTAAAGGTTAATTGTATTTGAACACACTATGATTTTCTCTTGTATTTAGTCTATAACTTACATATTATTTTGGTTGATTAAGTTTAACATTCAAAAAGGGGGGATGTCACTGTTACATGCAGCGCATTTTCATTTGTTTTTACTTTTTGAAACATTGAAACAACACATTTTTATATGTCTCAGAAAACATAAATTGACACTTTTACTCTTGTGCCTGTTGGTAATAATGTCAAGCCCTTTACTATTGTTTTGGAAAACACAAGGTTTTGCCAGACATAATTCAAAAGCCGTGAACTTTGACTGATAGAGCTCGAAGCATCATATCTGGGCTGTCTGAACCTTGATATTCTGCTGTGCTTTCCCATGGGATTAACATTTTTATTTTTTCCACACATACAATAGTTTCCTCAATGACAGCACTGCCTCCTTTTGTTCCAGTCCTGTATTAATGGGATTTAATCCAACCTAAATCCTTTGGCCTTTTCCATGACAACCACAGATAGAGGCACATCCCGCAGGGGAAAAAGCCTCCAAAAAGGTAAATATCGGATTAAAAACATTAGTCCTCCTTTTTGTAAAAATACATTTTAGTCCTCCTGTGTCTATTTTACATGTGAGCAGAGAGCGAATAGATTATAGAAGCACAGAAGAGAGTGGGTTCTTGTAAACATGTTTTGTAATAGCACAACATTGTATTGGCCCACTCCTCTCCCACACATGTTCATCACCACCAACACTGTCGCAACTCAAGGAGGAAAAAACCTAAAAGTTGTAATGTGATGTATGTGTTTACAAAAATATTCTCTTGTTGAAAAAGGCGTCTTGAATTTGCGGTTTGTCAGTGTCACTATATCTCCATGAACAACATGGTTTTCATTCATTTACTTCATCCTATCAGGAAGACTCAGAGCCCCACTGACAACATAATTACACTGCTTTGTGATGTACTGATTCTGAGCTCTTTATATTTATTTTCCATGTGACATACATTAAGTATTGCAACAATAAATGTTAAAAATTCTCTTCACAGTGCACATTTTATACAACAGTATAAAACACAGGTGCATTTTTTTCATATCCGAATTTTGATTACGATACACAGCCTGAACATACAATATATTGTACATGGTGTGACATACATAAATGAAAGCGTGACAACTTCTGGCATTAATGTGTAATGACGGAAAGAATAATCTTTTCTGTGCAGTTCAAATGGCATTCAAAATGAGTGCTTTCCCTGTTGACCACCATTCATATTTAATCTGAAGTGGGCTTCCATGAGATCTCTCCAAAGGGGCGTGTCTTATGCTCCTCGCTCGCTCAGCCCTGTGTAGTAGATGCAGAGTGGCAGCGGGGATGGCGCCTGCACCCCTCTCTCTCCTCCCCTCCCTTTCTCTTTCCTCTCTTAACGCTCTCCTCTTCATTGCTCTGTAATTTCAGTCTTCATACATTTTATTTTGTTCTCTAGTGAAGCGGGACTACTTCTGTTTTTGTCATGTATCCCTCCAATTGCTCCTGAGGGGGTTTTCTCGGCTCCCCCTCTTTCTTCAAATCTCCAGGTCTAATTCTGGTGTCCTAACCCGAGGATAATGTTTTATTTTCAGTTGGTGATCATGGCTGGGACGGTTCTGCTGGCTTACTATTTTGAGTACACCGACACCTTCCCAGTGCATATCCAGGGCTTTTTCTGCTACGATAAGAGTTTCTCCAAACCGTACCCCGGCCCGGACAACACCAGCAAGATCCCCCCCATGCTCATCTACTCCCTGGTCATGGCCATCCCAACGCTCACGGTAAGATGTGCTCAGCAAATGTTTCTTTTCCAGTGTCGTCAGCATTCTGTGCCGCGTATTTTATGAGTTTTTTTTTTTTTTGGGACTGGTATATTAAGGATCCCATGCATGCAGAGGTGAATCTGGAATTGTGAATGTGTGGAGAGCAGTGTGGTAGCCCGAGCACATTTTGAAAACAAGTGCAGAAATGTTCAAAGAAATGTTTTGAACTTACTTACACTTGATTTTTCAATAAAGGTGCTATTTCATAGAATTATCTTTGACCTAAAATGTTAAAAAGTTTATCTCTGGTATCATAAGTCGTCTAAACATTAGTTTATTTTGTAAAGGCAATTTATCTGGTTTTATTAATTAATTCATTAATTAACTATGTTTTAATTGCATCATTAGTGTTGATCTTTATGATGCTAAGATTAGTATTTTTGTTATTTCCCATGATCACTTAAAATTATGTAGCTATCTACAATTACAGCATTAATCTATCTATCTAAATTTAATTGCCAAGTATTCTCTAATTATTTACACAGTTGTTTTTTAAAGCATGGAGTGACCCATTTACCTCAAAATACAGGAAAGATTTTGTGGCAGTAGACTTGAATGAAAGTACTCCCCGTGACAATATTGTCTGTGGAGGAAAGTCATAAATGAGACTGCCTCCAGAGAAAAGAGCAATGAGAGGCGGGTCATTAGAGGCAGAGACATTGGAGCAGCCAAACAATAGCAGCCTTACAATGAGCTAAAGTTGGAGCTGAGGCAGAGCGATAATGACAGCCAGCAGATGCCATCTGAGAATGAAAAACTCCAGATGAGAGGTGAGAAAGCATGTCTTAACACAAAAGCGCCACACTTTTGAGGAGGGCATGAACATGTGGTGCTATATGTGAGAGGAGCGGGAGCTGCCAGGCCTCCAGTGAGACGGAAGCAGTGAGCGTGAAATACACAGCACCTGGCATTGACTCTGAGCACAGGCATCCTGAACACCTTACATCCCCAATGGAGCTCCAAAACAGAGCAAAACCAGCCCACAAGCGTAAAACACAACTGTGATCTGTGCAGATTATAGAATGGTGCAGACAACAAATCTACTGTTTCAGACTCATTCACTAGATAGTCAGTGTGAAGGGAAATAGGTCTGGGATTAAACGGATAGTAATAATTCAAAACAGACTCTGTCCCCAAAAGAATATTTGATTTCAGTCTTAGTATTCACTATCATGGTTTGAATGAGTTTCTTTACGTCTGACAAGGACGTCTGTCGAGTCCGGTCGTGTGTCCATGTGGAATTTGTAGATTCTTTCAAATGAATTAAATTTAAAGGTTACACTGGGCAGTACAAATGACCAAAAATTAGTTTGCTTATTAAGGTAGGTGTTAGCTAAGTTCTAATGTTCTTGTTTTCTATACTTTTTCTATGTCAATAAACTCACTAATGGTTGCACCAAGGGACTGGAAAGGGAATATTTGGGGTAAAACCAGAACTACTGAATTAGAGACGAATTGCTATTTTTTGACAACGTTGTGATTCGATTTGCCATTTATGTTTTAATGATTCTGTTTAAAGTTCACAGTTCACGCATCCTGAGAAATTAACACGAAGACTGAAACTTACCAACAACACAAGAATTACATTTCAGAACTTGCTTGTACAGATCTGAACTACAAGATACATTTTTGTATACCTAATTAGAGAAGCTTTTGTTGATTGTGGGTGAAATGATGATATTTCAAAAATTGTAGCCTTTGTGATTTGCAAAATTTCTGTAACAAGTGCTGTAACTCTCTATGGGCTGCATAATCCTTAAGTATGTATTTATTTTAGTGTGACTTGGTGAAAAACCTTTAGGAAATAATGTGGATAGAAGTGGTGATGATAACTTGATTATGCAGTGAAGAACACTTTGGGACACAGTTGTGCACAGAGACACTTAAAGTTTTGCTCCCTTTTCCACTGAGTTCTGTTAAACCATTAAAGGGCCAAAAAAGTCAAGGGCACTAAAGAAAGTTAGCTATCAAAATTGGAAGACTACTGTGGGAGAGCACTGGAGTTTTTGAGTGAACAAAACTCCAGAAAAGAAACGTCATCTTCAAAAATAATCAACTGTTATGTGTCTCTAGATAATGACAATTAGAAGAATATAGGATACAGAATAAGTACAGGAAACAAATGTTGTATTTGTAAAGATATCCCAGTCTTAGTCTCACGCTTCATCTCACCTTTCTGTCCCTGAGGATGAAGCGGCAGAGGAGGTGAAAGGGGACAGAGGCCTTGTGTGACTCACTTTGGGTTCTTCATGTTGAACTAATTACAGCTCACAGACTCATACTGATGGTGACAGCAGGTCCCAAACAACCCCTCAACATTATTAAGAGGAAAGGCGGTTAGAATGTTCTGCACACATCCAGACAACACCACAGTCTAGTTCCTGCTGCGCTGCATATTGTGAAGTGTGGGTATATTACACACAAGTGTTCTGGGTCACAGCACATTAGTGGAGCTGTTGGTCTGCGCTAACCTGCACTGGCAGAGACTGTAGAGAGGAAGAGGGTGCAGAGAGGAAGAGGGTGCAGAGAGGAAGAGAACGCAGAGATGAAGAGAGTGCAGAGAGGAAGAGGGCGCAGAGAGGAAGAGGGTGCAGAGAGGAAGAGAACGCAGAGATGAAGAGAGTGCAGAGAGGAAGAGGGCGCAGAGAGGAAGAGGGTGCAGAGAGGAAGAGAACGCAGAGATGAAGAGAGTGCAGAGAGGAAGAGGGCGCAGAGAGGAAGAGGGTGCAGAGAGGAAGAGAACGCAGAGATGAAGAGAGTGCAGAGAGGAAGAGGGCGCAGAGAGGAAGAGGGCGCAGAGAGGAAGAGGGTGCAGAGAGGAAGAGGGTGCAGAGAGGAAGAGAACGCAGAGATGAAGAGAGTGCAGAGAGGAAGAGGGCGCAGAGAGGAAGAGGGCGCAGAGAGGAAGAGAGCGCAGAGAGGAAGAGGGCGCAGAGAGGAAGAGAACGCAGAGAGGAAGAGGGCGCAGAGAGGAAGAGGGCGCAGAGAGGAAGAGAACGCAGAGAGGAAGAGGGCGCAGAGAGGAAGAGAACGCAGAGAGGAAGAGAACGCAGAGAGGAAGAGGGCGCAGAGAGGAAGAGGGCACAGGACACATCAGAGCAGTAACTCCGAGCAGATACACGTGCACTAAAGCCCATGTTATGGATCTGCTCTCAGCTCTCAGCTCTGTAGCCTGTTTGTTTTACTGTCTGTGGATCTGTTACCTACAGCTCGCTAATACAAAAAACTCCTCTGACCTTTACAGGGTTTTAGGGAAGAACTTTACCTCCATCATTGGCTTCTGTTGCTATGCAACACACTATGCAACTGTCTTATTATTTGAAGATGGCAATTAAAAATGCAGAGTGATCAACAGCCAACAAATAAATGGTAAACACGGGGAGACTCCCATCTGACTCTCTGAATCTAGACAGCAGTTTATTGGTCAGGTTCCAGCGCTCTGTAGTCCAAAAGAGAGCTCTTAGTGCGGTGACAGCTCTCAGGGCGGGGCAAAAATCAAATTAAACCCATCAATCACTTTCTGTTTTAGGAGCTCTCCACAAAGACCACAACCTGGTCTGCTCTCATGGACCAATTCTTTTTCTGAGCTCATGAAGACTCCTTGTTACATTCCTGTTACACTTGAAACAAATGCAAAGGCTAAATTGGGCACATTTCCCCTGGACCATGTGGTCATGCAGAGAGGTTTTAGCCCAGTGAGAACGCCATTTCTACTGAAGGCATGGGAGCAGGAGGACCTTGGCCTGAGAACTTCACAGGTGTTTTTATTTTAGGCAGTGTTATTTTAGGCATTTTTCTCTCTTGTCCATCAAATTGTCCATAGATAAAAGAGGTTCTTTCATTCAGTTTATCTCATATGAGAGACCTTTTATTATTAAAGATTCTTACAAATGATCTCTCACCACAGTTCACAGTTTGTGCTGGTGATGTTTTGTGTCAGAGTGCAGTGTTCAGCCCTTTGACGTTTGAGCTGTGACGCTGGGATTTTCACGTTGCCCAATAGAAAAGCCTCACCTTCATGCTCAAGTGCACTCTGTCTGTCTCTGTTAGACGTCTGCCTCTTCGTCTTCTCTTCTACCTCACTTCACTTGAAGGTTCCTAAACATACTGGAGTACACAGGTAAACAGTTTGGGCCTTGGTGCTGCTAACTCAAGTTAATGAGGCGGATGGCGGGAAAGGCTCATGGGGTATGCTGTCACAGGCTGGCTTTATTCTCATTTCTTTCCTTCGGTCCAACCTACCTAACCTGCCCCCAAACATAAACACTATAGCTTAGTGCATTCAGAGCAAAAAGAATTATGTAGATTGTGCTTTCAGAGTTTATATCGTTGGGGCTGCCATGGTCTTTAGAATGGATAAATCATTTTGTGAGAGAGAAAGAAATGGTTTGTATGTTCTTGTAAGTATTGTTGAGTTTAGCCTGTGTGCTGAGAGAATGGAGGGTAGAAAAGATAATGTCATCCAATACTCAGCACTAACTCCCTGTCACCATGTGCCAGTTTGTTTCCTGTTGAAAATTCTCCTGAATTAAACCTACTTACTTTTGTCACAAGAACAACAGCATCCATGCACTCATCTCATTTTGAGTCAGGAATCCTTTGCACTCGGGCTGAACGATCTATTGTTTTGGACTGGAAATTTCGATCTCAGACAGCATGATTTTGGGATCATCAAAGCTGCGTTTTTCTGCAGTGCTCCTGACTGAACCAGGTTTAGGTAGTCCTGGTGGAGACCTGGTTTAGTTTTGGTTTAGTCCTGGTGGAGACCTGGTTTAGACCTGGTTTAGTCCTGGTGTAGTCCTGGTGTAGACCTGGTTTAGTACTGGTGTAGACCTGGTTTAGCCTTGGTTCAGTTCTGGTTTAGTCCTGTTTCGACCTGGTGTAGTCCTGGTTTAGACCTGGTGTAGTCCTGGTGTAGTCCTGGTTTAGACCTGGTTTAGTCCTGCTTTAGTCCTGGTTTAGTCCTGACTTCTGGTCTAAGTCTTTGTTTAAAAAAGGCATTCACTGTTTTTGCTATAATTTATTTATAACGCTATATTTTTTACAGAAGAGCAACAATATTTTGGTGCTGCTGAGCCGTCGATGACCGACCCTCCTGTTTTAATGTCTGACAGATTTTGTAGATGGGAAAAGTTAAAGTTTATTTAAAGTTAAGACACAGATGCTCTTTTAGTTCTTCAGTTATAATAACTGCTGTTGCTCAAGCTCTCAGTGTAGCCTCTGTGCAGCATGTTCCTTGTTAATAAATAGGACGACATTTGAAACTAATTCTTGACTTTAGATTTTATTCTTGCATTAGAGTTATGGAATTTAGTGTCTGAATGATATGGTAATTATCACAATTTAACAATTATTTATCAATATTCTCATGATTATTATATATTTTTTGCTATAACAATTATATTGTGACCCAAACAGTCATTATCGTTGGTTGGCCAAATAATCACATTCTTACTATAAATGACATGGAAACAATAAGTTATGCATATGCATTTGTTCTCAGTGTCGTGCTGTGACACATCCATTAGACACTGATAGGAATCTTTACTGCATGTATTAGAAAACACTCTTTTATCTGAAGCATGGACTTTATCTCCTCGAACATCACAGCAATGATACAAGAAAATCTTTTCACATATTCCCAAGTCCAGCCATTCTTATCTCAGTTTAACTCCTCTTTAATAATCACATTTTAAGAATCTTTATGAAAAGAAAACTTAAAGATTCCTTTTCACGTGTAGTAAAGTAATATATAAATTGGTGTCAGGCTATTTTTAATAGCCTCCATATAGATTTGAACTTGTGCAACTCGTCTACCAGCTTAATTAATCACGTAAATGTGAAACTGGTACATGCACAACATTGTATGTCTGTCAGTCTATATTTTGCATTACAAACTTTATTCTTGCTCAAGGTATAAAGTTAAAAATGTATATCGAGGGGCGGTCCTTGGCACTGGCTTTTTGACTTCATGAGTAATTGGGAAAAAAAAAAAAACTCTATATCTACTCGTTAAAAGTTGTAAAATAATAGACACACAGCAGGGTGGTAGAAACAAAGCAGGAGCGCGCTGTCCCGCTGATTCTTGCTTCTAAGGATCTGGAACATGTCAGGTTCAGAAAAAGGGAACATGACATTGTATTGGATATATTTGGAAAAGGGAAGACAAAGACTGACTAGCCTACTTATTTGCTTAGGCGCAAAAGAACTATCGAGAGTGAGCGAGAAACATAAAAGAAGAATGAAATGGATGGATTCTGATTTTTTAGCAAAGGCTGCGTTTTTTGACTTTGAACTATAGTTTATATTTATGTTTATTTATTAAATATGGGACAGTGCAGATTAATCATGTAAATGTGCCAGAGTTAGACATGCAGGCTAATTTTCATGTTTATAAGCCCTGGTTTCATTCAAAGCCGTTTTTGCAATATCTACAGTGGAAAGACAAATCAAAGCATGTGCTATTGTACATTTTTGTCATTATTGTCTGCATGCACTCCCAATCTGGATCACTCCCTCTCCTCTTCCTGCCATTTCAACTATAGACCCCCCACAGCAGCAGAAACATCAGCCACCTCAGTCTCCATCTCCTCTTTACCACCTCGCCAAATTTGCTTGTTCAATGCCTATTCTTGTCTGATCTTGAAAGCTAAGCAAGGGGAATACCAGTTGTCACAGCAGGGCAGCAGTGGCTCTAATGCAAACTTGCAAACTGACATTGTGCCCTTAGGTACACTTCCTCCAGGTTGCCAAGTATGATTGGTGATGGTTGTTGAATAGTGCAGTTTGGCAGCCTTGCTTCAATTTTGGCTTAACAATGAGTATGGGCTGAATAATGCATAAAAAGTAGGTTCAGTAAAGATTTTCCCCTACAGTACTTAATTTTCATTGCATCCATTGCATCTGCCTGTGATGTCTATAAATTAAATGGTTTTATTTTTAATCACGTGTTACTAATTTCTGTGCTAAATTTGTTTTAAATGTATATTCTTGTCCATCTCTGTTACTAAATCCACACCATACCGCTCTTCCTCAGTGTGAGCTCTGTTGGTTGGTTGCCTTGTATATTTTTGGCCCTGTCCATATGCTCTGATACTGCTGTCCATTCAGTGCAGTCCAGGAGCAGACGCACGGGTGAGGACTAGATCTGCTTAGACAGAGTAAATACAGAAGCGTGCAGATGGAGGCGTGCTCAGGGTTGACTTGGCCACTAATTGGATGCTACTGGCAGCTCCACACTTTGTATCTGACACATGAATAAGTTCTCAAATCTCAGCAAAGGTGTGGTGGAAAAAGCAACAGGAGATTTGAGTGATTGTTGTAGATGTTGTAGAAATGCTTTTGAAAACAGTCTGTCAGCTTTCCAAGTGAATATATTTATATATATTTATAACACATTTGATAGAAGTGTTATACTCAAAATATATACAAACAGTAAAATAAATAATTCTTTAAAAAAAACAAAAACCTGTGTGCTGCAGATTTAAACCAAAAACTACACATTTCATCAATGATGTTAAAGTTGTAAAGTGTGTAAAAACACTCATGTAAAACCTACATTCAGGACTTTTTACAATAGTTTGTAATTGTCACATGTTATGGCTCCTTTATAAGGGAAGTGACAAATAACAATTCTCTTTTAATCTTGCAATAAATTTCAACTCTCAAGTCTCTACCTCTCTCTAGGGTGTTTGGTTCTTGTGAGTGGGATTTTCATGTAATGGTTAATAATGTAACAGGGTTGGCTCAGCACACAACTTGTCTGTTGCCTCATCTTCAGACTCAGCAGCCCTTTCCCCACTGTTTCTCTCATTATATTATATATTTTTTAAAATTTATGATAAGTAACTTTTCCTTTGTTCATTAGTTCGATGGACATAATATCTAGCAGTAGATCTTGCTAGTCACAGCCAGTCGCCTCAGTGTATCAGTGTGGGGTCTTGTTGCAGCTGGAGTTTTAATGTGGATAATGTGGAGCTATTTTCAGAGCTGGAGAGGCGTATGTATGAAAATACAAAGCAGCACTTCTGCGAATTCTGAGTACATTAAACTACCGTACATACAACTTTGGGTATTGTACATTAAGAACCAATATAATGTAAAGTAGTGCTGCCGCGATTATTCGACGTTGTCGACGTAATCGAATATGAAAATGAGTCGACTACAATTTTTTTGGTCGAATATTCGCCTTTATTTATTTTTGGTCTCTGTGACGGAGCAGGTCCGTCCCTGAGAGCACGGTCCCCGGGGGAAAACGTGGGAAGACGCGTGCTCACCTGTTTCCTTGTTTGCTGGGCCCCGCGCTGCGGGCGCTGCGGTGCGGGCGCGCAGTGGACTTCGCTTTTGCGTGTTCTCGGCCGCGACTGGGGGTGCGCACTTGGAGGCGCCGGAGCTGTCCTTCAGAGACCCGCGGTGATCGACTTTTACTTGCCCTCGCGCTGCCGCTACTGTCGCATCCCGGTGCGCACTGACAGCGGCTACATCCGGGGTTGACGCCGAGGTGGCTAACCTCGGCTTCACCAAAGGCTAACAGCAGTGGTAAATAATGGCACCGCCAAAGAAAACAAACTTGAGGAAGTATTTGCCGTACGCACTCTGCTGGCTGGTCTCTCTCTTTCTCTCTTCCCCCTTCCCCCGATTTGAGCATTTGAGAGCGGTATGAAAATGGCAGCGGCCGGTGGGTCAGAGTCGGATCCAAGAACAGTGGCGACTTCTTCTAGACCAAGACCTAAAGCCTCGAAAGTCTGGGAATACTTTCGGACAGATGGTGATAGAGTGGTTTGTACACTCTGTAAGACTTCTTTGGTTTATCACGGGAGCACGACCACGATGCATGAGGTATTGAGAATACCGTTGCTCGTGCAGACTCGTTAAATTGTGTGTGCATATCGTTGTTCAACATTGTCGAATGAGCACACACAACAGACATAACAGCAATAACCTTTGCAACTCGCACGCACAAGGTAACCTCCCGGGAAAATCTAACCGCTTGTTTTTTTTTTTTTTTTAATTAGTCGTTTAGATTAGTCGACTAATCGAAAAATTAGTCGAGAGATTAATCGTTAGAAAATTAGTCGTTAGTGGCAGCACTAATGTAAAGCAACTTTTTAGTGCTTCCAACCCAAAACAGACTAAGTGCTTGCTGAAGTAGTTGATGCTAGGCTGCTGGCTGCAAGCCCTGTTATGAAGGAGTTCTGGTATAAAAATCTGTGTCAAATTAATATTCAGTAAAATAATTAGTTTGAAAAAAGAAAAGAGAATTTTGTAACCAAAACAAACACACTGGGCCTCATTCATGAATCTTTTCTTTAAAAATGTTTGTAACTTCCACTTTAAGATGGTGAGAGAAATCTGCGCCTGATTCACACAGCGTTCTTAAGCAGCCGAGCTCTTTCTTAAGGTACATTTGCACATAAGAGTGCACTCCGGTCATGGCGGGTGAGGGGAGGTGATGGGGGTGTTGAGTCCAGCGCAGTGACTAGGCACAGGGCTGCAGAGGCCTGTATGGAAACTGAGACTCACTGCAGCCTGTATAAAACCTGTTAGACCCAATAGACACATGCTCTATAAACCGCCTCAGAAATGCTATTGGCTCACATAGTAATTTAAGAAAATATATAACTTACAATAATGGAAGAACTTGTTGCATTATCAGAGTAATAATATTCCTGACTGTTCGTAGTGGCATCTTCAAGAAAAACATTTTCAGTTAAGAAAACGCTTTGGGAATGCCAAAAATGTTCGTAAGAAGGCCTTAAGCACACATTTGTTTGTAAGGACGTTTCATGAATGAGGGCCAATGATTTCAGTGGTGGTTGTATTATTATTACAAACTTCTACAAGCACTTGTGTGAAGCACCTTTCCCAATGCAATGTTCAAGAGCACTTGTCCCAAACTGACAGCACTCTACTACTACTATTATTTCACTCTTTAGGCTTTACACCATCCCTGTGCATGTCACATCTCCATGGAAACTGCAGCCAAAAGCTCACTTAATTGCCTGCTAAATGTTTTTTCCACAGGTTTAGCAGGCTCTAAACCAGTGTTGTGAAGCAAGAGCAGTAGAGATTTCACGCATGTTTTAGGCTTGAGATGGAGGCTCTGATATCCAGTGGGGTTTGTGTGTTACTAATAGGAGAACGCAGTGGAGCGGGCACGTACTCCACAAAACTGCAGCACAGACTGGCCCCTGGCTCATATTAAAGCATTTAAGCACTGCACCATGGCCAAGGGCTTTAGAGCTACACAAACACATGGAATTAAGCCCATAAAGCCCATAAAGGAATTAATAATGCAATGGATGAGGGGGAAATGTGTTTTGTAATATAAACGATTTGAGCAGGAAGCAAATTAGGCCTGGTGAAATAAAGTTGTGTTAAGATGGTGAGACCCTTGGTGATGGAGGAGAGATGTTGTTCTGCTGTGGTGGTGACGGGGTGGAGAAGTGGCATCATTATTTGTACAATCTGTAGAGGTGAAGAGCATGTCAAACTGACTTTGTACTTGTTAGTTCACAGAATTTTGTGCCAAAGTTTGACCCTTGTAATTGGACCAGCAGAAATTTATTTTATATTAGTTTAAGCAAAGAAGATAATGACTATTGACAATTATCCAAAAATCCTTTTTGTTCATTATCATTGTCTAATAAATTACCAGTTGTCTAGTGTGTGAGGCTGTATGAAAGATAATGTGGCATAAATAAACAGATAAAAGTTAGATGAAAGATGAAGTTAACTTTTTTGGAGTATAAATTGAATTTAAATGACTTAGTTTAGCCTCTGTTACTTTTTAGTTCTCACGGTTATATACCGCAATAATACCTTTAAAATCATGGCTGACTAAACAAATTATCTCGACATCCTTAATTGAAACCAACTAGAAATACCTTCAAACAAGTTAATACATATAAAGTTGTGGGTAAACTAACCTGATAGAGATTCAGAATCAAGGACTAGGAGCCACACCAGGAGTCACACTCAAAGGAACCCCAAAGTCGATCGAAACTGTGAAGTGGCACATCAGGTGTGGAGTCCCCCAGCATCTGCCTGATTCTTCTACACCTTTCGTCTGTCACTGTTTGTTATTCATCATGACACTCTCTTCTTTTAAGTCTTTACTTTTGAAGCCCCTTGTGCTGCTTCAGTCCATTAAGAACCCAGGAGAGACGAGGAACTCAAGTCTATGAGGATAACAATTACCCTCCCAGCGCTACAGCAGCATTTCACTGCTTTCTCTCATTCAAACGTGATGCTAGCTGTCTGAATGATTGAGGTGCTTTAGGTGTGCTCATTAGCGATAAATACAAAGTTGTGAGTGAAGATATACACAGGAGATGGACCACCTCCGCAGCTCCAGCTAATTCTCTGTCATTTATCATCTGCCAGATATCTCTAGTACTGGAGTTGTTGTAATCAGTTTTATAATAAATTTCAAAGCTCTACCACTAAAAAAAGAAAAAAAAAAATTCACATGCATTTTCATTTTAAGCTGTCTGCAGACGTCCAAACCTATTCCTCACTTTCCTAACTCTCTAGCATCTAGTTTGTAAGCGCATTTCTCAACGTTGAGGAGGCAAAGCAGAACATTTCTGTTACGCCACTAACAACGACCACCTTGCTGACATCACTCCAGCTTACTTCCTGGTTCACGGATGATAAAAATGGTTTATACATACATACATACAGACGGCACACAGCAGCCTTATTTTGAACCCAAAGGCTGCTTTTACAGTATATTTGTACAGAGAGGGACAAATATGTTTTACTTTACATTTTACATAAACTAAGCGAAAAAACAAAACAAAAGATGAAACTTTTTTCCCCAAAGTTTGTCAGTAGTTGTGCCTTTATTGTCTGCTGCTGCTAATGACCATGTCCTGTTACTTAAAACTGAGGCGGTTCACATTTTAGAACAGATGAGACATTAACATCGCATTTATTCTGCTTTGTGCTGCTTTTTGAACTTGAAAAAAAACTTTAAATTGCCTTTTTGTCAGACATCTGCTTCAGGGCTTACATTTTACACCACATTTTGTCTTTAAGCCTCTTCATGTGTTGAGCTAAACTATTTTAAAGCCTTTGGGATTACTGGATTATGCTGTCTTGTGTCACTTTCAAGCATACAGAAATGTGATGATTACTGCTGATATTTTTATTGTTAGTAATAAGTGGAAGCAGTGAGGGAGTTAGTTCCTGTCATTTACCAGAGGGTAGAAGTTCAATTCCTGCTCTGCTTAGTCTTAGACAACTGGGCAAAAAAGTTAACTCACCTTTTGGCATTACCTTATGCTTTTGTGCAATAGGATGGAAGGTTTCTAGAATGGCTTTGTCAGAAATGTACAGATGCACTGAATACTAAAACTAAACCAAACCAAAACTGAACTTGAGCCATTTTTCTCATCAAAAGAACATTTTTATCTGGACTAGTTCTTAGCCACATGTTAATATAAAATAATACACTTATCTAGCAGGACTAGGCAAAAACGTTTATATTCATGAATTGAATTTGAAGTTCTAATCAGTTTGTTTGGAAGAAGATAACATTTTATTTTCACCACTTTCTTGTATTGGAAATTGCATTGAAAATGCAAGAAAGGCTGCTCACTGCAGTCACAGGGGCCAAAGTTTAGGACAAATTTAATGTTGATGGTGCATGTTTAATGCAATAGTTTGTTTGTAAAAGACTTCCCCAATGGGTTAAATATGACCACTGAATACAATCTTTTCACTTTTTACCGTTTTCAGTAGTGGGCAGAACATTTTTATTGGAAAGGGGGGGAATTGAAAATAATATTTTGTTTTCAAGTGAAATCACCTAACCCTATTATCTAAAGTTAAAATTCATGAAGTAATAAAGTTAAAATTAGTTTTTACCATTACCATTGTAGTATCAAAATCTTGATATTAAAATCTTGATACCACAATGGTAATGGTAAAAACACAAGTATAGATCTTGAGTTTTGAAATTTTACACATTAAAAGCAGTGATCATGGGCATTTTTCACATTTGTACTAAGTGAATCTCCTCTCAGTCTTACTTTTGTGCTGTGTGTGTGTTCAGATCCTGGCTGGAGAACTCTGTGTCTTCTTCATTAAAGCAGAAGGGACTCAGGAGAAGACCATTGTAACTGCCGACTGCTGCTACTTCAACCCCCTCCTCCGACGCATCATCCGCTTCCTAGGTGAGTAGCATATTTTAAAGTGCACTACATTGATATAGACATTATCACGACAAAGAAAAATACTGTTGTATCTATACTGAAGGATAAGTCAATACCATAATTATCGTGACAGTTCATGAAAACAGAAAACAGTTCATGTTAAGAATGTGACTTGCTTTATTTGAGACACTGTTAATTAGATGTTAACAGCACAATCTCAGAGAAGAGATATTGTGATGTGAAAATGAAATATCTGACAATTTTGCATAAAAACATGAGGTGAAGATATCTGTCGCACCTTCACACTTGCGCTAATAATAAGAATGTGTTGAGTTTTTTTTCAAGTAGCGTTACTAAAAGTACTTTCACATGTTCTGGCACATTGTGGCGGCTGACATCTCATCCAGGCGTCTATGCTTTTGGACTCTTCACCACCACCATCTTTGCCAACGCGGGTCAGGTGGTAACAGGAAACCAGACCCCTCACTTCCTGTCCGCGTGCCGGCCCAACTACACAGCCCTGGGTTGCCAGTCAACACTGCAGTACATCACAGAGCGCCGCGCCTGCACTGGCAACCCGCTCATCATCATGTCCGCTCGCAAGTCCTTCCCCTCCAAGGATGCAGCGCTCAGCGTTTACTCTGCCGTGTATACAGTGGTGAGTCCAGTGCGTTTGGTTATAGGAGCTCATGCAGGTTTGTGGCTCCAAAAGTAAAAAATCCTGCATTTTTCCCTTAAACTAAAAAAGTAAGAGTTTAAAGGCCTGATGATAATTATCTACGGTAACTAATGATCACAGCGTGACCACATTCAAGAGCAAAAAGTTGACAGTAGATGACCCCCCATTAACCCAATACATTTTTGCACATTAAAATAGAGTTGAGAAAACGAGTACTGCAATTTTTTGCATTTTTGGAAAATACATAAAATAATATGGAAAGTTTTTAATTTATTGGGCATTTTTGTTGAATGTAAAAAAAAATAATGCCTGGGCGGACTTGCTCTATGACTATGAATTGAAAGGTCAATAAATATAAAAAATATGACTGTACTGTATGCATTTGGATATCAGACAACTATAGGCACATTACATTGTTGCTATAATTATAGGCACATATCTAATAATATATAGGAGATCTTAAATTAAAACAACAACTTAAGTTAACTTTCTTTACATACCGTACTTCCTAATAAATGGACTAAATGGTGTTGTGTTTGTCTCTTTGTTCTGTAGATGTATGTAACCCTGGTATTCAAGACCAAAGGCACCCGGCTGACCAAGCCGACTATCAGCCTGACCCTGCTCTGCCTGGCCATGCTGGTGGGAGTGGTCCGAGTGGCAGAGTATCGCAACCACTGGGCCGATGTGCTGGCGGGATTCTTCACTGGGGCTGCCATCGCAGTTTTCCTTGTATAAGATTTACTTGCATGATTGTTTTTAAAAGAGCATGTGTCTTCAATGAACAATTTTCTTCTGGTTGGGTTAAATATGTAGCTTCCAGGCAGATTGAGGGGCGTGTGAATTTCCAAACGTTAAGAAAATTGTACAAAGGCTCGTTATTTTTATCTCCCCTTTTCTCCCAGCTGTATGTCCACAGGTATCACCATCTGCTTTTGAAGTACTTGTGGGTACTTTGGTTAAAATATATTGCACATTCCTGGCCGTCATATTGCAGAGCTTTTAAATCATTCCACTTGAGCTGCTTTATGGTAGAAAAATTTTGGCTTGCAAAATGCTGTTAGTAGCAATGCCCAGTTATCTCTTCTCCAGTAAAGCGGACTACGGATATTAGTATTTAGTCATTGTGCATTATTGTGCCATTGTTATTCAGTATCATTCAGTGACAAGTTCTAAGAAATTGTTTATGCTCAGATACACTGCAACAATAGACTTTGGTATACTATTTGTACAACAGATGAATCCATGATTCTGTTCTGTCCTCTTTTTGACAATAAAACTTCATTCTCTCCATGTCCAGGTGACATGTGTGATCAACAACTTCCAGCGCCTGCAGACCACCGGACCTCCTGCCCGACCCCAGCGGCCTGACTCCATGTTGGGGGTTCCCATGGTGACACTGCCCTGTGTGGAGAGTCCTCTTGAAAAGTTAAGTGGTCCTCAGGTAAGGGCTGGATGGGTAAGATGCAGAATAATTATGGAGTTAACATGTGTGTTTGTCTCCCACATGGTCACGCCCCAAAGCATGAATCCTCCTGAACTCCAAACTACACATGAATCCTTGTGTTAGTTCTTGGTCTGTTTTGCATGGATCTGAATATTTGTGTGAACTATGATGTCACACTGAGGAGGAGTAAACACATGAGTCTAGGCTTATTTCGTTTCACCGCTCTTCCCCAGTGCTCAGTCCAATCAAACTTCATGAGGCCTGTGATCACTGCCTACGCGCTTGTGTCAAAATATGAACCAACTGATTCACATTTGCTCAACGCAAGACTATAGAGTAGAGGGTTGAGGGGTAGAGGGCTGTGCTGCAGATATGGTACATACCTCAATACATAGGCCACAATATGATACATATCTCGATACAGTGCACTTTAGATTCAGTACGATATATTTCAAAACGATTTGATACAGTTCAATAAAAAATCATGGCTAAATCATGGCAGTGATACTACAAGTCTTTGTTAAACCAAGTTAATATGATCATATTAAATAATATGATATATTGTTATTTTGTTATTTGATATTTTTGCACACCCCTATTACAGAGAGAAAACGCGCCCCTCCATCAAAACCCCTTTAACCACTGCTGTAGTATAAATTGTAGCAGTCAGAGAGTTCTACCACAGGAGAAGTATTTACCATCAGTACAGGACTCGGGATCCGGAGACATAAACCCTTAAGACACTGTGATAGTGTTGTCCATTCACCCATAGTCCAGACCAGTTTGACAGTGCTTCCACTGTGGGGAGTATTATACCTCTGATGATGTAGGCTAATCAATGAGCTGACAGTGTGGGGCTGATACTGCACTGAAAGGCAATTTCACTCACCTTTACCTTTGTTTGATGAAATGCGAGAAGAATTCAAGATGAGAATTCCAGTGAATGGTCAAATTTACAACGCTTTACCACATGTTACATAAGGAGTATGTTTCTGCAAATTGTGAACCATTTATTTCAAGTAGTAGTAGTAGTAGCCTTTTATTTGTCAATTCCTTCACATGTACAAGACATACAAAGCAATCGAATAGTCAGTTATCTGCAGAGGACCAGGTTTAGAGCCAGTCCTCAGTAATGGTATATGGACTTTTTAGTTAAATGACAAATTGTTAAATAAATAAACCTAATATCATTAAAAACCATAGATCAATACAAGAAAAAAGTCGTCATATGTACCAGTATTACAGTGGCATTCAAATCAAACCAGATCATGTGTTGTTTTTTACTTCAAATATTTCATGTTCTGTGCATAACGTATTGATTTCTCTTATTTTTGTTCATTTTTTTCTCAGAATGAAACTGAGCACAGATGTCTCTCAGCATGACTTTATTTATCAAAGCTTAGAAGTATTAATATATATAAGTATGTAGTTGCATAAAAGTACTGACAGGAGTTTTAGTGTACACTATACAGGTGTGTTAGCGTCTCGTGCCGTGTCTGTCGCTAACCCTCTCCTGACGCTTCTTTTCCTCTGTCCCACCCCCTCTCTCCTCTCTGCAGCATCCCGCCCTGTCCACTTCGTCCCCTGCTTACAACACCTACGTCCAGCCATTCTAACCTCTGACCCCCATGGCCCCCTCTGACCCTCACCTCTCCGTCCTCTGTTGCCTTATTTCCGTTCGGTCTTGTTTGTTTCATTTTTTTCTCTCTGTTTCCACCCCATTCCAGTGCATTGCTCTTGATTATTCTTCTTTTCTTTACTTCTCTCCTCTCTCCCCCGCCACTTCCTGTCTCTCCTGCAGACTCCGCGGGGCTCTGCGTTCAGCGAGATCACATGACCATCAGCCCTATCGGTTCCCCGGCAGCCTCGGTGTCTGCACACAGGCTCGCTCCACCTCCAGCGCAGCCTAGACCAGCCGACTCACAGGGCACAGCCCACGCTGCACCGCTCCTACTCCACTCAGGTCTAGAGCACTCGCGCCGGGAACCGATAGGAGAACTGTAGACTGTTTACTGAAGAAACACATTATGAACATGCAATTTGTGCTTTATAAGTTATTTTTTATATGAACTCAATCACTGGACAAATATTTGTATGGTGCAACAGAGTGAGTGGTTTGGAAGAGCATATGGAGAGAGGACTTATTGTGGACGACAAAGTACAAGTTTGGATCGAGGTTTTCTGTGATACAGGACCAAAAGGACAGACTGCTGCCGAGGGTAAATCGTGCAACAAACCTCTGTCTGATTCCACTGTCTGACATATAATTTATCATTCCCAAGGTGTTAGAGAAGCACTTTTTTTCTTTCTTTTTTGTATTTTAAGTACAAAACCATATTTATTTATGATTTAAAATTAGAAGCACACTACAAGCTAAGAAGCTGCTAACAAGCTTTCACACCTCCATGTACTGAAAGCACAGAGCTCCTCCATGCAAGTCCTCCTCAGAGGGAAAGGGCACATCAAACTCAGACTTACTCATATAAAGCTGCTGCTGCTGCTGATGTGACTGTTTGAACTGATTCCAAATTAGCTTTAGTTTACGTACACAGTAAAGTTTACTCATTAGTGTGACCTTAACACTGATACAATCGATTAAAACTAGACAAAACACAGTGTTTAAAGATGTGTTTAGTTGGGCTTATGGATGTACCAGTGAATACATTATGATGCAGATGCTAAAGGAAATATAGTGCAGACAATCAAGCAACATGTCTTTGGCTGAGATGATAAAAAGGGTTTCTCTGTTTCGTGTAAAGGTGCATTATGTAATTCCTGAGGTTGAGGGTTCACGACTTGCTTGTTTCCATGGAGATGAAATGTTCCTCAGCAGGGTCTTAAAACACATCTGCCTTCATTTACTCAATTACAGTTGTTTTTTTAGGTCAAAGACTTCAATATCCAATTATGTCAATACTGTGAAATAATCAAGGCAAAGTAGTGACATCTCATACGGAAACATAACGTAACATCACAAAAAGCAGATGACGGACCCTCCACCGGAATTGTGCATTTTTAAGACTGAAACCTGACCACCTGACCTTAGGCCTACTTCATAGTGGACAAAGTGATGATACTCACATACAGGGCCCTACACTGACAGTGACTCCTCTGATTTACTTTGTGCGATGTAGCAAAGTTGTGGTTATGGCCAGTATGGAGAGGCCCATCTTACTCCTGCAGTTCTTCAGCAGTAAAAATACAGTATATTTCTAGTTTAGGGGACCACTAGAGCAGTTAAGCAAAAACATTAAAAGCATTTTTAACATTAGTCACAAATGTTAATTACTTTCCTTCAGTTCCTACTGTTCTTCAGCTTGATCCAGACTTGAACTCTCCAGAACATATTGAGAAGACTCCCCCGGAGAATGAAGCCTGTTTATTTATGGACGTGTACATATGGTGCAGATGCCAGGAGCGCTCCATGTGGCGTGACAGTTTTGCTGATTTTGATTTGCACACTCCCTTTTCCCGACTCACTTCTGTCTCTGCCTGCGTGTTGTTCTGTGCACTGTGGAGCTAGGATATCAGCGCTAACATCACTGTGCTCGAAGTTAGCTTGACACACCCTCACAGACAGGGACTAGAGCACATGTATTTAAAACGAATGAAAGCACATGCACGTCACTGCTCTGTCGTCCTTTGCCCTGTTTTTACCCCTGTCTGTACATAGTGAACTACTGTAAATCTTTTGTATTGTTTGTGTTTTTTATTGACTTCACCAACGATTAGTGGAAACATTTGGATATGTTTGAGAACTGTGAGTGAACTTGCCAAATTAAGGGCTTTAAAGTCTAGACATCTCACTCTGTGCTTTCTTCAGACGCTCAGTTAACATGCGATGTGTTTCTTTAATTCCTTTGCAGTACTTTAGGGGAAGTAATGCATTGCTTGTTACAACAGTTGTCAGTGGAGGTTGATGATCAAACCAATAAGTCATGTCAATAAGAGATCTGATCAAGGACTGTTTTTGTATTAAGCAAGTTGGCTAAAGAGGTGTTTTGTAATGTTTTACAATGTACAGGAACTGGTTTAAAATGACGAAAATGTATGCACAAAAACTAGAATTTTTAAAAATGATTTATATTTAAGGTTGAGTTCAAATGTCTAAACCTGTGTACTTTAGCCATATCCATAGTCACAGATAGCACTGCTGTGTCATCTGTTTATGGTCTCTAGACAAAAAGACAAAAGGAGAGAAGTCCTTAAGCAAGGTTTATGATGATTAAGTGAGTAACACATTCCACTGTATTTTTTTTCTTTTACTTGAGGGCACTGTCTGAGCAGTCCTCAAGCTCCCAAGACTTTCTTAATATGCAGTATAAGACCTGTCATTTCTTAAATTAAGAATTCAGTATCATTTAAATTAATCCCAAATGTTCTATAACGTGTACCAGTGTCTAACAAAGAATTGACCTTTCTTGCATTTTGATTCAAAGCAGCAGAAGTGCCAAGAATAACTCCACCAGTTCTGTGTTTGTTCATCACATTGTTCACAGTATGACTCCAGTGTTAATGGGCTAAAAAACCAGTAGAGCAGCAGCAGAGGGGGTCGTGAAGAGGTCAGGGTACCCTCATTGGTACTAGCAGCACCTCCGTTGTGTTACTCCCCGTAAAGTCCTGTTTTAGCGGGAGAACAAACGCACTGCGGCTGACTGACGCGAGAATACAAAGCAGTGCTCT
Organism: Odontamblyopus rebecca; assembly: GCA_030686955.1. Taxonomy (NCBI): domain Eukaryota; kingdom Metazoa; phylum Chordata; class Actinopteri; order Gobiiformes; family Gobiidae; genus Odontamblyopus; species Odontamblyopus rebecca. The sequence continues at coordinate 27,543,983 of CM060667.1, forward strand.
CCTTCAGATCTCCACTCTGAGGAGACACGATTTCTTTGATCCGCGCCAAGCAAAAATCCCTCTGTTTTGTACAAAAATGTGTGATGAAAACAATAAATGGATTCTGGAATAAGAAAAGAGAGGTGTCGCAGAGCTGTTTATTTTGTCAAAATGTGGCATCTTGGTTTTGTGATTTTCAAGTACAACAAAATCGGCCTATTGCATTATTCACAGATCTCTGGAAGTGATTTGAAATGTGTTGCAATGCTTTAAGCTCCTGGTAACCTCCAGACCTCAAACTAGAATCTTGGTTAGAAGGATTATCCAACTGTTAATGTTTGGGTTCAGGGAGGAAACCTGTAGCACCCACAGAGAGAAAACACTGACCTGATGAATCTATAGGTGCACTGTGTAATTTTTCTTTTCTGGTGTAGCTACCTGCTTGTTCCCATGGAGATTTCTATTGGAACGTTACACAGTTTTATCAGAAACATCTACCTCCATGCCAAGAACTTAGATGTAGTATAATGCCATACTGTGGAACATAGCCTGGAAAACATCTCCATCCACCACCACAAAAGGTACACAATGCAACTTTAAGTATATGCAAACAACACTGGCATCATTTTACAGTTGGCTTGATTTCACACTCTAATAGATGTTATTTGTGATCATGTAACGGATCTTCATAAAGGCCAAGTCCTAATACAGCAAAACTTAAGGCTAATTAATTACAAACAAACCCTCAATCTTCATTAAGTTGTTTATCAAAGGAACCTCTTTGTACTGGAATCTATGTTATTATGACACGGAGGTAGGTATGAAATCACTTTTTATATAGCTGAGGTTCACACAAGTAAAATGATCATCAACACAGGATAAAATGTCTCCCCTAAAACATTTCTATAGGATTTTCTCCTGGTTGCATGAGGGGCCTTTACTCTACAGCTCTGTACTGCCATCATGTGGATGACCTGTGCTCCTCACCTCGTATAGGCTACGGATTAAACCTTCTATTCGATAGGAAAGGAACTACAATATCTTCAGATTATTTCTATTCCATTTTAATAACTTCATAACCTAATTTGGTTAGTACTCTATTATACTTCATCTTCTGTGGACACTAAAACACATCATGGAAAATAAACCAGGAATTGCCTTTATCCTTATTATACGCTGTAATAATGAACTATGCTTCACTCCATATTGCAAATACTGTTTTATTTCTAACCCAGCGTGCATCTGTGGGTAAATACCACTAGGTGTCACTGTACATCCTGGTCACTCGGATTTGGATCGCTGGAAAAGGCCCTTGGATTGGCTTCATCCTTTGTGCCATCTCCTGTGAAGACATCTCCGCGCGTATTAAAAATGAATAGAACAATCACGCTAAGTAATGAGCGCTTCTGCACCTGTGTGTGCTAATGAGCCGTAATACGATTTTCTAACGTCCCGACGTGATTTCAGCCCCTGCTTTGCTCTTTGCTGCAGTGTTTCTTCACAACTTTCAGGAATTTGCACTCGAAATTACATCCAAAAGTGATCAAAGAAGTTGTATGCAAAGACTGACACTAATTGCAACCGGCTCGCTTCTCCAGATTTTTTTTTTTATACCTGCGATTTCTAAAAAGCGCAGTAACGAATGGCAGGGTTTAAATGGTCTGCAAACATCCCGGCGAGCAGAGTTCAAAGGATGGTGGCGTTTCCGTTCCCACCTGCAGCGGCATCTCACTGCGCTCCTCATTAAAGCGGACCCGAACCACGCCCCCCGTTAGTTCACTGGGAATCTCGGATGTTTGGCTGTGCAAAGCCGCATTGCAACCACGTAAAAGGCTATCCGCGGTTGATTTTGTAACCAGAACACAGCTACGGTTTAAAAATACACTAAAGAAAAGAGCCGAGGAGTTTACGTAATGCGGAGGCAATTGGAGAGTGGAGTGAGGAGGAAACAGAGGCAAAGACGCTGCTGTAGTTGTGTTAACAGGGATTGTGCTCCGTGTTGAACATGGGCTAATTAGAAGCACATCCACACAAGCACATACTGTTACTGTTAGATTACTGTGACCCAGTAACCCCTCCACAAGCCAACAGCCTAATTGTGTGGAGAGATAAATCATTTTCTATATTTTTGTCAAACAGCTAACAGCTTTTTTTTTGCCATAAAATGTCTATTGCAGTGCACCTTCATGTCTTCCCCCTTTGGATCTTCATTGCATTAATAAATCCAACTTTTAAGTGTAACATTTAGGCCCCGACTGTACATCCCCAGACTTGAGCTAATGTGATCTTCATTGTGCACTTTTTATTAGTAGGATATGCATTATTACTGACACTTGTTGTAGTATGTGCACGCTACATTACAACAGTTTTGCATGTCTTGTTTTTCACCCGCAGTCTCCGCCCACACATTCCCATGGCGACCGATTGGCTCCTAGGCTATAACTAAACTATGTTACAGAATGGTGGACAAACAGGAATCCATTTTTGAGTTTTATTCTTTAAACCTCAGCACTCTTATTTACCAGATACCTTTTAGGGTGGCTCTAAAGGGTAAATCAATGTGACACCATCCATCTACACTACAATCAGGCTACGTCAATAACCTCAATGTACAATCTCTTTCTTCCACTTTGATTCTCCATTTTTTTGTGTTTCTTTTGAAAAATTTCTATTCTGTGTAGACTCTGCGCACCTGCCTGGGCGACAGGTGCATTGGAGGAGAGGCACTTAGCTGAAAATATTTCTGCTTTTCTATCTTTTGCCTTGGAATGCCATTGTGTATTTTTATTTATTTTTTAATTTATTTTATTTATTTATCTGCGAACTTGCTTTTGGCTGGATTCCTGTTGTAACCAGCCACATAAGCCTGTGTGACTAACGCAACCAATTTTGGTAAAGTGCCTTGACACAACATTTATTTGGGGAAGATTTGACTCTTATGTCCCTCAGTTCATGAATATTTAATTAACCCATTATTATATACCAGCCAATATAATGGTAAATCACTGTCAAAGAATTCTACAAGGTTTGATGGATGGAATATGTGTAACTTGTGCTTCTTGTAAAAGTTTGAATTTATTCACATATTTGGGTGTGAGAAATGAAAACAGAAGGTTGGCATTCAGTAGTTGCATAAATATACTGTGTTTTAATTATATAGAAATGGAATTGCAGATTTTATTCTGTATTGTTTTGTGCAAAGCTAGCAGCTGGCAGATGAGAAGGAGGTAGAGAGAAAATCTATAGCAGGCAGACGATAGGGCAGTCCCAGCAGAGTGTCATGTTGCAGCCAGCAAGTGTCCTCTTCCATCTGGAGGAGGTGTCTGGGGAAGGGGAGGAGGGAGGAGCTTAAGGAGGTGAGGAGTTGGGGATTCAGGAGGCAGAGGGTTTTGAGGACGTCTCTAGGGAGTGGGAGGGGACTGAGGAGGTGTCCAGGGAGGAGGACGGGTTTGAGGAGGTGTCGGGGAAAGAGATGACTTAGAGGAGGTGTTTGGAGAGAGGGGGAGTTTGAGGAGCTGTCTGGGGAGGAGGGATTTGAGGAGGTGTCTGGGGAGAGCAAGGACTTGGAGGAGGTGTCTGAGGAGTAGGAGCCTTTGGAGGAGGTGTCTGGAGGAGAGGGAAGAGTTTAAGATTTAGAATAGGTGTTAGGTGTGCCATATACAAAAGACAACAGAGGTGGAGACTATTGGCAGAGTCAGATGAAGTGAGGGAGGTTTTCAGTGGTGGCCTGAGCTCCAGTGACTGGACCATGATGAGATCAGTAGGTCATAAAGGTTTGGATTGTACATAAAGTCTGACATATAACAGTTTGTACTTCTGTGTTAATGCTACATGTTTTATCTGTTGTGTCACGTGTGAGACACTGCAGTCAAGTCCACCCAAAGAACAAACGTGTCTCCTCCACACAGCCAGGGGCACACAGGGCTGTTCCGAGAGCCAGGCAAATTTGTATCTTTATCACAGATCTTTGTCTCGGGGGGCGCAAATATGAAGCAAGCGACAATGAAAAGACATTTTCCTGTTTTGTGACAGACTCCAAAGAACACGCCTGACAGTTTATGATTTGACAACTTTCAAAATCACAGCTCTGTCGTAAGATTACTTTAATGTCTGAAATTTTCAAGGTTTCTGTTCTTTTCAGAAGTCATTCTGAGGATTTATCCTTGGCAGTTTGGCACAGACACAATTGTTTTCTCTGTGCAGTCTTCCTTCCAAAACACTTTTCTTTTGTACAGAAAATTCTAGTAAAGAGAAAAATAAATTATTATTGGACTTGTCCAGATTCATAATTTTCACATTTTTAACCTACCTACTCTATCTAATCTAAATGTGATGTTATTTTCTTTAGCATACCAGTTGACGTTATTACAGGTGTAAGAGAGATAAAAAAAAAAAAGACCTCACACACTTCTCTGCAGGAGGCGGCTCTCAAGTCAGAGTGTATTGAGAAATTCACAGCATGTGAAAAACAATTGCTCAATTGCCCGCACTAGCACACAACACAATGTGAAATAAAATGAGCATGTCATCAGTGCATCACTACAGAAAAGTACAGCTCTTCACATCTTCACATTCAAAGTGACAAATGAGTCCTTACATAGCCTCTAATTGTGTTAAGATATTTCATCATATCAGAATAGGTTCACCCAAGACTTCCCTGCACTAACCTTCATATCCACTGTCCCAATGATGCCTCATTTTACCTATGGGGGCAAAAGGGAATTAAAACTTTTATACCAATAAACAATGGGCTTTATTTACTCACATAAAAAAAAAAAAAAATTCTTCCCTCCTTCACTCTTTTTCCAATACTTACAAATAAGGACTATGGCAGAGGAAATAACAGTTTATACATTTCATTTAAGCCCTTCAGACTCAAAGAAACTGGTCTCTGGGTTTTCTTTTTTCTTTTTTACTTGATTGTAACATTTAAACACTTATACATACAAGGTAACGGTTAATCCACTCCAGTGTATTGCACAGTCTTCATACTGTTTAAGATAAAGTAGTCAAGATATGGTATGGGACAGTGACTTTTATAAAATCACAAATAAACACTTTTAAACAAACCATTTGTGTCAATCAAGACAACTGACAGTCAGTGATGAGGGTCTTTAAAGGGGACAGAAGAACATTATGGCTGTTTACTTACTAAACATTCTTCTTGACCTCTGAAATAGAAAATTGGATAGTTTAGGAGTCTCAAGATTGCTCCAAATGATATCTTGACTACATTTAATTCCCATTATATCACACATACTATTTCTTTGAACCAAGTGTAATTGTTGTTTTAGTTTAGCTGTTAAGCAGGTGCAGAGGGGGGCTTCTGTGTTGCACATATGTACTCATGCACATGCATTCTCGCACATACACAGACACCAGATGTCAGCTCAATATTAATTTAGTTAAATTATAATTGTTCAGGCAGAACTGCAGGCTGACACAACCAAATTACACATAAGCGTGCCTTATTGATTTTGTGTTCTGTGCACAGGGTGTGAAATAAAGTCAAAAGTATTACCCAGGATCAGGAGAAAGAGTGTGCTGCCACAAGAACATAATGTATACACTTAAAGCAGCTTCTCCGACATGACTAGCAATTACAGATGGCCATTGAAGACGCACGGAGATTCAATCAGGCAGAGTTGAGCCTGGTAGCCAGTGCTGAAGCGGGGTTAATGACTAGATTTGGCTGTAACCAAGCATGCAGCGTTGTGAAGGGTTGAAGGATAATGTTTGTTTAGATACACGGCTGCAGCGTCCGCGGATAATGTCTTCATTAAGTATTGATGCGCTCGCACAGGCCGCCTGATTGTATCTCCTCCAGCGGCTCTCAGCACCTCCACACCTCCCTGTGTCTGCACTTCATCACAGAGGCCTGACCCCCTCCTCAGCTCAGCCTGCACCACTCCTTCACACCTCCCTCCCTCGCCTCCGTCTTCATTGGCTTTCTTTTCTTCTTCTTCACTTGAACATAGCTGCCCCCCTCCCTCCGATACCACTACCCCCACCGCTCTACACACACAGCCCCTGCATTATCTTTCCCGGAAATTGCATTTCCAGCACAGCCAGGGCCCCATTATGAAGAGGGAGCGACATGCTGTAACCTTTTTAAAAAGCCATTAGTGATGCACCTGCCCCTCCCTTCCTTTCTTCACACAAACCCCCTCCACCACAGCCCTCCCAGTGCTTGATCTGAGCCTGTGTACACGCGAGACCCCCCCCTCACACTTACACACACCCTCACACACACACACAACCGCTGTCCCCTCCAGTTCACCCTCACTGACCCCTCCCTGGCCATGTGGCACTGTAATGTTATTAAGAGCCATTATAGGCCAGCTCATGCTCTCGGGGCAGAGCACGGGCCAGATGTAGAGGGGGCTGCGGGGCCGGGGGGGTCAGGTGTAAAGCACCATTTGTACAGCCACTGACAGGGAAAAGAAGGGGATTGGGTTAGCCTCCTGCAGATTGGAAGCTTGTGCAAAGAGGAGTTTCATACCAAGAAGCTACCGGTCAGTACAGATAAATCTCAGCTGTTTTTTTTTTTTGCTTTCTCTTCACTCTTCTCTCTCACACTCTTTCTTTTCTCTCTTTTTTTATTTTAATTTTTTAATCCCGGAGATTTATTGGTGGATTAAATTTAATTACATGGATTTGCTTTGGTAAATGCTAACATTTGATAGCAATACATTTATTCTGCAACCTTTGATTTATTTGTGTGAAAACGCTCTCCAACACCATTAAGAAGAGCACCACCATAGATTGTTTATTGTTTATTTAGTGTTATTTTTTCTCTGTGACCTTCTCACCAACATTTCAAACTATCATATAGCCACAGTATTTGACTCCCATACCCCTCTCAAGTAGCTGTACATTTTTTCCCATAATGCATGTTGGAAATGTCAAGTAAGGCCCCTTTCTTCAACATGGAACAGCCTGTAGAAACTGACATATTTGTAATTTCATTTTTATTTAAAGGGCCCATTTTAAGCATATTTTCTGATCTATGTTTTAATGTTAATGTTTAATTCTTCCTTTAATGTTAATGTTTAATTCCTCATCACACACATACCTGGAGTTGTGTTTTGTTTCATTCACACGTTTAACACACACATCCTGCATATTTAGGCTGAGTACTTTTGTCAATCTGAAAACACTGTTCCACCTTGTGATGCCACACAGGTAGTATTCCACTGTGTTTTTAAACTCCATACACTTTCACTAGAATCATTTGGCTGATTTCAGCCCTGGAACTGATCATTTCTACTGAATAAAAGGTAGCTGTTAACTTGAAAACCACGCCTTCATGATTTCACAAGGTGGAACAGAACTTTGGAGATGTAGACAGACTAATAAAATTCAACATGTGAATGAAACAAAACACAACTCCAGGTTTCTGACGAGGTAACAGCATTATAACATGTCTTAAAGCTTACAGGAGTCAATTTTGCATAATATAGGACCATTGAAACTTGCACATTTCCGCATATACATCTACCTATACCTAAATCTGAATGTTTCCTATATGTGCTATTGATTTGGGACACAACAGTTGTATGAATGGGTGGATGCATGCAGCTGAAATGTGTGCAATAGAAAAGCCAGGAATATGAGCCCAAGAAGGCGCCCGATCGATAGGCGTAAACAATGAAGTGTCTATCTCTCTCTCCAGCAACCCCCATCGAGGCACTCTTATGGAAACACAAACAGCAGTGTAGCCGCAGACCAAGCTATCATACTCACCAATGTAAACACGTACAGTACACACAGACACACACGCTGCCAAATCAGAGCATCTGCGTAACGTCGGCCATCAAAGTACCCACACTATCCTCCGCATGTTCAATCCAAGAGTCTATAAACGGCCAGAGGACTGTTGAATATTTTGGTTGCTCTTTTGAAAAAACGAAAAACATTTAAATGACTCACGAAGCAGGTCAAAAATATCAAAGCAGCATTTCCACAATTTACTCGGTTTAATCAGAGCACCATGTTATCAGCAGCTGGGAGATGAGTAACTAGTTTGTACAGGCATAATAAGTCAAGCTTCTGTCAATGTCAGCTGTGCGTTAAATGGCCTCTTGGGAAATTTGCTCTTTGCATTCGATGTATCTTTCAGTGCTTCTCACGCTCCGTATAGGGACTGTTCTTCAGATTTGTGGTTGGGCGAGATGACGGGAGGTTGATGAGGGAGAAGCCCTGAGGAAACTCATCAACACATACAGGAGAATATTCTTTGCTTAGGGTCCAGTTTACACACTTCTTCAATACGTTACAAACATGTGAGTCTGGTCATTAGTCCGTCTCCCTGAGTTCAGATGGGAATGACTGACGGGTGGATAAGCCAATCAAGGACAGGCCTTGTCTGTCCGTATCGGAACAAATATGGCTGAAATATGGCTAATGAAGAAAAGACGGAAGGGGAGAAAATATCAAGGGGAACAAAAGAACATTGTGGATTTCTGTAGTATTAATGAGCGAAGCACTAAACTCTGTTAACCTAAAGCAGCGGCCTCCAACCAGTACCTCTTCCGAGTAGCTTGTCAGGGGATTTCTGAATTATACGTTTTGTTCTGAATAACTCAAATTTGATTAATAAAATAACCATTGTAAATATATCATTTTGATGCCTGATTTGTACACTGATAAATGGATCATGTTTTCTATAGGCACATCTAACTGTACACAATCAAAGGCTTGCTGTAGCTCTCATATTTACTCAATTTCTTGCGACCACTAAAATTAGTATCCCTCTGGCATTTTCAGTTTGCAAAGGTAGCTCACTAGAAAATAAATGTTGGAGACCCTCGATCTAAGGTGAGAGAAATGTAATTTTGTCCTTAATGATGGGTGACCAATGAGTTCCTTCATTTCACTGAAATACGTTGCTGAAAAAAACTGAATCTGATCTTTTTTAGTTCTGGCTTGAGACCATAGACTATATAAATGATCCGGGTGTTTTTATTTTGCCATTTTGTCTATAAATAAATTCATATTTCCAATATGGACCTGGCTATCTATTCCTATTTATCAATACAAAAGTTATTTACAAGTCAAAATAAAAACAAAACAAAACACATTTGTACTTTTCAAGGAAAAGATCCCAGTTTAGATTGTGCCGTAGGAAAATCTTGGAGAACTTTTTGTCCTCCACACAGTCATACAAGGACAGCTCCATTTCCGCTGACATTTCTTTGTGGATAACCTTATTAATGCTCCAGACTCCCCTTTAAAACCAAGGGATGTCACTCATTTCCATAACAGCAATCATTTTCTCAGACAGGTTTAGTTTCTTGAAGGCATTCATTGTTACTGTCTTTAAAACAGAATCTTTTCATTTTAAACAGTTTGTTGTAAGTTATTTCTCTTACTTTATGTATTCCAAGCATCCTAATTATTCACTGCAATGAGTTTGTAAGTGTGTTACAAAACTTTCAGAGGCCATCACTAAGCTAACAACGATTAACATGCAAACAGAGGATTTCCTGATTCTCTGAGGGTGAAACATTTCATTATTAGATGCAGAAACCACACAGAAGTCTCATTTTATTTTAAAGTGACAATATTACGCGATTTTCTGATCTATGTTATAATATTGTTTCCTCAACATAAACATGCCTGGAGTTTTGTTTTGTTTCATCCACACAAATTCTTAAACAGAAAACACCTTGTTTAAATGCTATACAGCTTCACTAAAATCATTTGGATGATTTCAACCATGGAATTGCCCATTTCCGCTGAACAAAACCTAAGTAAGTTTGTAAGTTTTATTTATAAAGCGTCTTTCACACACAGAGGTCACATAGACGCTTTACAGAGCATTATTCATTCACTCCAGACCCGGTGGTGGTGAGTTATTACAGTAGCCACAGCTGCCCTGGGGCAGACCAACGGAAGCGCAGCTGCTAATTGGCTCCATCACTCCTCCGGCCACCACCATCGCTCACACACACACCACTTTCATACTAGGCCATGTGAGTGAAGTGCCTTGCCTAAGGACACAACAGTTTTTGTGACTGACCTAACCTTAACTCTTAACCTAACCCTACCATTTTTAAAAAATGTTTGCATGTGTTTATTTAAAAAAGAAAAAAAAAGATATCGGACTTCTGTCTTGTAAACAGGGGTCGTCACAATATACATTTTTGTTCCTATTGCCATGAAGCTTCTGGCTAAATTTGGTTTGGCTATGCCAAAGTTTGTGTAAGGACGTCCAGTTGGTGAGGACAGATTTTTGGCTTGTCACTATGGCAACACAATGTAAATGGGGTGTGGGCGTCATTGGGTATTTTAATCGAGATCATGTAACAAATGTGGGTACCAAATTTTGCATATCATACCATACTAATTGTCTAGAGGGTGGTCTTGCACCAATTTTTGTATTTTCTCATATCAATCTGTTCAGGGCCTGATTGTGCACCCACGATTCAAATGTTAGTGAAATTGGCTAAAATGTATGTGATTTGGCCATTTTACCATTAGAATATGACATGAGAGACTTTTGGATCAGGATTGCAAAGTGAAATTTTGTGCAAAATTTCTGAAATTTTTTGAAAAATGATTTTTTTCCCTCCCATATTAAAATTGATCTCCATCTGTAATGGGCGCTAATGCATCAAATTACATATTTTCTCATTCAGTAGCTTTAGGGCAGAGAGTTTAAGAACTGATTCAAACTTAATTGAAATTTGAGTTTGTTTGAGCAAATTGGAGCAATTTGTAAATATCCACAAATCTCCAAAATTGTGTGCATTTTTTGTCACTTCACTCCTCAGAGACCGTAAAACTTTGGAAAAATTTGGATAACTTTTGATGTTCCCCCCTTGAGATAATGTCTACCAAATTTGAGCTTGTTCGTTTTTTTTCCTTGTCTTGTCATGATCTACCTCTGTGTCAAATTGCTTTTTTGTGTGTGTGTGTCATTCCTATTCCCTATGAATTTTTGTGTTGTTTGGGGGCATTGACAAGCGATTTTATTTATTTTCAGAAAATGGAAATAGACAAAAGTTAGAGAAGCACGACTTTTCTTCATTGTTCACTGGGTGAAAAATAGGTGAGTTGGTTAGGAAAAAAATAAGAAAGAAAGAATAATTTTCTGATATGGTATGAGAACAATGTTCTGTTTTTTTATTTGGCCAACAAACTGTACATTATTACATCATGGCGAGGGTCCCTGTTCACTACGTGCGAGTCATGTTGCGTCATTTCACTTCCTGGCCACTAGGAGCATTACTTTGCGATACTAATAGGCTCTTCCCCAGTTTCTGGCGCTCGGACCTAAGAACTGCCCGCTAGGGCTGAACGGTCTATCATTTTGGACCGAAAATCGCGATCTCAGCCAACACGATTTTGGGATTGTATGTCCCTCTGAACCACGTGAATCCTCCATGTGTCCCCGCTCCACACTTTTTCGACCTGGTTTAGTTCTGGTTCAGTTCTGGTGTAGTCCTGGTTTAGACCTGGTTTAGTCCTGGTTTAGACATGGTTTAGTCCTGGTTTAGTCCCAGTGTAGTCCTGATTTAGACCTGGTTCAGTCCTGGTTCAGTTCCGGTTTAGTCCTGGTTCAGTCCTGGTTTAGTCCTGGTTTAGTCCTGACTGGTCTAAGTCTTTGTTTAAAAAAGGCATTCACTGTTTTTGCTATAATTTATTTATAACGCTATATTTTTTTATAGAAGAGCAACAATATTTTGGTGCTGCTGAGCCGTCGATGACCGACTCTCCTGTTTTAATGTTTGACAGATTTTGTAGATGGAAAAAGTTAAAGTTTATTTAAAGTTAAGACACAGATGCTCTTTTAGTTCTTCAGTTATAATAACTGCTGTTGCTCAAGCTCTCAGTGTAGCCTCTGTGCAGCATGTTCCTTGTTAATAAATAGGACGACATTTGAAACTAATTCTTGACTTTAGTTTTCATTCTTGCATTAGAGTTATGGAATTTAGTGTGTGAATGGTATGATGTAAGTTTCTGTGATGTTTGCAAATGTTCATGTGCCTTACTGCTCGCTAAGATTTGTTATGCTCTTGTCACCCTGCATTTCCAAAAAGTATCTGAGTTCAACATGTGGTCACGCCAAAAACTGTGAAAAGTTTTTTGCTAAATTGCATTAATCTGAAGACAAGCCAAATTGATTTTTTTTTACTCTATTAAATGAGAAAATTCACAGTTTTCTGTGAAAAAACAAACCCAATACAGTTCCTACTTTTATCAGTTGTTGTGTTCTCAGATCAAAGATATTCTGACTGTGTTGTTTCTGCAGCACTTTTTAACTTGTTTTCTTTTGACCAGTGAACCACTTTACTTCACTGCCAGTCTTAGCGTCTTTGTTTAACCTATTTTTCTTTCTCACCTCAAAGGGACTACACCACAATTCTGTCAAGGAAAAACGCGTATCCTTTGTGACTAATATATAGCCAAATACTGGTCAGATTTTAGCAAAATTAAGAGCGATGTGTCAGATATATTTTCTCAAGAACAAAATCAATTCCTTCATCTCGTGTCTCTCTTTGGCCCCACTTTTTGGGTGACTGGAACCTGGACCGCTCTATTTACCTGCATATACTCAATCAATCAAGACCACTGTGAATTCTTAGCTTTTATGTTGCTGCCACCTCCCGCTGTAAACTGCCCTCAGCTGACAAACAAATGCACCATATCCAGGGAAAACCAAGCAATTCCTGTATTTATTTTTTACGTCGATGAAAACACATTTTGCAGAGTAATCGATATTAGCCCGTGTGTAAGGAACCCCTTGAAACCGTAACAAAAACCTTTGGAGATTGGCTTACACAGGCAGCAGCTAGGCCCATTGTCCTCGCACTGTCATGTTATGTTGTGGACCACACAGGCTCACATTATTGTCCAATTAGAATGCGGAGTGGAGCCAAGCGGCCAGTGGAGAAGGGCGAGGAGAGAGAGCCTGAAAGAAGCCAGGCACGCAGACAGGCAGTAAATCCAATTGCATGGGCAGTGTCCAGGAAGCGGATAGTGAGAGATATCCAGGAGGAGTGAGGAGGAGGAAGAGGAGGAGGGTAGCTTAACTCTACTATACCCTGTGACTACACTTGCACACAAAAGGCCTGACAGACTGTGAGATTGAAAGGAGTAAGAGAACAGCATATCTCACATGTATAGGTTGAAAACTATTTTTGCGATCTGACGTTTTTCTTTTTATTATTTATATATGTATTTATTTATTCATACGTAAACCCCGGCGGATAGAGCCATGAGTCTGCTTTCCATTTTTTCCACTTAAAAAAATCCACATTATGTTATTTTCTGATCATAATGTGTTTCCTCATCACAAACTTGTCTGCAGTTGTGTTGTTTCATTCACAGGTTTAACATTTTAACATAAGTTTAGGCTGAGTTTGTCTCGGAAAACACTCTGTTCCACCTTGTGATGTATGCAGAAACATTATGCATTGGATGATTTCAGTCCAGAAACTGCGATCTCTACTGAACTAAAAGTAAAAGTAGCTGTTAACTTGAAAATGATCGTGTCATGACATCACAAGATGGAAGAGAGCATTTAGAAATCTGAGGTGTGAATGAAGCAAAACACAACTCCAGGTATGTTTTGATGAAGTAACCACATTCTCACATTCTAACATGACTTAAAGCGCCTAAGTGTCTATTTTGCATCCTTAAACAGACATACATACATAAAATAAGAGAACATGATATGGATAAATGGATAAAATAGATAAATTCAGCAGCATTGGTTGAAATAGGGATTGAACCATGCTATTCCTTTTTTTGAACCCACCCAAATTAATAACTATTGTTAAGCTTCAATGCTCCACCAGTCCCACCAAACGTAGCCAACACAATTAAATCTAGAATGTATCAGTATTCACATTTTGGCATATTTTCAATAGAGCTTTCTCTCATTTGGATCACAGCTCAAATAGATGTCTCCATGGAGGGCATTTTGCAGAATACCAGGAATGTTATTGCAGTGAAAAAAGTAAAATATAATGAAAAACCAACAATGGAGTTTACAAATTTGCCAGATTTGTACTTTTGATGGAAATTATTACAGTTCTATCTGCTGAAACAAACAATACACATTTTTTCTATTATAATAATTCACCAGGCTTCCCAAATGGATTATTATTATTATTATTATTATTATTATTATTATTATTATTATTATTATTATTATTATTATTAATCAGGGGAATTGGGGTAATAAAGCATGTAGATCTAATATACCAAATAAACCTTATAGTACCAGCAGTATCACTAGTCATTTCTGTTACGTTTTTCCTTGACTTGAGTTGTATTTAAAAACTAAGTTAGCACCAGCCTGGGAGAATGGCCTGTGTGTGAATAGTGCAGAATGTTTTTGCGCGGGCACTTGTTCTGAAAAGAGAACAAAACTATTTGGAGCTGACAGCCTGTCAAATTTGCACCCAGTTTTAGTGATGAGAAAACAAATATGCAAAGGTCGGCCCTCAGTTTTTTCCATTTCTGGCTGTACATGCAAAGTGGATTGAGGTAATTAATGAGATGAGGGAAAGAAATGAAATATGACTCTACATTATTTTGCATTAATAAAACAATGGGAGATGAAAGCTATACTTGGGTTTACGCCAACTGTCAGAAGAGCCATGTTTTCCCTCCCTTGACATTTTCAAGTTTAATCTACTTTCCAATCCAATTTTATTAAATGCATTCCTCACTAGAATAAGCTGTTTGTGTATCTATCAACAGTGGTTCTTTTTCATAATTACTGTATTATGAAGTAGGAAACTTGGGTCTGTGTGAGCTTGAAGCTTTCTAACCATCTACAGTGCACCAGTGCACATACATTAGGTTCTAACTGGGTCCATGATTTGTTATCATAGCTTTGGTCAATGTAAGGCATGTAGTAATTGTATAAGATTTGTAAATGGCACTATTATGAGATGTTAATGGACGATCTTCACCTTTGAACATTGCTCCAGTGCTTACGATCGTATCCTCACATCGATTTTTGTACCCAAATGTTGATCTTTAATCTCTTTATGGCACTACAAAGAAATTGCTTTGTATTGGCTCTGCCTATTCATCTATATAGCCATCTATCCGGCACTACCTGGCTATCTGCCGTGTCCTTTCATGGTTCGCTTTTATCTCTGATGTGCTGCTCTCTCCAGACATGCTGACACCCCCCACCTCACCCCCCGCTGGTCGATACATGACATCATCAGCAGTGGACATGAGCAGAGCTGTGGGTGAGGTGCAGAGCGCAAAACACAACACAGAACATGGAAGAGGAGCAAAGCTGAACGCATTACTGTTTTTGAAATTTATTTTTGCTTTTCTGACTGTCTGGGTTAATTGACCATGAAACGACAATCTTAATGACATTTGTCGGCAAAGTGCGGTTGGAGTAAAGTTGAAAAGTAGAAGGAAAGTAGCAGTGGAAACAAGTGGTATGGTGGCTTAGACAGCTGGCACTCTCTTCTCACAGCGAGAGGGTCTGGGGTTCAACTTCTGGGCAATTAGGGCCTTTCTGTGTTGGGTGTGTTACTTACAGGCACTTTGATTTGCCTCAGCTAAAATAATCCTGACCGTGCCTTGTGCTAGAGTCTGGAGATGTGGCTGCCCACTGCTTCTGACAGGTGGCTAAAGCAAAGAGTGAAGAATGGGTCAAATGCTGAATACACATTTTCGTACTACTGTATTGTAATGCAAGTTGCAGTAGTAGCCAGAATTGTAATAAGAATAACTACTATATAATAAGTGTCAGTTATTAGTAAATCTTAGCAATGACTCCTGTAGTAGAGTCAACATCACTGTCTCATATCATTACAATGACTGAATACAATACAGTGGAAGCTTAAATTAGGCGTTGTGTTCTTAGTGTCCGTCAGTAGAGCACAGAGCACCTGAGCCTGCTGTCACCCGCGCACCGCCTCACCCCACTTAGTGAATCAAAGCTCCTTCATGTGAACATGGTGTGATGAAGCTTTAAACGGCGCGCTCCTGACAGCCTGATGGCTCTCATCCACTGACGGAGTGAGTGATGGATGGACAACGTGCACATGTGGGAAAGTGGAGAAGATAGTAACAAATAATAGCTTTTTTCTGGCCAAAATGTTTCAAATGCTATAGTTGGATCCATGAACAAACTGATGCTTAATCCCTGGTAGGCAAAGACCTCACCAATGCAAAAAACTGCAAGAGGATGTTGGTGTAAAAGGTGTATAGACTGTGTTTGTCGATTAGACATGTAATGCTTCTGTACCTTGGGCAGAATGTTGGATTCCTGCTTTTAGCTACAAGTTTCAACTCATGCATGATGAGCTTTTACTCAGACTTCTGAGGTTTATGGCTGAGGTTGAGTTGAGGGAGATATAGGCTAAAAAAGAGGCTTAGGTTGTAGTTAAACATGTACAGTATATAACTTGGTGGCCCATCACCCACATGATTCCATGTAAATAGAAAGTTAAATCATACTTCAGAAAATTATCCTTGTAGATAAGCACATTTTATGCCATAATGTGGAAGATTATGTTTTTAAAATGTATTTTATTTGACCGCAATGCGCCTAAGGAACAAAGGAACAACATTTCCATAGAAACAAGCTGCAGGAGGCCAAATAAGAGTCAGGTTTGTGGAAATGCAAGCCACTGTAATGATGCATGTTTTATACAGTTTTCAGTGCAATTAAAGAATGAATGAAAAACATGCTTTCTCTATTTTTGCTAAAAGGTTGCATACTGCAGCTTTAACTCATCAATATTAATTCAAAAAAGAAATTGGCGCCAAATAGTCTTATTACAACTTACACCTTCAAATAAATAGACCTTGATCTTACCGTAGTAATCAACTCCCATCTCTTTTGAGCTGACTGTCTAGGTAAGGTAACAAACAGCCTCAATACAGACACAATACTTCACTCTCCAATCCATTCACTATGACAGAGACAGCACTATCGACCCATCTAATGACCAAACAAGCCAGACAGAACCACACCGGAAACCATCCAAGATAATGTAACGTTATACTCCAATTAAAACACTCTTTATATCATCTTTGCTTTTGCTACAGCTCGCGCTCAGTTCAGATGCCCATGTCGCGTGGTGAGTGTGACTTGAGTTCCTGTCACCTCTCTGTCTCTGCCAGCTGGATCCTCGCTCTGCAGACGATCAAAGAGCAGAGGAGGAGACCAGATCTATGCCACCTCCACCCGCACAAGAAGAAGGAAGCTGCTCGATGTTTATGGCCAGAGTATTTCACACCACCAGACAAAAAAACGCGCAGAGGGAGGAGAGGAGGCGAGGAGTTGGTGAGCTACAGCTTGTAATATCTTGGAGGGCGGAGAGAGGCATTTGTAGATATGTCTGACACTATAAGATGCCCGTGGCGTTTTGGGGTTTGCACAAGCTTACACTGTAACTTCTGCGGATCACATTAAAACCTGGCAGAGTGCACTTACTTTCTGTCTGTGTGTATTCATGCCGAGACAAGAAGAATTGCAGGGAAAAGCAGGGAGGGTGTGAGTCTGTGCAAAGATGTGCTATAGGTCATAATACAGAGGGTTATTGGTTGGTTTCAAAGCTTAATATACATTTCAAGAAGGTGCTTTGTTGCTGCAGGGCCTGCAGGATTTGTCATGATTGATGTTTAATGTAAATAATGTGTATTACAGGCAATAGGTGTAATATGCACTCCTACTGAGATTACAAAAAAGGTTATGTTCAAAGGATGTGGCAGCCCAAACTCTATGATAGGCTCTTTCTGCTGTCTAAATGCCTAATGGCTTGTGGAACCTGAACTCAAAATCCCATTGCTTTGCCTGCAGCAGTAGCTCAGTTGCTACAGGTTAGTCCCATGATCCAGAGCTTGGTGGTTTGAATCCCACTCCTGACATAAACAACATTTATAGAGTGGTCAGATTCACTGACCCACGTGTGATTCCAGCTCCCAAGAGTGAATGAGTGAATACTGTTGTGTCTTTGGGCAGGACACCTTGCCCCCAGTGTCTGTATACACTGGTGTGTGTGAATGAGTGAGAGGTTCCTTAATGTAAAGCACTTTGAGGGATTTGAAGGTGGAAAACGCCTGTATAAAATAAGACCATGTACCAGTTTTACAGAGTTTGGCATTAGATTGTAGTGTTACAGGTTGAGCCATGAAACTGTGAGAAGCACCAGCTTCACTGTTGCCATGGTATTGGAACTTTAAGGAAATTTCCACCAGACCAAGTAGTTTGGGCTAGATCATTTCTTTCATGACTGTGGATGCCAACGATGTCCCACTTCCCTTCAGCTCTCTGGACCCTGGAGCTGATTGATAAGATAAGACTGAGAGACTTGTTGGTCTGCCCCAGGCAGCGCCTTTGAGTGTCCAGAAAACTGCTACAGAAAGCTGATGCATTATTATTATTATTATTATTATTATTATTATTATTATTATTATTATTATTATTATTACTTGTGTTCTGCAAGCAGCAGCAAGAAAGCTTTAACTTCTCTTACACAAATACTCCCAAAAGAGCTACAAGATCTACAATGTTTCTCCTACAAAGAAACCGACTGACTGGAGTAAATTCAGATAAACTGGCCATAACCAAGACACAAATAAAAGACACAAGATCAAAATAATCTCAGCTAAATGATTTACCCAGAGAAAAAGAGGAACTGTGTGAACTGTTCATGCTGTGAATTGTCAGTGTTGTTTGAATATTGATCTTTAAATGTCATGTAAATGTATTTTATTTGTGTAAAACTGTTATTGGTTCATAATGCAAATGTGAGAGGAAACTCACAGACCTCTCCTCATCACAAAGTCAAGTTTAGCCAAGACTTCACCTCAGTGGTTTAAACTTTAACCCCCGCTAAAACTTAAGTGGGTGGTTACAGACTGGATATGGACTGTTATCACTGAGGAGACCCTGCTCAGTTCATCTGTGGAGTTCAACTCAGACCTTTAACCAGAGTGAACAGAGAAACAGGAAGACACAGCTCCTTATCTTCTCTGCTGGACAAAGAATATTCCAGAGGGACAATGCCCGAGAAGTTAAAACTTTCAGTTCTCGCTTTCAAATTTGTGCCCGTCTATTGCTGTGTTTTTACCGAAATTACTGGAGCTAATCTGACCAAAAGCAAAGTTTTCACATTTTTCCAAATTTAAATATTTGCATTTTTGTAGTCAATAGCCTTTTGGCTTTAATTGGTCTTAATCTGTGACCCGTGCTGCTCTTAGACCTCATGGACACTGGGAAGGTTCTGTGTCTCTGTAAACAGAGAATACCGTGTTCCTTCAGCCTAACGCCGCCTGAGCCTGGAGTTACTTTTTAGGTCACATGGCCTCCGTACATCTCAGCTTGTTTGATTCTTCAGACCTGACACCCTGACGACTTCAGACCTCCAGACCATTAGACCTCTGGATGAACATCTCCACTCTCCCTGGTCAGATGTGCACGTATCACAGATTGGTTTCATTATTCATCTTAGACTCAATAACATTAGATTACTTTTAAAGTTTTCTCTGTTTAACTTGGTCAATAAATATTCATAAACCACAGTTTGCTTTGGTGAATAGTGATGTTATTTCCAGATATGGGTCACTCATATGGACAAGAATTTATGAACCTTCAGAACAATTGTTTAATTATTAATTAATTAATTCACTTAGATAATTGGTTATTCAGGATTGGTAATATTTCTCAACATTTGTTGAGTGGTGCACCAAAACTCACAAAGGCCACGTGAGTCCTGCTTTAACACCTGTAACTTGAAGATACCTTTAATGCCATGCTGTGGAACATTACAGGCAAAGTATTATCTCCATGGAGACAAGCAGATGCAGTGCACGCTCCAGCAGAAAAGTTAGATAGTGCACCTTTAATGTAACTTAACTTGTAAAAGCAGCTTTAACTTGTGTCGTATATGGGATGGCTTCTATCTTATTTTCAGAGTGACATCTAAATCGTTTACCTAAAATGTACTATTCCAATTTGATTCCATTCACTTGTTTTCATTTTGGTTTTGTGCTTTCTGTCTTTATATTAGAGCAGATGTTATGCACCTTGCTGCACACTTAAGGAGGTTTTTCAATTCTCAAACCCCTCACTGCACACTACTGTACTCCTCTGAGGATTTAAGCCACAAGTGTCCCTGTCTAAAACAAAGTCAACATTTTTTCCAATTTAGTTTGTAGAAAATTGCCTATATTTATTTTGCAGGCAATTTTAAAGCTATTTCGCTCCATATCTATATACAGTCCCTGGACTTATTGGAAATTATATTGAAATATGTTTCTCACAAGCCAGGAAATGTATTCATTACATGCTTGTTTTTTTGTGACTCGTGAGAGGCTGGGATGCTGCACCGCTGTAATGGACAATTTGCCGAGTGTTCCGTGGAGATTGTTTATCCGGTTTTTGATTGGATAAGTCCTTTTTTGAAGCGTGCAATCATTGGTCATGTTTGTCGATGGCATTGGGCGACAGCAGACTGGTCACCAACTGTTACCGGACACATGCTTCTAAATGTGTCCATGTAACATCATGGAGCAATGGCTTATAGTATGGATACGGTTCTTGTTTTATTAAATGACTGTATGTGGAAATCAAATGAGCTATATTTGTCCTGAATATTGTGTTCTCACTCGCTAAACTTTTAGTATTATTCCACTTTTGACTCATTGGGGCAGCTGCGAGTCGTGGCTGAGGAACTTTATTGTGTGAGTGCATGGGAATAGTTGGGCCTCTGTGACAAAGATCATGCACAAATTTGGCCTAGAGAATAAACAAAAATAACTTGTGTAAATCTAGATTTTGCCCCTTGCGGTCTTGACATTTCTACCAGAAGCTACTCCGTATTCTGTGTTTTCCCCACAGAGCAGCGAGCACTTACTGCCAACAGACATGTTTGAACAAATGGGGGGATATTTTGTGATAAACTTGGATAATTTGTTACTCAGCTTGTTGTGTTTACACATAATATAACTACTAAAGTGCCACAGGAGAGTGGAGATGGAGAGATGTTGTGGTTCTGAGGTGGTGATGGACGTCCCATTGTAGATCCCTGTAGGGAAATGTGTCCTCTGTATTTAAGGTTAAGGTGAACTTTATTGATCCCTCATGAGGGAACTTAATTAATCTGCATTTGACCCATCCTTCACTGCAGAGAGCTGCTGCAAACAGTAGAGCTTGGGGACCCATCTTCAGATCTCGAGCTCATTTTACCTGTTGTGCATGTTTTAGGTTGAGTGATTCTTCAGTGCCACTGGGGCAGCCTGTCAGGAGCAGTGGGTGCCACAGCAGAGCCTGGGGACTCATCTACACATCTTAAACTAGTTCTGGTTTTATAACTGTGTATTTTATTAATTCTCAACATAGAGAAAAGGCAGTTCTAAAGCTATGCTCATGCCCAAAACTGCCTGCATGTCAATATGAACGATGTGCCAAAAGGTTTGAGAAAGTTCGTAATTAAATAGATTTATGTACTTTCTTCCACTTTTCATGTTTTGAAATTCAGGTAGCCCAACATTACCACCTAACACTATCTTAATCTATGCTAATGGTGTCCTGACTGTCACTGCAAAAACAGTCCTTATTTTAAACTCAATCTATGCTTAGTATCTATGTTTGGGGATTAGAACAAATAAATGTGTGTGCTTGTCTTACTGAACTCGAGTATCTTTGATTCTTTCGTTCCTTCTGTATCTTTCCTCTCCTCTAAGCTGTTCTTCCTCTGCTCTGTGGGCTTGAGAAACGAGGCAAGGCCGTGGAGGATTGAAACATGCATCCTTGGTATTTCAGCCAAATGGAAGACTCCCAAGGAAGGATTTTTGGATCTTACATAAATTTACATCAAGATGAATTTTTAACACCTTTAAGACAACTTTCTTCATTTAGTTATGAGTTCACTTTTACCTTTCAAAGAGCTATAGTAGAATGAAATGTAGCTATGTAAATTCAATATAGGGTAGTATTTTCCATAGTTCATTAAAGGGCTCATATTACGTCACATTATAATGTTGGCTCATGAAAAACACACCTACAGTTGTGTTTTGTTTATTTCACACGTTTAACACACTGACCCTGCATATTTAGGCTTAGAGTTATTCTCTCAAACAAAAAACACCCTGTTCCACCTTGTGATGACATGTGGTAATATAGGAAGTGCTCCACTGTGTTTTTAAATGCCATATGCCTTCACTAGAATCATTTGGATGATTTTAGTCCTGGAATGGCTACTTTTACAAAAGGTAAAAGGAGCTGTTAACTTTAAAACTACCACTTCATTTCATCACAAGGTGGAACAGAGCATTCTGAACTTTGGAGATGTAGACAGACTAATAATAAAGCATTACTAAAACATGTGTGAATGAAACAAAACACAACTCTGGGTATGTTATTGAGGCGGTACTAGCATTCTAACCATAGACCATATATATGAGTGGACAAAGCTAATGCGCTAGCTGCCACATGCCACATAGGAAGTGATTCAGGCGGCTCTTCCGGCTTCTTCTGACCCTGGCTCCCAGTAACTTACATTGGGATTTTGTCGCCTCTCTCTCTGTAACTGCTGCAGTGAGCCTTGTCATTTTGGTTTTAAAATGTTCGTATTAACCCGCTCTACATGATCCTGAATTTTTTTTTGTCGCTATTTTGTCCCTCAAAAAAATCCTACTCAGAACATAGAGCCTGGCTCCAGATTCGCTCCTGTAGCCGTGGCATCGTGAGCCTCATTTAAGCAGAGCTGAACGCTATAGGTGACATCACGCTCGCTTAGCCCACTTTTTCATACAGTCTGTAATTCTAACATGGCTTAAAGCTCACAAGAGTTTCTACTATAGGACCTTTAAAGAAAATATTAACTTCATTTTAAGATTTATACAATTTGCCTAATGTACTGTTTTGCACATTAACACTAGAAAGTAAATGTAAGAAAATAATACCGTTTTAGCTTTATTCAGGGATCACTGTCTGCACTATGCTAAAAATGTAGTGGGTGGCATACTGCAAAGTGTGAACCAAAGTTGCCGTTGTCACATTTGACACAATCTCTTAAAAAAATTGCACCAAGCTTGTCAAAATAGCTTTACAGTAATTTAACAGAAACTTGAAGGACTCAAGATTGGTGCACTACGTTGGTATGAAATTATCCAAATTCTAATAAACATATTATGAAACACAATGATTGACAGATTTCCACGAAACAATGGACAAGCTGTCAGTAATGCATATGGAAAAACACTGGATTTACCAACTATATATATGACTGTAGAATTCAAACCAGGCAGTCAGGCAAAGTATTGAAAGATGTGCTAAAAATGTACCTTGCACTTCAAACTAAAATGACTACATGTGAAATATTTTTGAGGCGGTAATTACAAGTGAGCTAAATATGAGAACTTTTCATGACTTTGACAGATGTCTGAATAAACAATACATTTGAGCTAGTGTTGATTGTGGGGCTCCCTACTGGGCCGGGAAACAGGACATTTTGATGTTGTAAGCGTGAAATAAAGTCCTGGTTGAAGAATGTTGATGTCGTGGGGTGCCATTTGACGCTGTCACCCCTGCTGCCCTGCGCTGGACCAGATGAGACCAGGCAGGCAGCAGCGGGGGGTGGGGGGGGGTCATCGCGCCTTTCTCCCTTCCCTCCCCCCATGTGTGTCCTCAAATGTACAGTAGCGTGTAATGTATGTGCCTTTGACTTTAATCTTGTGTGTCAGTGCAGTCCCCGAGGCCAGATCACTTCTATTCTGGAAGTGTCCACCATGTGAGGGCTGGATTTTCTGCTCCCCTGTGTCCCCCCACCACCCCCACTCTCACCACCACCCCTCCCTCCTGACACCACCACCCCGCTGCCATGCTGTGCTCCTGTTGCCTGGAGAAGGAGGCGCATTTTCCAACCAACATACAGACCTGCTGTTTTCATTCCTAAGCGTAAAACTAGCCATTTTATCTGATGTGGTTGCAGTGAATTAGTTGTAATTTCAGTATAAAAATGACAAAAAATGACTTTTTACTAATATGCTGCTCTTAAGCAATTTGATTTATCTTCATTTCCAACCGGTGCCAGCAGAGGGCGACATTGATGCTAAATGTTCCGCAATCTGTTTGGTTTGTTGTCCCTGTCGGTAGCTGTTGTCCTGCATTTCCCTCAGAGCCCTTATTGTTGCTAGAATGATTGTCCAAACAAGCCGGCCTCTGACCAGATCAGTGAGCTGGCAACACTACGTATAAATATTTAAGTGCAAGTGCTTCAGATTATTTCTTTGTTCCATAAAGATATTTGATATGCGAAAAAGTAGCTAGAATTAAATCAGACAAACAAATGTAAACTTTATGTTAGCCTTGTAAATTCTGACCTATAGCTCTAAGTGCTAATTCCTTATTATCCAGCAGCAGGGACAGTTAAAGGGACATATTATGCAAAACTGACTTTTATATGCTTTTAACAATAACGGTGTTTTCTCATCACTAAGAAAACCTTAGTTTTCACCTACCCCCTATCTCTGCCCACTGTCCTGTACTTACATGTGATTAATCAAAAAAGTCAATGTAAAGTTCAAAACTGTCACATAGCAATTCCTCCACAGCAAAATCAAGTACTTGAAAATCTGCTGCTTGTTAAAGTGAAATTCTACAATGAAGAGGGAAGCCAATCAGTTCTGCAGCACTGAAAAGGAAGTCAGAGAACTGGTTTCTATCATTAAGCCCTTTTAAATCAATAATCTATGTATTTAGAAAAATGCACAATATCTATTCTTTAAGTATTATTGGATTGAGAAGCAGATGCGTGCAACAATTCAGTCGCTACTGTGCTCATATAGCTCCATTGGAATAAAAGGACAGATATTTTCAGCTTTAGTCAGTAATGAGAAAACTGGTTGTCAAGGATATTGCATTCTTTCTCTCCAGCCAACCGCAGTAGAGAACAATAAGGCAAAGGAACACAGGTACACTGTCTGTAAAGTGTCATCTTTTCACTCTGCAACAATGTCACGCAGCCTTGAAGAGTTTATAACAGAGTTCGTTTGACAATTCACGTGTGCATTCAAACTACTGTGCTATGATGTCAATCCTCACACTAAAGATGATTTGTGTTCATTTTTTACTATTCCAATTCCCTCTTTGCCCACATTCTGCCCTCTCTAAGAACACACAACATATACTATATGTGTTGTGTTATTTGCAATGTATGCACTGTATAGATAAAGACATGTGAGTGAAAGAGTGAGGTTTATCTGTGAGGCGGGTGCTGGAGGATTGAGCATCAGTCTTAAAACATTCACAGTAGCCTAACCCTGCAGCTAGGTGCTCCTGACCTGGATCCTGACCAAGATCTAAAGAAAAGGTTCTATTGCGATTCGATTGGTCAAAGGCAGAGAACAAATGTTCCCATTCAGTCCCATAAGCTTAAATGTGTGTGATTGGAGTGTTCAACTTTCCCCTTTCCCACCAGCACCTCCAGAGCTCACCCTGTGGGTGCAGAGCAGGTGGCCCGCTGGCAGCAGGGCAGGGGGGCAGAGAGGGGGCAGAGAGGGGCATAGGGGAGCTTTGAGGGTGGGAGTCTTTGGGAGCTAAGCCAGGCTCTGTGCATAATCAGAGCAGGCCTTTGTTTGTGCGGTCCGTCTGAGGCGCGTGCACTGCATACAAATGAGAGGAGCAGGAGCAGTTAACCTGCAGCTAAATATAGCCCCAAGTCTGAGGGAGCAGCAGGTCCAGGGCAGAACTATACCAGAACACAGGACGTCCTGAAGACCAGGGGCCACACCACATGTGTCTTTGTTGGACTTTAACTATTTTTTATTCAAGTTGAATAGCTTCTTGCAACAGTTTGTTTCTATCTCCAATCTCAATATTATTTCCCAGTTTCTGGCAGGTTAATGTTCCTGTTTGGCTGGAGCGTGCCACAAGTAAATAAACTACCATTGTGTAAGGAAGACTGAATGTTAGGGTTAGTGTTAGATAGATTATAACAGCATGGCAAAGGTGAGTCCAAGCTGCCGGGATAGTCTTCACTCACCTTTGAGAAACACTGAAATTCATCTGTTCTTTTTTGTATCTTATCAAACATATTTTGATGAGTTTTTTTGTGTGTGTAATAATCAGTTTTATTCTACTATGTTTGCTGCCAAAATCTGAGCAACCTAAAAGAGCAAGCCTGACTGCACTGTGTAAGGTTTAAGGAGACCATACCTTATGCACAAACACAAACGAGTGTTTACCACAGAGCACAACCTCAAGTATGTGTACAAATTCATTTTCATTTAAGTATCAAGTTAAACCTGATTGCAAAATTAGAAACAAATCCGCCACTACACTATTTCCCCCCCAGATTGTAAATGTAACCAGCTTTTACTTGGTTAGTCTCAGCCATCGAGCATCTTTTAATTACCCTCCCTCTCCACCAGTTTCCATCTCAACCAATGTAAACCAGCGCAAAGCTTTGACACAACATGGAGCCAGCTGAACCGCACTGACGTTTGCTCTGGCGCCGATATGAACTGAGACGGGGGCCAAAAGTGAGCGAATAAATAAAAAGCACATAGGAGGAAGCGGCGAAGGATGGCGGGAGGGAGGGAGGGGGGGGGGACGAGAGTGGCAAATGAAAGATAGGGCGAGGGTGTTTAATAAAGCAGCTATCCGGAGCGGGGCGTAATGGGGGTAGGGGGGTTGGGGGGGATGAGAAATGTGCTCATACCGGGGCGATCCGAGACGACTACCAAACAGCAGACACGAGACAGGACAGAGAGAGAGAGTGTGCGGTGGGATGGGGGTTTCAAGCTGCCATTCACAAAGAGACTATAGAATGAAGCGTGCGCAGGCTACATGTACTGGAAGTGTTTGGAAATTGCTCACTTGTTGAACTCGGCTAAACTCTGGACCTCAGGTGGTGTCAGCACTGGACAGTTATTCACTAGTGACCGGCCGTATTGTTCATTTACACATTCACATCCCGTCCGACCTCGGGAGCTAAGCAAGGTTGGGCCTGGTTAGTGTTTGGGTGGGAGACAGATGAGGTAGCAGGTGCCGCAGTGGGGCAGCTGCGGCTCTAGGGCGGACTGTTGTCGTGTCCTTAAGCAAGACACTTCAGCTATTATACCTTGCCCGGGATGAATGTGGTGTGTGAGCGATGAGCGGTGGTGGTTGGAGGAGCAGATTGGCAGCTTGGTGGCTTGAATAGTGGCAAGTATGGAGTGAATGAATATGCACAAAACTGTAAGGTGACTGGAAAAGTGTCGTATTAACTTTTTCCTGTTCACTTTTGCCTCTTAATGGTACGACAACACTTACTTTGTGGTGAATTTAAGAAAACGTTTGCCCCTAAAATATGGCATGAAGCAGGTTGAATTGTGTAAAATGGTCATGTGCACTAATTCTCTGGGGGGCTTTAAAACAGCTTTGTCGTCCATATAAAATTGTTTGTTTAGGGTAAGCAGCCCTCTTGCAAAATAACCACGATGGCGGCGCCCACGGCAACTCCTAGAATAAGGTCAATAAGACTAATTTATTATTATAATTACTTAAGATTACCATAATTCATTCCCATTACTCATCTGTGGTAAGCTTTTTCTGTAGCCATAGCTGCCCTGGGGTCAACTAATGGAAAACAAAACAGCCCCTCTGACCACCAATCACTGTCCCATCACATTCGGCAATAGGTGAAGTGTCTTGCTCAAGGAGACGGGGCAGGTGCACTGGTTAGAGCTGGAATCGAACCTGTCAACCTTCTTGCTAAATGACAACCGGGCTGTGCATATAAATGGACATAGCTAACGCACTAGCCACCGCATTCCAAATAGGAAGTGAGCATGGGGTGGCTCTGGTTGCAGCTCACTTTCTATTGAATAATCTTCACACCGCTCTCTGTGACTGCTGCTGTCAGGGCTTGTCATTTTGGTCTTAAAATGTTCGTATCAACCCACTCCACCTTAGTCCACTTTTGTTACACCGTCTATGATGTCAACCAACTATCACCTGATCCAGACGATGAAGTATTTGAATTGTCTTGTGCTGTCCAGGACTTTGTATCAAGGCTACTCCATCGTTGGTCAGTACTAAAAACGCATTACCACCAAGCGCTCCCTGATGGTTTGTTGCACTAAACACTGAGCTGCAACAGTTTGACGTGCATTCCCCCATGCCACCATAACTCCCCAACACATTTGACAGATGTCCAAGTGCGCTCAGGTTGCCCCCTCTGGCCAGAGTAAGCATCACCTCCCAAAACCCTCTGACCCAGGCCTAAACCCCAACCCCTCTTCCTTCACATTCTCCTCCTCCTCCCACCTGCTCCAAGTGATAGATATGAGGTCAGTGCTGCTACCCCCTCCCCTCCGCTCAGCCTCCTCCATAAAAACCATCCCATGTCAGCAGCGTAAAGGCCCTATCGTGATGGACTTTGACAAATAATAAAAACGTGATGAATGGCGTTGCAGTCCCCGCTCCGTGCCCACCTCGTCAGCACCTATTATGCAATGATGGAGCAACCGCGAGCTACTCCACCGCATACTCCTTCTGCCTCGCACTGCCCAGGGAGCTGAGCTGTGTAATCCCCCCCAGGATAAGGCTGGCTTTTGGGGCAGATTTGGGAAGCAGAGATCCCTTCTGAAGCTGCCAGTCTTCAGCTGTGGAAATTCGATGCCTCGGAAGTCCCGCGGGATCGGATTAGGCGGGATATATAGCCAGTCACTCAAGTCTATCCACTCCACACACCATTCTAGAGCAGTTATATACATCATACATAGGGGACAGGCAAATGTCCATCAATTTCAAATGGCAAATGATAATTTTTTTTGAAAAACAGAGTGGTGGTTAAACTGGCCACGACAAACGGCTTACGGTAATCTCTAGAAGTAAGGGTCTAAACTGCCGTGAAAGTGGACGTTTGAAAGGGAATTATTCATAGTCTGAAGCAAAAATCTCAAGATAGAAAGGCCAAATCCAAGACTAACCCAGCACTAAAGCAGGTAAAAGGGTGAGGTGAGATGGGGTAATGACAAATAGCCAAGGCAGGTCAGATTTCCAGTATTTTTTTTTTTTTTGACAGCAGTAAAACCTTGACCAAACCAGGGTTAAACCTCTAAGAGAGAACTAAACAAGGCAGGCACCAAATTCTGGTGCCCTCCCAGTCCTGTGGCCCTGGGACAAGAATCAAATCTGGACAAATGCCTGACTAAATATAATATCATTTACAGCGGCCAGTGCTGAAATGCCTGAATAAGGACTAAAATGAATCAAGAACGAAACTGTATGTTTGCTTATTCTTAGAATGCATTTACATTACATGTTATTTAACTGTATTTCTTATAAAGGGTCAAGTTGGGCAAAACTTACATCACATTTGAACTTATCTCTTCTTTCATGGTGAGTATCCATGGGTTGAACCAGATCCAGTAATGACACTTCAATATGCACAAAAAGCAAACTCTCCATCATTAGGTGCATCTAACTTTATAGGGTCCACCACCTGTCTCCATGGAGATGATTTTCATTTCTATATATGGAGGTGAAGTGTGCAGGTCAGATCTGTGAGCAGCTCCGCTCACAAGAAAGATGCTTCTTAAGGTACTGCTGGAAACATCTGAAAATAACTTACAGACTCACATACTGTGGAACATTCCAAACAAAGAAATTAGGAACAATAAATTAGGATAGATGTGTATAATTTCTTTACATAGACTTACTCTGCTGTCACTGTCAAAGAGATCCCATTACGTGCTGTTCACGTGCTATATCATATGTGTATTTATTTGATAGGGAAATGACATGGGTGGAGCTTTATGTAATAACACACGGTGATTGGCCCCGTTCTCTATGCAGCATGTAAGTACGTGGGTGGACTGCTGTGCGTAATTTGGAAAAAGTTAATTATTCTGACGCGGTCACGTTCGGGGCAAACGGCTTTCAGAGTGCACCTCTCCAAGGCTCCAGGCTGACATCCCATAATAATCACTCCTCTCTGCGCCCATTTTCCCTTCACTTAAACCAAGGTTACATTTGAATAAGCCACGCAATTTAGACCCATTTGTGAAGTGGAATTAAGACAAAAGGCATATGGAGAAGTGAGGGGCCCTTCTGATTGGCTGCTTTCAATTAGTTAACGCATGACGTGGCCAATAGTAAAAAAAAAAAAAAAAAAAAAAGACTGGATTTGGTGATTCGGGAGCCAGTCTGTCGGAGCTGTCACTACGTCTTGATCACCGAGACCGCGTTGGCTCGCCTCGCCCCTTTGCCACGCTTGATTCGCACAATGAGAGGGAGGGGAGGCGCGGGAGAGGAGGGGTGGGATAGCAGAGGGTGCTGGGGAGGCTCGGAGGGCAGGGGTAGTAGCAGTAGAATCTGGGATTAGAGTGAGAAAGAAAGGAGAGGAGAGTGCGTTTTGTTGGTGTCTTCCCGGATCTGAATTTGTTCCGTTTTATCCGCGTATCTTCTTTACAGCTGTAGTAGAGTTACAGAGGGGGCGTTTCCCCGTTTTCCCGGGCGCACCATTCTCCGCGTAATCGCCGAACATCTAAGTGCCAGACTTCCAACAATGGGTAAGTATTGAGACATTGGTAGATATAACGTTTATCTATGTTGTCCGATGCTATTGTGCTCTCATTTGGCTAAACGCGTGGACAATATGGCCCCAATGCGCTACGGACAGCTGTCAGTGTGGTCAGGTGGATCTTTTCTCTTTTTTTCGCCCCATGTTTGAGCTGCTGAAATGATCAGAAGGCGCGCGTGTACAATGGCAGCTCTGTTGTCACGCCTTGTCAGTCATTCATTTTTACGCACAGTGTCATAGCCTACTACAGGCTTGGAGTTGCTTGTTGCTTATAAAAAGTACTTTCTTTGTTTACTGACGGTTTCTGCAGATGCTTAAAATATTTAGAAAGAATCAATGTGCGGGGCTTCACTTCTTTTCGAAATAATTTGCAGCTTGTTTTGGCGTTTCATCATTTTAAATAAGCCAATTGGTGATGCAAGATCAGATGTTTCTCCAAGCTACATTCTTTTGCTCCTGCGTTCCAAATTCTCTTTTCTGTCCAAGTTTTTCTTTTCTGTTTTTTCCTGTTAAATTTCCAAAGCTAGAATTGTACGCTGAATAAACTAGACGCTTTATTTCTCTTGTATACCCTTTGCCACAACCTCCCCTTGCGTCCTCCCTCCTGAATGCAATCCACTGAACAACATCGGCTGATTTTTTCCTCTTCCAAAAAAACTGGACACATTCACGCCCATAGCCCAGTCCGATCGATTGAATTTATACTATTTGCAAGTCAGTGCAAAGACAGCGCCGTATTCCAGCCAGAGGAGGAGGATTTCAGGTCTCGGTGTGTGGTGGTGCGCTGCGCTTGCTGCGCTGAGCCCCGAGGCACATTGGCAAAGCATGAACTCCGTGAACTCAATCCTTGTCCATTAAATTCCTATTGATCAAGCAGCGGAGAGAGACATAAAGTTCCATCTCGCTGGGTTCCATGCGGGCTCGCCTCGCCACAGCACGCTCCGGAGACGACAAGAGGGAGGAGATTGGGCTGAAGGAGCGCGGGGAATGGGGAATGCATTAGCGGAGATGGATGGGTGGATGCTGGGGAGGTGGAGGACCAGAAGCCAGGGTCTTGATTGCTAAATACTGATGTAGCCCTAGAATCAGCATCAGTCATACATATGTGATTTCATTTGCATTATTTGGCTTTGAAGGAGTTTTCCATGGGCTTTTTCAAAACTGCAAAATTGTAGTTTTATACAACACGTGACTTTAAAATGCGTTCAAAGTTACACATATAACACATATTTTTTTGAAAATCATGTATACTGTCAAGGGTCTTTTTAGAACATAGAGCTTCCTCAAAAATCACATTGAATCAAGTGGTTATGGCAACCCCAAATCAGTTTAAGTTAAATAGCCTACATATATATATATATATACACATGAGCACATTTTATACCTTTCTTACACTTTATTTTCCAAGTAATTTCTCTACTTGTCCCTTGTCAAAATTCTCTTCATAATTTCTTGCACAAGTGTAACAATCAGCCAATTTGAAGCAGTTTGAGAAAATCCTAATATACCCTCAATATTTTTTTCCCCAGTTCTCCAATAAACAGACAACGCGATCTCAGTCTTTGAACATGTCTTGGCCCCTTGCACAGAATAGCTTTTGGACGTGAATGGGCACTAATTAAGTCGCACCCACCTCGCCTACCCTTTCTCCGTAAAAGACACCAACGACCAGGAAGTGGCTCTAAATTCAAGTTGCCGATCAATCTCCCCCCACCCTCACCCCCTCCTTACTGCTCGCTGACCATGGATTTATCGATCTGGGCGTGGGAGTGGCCATTCGGAACACATCTAAATACAGGGTTGACGCATAACATATTTCGACCGCTGATCAGGTTTGATTCATTGCTTGTTGCATCTCCACATAGCTAAGTTTTTCATTTACCCTTTGTTAAGAGGTATTGTGAGGAATGTAATGGTAAGACACAGCCTTTTATGAGCTCATATGAAAAGCAGTGAACAAAGACTTAAATCATGATGAAGGTTTTTAAGTACTTACTAATGATTGATTCTTAATTTTAGGGCTGGGAATCGCAGGATCTCTCATGATTCGATACTATACGATACATGGCTCACAATACATTTATCACGATATGCCGATACATTCAATAATCTATATATATTTTAGATTTTAGACATTTTAACAATGTCAGCAACAATATTTCTTTGTTAAACCATTACTTGAGCAAAGTTCATATGAAATACATCTATTTTAATTACTAAACAAGTTTCCAGCAACAAAATTGTACCAAAAGTACTCAAAGATACAGCAGCGTGCGATAACAATACTGTATCACCAGATTTAGTATCACGATATATATCAATATTTTTTTTATTTTTGCACACTACTGCTTAATTAATACTGTAACTCAGAACTTTTAATCCCTTTATTAAGTAGTAACTAAGCCTGAATCCCTCTTAATAAACTTAATTCATTATAAATTCTGTAGTTGTAGTTGAAATATGTGTAAAATATCTCTACTGAAAACTCTAACAAAAACTGCACCTAAAACACACATTCCACTTATTATCTATATTTGTATTCAGGGTCTGATAGGATCTTAATGTCAACCTTGGACCCCCCTAGAGACTTGGAGGTCCTGTGCATGTATAACAAGAAACAGCCATGTACTTAAATATTTATAATGCTCTGATATGAAACCATGAAGCAGGCAGTTGATGGCTCAATATGTCCCATTGTATCTTAAGAAAAGTATTCTCCATCTCTATTACATGCTGCTACATAAATAATGATTAAAAAGTAACATTGCTTTTAAATTCTAAAAGCTTGTGATGTGGGTTTTCTGAATATTGTCATTGTTTGATTAAAAGTATCCAAAGACAGAAAACTTGGCTCACTGGAATGTAAAAATAACAATTACACGAATAGCTGCTGTTGCAGTCCTTTGAACTTTCAGCATGATAGTGTGGCCAACATTGCTAAAAAACGAATCCTTTAATATATTTTGCATCGTCTTGATCACATTATTTTACCAATGCATCAAGAATGTGCTAAAATATACCTGTAATCATCAAGGTGGAGATTCAAGCCTAGTCCCAAACCACAAAAGTACAGAAATATCACATTGAATACAGTTGTTTGGGAGATAAAATTTTTTAATACTTTTAAAAATCGACTCCATACTTGATAACCGAATTTTGCCTATCTCCAAAACAGTTGTGATCTATAATACCTAAAGGATTTGACATGGCAACGGATCTCTGTTGTTACACAATTCAAATCAAAATTTAAAAATCTAAAATATTATATCTTTTGGATGGGGAAAGGATCCTCAGAAAATCCTTCAAATCAGGAAGGAATCATTTGCCTGAAACCTATGAATACTGTGATATAGTGGAATACTAAATTTGACCAATGACTTGTCTGTAATAGAAACATACAGTATGGTGCTGCAGGCTTATAGTAATTCAAACAGAACTGTAAGAAATCTTGTTCCAATCCTTTTCCAATTGCCTCTTCGATCATAAACTATTGATATATTGAATGTCCAGGCTGGTGTGTTCCTTTACCTACCCACCAGGAGAAATCCAATTGGTGGACAGGTCATAAAGGGGCTTTTGTTCTTAATGACTGCTGTTTGGTCCTCTCCCTCATTAAACCTCTTGTTCTATAAAGTCCTCTTTGTTGCTTTGCTTGTTGTCACGGCACAGCTACAAAGAAATCAGTTCATTTCAGTAACTTTGAACGGTGATCGCGGCGTGATTTTGGAGAGCTTTTTAGCGTAGCGTGTGTTGCTTTGAGTTTGTATGCATCTCTGTGTGTGATCGTAGTGAGGGGAAAAGGGGGGAGACTTCCATTTAGCAGTAGCACAGAGGCACCGAGGCGTCCGCTGGGAGCTGTCCCTGGTGCTGATCCATGGCCCCACAACACCGGCCCCTCCCTCCTGTGCTCCCAGCTCGCCCTGTTGATTGACATGCACATGGTAGCCCTTATGTAAAAGCAATGAGCACGCAAGCTGCTTTCTAATAACGATAACCGTGGGTAATAGGGGTTTTACTGTTTGTTTTATTTTTTTACATTATGCATGAGTTTTAGAGGGATCAAAAATGAGGATTGTGGCCATAACAATTGACAATTTAAAATGAAATATCCTGCTGAATAGGGAAAATACCTGAAAATGTTGCTTATAACAGGAAGGTGTAACCAATGAATAGATTAAAAATATATATATTTGAAGCACTATTAATACATTATTTGATACACAATACCAAGGGTGAACAATTTTGGAAAAATCTAAATTGCAATCACATATGCAATTTATCTTTGAACCTCTACTAGAACTAGAGATTGTGATGCATTTCAGAACATGTTTTCTTAAGGTCCAGACTACAGGAATATTTCTGTGATTTATCTTGCAGCGTTAACAAAGACTGCCACAACCGCTACTGCTAAGAAAATACTGTCTGGAATAGTCATTTGCAATATAAAATAATGCAAATAAACCAGATATAATTGACAATAAAAGCGTTTGCCAGCCTTGTCCGATCCCCTGACTCCCAGCCTGTTGATTGACGTCCATTTTGGTGGGCTAATGGCTGCATAAATGTATGTTGAGCGCGTGTTTCGGGGCAGCGCAAGGGGTGGGACCTGCCCATCCTCGGGGGGGGGAATGGGTGGGGGGAGGGGGGTCTGGGGAGGAGAGGGTGGGGGAGAGAATGGCACGAACGAACAGGAGCAAAAACAAAACATCTGTGCGCTCGTGTGCTGTAATTGCTCTCCCTTTAGAATTGTAAGGCATACATTGACATCTGTTTGATAATTGGCTACCCTGGCTCGGCAGCGTGTGTCATGCTAAATGCAGGTTTGGTGGAAAGCGAGAGGAGAAAGCAAGACCAGAAGGGGAGGGGTGAGAGAAAATGTGTGTATGTGTGTGTGTGTGTGTATGGGTGGATAGTTATCACATTATGGGGACTAAAACCTGTATACACACTCGGCCTGTCACGATAATTACTCTATTGATTTATCAGAACAACAGTTTTGGTGGTCAGTTTTTATTGTGTGTACAGTTTCTTTGCACTTCTGGGAAATCTGTGGTTATTTTATTTTTATTTATGTTTTTTGGCAATAAGATGAGATTTAAGCTGTAAAAGGTTGAATTAATAACCTCTGTGACTCATTGCAGATGCAAATTAAATAGTTTCATTCTGCTGTGTTCATGTTTTTTTAACAATAGTGCACATTTAGAATAGGTTTTCTTGTTTAAATCTACTCTTGAAAATGTGTTATCGTGACAGGCCACATTCACATCCTGGGGACTTGCCTTATATGTGGCGATATAAATCATTTAATATTCAATCAGTATCACCATAGTTAAAGTTCAGATACATGTTAAATTATGTTAAGGTCTGGCAAATAATATCTATATGATTAAGGTAAGGAGCTGTTGTCAGGAAATTGTTGCCAGCCAATGTAATGTCCCCAAAACACATGGAGACCCAACATGTAGGTGTATGATTGAGTATTTATCACAATGTGGGGACTGAAATCTGTACACATACACTCACACATACACATTGTGGGGACCTGCCTCGCTTATGTGAACAAAACAAGTCCCCAATCCTGTACTACAAGTGATCAACCTGCGTTAACGTTCAGATATGGGCTCAAAATAGATGAAGGTTAGGTTGAAGTATAGTTTTTAGATAGATACTTTATTGATCCCAAACAAAATTCAAAGTTTGGCAGAAGCAACATAAAAACAAACTTAGTAATAACAAAGAAAAGATACAAAAATCTGCAGTCCATTGTCTTGCCTTCCTCAGCTCAGATTCTGTCTCCAGGAAATAAATGGACGCCAATGTAATACCCCCCCCAAACGCATGGAGACTCAACATGCGTGTGTGTGGTTGGGGGGTTGTACATATCACTGGGGGGGTAGTGGGGACGCTCGGATTTGTTTTCGGCACACTCCACAGGTCTCTAGCGGGCGCGCATTTGCTGTCATTGTCTGTTTGCCGTAAAAGAAAAACTGGTACCTGAAGTGGCTGGCGCAGCGTTGATGCTTTCCCAGCCTGCATTTAGCCTGACAGATCCAAAAAATATAAGTGCTAAGTGTCAAGTGACTGTTTACAACCCCTTTCTCTCTGCATCACACCCCCCTACCCCCCACCCCCCTCCCTCCTGTGCCTTGGGGGGTTTTCGGCACTGATTTGGAGCCACTGAGCCAGAAGCCATATTAGCTGCTTCCGCAATTTGTTCAGAGCTTTAGATGGGGGAGAGGCCGTCAAATTGCATAGATAAATACGATGAATAATTGATGCAGTGTGTGGTGGGGAGTAGACAGGCCGTGGTGTATTCTCCCCGGGTGCGAGAAGTACTAGGCGGGCGCTCTTTGCAGTACTTTAGATCTATCTTCCTCCGTGTGTGGCTCACAGGACTTAAAGACTCCTCTTGTCTCGGCTTCTGTGGTTCAGTCGGATCCATTATCAAACCAAAGGGAGGAATTCCTTAGACAGAGCATGGGGGAAATTGAGATGAATTCAAAAAGTATTCCACATTTCCACATACTAGTACTAGTATTCTCTTATCTGTTGTAGTGTGACGTAAGGTTAATTTCAATCAACCCGTATAATTCATTAATTTGTGGCATAATATTGGACATGGTTGGTGTGTACTAAAAGGAATCTGAGTGAAAACCCTTGGCAGGAACTTGGAACTATAAATTAATGACTCGCTATGTAGCTTCTTTGGACAAGGGCCACCTGTTTGTCTTCACGGAGGTGCTATTACTGTGTCTGGAATGTTCCACAGTATGGCATTCATCTTATATATTGAATGTATTAATTTGCTAAACTTTGCTAAACTATGAGCGGATTTACAGCTATAGATCTGACCCGTAACTTGGCCTGGCTGCATCATGGAGATAGGTGGGTTTAAATACTACACTGTGGAACATTCTAGACAAAACAATAACACCTCCATGGTACAGAAAAGTTGCATAGCGCATCTTTAAAGCGTCACTATGTAAATTTTCTGGTGAAGGACCTGCCATCTGCATCTTGTCGACATGGCATTAAACTTATCTATCTCCATAAAGACAAATATGTCAACCGGGCCAATTTACAAGTCAGATCTGTCAGATAGGCAATCCCACTCATACTACATATACATGCTTTTTAAGGTATTTCAATAAAAACAAATGTAATTACATCAATGCAAGAGATGACTTTAATGCCATACTGTGGAACATTCTGGGCAAAGCTATAACATCTCCATGAGCCAAATAATCGGTGCACCCTCCATCAGAAAAGTTACACATTGCATCTTAAAGCTAGGCTCTATGAAACATGCTTTATCTAAATAGAGACACGCATTAGATTCATTTCATCACTAATAGTTTGTGGTCACATGGACACGACATGCCGACTCCACTCACCAACCAGAAACTCGAAACTCTGTCAGTTAGTGTTTGACAAAGTGCCCAGCCTTACAAACTAGATTCTGAATATCATTTTACTACTACCGTGTTATTGTATACGGAATTGCCCGATCTATACAGGGCTTATAGTAATGGCTTCTAGTTGCACTGGACGACTGTTGGGAAGTACTTGCATTCGGAGAGTATGGAATTAGATGTTCGGTCCCATGAGATCCAGCACTGGGGGGGTCTTCTCCTCCTTTCTCTCCTCTTCCTCCCTAATGCTGCTAATGTGAGAGCTTAGGCGAGAAGGGCAGAAGACCAGGCTTGTAAAGACATAGAGATTGGGGATTTGAAGGCTTTTGAAGCAGCCTGTATACTGTCAGGATACAACCTCCTATCAAGAAGACAGTTTATCCCTTTGACTATCCTCTGAGAAAAACATGGCTCTGCAAGGAACAGAACTATAGTCAACCAGTCAAACGCAATTAGATCAAAGAGTCAGAATCTTTCAACTGCAGTTTTGCTGTATCTGATTTTAGGTCCTCAACCCAGCAGCAAAGACAGGGATGGCAAGATACGCTCTGGTCAACTGGGAGAGATAGTAAAAAGCTGCTAGTCTAATGCTGATTGAGCTGAATTAGTGCTAGCCTGTCTCTCTGCTTCCAGGGACTGGGGGTGTGCAAAAATAATGGAATATTGATATATCTTGTTACTAAATTTGGTATGACAGTATCGTTATTGTGGGCTGCTTTATCGATATATCACCAGTCATTTTATTGCTTATTTAGTGCAATGATCTTGACACATTTGCTGTTCAATAGTAGTGCATATTTGTATATATTTCATATTAACGTTGCACAAGTAGTGGTTTAATAAAGAAATATTGTTACTAAAATGGATTTGGTTCTTTAAAAACAGCAACATATTACAGAGTGTCATGTGCAATATATTAATTATTGCACGTATCATCATATCATAATATCGTATCATGTGTCATATCGAATCGTGAGGGACCCTGTGATTCCCGGCCCCATCGTTTTAGTCCACTTTAGGCTGGAAAGATTAATCGAAAAACATCTATTGACATTAATCGTGATTGTAATTTGAATGGATGCAATTAGGCCGGTCACGATAGGACATTTTAGAGCGCTATACATAGGTGAACATGATAGTAGTTCACTATAATATGCCACTGACACATTTACCCTAAAGCAGGATTACCCTCAAAACAATCCTAAAAACATGAGCTGCAAGCAATAAATAGTAGTAGTCGTTAGTTTCACAGGAGTTATTTGTTAGACCCTCTTCACATCAAATCTTATCTACTCACAATTGCAATACCTGTCAGAAAAATAAATATAATAGTCCATACTTTTCCGAACTTGTTCAGCCCTAGTGCACTTATACTGTGTGTACCGGAATAGAAAAGGACTGTGTGCCAGCAAAGGCTTTTTACCTTACAATGGTGGCTGAATGAGCTCAAATTGCTGCAGGTTAGTGCTAGGATACAAAAATGTCCAGCTTGATTTCAGGTTTAAGGACCAGGCTTGATAGTACAGATTTATAAAAGTCTTTTAGACAGTATAAGTGATCTTATAGTGGTCTTATAAGCTCAGATAGTAGATCAAGACCATTAAGTTATTCAGAAAATTCAAAATTATATCACATTCATTTCATTTTTAAGTTTAATAATCAGTTTTAATACCTTTTTGTATCAATCATTCTACTTTTTTTTTACAACCTTACTGTAAAGGTGGTGATTGAAATTCTGCTGATCATATTGTTGTTGTGTCCTTGGGCAAGGCAGACTTTATTCTCATTATGTCTGTGGATGGCGAGAGAAGTTACAGTAACACTTTCTAGTAGGGTATATTATTTAGTATCTACAAACGGGCTGCCACATGTTCAGTATTCTGCCCCATGGCACCTGTGTGTTACTAGAAAATCGTGAATAATGTAGCGAACCATACAGTTGTTTTTTGCATTTATAACAGCTTCACACGAGCTCGATCAATATGACTTTACATCACAATCCCACTGCTCTTTCACATGCTGCTCTTAATGCGCGCTTTACTCCCAGGATGAAAATACTTTGTTCATATAGTGTGACTTCTGTAGCGCCGCGTGCCTATATGGATCTATCAGGGTACAACCTCCTCTAAATAAGAAGCCATTTTATCTTTCCCTCCGCCAGCCTCGCCTTTGAAACATAAATAAAAAAAGTGGTATTTCTCTGGCAGAGGTGTTTGGAATAATAGCAGGAATCACTTCTTTCATGTAATGTCTTTGCAGTGCGGAGGAGCGCGAGCTGTGCGTTTGATGGAGGGATGAGGGGAGGAGGGGTGGGGACAGCTTATCTCTGCCTGACACAGCTAATCATGAGGCAAAGAGACAGTCTGGTCCTAGCCCTTAAGTACACATACACCTCCTCTGGTCTCTCTCCAGTCTCCCTCTCTCTCTGATCTTTCTCTAATCTTTCTCTCTCTAGTCTCTCTCTCTAGTCTCTCTCTCTCTCTCTCTCCAGTCTCCCTCCCTCTAGTCTTTCTCTCTCTAATCTTTCTCTCTCTAGTTTCTCTCTCCAGTCTCCCTCTCTCTCTGGTCTTTCTCTAATCTTTCTCTCTCTAGTCTCTTTGTCATCTCTCTCTAGTCTCTCTCTCTCCAGTCTCCATCCCTCTAGTCTGTCTCTCTCTAATCTTTCTCTCTCTAGTCTTTCTCTCTCTAATTTCTCTCTCTAGTCTCTCTCGTCTCTCACTCTTGTCTCTCTCTCCAGTCTCCCTCTCTCTAGTCTTTCTCTAATCTTTCTCTCTCTAGCCCCTCTCGTCTCTCTCTCCAGTCTCCCTCTCTCTCTCTGGTCTTTCTCTCTCTAGTCTCTCTCTCCAGTCTCCCTCTCTCTAGTCTCTCTTGTCTGTCTTTCTCTAGTCTCTCTCTCCAGTCTCCCTCCCTCTAGTCTTTCTCTCTCTAATCTTTCTCTCTCTAGTCTCTCTCGTCTCTCACTCTTGTCTTTTTCTCCAGTCTCCCTCTCTCTCTGGTCTTTCTCTCTTTAGTCTCTTTCTCTCCAGTCTCCCTCTCTCCAGTCTTTCTTTCTGTAATCTTTCTCTTTCTAGTCTCTGTCTAGACTCTCTCTTGTCTTTCTCTCTCCAGTCTCTCCCTCTAGTCTTTCTCTCTCTCTAGTCTCTCCAGCTTCCTTCTCTCTAGTCTCTCTCTCTTCAATCTCTCTCTCTAGTCTTC
Organism: Odontamblyopus rebecca; assembly: GCA_030686955.1. Lineage (NCBI taxonomy): Eukaryota > Metazoa > Chordata > Actinopteri > Gobiiformes > Gobiidae > Odontamblyopus > Odontamblyopus rebecca. The sequence continues at coordinate 27,585,081 of CM060667.1, forward strand.
CTCTCTCTAGTCTTTCGCTTTGTAGTCTCTCTCATTCTAGTATTTCTCTCTGTAGTTCTCTCTGTAGTCTATCTCACTCTCACTCTCTCTGTAGTCGCTCTGCAGTCTCTCTCTCTTATCTCTCTCTAGTCTTTCTTTCTCTAGTCTCTCTCTGCAATCTCTCTGTCTTTAATCTTTTTCTCTGTACTCTCTTTACACTCTCTCTCTTGCTCTCTCTCTCTCTCTCTCTCTCTCTCTCTCCTCTCTCTTTCTCTCTCTCTCTCTCTGGACTCATTCTGGTCTTCACATTGGTCGATATAATACATGAAAAATGTGCAGTAGCTGTTGCTTGAACAAACTGACTCTTTGGCCTCTCTGGTCTCCCTCTAGTCTATGTGATGTCTCTATGACTCTCTCTGTGTTCTTTCTCTGGTCTCTCTGTGATCTCTCTCTCTCTTTTTCTCTGATCCCTTTCTTGTCTCTCTGGTCTCTTTTTGTAGTCTCTTTGTGGTCTCTCTGTGGTTTGTCTCTGGACTATCTCTGGTCTCTCTCTCGAGTCTCTTTCTAGTCTCTCCAAATTGGCCGATACAATTCCTAAAAAATATGCAATAGCTTTTCCTGGAACAACCCAACTGTCTCTGGTCTCTCTGTAATCATTCTTTGGTCTCTTTCTCTTTCTTATCTCTCTCTGGTCTCTCTTCAGTCTTTTTCTGGTTGTCTCTGATCTATCTTGTCTCAGAATTGGCTGAAACAATACCTGAAAACGGCCACGCTCTCTCTCTCTCTCTTTAGTTTTGCCTCTTTCTGGTTTCTAAATTCATGATTTGGGTAACATTTCCTTACCATTGCTAAAATATTACACTGATTTTGTTAATGCATACAAATGTTAACATGGCTGCTATTTATAAAGTATAAGTTACAAAAAAAATTAAATGATATATTTTTATTGACATATTTCAAAATAATAAAATTTAGTCGTAATGAATTATTGCAGGTTTACAGCCCATTACGTGTTCCCCATTGTGTATCTTTCCTCATTATCTTCACCTTACATAGGACAGCGCCATGGTAACCAAGGCGCCCTCCTCTAATGAGCTCGGTCCAGTAGTAATGACATTATCAACATACAGCTGTAGGCGGAGTCAGCTTTCAATCAGCCATATTGTTTTGAGATGGAAATGTGTGAGTGTGAACAAAGCCTTTAGAATGAAGTGGGCTGCAGTGGTTACAATAAGAATTACTTTGTTGTCATGTGGACGAGGCAAATTAGATTATGAATCCAGTAACTACGCTAGGCCTATGTGCACGTACCTGTATGGTAACTGTAGCAACCCCTTTGTGAGCGTATAGACCACAGGGAATGACCAAAATAGTAGCTGTGTAATGTAGTATCAGTTTCTAGTTAACAGTACTTTTTTTATGAATAGCCCAGGAAATTATCTATTGCTGCTTGAAAATACATGATAAAATAACCAAAGAGAGAAGCACCACATGTACCTAGCCTAATGAATTACTAGGTTATCGCAACCATACACAAGGTATCGAGACATATTTATATATATATATATATATGGTGATCTCACACAAAGGTGGTAAAACCTTAGTGCATATGACAGGTTAGATTACATTACATTTCAATAACACAGTTCATTATCTACAGCATTATAAAATATTACTTCTAATTTATTTTATTTTTTACTACCTGGTTAGACATGGGCCGCAGATATGAGTACATAGAGGTAATTCCACAAATGTTTCCTAGCAACCATAATGGTAATAAGAGCCAAAATATCCAAATTGCACAATAATTATGATTAGAGAACTAAAGAACAGCTTCACTTTATTAAATTAATGTTTAAACTGTCAGAAAAATCCTTTCTTTGTGCGTTTTAGGATAGACATTTCTGTGTGGATGACATAGGGCATAGGTTTTCTGTTTTGGAAATCAGCACTGCTTCTTGCTTTTTTGTTCTTTACTTCCCACCAAACTGCCATTTAACTGATGTAAACCTCTGATAATTACTACATAGACTATCCCATCAAACCATGTAATAGTTAGGAAAACATGGTAACCTGCCATGCGCACTTTAACTTATTTATTTAGCCTTTTATAGAAATGCATTAGTGTGGATTCTACCTCCTGTGACGTAGACCCTCCACTGTGCTGCTCGCTGATAAACACACAGACCGGCAGCTCACTCACGGTTCCACACATTTGGTGAAAAAAAAAATCTAAAAGCTCCAACTTTATTGCACCCCGGTGAGCGACGGCACAATGACTATTCATGCAGACGCAGCAGTCCATCACATGTTTCCGGAGCAGTGTTTCTTACTGTTTGTTGGATACAGTGACTGTGGCAGGAACAGAGCGCCTCTCCCAGTTTTATTAATATCTTTTGGTCTTCCCCAGGACGTAATAATAACTATTCAAAATGGAGAAATAAATGCTACACTATTTTACTGGTTCATGCTTGGAGTTTGTTTTTGTTGTTTGTTTTTGTCAATTATACAAATGTGCTCTATGCCAAATGTTCCATGGCCAAAAGAATGGACAAAAATGATAAGATCTTTCAAAAGTTACCTATTCTTCAGTGTTGATGTCTCAGCCATGGGGTCACTCAAATGTACGGTAAACTTTGGAAGACTTCCCTTGTTTTCATAATCCTTTGTCAAGGGCGAAGACACTGAAAGTCTTCCTCAAAATGTTAAAGTGTGTAACCTTTCTGGTGGAGGGTCTGCCACCTGTTTGTCTCCTTGTAGATGTTACTGCTATGCCCAGAATATTCCACAGTATGGCATTAAACTTATCACTATGCAAAGTTACCAGTTTTAGGGTATATTTTTAACAATAAACCACTTGTAAGTAGATAAATACAAGATAGATTAATGCCATACTGTAGAACATTCTAGGCAACATATTCATGGAGACAAGCAAGTGGCAGACACTTCACCAAAAATTTACATAGTGCAGCTTTAAGAAAAGCCTAAATGCTCTCATTTAAGGGTTCCAGTCTTTTTAGTGCTGCTGACAAGTGTAAGTGCCAGTTCCACTTAGTAAAAGGAGCTCTCAGGACGAGAAAGGTTGGAGAGCCCTGCTTTATTAAGCTTCTGTGTTTTATTGGATAAGATCATTACAATTGTAAAATGTTAATAGTGTCTAAACGGAACATTTTATAAATGACTGGACCAGAAATGTTAAAGGTTGTTAATTTCAAATGGCAAGACTTAAATAAACAAGCCTGTTTTTTTTTTTATCTGAACTCATCAGTGAGCTATGTCCAAGGCTACGGTTTTGATTAAAATCATTCAAAGTTCTATGCAAAATATTTTTGCCTGTTGTGGTGCCTGTGCTGCTTTTTCTTTCATTTCATTTTGTGTACACTCTAAAGATGGAAAAAAAGAAAGAAAGAATTCAATTCATTTAAAAGGTCAGGTTTGGCGGTATATTGGATTTTTCTGAAATGAATTTGGTGTCATTTCAAACTAGTGGAGTTTAGTGCATCGGGTGTGTATTAATGATGGTAACTGTATAAATGGAGTGTTAACATTAAAAATAAAATAAAAACTAGGTTAAAAAAGTTAAACAGGTAAAAGTTTTACTTTAAAGCTAAACTAAAAATATATATACATTTGGAGTTTACTTTTAAAAATACTGGGGCACACGGGGGCACTAAAAACGGAATAATGTCTCACTCATATGATAAAAGCTGATCAGATCAATAAATAGGACTAAAACTAATTTATAAAGAGCTTTATAAATAAGTAAAAGTACTTGCGGGAAGCCTGTGCAGAGGCTTCATTACTGGTGTGGCAGCTTTACTCTTTACATGAGGTATTGCTATATTGCATATACTTTGGATATTCAAATAGTTTGATCATTTGTACTTGAGACATATCCAGTAAATAACTCTTAAGCAAAGTGTGCAGTGGCCAACAAAGCGGACTTCTCGATGTGTGCTCTTAGTGTGTGGGATGCAGATATGAGGAACAGGCGGAATATTCCAATCCAATTATTAGCCTAATTGAGAAGCCCAGCCAAGCGTGCTTCATCATACATTTCTATTGCAAAGTATCCTTCACTGCAGCAGCCTTGTGTCTTCCTTCTCCGCTCATTTGCAATGACTAATCATTCTAGTTATTTAGACAACAGAATGTCCTTTCATGGCCACCGTAGGTCTACGCATATTACTATTATTGCACAAGATCCTGTTTTTGCACAAAATGATAATAAGCTTAAGTAGTGTTCTGTAATATCCAACACAGAGAAATAAAGGTCCATACATAATGCATGCACTTAGAATGTAGACATTTTCTGCTTGAATAGTTCATATTCTAATCATAAATATTATATAGAGAAAATACACTAGAATACAGTGATATCAGAGAATGAGCCGTAATAGTTTACCACACTGACATTTTATTTGACTTGAAGATAGGGAATGTTTACTCAGAAGCTGCCTGCCTTTTGAGGAGTACATTCTTTAGAATGTTTTTCTTTTATTATAATGTCTTCGTTCTGATTTAGACAGGATTGGTTCGTGTCTGGTTGAATTCTTGCACAGAAAATCTAATATAGTCCTAGTTTAGAATGAAGTCCTGACTTGGTTTTGAATTGGTCCTTTAAGATGCACTTGGGGGATACATATTATGAAGTACTGTGCAGTGAAGTAAGTGATAGCTTATACAGTATGTTAAATCTCTGCTTATAACTTACACTTATAGTCATTATACAGCAGTGTCCCTTCATAAGAGTTCAATCTTCAATTTAAAAATATACAACATTTACATATTTACAGTTCATGTGTGAAAATAAATGACTTCCCTCCCCTTATGCCTGTGTCTGCTGTCTTATTGTAAATATTACATTTGTCAAATATGAATTACCTTGTTTCTTTGTTTTTTAAATTAATTACTCTAAAATTACTTTAAAAATATATAAGAGTAGCTCAGTCTGTCCACTGATCCTGAGGTTGGCAGTTTGAATCCCGCTCTCGACAAAGCATCATTGGGAGAGAGGTCAGATTCACTGACCCACAGGTTGGCTGTGTCCAGTTCCCACAGATGAATGCTGTTGTTGTGTCCATGGGCCAGACACATCACCCCCATTGCCCTTAGTGTCTGTGTATGACTTTGTGTGAATTGGTGAGTGGTTCCTTGATGTAAAGAGTGCGCTCTTTAAAAATGTGACTATTTACCGTTTACCAATTTTTCAATTATTTTCTTTGTTTTATTTTGCATTTTTACCCTTTTTTAAAATAGTTTCTTGAGAAAGCTCATTGAAAGTCCATACGCGTAATAGCTCATGACTAGTGCAAGTCCTATTTCTGTTTACCAGCTGTACTCTTTGCCAAAACTCTCACACTCCCACATCACCATATTGACTCTATCTTCTCTTTCAGGACACGGACTCAGCACCAGTACTTTTTCTCCAAAACCCCCACCCTTCCCTCCATCTCCGCTGCCTCTATCCCAAGACAAGGGATCTTTCTGGGGCTGGGACACCTGGGGACGTGGGGAGAGGAGGTGGAGGGAAGCCAGGTGGTGCTCCGCATGCTCCCGTCTCGACCACGGGTATTCTTGGGTTGATAATACAGATGTCGATGTTATTGCTTGAGAATACGCGTAGCTGAGCGGAAGCCATGATCTACACATTCAGCTTCTTCCAACTTGTAAACTTCTTTTTTGGGATTTCTGTTTTCTGCACACGTTCAAGTACCTACCAGTGAGGTACTTTCTTGTGATTAACATTATCTTGCATCATAATCAGTTTCCTTGTTTTTCAACCTCTGCACCTAACGTTCCACAGTACGACATAAAAAAGGTTAGATTAGATATACTTTATTGGTCCTTTTCAGGATTTTTTAGTTGCTGCAGTAGATTTACAGTAGTAGAAAAACATGAGATGACACCATTAGGTCAGATTTCAAGTCAGATCTGTGGAGAGGCAAGGAGCCACATTAAGGATGATGTTTGCTTTGATATAATTCAACATGGGTCAGTTTAGTTCAGGGCTGTGGAACATTACAGCCAAAACAATCTCTCCTCTCTCTGGAGACATACAGGTAGAGGACATCAGTCAAGAAAAGTTACACATTGCACCTTTAAATGCCCTTATGTAGATGCATAGAGAAGCTTGAATGGACATTACACTGTTAAGTAGAGAGTTCGAACACACTGACGTCACATTAGGGAGAATTCTATCCAAAAGTTACACCTTTTACACACAAGAAACATGTTCTTTCTGATACATTAAACATTTCAACAAAATAAAAATGTTTTCTTATATTAAATAATAATAAATTACACCATATCTCTGTGTACATTAGAGGAGTTTTGAATTCCCTAGTGTGATCTCGAGTTCCAACCAAGAAATGAAAATGTTTTGACAATGATTGTAAAGGTGAACTATGTAACTTTTTTGTTGAGGGTCCTTCACCTTTGCTTAAATGTTCCACAGTATGACATTAAACAGCTCTACTTTACATTTATTCAATTACAGGTGTTTTTTTAGGTCAAAAATACCTCAAAAAACAGGCGTTCTGACTGTGAGCGGGGTCGCCTCTCCACAGATCTGACCTGTAACTTGGAGAAAATATGGAGAAAAGTGGAAAAAATGGAGAAAAGTATTTGACGGACCCTCTACCAGAAATGTTACCCAATGTACTTTTACTTGTGTTTTAGTAAAATGAGTCTAAGCACTTTAACTACTCAGATTGCACGGAGCATGTAAAAGTATCCACTGTTTTAACTGTTCTTGAACTCATGCTAAATAAACTTCTATACCCACACACACCCAGACTCCTGCCTCTCTGTACCAGTCTCAGACAACGCTTATTTTACCCCAAACACCGTGGACCTCCTCCCAGTCTTTACATAAGCTCCACCCTTGCGTGCATCGCTTACCTTTTTAGTTTCCGATTGCTCATCCGCTTGACAGGTGCCCTTATCACAGCGCCTTGGTGGAGGAGCGGGGAATCCAATAACGTGGCACACAAGAACTCCTCTCTCCCCTGCTCCCCCATGGCCCTCTGCGTGTAAGGTCGCAGTCAAAGATCAAATCCAATATGGAAACAGGCTGGGGCCGGTGGTGGTGGTGGTGGTGGTGGTGGTGGGGCCGGTGGTGGTGGTGGTGGGTTTGAGGGGAGGGGGCACTGTGGGGACATAGGGGGCATGGAAGATTCAAAAGCCAGGGCTTGAATGGGTGGGCTGTTTGCAGAGCTGCCTGAGGGATAGAAATGGAGAGACAATGGACTATGTAATGGAGTGTGTAAGAGAAAGGCAGAAGGAATCACAATGGGATATGCCAGACTGTCAAAATACTAGATGGTAAAATATTGGATGAATGTTTAAATCAATTCTAGGTTTGAAATGTCTTTGTTAAAGGTCCTATATTATGCAAAATTGACTCTTGTGAGGTTTAAGCCACATTATAATGTTGCCTCATTCAAACACCCTTAATTATTAGTCAGTCTACATCTCCAAAACTCAAAATGTTCTGTTCCACTTTGATCATTTTCAAGTTAACAGCTACCTTTTACTTTCTGTTCAGTACAGAGATTGGTAATTCCAGATCTGAAATCATCCAATAATGCAGTTTAAAAGCACAATGGAGCACTTCCTGTATTGCCAGTGCAGTGTTTGTGTATTAAACATGTGTGAATAAACCGAAACACAACTCTGGGTCTGTTTTTGATGAGGAAACAACATTATAACCTATAATATATCATAAAATAGTGTAATATGGTCCTTTAACATGCCAATTTGAACTGTGGCTTACAACAGGCTAACATAAATAATTGTCAATAAAAACAATTAAGTGCATTTTGGGGAGTTTTAATGTTGATGAATAATACAGGAATAAAATGTTGGGGTGACATTATTGGAAAAGCGTAGGGTAAAAGCCACATCGTCACACAAGAAAAGCAAAACGTTTATATTTTTGTAGTGTCTCTTTCTATATTTCACATCAACAGATAATAGGTGTGTGGACATACGCTCATATTGTGTGTGCTTGCTGTCTTTTGTAATTCAAAATGGATGCGTCAGCGTAAAGCTCCGTAAGAACCTTCTTAAATGTCAAAGTTCAGCCATGCATGCATATTGTGATTTGGTTTTCACAGCACAACACTTTTACAAAGACTTTAACACACAAATATAATGTTGCTCTACTCCACTACTGAGTACAGGTCCAGATGTGACCTGTAATTAAGCTGTCACCTGCTTGCCTCCATGGTGATAGACAAGTTTAATATACTGTATACTTGCCCATTACAAGCGAAGCAGTAACGAGGAGAGTGGACAGTCCAGCAAAAATGTTACATGCACCTTTAAAGAGCTCATATTATGCTATTATCTGATGTAAGTTATGTGTTTCTTTCACATGTTTAGCACACAAACCCTGCATATTTATAGGCTGTTTTTTTCTCTTAAAAAACAACCAAAACACTCTGTTCCACCTTGTGATGTCACGTGGTAATACAGGAAGTGCTCCACAGTGTTTTTAAACTCCATTCACCTTCACTGGAATCATTTTGGATCATTTCAGCCCTGGAATCGCCGCTCTCTACTGAACAAAAGGTAAAATTTTGCTGTTAACTTGAGAAAAAAAAAAATCGCTTCATGACATCGAAGGGTGGAACAGAGCATTTTGAGCTTTGGAGATGTAGACAGACTAATAATGCAGGATTACTCAAGCATGTGTGAATGAAACAAAACACAACTCCAGTATGTTTGTTGTTGATATAACATTCTAACATGGCTTAAAGCTCACAGGAGTCATATTTTACATATTAGAACCTTAGATTATTATTATTATTTACTATTGTGAACCTGGGCCGATCATGACTGAGTCAGGAAGGGCATCTGGTTTATGTGATAAGCTGAAATGTCTAGAGAGAACATCAAGTTATAGAGCCAACCCATAACTTCTATATTATTGATAAAATACATAAAGGACCCCACTGTACTTTACCCTCCTGAATCATAACTTCAAATCTGGTGTCATATAAGTACACCACACTTAAATCTCAACTTAAACCAGCCCACACCATCCCTTCTTGGGCATAAATATCAATTACCACAGTGGGATCTTGTTGGGTGGTCCTTTCCATCCGTCTGCCTCCTCCGCCTCTGCACGGGGCCCTGGCTCATATTAGTGTTACAGTAATAGGGTGTAATAAGATTATTCAAATCCCTCTATTTGGCTGAGGGACGATGTGATTCCGGGCTCATCCCTTTGACAGTGTGTGTGTCTGTGGGCTAAAGCCGATTTGTAACGCTGCTCCCGAGAGACTGCGCACTGGCCCTGTCTCTTAGCACAGTGTTAGTGTACTGGGCTAATTCTGCTACACGCACCAATTAAAGATAACATCCACCCATCTGCCCACACCCATTACCTGCAGTACCAGTCTGGCTTCGATGGTGTAGGAGGTATTCACAGTTAAACAGACCTGCCTCCAGCTATGCAACTAACTATGTGTTGTATAGAAACTAAAAGGTGCACTCTAAAGCTTTTCTGGTGTACGGGCTGATACCTGTCTGTCTAAATGAGCCTTGCCTGGAATGTTTGTCAGTATAGTATTAATTTAAATGGCCAGATTATGATGTTCACTCATCAAAAACCTACCCAGAGTTGTGTTTTGTTTCATTTACACATGTTTAACATACAAACTCTGCAGATTTGGGCTGTGTTTTTCTCTGAAACTAAAAACGCTCTGTTCCACCTTGTGATGTCATGTAGTAATACAGAAAGAGCTCTACTATGTTTTTAAACTCAAATACACCTTTACTAGTGTTGTGGATTTTTAAATCTGAGAAAAATAAAAACTGGAGAAAAGTTGTCTTCAATCAAAGAGTCTGGATTTATTAAAGCAATTGTGCACAATTACAAAGAAAGTCTGTCCCTCACGCGAGAGCCGTCTGTCCCGTCTGTCTGTGTATGTCAAAACAAAAACAAGCTTCTTATACAGTTTACAGATGTCATCAATCAACATGAGATAAAGCATATGATAGTATTAGTCTAAACACCCTTCGGAAGGAGACAATGGTATCTGGATTAAACTGGGGCATTTGATTAGCTGAACTCACATGTACCAATAATTCTAAATGGAAATGAACAGAACAACTGATAGACAGGGACTGAACATAAGGTCTTGTCTTAGGAAGCCCAGATACAGCAGATCACACCACTGCCTGTGACCATGAGTAGAGAGATAACCCAAACAATACATTCTTTAGCTTGACAAGTAAGAAATTTCCATCACAACTAGAATCACTGGGAAAATTTCACATCTGGAATTGCCCGTCTTTACTGGGCTAAACAAAGTAGCTGTTAACTTGAAAACTACCATTTCATGACATCACAAGGTGGAACAGGCAGAGTATTTTGAGCTTTGGAGATGTACAGACTAATAAAGCAGGATTCCTCAAACATCCATCCATCTTCTTCTTCTCTAGCCTGGTCACGGGGACAGCAGTTCGTCACCCAGTCCTCTGCGCACTCAACCCACGTCCACGACCCAAGTGTGGACCCACGTTGTCCTTTCAGACTGAGCCCCAGCCGGGCACCGGGTGAAGTCATGGTCCTTGATTTCAGTTCATAGGGGTGTTAGCATGATTTGGGTTAATGGGGGAAACCAGAGTGCCCGGGGGAACAGACACGGGGAGAACATGCAAACACACAGAAAGAACCCGGAACCTTCTTGCTGTGAGGCATGAGTACTAGCCACTCAGCCACCATGCTGTGGTACTTTTTATCTCCAGTGAGACAAGCAGCTGATGCTACAAGTCTAGTTAATGGGTCTATAATGTGAAGAGGCAACCCCACTCACAGTGCAAATGAAGTGTTTTTCAAGGTATGTTCAAAATAATAAAATATCTAGAATATAATACATGATAGATTCTCTTAGATATTATTACTTTTGAACATTCTACAGCATAAACATTTCTCATATTCAAGGCGATTCTTTCACTATGTCCTCAAAGAACTGTTAAAACAATATGATCTCAGTTAAACAGAAGTGCAGCAGTGGGGTAAGATGTGTTGCTCAACAGGTCTTGGCACCTTCATGTGTAAAACTGCAACTGAAAGCTAATAAAGTTTATGTTTGTGTAACAGATAACTGTGCATGAGGTGCTTTTGTGTGTTACAATGATCAAAAACAGTGGTGGAAACAGCAAATTTGTACTCGAGTAAATGTGAGGTTACATGGCTAAAAATGTACTCAGTTACAAGTACAGTAATGCTTACAAAATTGTGCTTGTGAAAATACATATAAAAAATACTACTCAGAGTACAAGTTACTTTTTAACAGATTTTTAGCAGCATTTTAGATCAGTGTTTTATATAAAATAAACAATAAACCTCAACCAATTCTGTACATTACAATTCTACATGAGCTCTTAAAACTTTTTTTTCTTTTACAAAGCATTTTCATAGGAATAAAAAAATAGTAATAGTAATATTTTTATTGGGTTTTATGACTGGATAACATGGTATAGAAAACTCAGAGCTATTGTTTTTGCATAATAATGTGTCCTTAAAGGTCGTTGTCAACATTTCTACAACTATATTACGTTCATATTGATATATTCTTTAAAATGTATGCTACCATCTTTGTTTTGCACTCTCCCTCCACCTTCTGTTCTGTTTCCTCTCTTCAGCATCTTTGTATTTGACTCTAGTGATCACATTTGCACACTGGCCCTCCACCAGACTGCTGCAGAACAAACTGAATTAGTCATAACTGGGTCGTAAAAAATATGCAGCAGTGTACAGTACATATATCCACTCCTCCATAGGCCCTGAGTCTGTATGGGTGAATGGCTGTGTGACTTCACTGCCCTGATGCTTATTCATACCATATTTAAACTCAAACTGCTCATTTCTGTCCCAAGATTCTGCATGTTCATTGAAAAAAAAGACCAAAAAAGGCAAAAGACCAAGCTGAAAAAGCTCTGCTAAAGGTGCACTATGTAACTTTTCAGCTGGGGGTCAGTCACCTTCTTGTTTCTATGGATATGTCAGTGCTCTGTCTGGAATGTTCCACAAAATGACATTAAATAAATCTACCTTACAGCTGGTTTTGTAGCTCAAAAATACCTGGAAAAACAGGCTTTCTCAGTGAACGAGGTCACCTTTCCATAGATCTGACCTGTAACTTGGTCTGGTTTGGTCTCTGTGAAGATAGAAATGTTTAACACCATACTGTGAAACGTGACAGACAAAGCAATAACATCTCCATGGAGACAAGCAGGTGACCAACCCTCCACCAGAAAAGTTGCACAATTTTTTCTTAAAATGTTTGTCCAGTTGGAAGAATTGTTCTTCTTATATTTTTTTTAAAATTGACTTCATTGTAAACATTGGACACACAAAAAAATTTAAATATTGCTTTTTTCCTGATGTATTATTTTGAATTGTTGTAAGGGCCACTTTAACTTTGATCTGGTGCAGTATTTTACTTTGACTAAATAGAGAAATGTACTTTGACTCAATGCAGATATGTATTTTGACCCAGCTGCCACTTAGTCCTTTGCCCAATTCCAAAAACAGCCAACATGTGCAATCGTACGGAGCAGTTCTCAACGTTTCTCCTTTAGCCTAATGCACACGATGCTTTTCATGGCTCTTCTGAATTATGGAGCATTTTACCTCCATGATATTGCCACAAGAATCATATGAAATGAATTTCATGAGAAGAGAATATTGTTACTTAAATCTCTAATTAAAACATAACTTATAAAAGGCTTAAAGGCAGCAGTAACCTAATGTTCACCTTTGGATGTCTCTTGTGGTGTTGACTAGCAACAGACTCCATGGCAAACTGGATTTTTAATTAGATTAGTATTTTTAGATTGATTAAAAAAAAAGTAAGCCCTGTTCAGAAGAGTATACTTTTTAAAGTTGATTAATCAAACATTTGCGACATCTAATTGAGAGAAAGTCACAGACATCTCTACCACCCACAAATGCTCAAAAAACTTTCCTTTTCAATAAATATATTTATGCTAAAAACAGACCTGCTTACGTCTGTTGGCATTGCATTGTTTGTTCTGGTGGGTTTAATATACACAAAACCTTGTCTGGGATCCGCAATCCGCACTTCTCCAATAATTTACGAAGCTGTGTGGGCAAAAAATATAAGATATCACAGAACTATAAATGTGAGAGAGTACGAAACATTAATATATAATTAGTGGGTAGCAGTCGGGTCTGTGACTGAAAGGCCTTATCCATGGGAAAAGAAGCCCCTAATATTCAGTGCATGCCACATTCCACTTTGTGCTTTTTGCTATGATTGCCACAGCTTGATCACTGACACAAGACTCAACTTAATTCTAACCCCAGCGTGCTTTCTGCCATGATCTCAACGCCGCTCGCAGTTTCCATAGAGATTTAAGTTATTTACATGCACAATTAACCTGCCCACACAATAAACTGTTTACAATGATGTGTAATCAGCCCGGCTGCCTACACCTCCGTCACGTATGTAGGCCGCTTTTCACTTTTCTCTGGCCCAGCTGATCAGTCTGATTAATGCATTGTTGTGACAAAGAACATATGCCTCGGCTGTATAGTCACAATCAAGCATGGGTCAATAGACAGCACTCAACCCCCCCTCCCCCTCCACTTCCCCACCGCCACCACTCTTCTGTAATAAACAGCGCTAAAGCAAACTGAGACTCATAATCACTATATACGCCGAGCCGAAATAGCCGCTTCGTGGGTCAATACATCACAATTACCCCGGTAATATTTGCCCGGACAAACAAATTCGGGTACTTGGATTGACTGAGCAGAGTCGAAAATGGTATTGATAAATATGAGCAGCATAAGGCGTTTGATAGTGATCCTGGGTTTATCTGCTGCTAGTGCTTGTGTCATCACACCACAGTGAATCCCAGTCAGAATACACGGGAGACCAATGGAGATTTTGCTAATTACTCAAGTACTGCTTTTATTCAGTAGGCCTGTTCTGACACTATAGTATAAGTAGTGATAAAAGTACAGCACAAGAACAGTACCCAGCCCTACAGGATATATACCTGATATAGCATGCAGGGCTGGGTACTGTTCACATTCTTTCTGTAGCCTCACTGATCAATGCTTAGTTTGCAGTGAATAGATTATTGATTATTTAGAATGATAAAACATGCTTATTATGTAATAAATTCCAATAATGCTTTTATTTCTGGTACCAACAGTGTTTGATACCACTACCTTAATTTAGGGTTTTGTTTTTTGTACCATACACATGCCATTTATCAGGTCCTGTGAGCTAGTTTAAAGAAGAACTACCCTAATACTTTATAAACTGTTTGCGGTTTTTGCAGTTATTCCTCACTTACCTGTCAAATGTATATATTCTGACCATTCTAATGATTCTTTTATACGTGCTTTTCACAACTCACAGAGACCAGAGTTTGTGTCACTGTAAAGCTAACAACAACTAGTATTAGATGTAAACAGCACAAGACCTCAAGAGCTGCTATTACAATTTTTAAGGGGCAAAATTATGCTCAAAAGCATGAAAAAATTAGGTACTTTGGGATACTTATCACTTCTAATGTAAAAAAAAAAAAAGAATAATTTGAATGGATTTTCGCTTTAACTTTCTGGCACAGTACAGTAGCTGCCAGTGTCAGCACACACATGACTTTATTGGGCAGTACATCAAAGCAGAGGCAAAACAGGTCGAAGGATCCAATGAGAGGATCTGAAGGAGAGATTAGGTAAAGAGACAGATTGCATTTCACCGAGGCCCTATTAGTCCCTATCCCACAATGACTCATTTTTTATTAAATGCTCCTTTGCCAATATTACAATTCCCAGTACAAGATAACGTTAATTTCCACCCCTCAACGGTTCAATGTCTCACAATTATCCACAGAGTAAAAACAAAGCTAGAAGTGCAGATTGTGAAAAAGGAGGAAAAAAAAATGTTTTAAAATACATAATAATAATTAAAAAGCGGGTTGCATGTATAGCCAAACGTGAGCACAATATGGCGTCTCTTCAGGGGCCCTGTGGTGATGTGTGCGGCGATGTTGCGATGGTGAACAGAGGGCCAACAGCACCACACCTCACATTAGGGTCTCTTATGGCTATGATAATCACTGTTTGTCTCTGGGCACGCACGTTTGGCACCTGTAGTAAAGGCACACTTACTTAGTTAGAGACGGCACCGAAAACAGCCCCCCCACCCCACCTCTCCACCTCCACCTCCCCGCACCCCGCCGGCAAACGCGCCCGAGTGCCGACGCTTTCCGAATGAACAAATAGATAAAGATAGAATTAAATAAATAAGTAACAATCACATGCATTGCTCCTCGCCGCGGTGCCTGGCAACCGGTATCTCGTTGCCGTTGCCGTGGAAACAGTTGCTAGCCGAAACGTGGAGGTGATTGGCAAGCGTGACAACAAGGAGGGAATAACATTTGACCCCGGCTCGCTGACGAGGGGGAGGCGAGTCAGGGGAGGGGGAGGGCATGGGGTGAAGGGGGGGAGGAGGGGGAGGGGGAGAAGAGGAGAGGGACACGAGGGGTGTTGTTTTGGATGCGGGAGGGGCAGAGGATAGAGAGAGGAGCAGAAAAGAGGAATGCACACACTGAAGCAGCCCCGTACTCCTTCGCTAGTCTGCTATTCACTATCAATAGCAAGGCCATAAGTCATTGAATCAAATGTGTGTGCAAGGATAACTGAACCGTGAATGGAGCCGAGACAAAAAAATGTGCTGTGCCTTTATATATAGCCAACAGCATACAAATATGAAGGACTGCTTTCAAATTCAGAACTGAAAAATGCATTAGAATTGGTCAAGGTAATAACTAATGTGTTCTAAATGGCTCTTTTTATTAGAAGTGCACACAAGGCAATCCTGCAGAGCCAAGCCAGAGCTGAAACGAAAGAAAATGGCGTACATTGAAGGGGCACTTTGTAACTTTGCTTGTCTCCATGGTGATGATGTTGCTTTGCCCGACATGCTCCACTGTATGGCATTAAACGTATTTCTTTCCATCAAGACCAGCATGTGATGCCTCCAGGCCAAGTTACAGGTGGACAGGAAAGCTCACAGCGCGCATGTTTTTCAAGGTATTTTTGAGCAATAAAACACACACATGGTAGAATTAATGCTACACTGTGCTACATTCAATGACATCTCCATGGAGACAAGTTTATGCACCCCCCAGCAGAAAGGTTACATGATCCATCTAAGGTTTCTTGGCCCTATAATGCATTCCCTCCTAATTCAGGCGTAAATACTCTCAGGGTTATGTTGTTCAAGAACAGGGAGTGAGATCTGCATTTGACCCATACTTAAATAGTGCTGATATGGGTCATGGGGACCACAGGAATCCTTAAGCAGGTCTTCCTTGGTGAAGGACCATAGACTGTTATATAAATGGACATAACTAACTTACTAGTCATTACGTTCCAAATTGAAAGTGACCATGGGGTTGCTTCTGACTCCATCGGTTTCAATTGACTTTATATTGAGAAATTGTCTCCCTCTCTTGGCTACTGCTGCAGGGAGCCTCCTCATTTTCTCTGCATGTTTCAGGTGTTTTTCTTTCACTATTTTGTCCGCAAATAAATTCCTATTCCTAATATCAGCTCCAAATTTGCTCCTAACTGTTAGTCACTCACTTAGTCCACTTCTCTATACAGTCTAGTGAAGGACTCAGGCATTTCCAACTTTTCTAACTGAAAACTGAATATTCTTTCAAAACACAAAATCTGGTCTTCAAAATGCTGTCTATTTTTTGAACAGTAAGTACAAGTTCTATGAGTACAAGTTGTACTCACAGAATAACTATAAATATGTGCTTTTGAAGGGTAAGGATGCATGTAAACGGATATGAAGACAATAACACAGAATATTTGCACTCAGCCTGGCTCTACCAAGGCCACAAGACATCATATCAGACGTGTCTATAGGTACATGTAGACAAATGAACGCTGGATGAACAGTTTTGTGTTGGAAAATTCCATTGCGAAATCTGTTAATACGTGATTATGAATGCACCTTTTTACCTGCTGTGTTGAGACCAGAGGAAAGAATACTGTGAAAATGTATTTATTTTGTAAAATATTCTGATACATAGGTCAGTCAGAGTACTGTATTCTGAATACTCTGAATATTTTAAATATTTTTACACCTAGTTTCATTATATTATACTGTACAAAACATGATGTACTGTATAATTCCAAAGAACTTTATTTGTGTTGCTCTGTTTGTTATGATTAATTTAGAGATGAAAAATTGCATGCACACACATTACAAGAGCAGTGTTCACTTTTTGCTCACCACTACTGTGCAGCTTATAGCCAAAACTGCATGATGAAGTGTCATGTATTTCTGTTAATTTAGGAAAGTAACTGTACCAAAATACAGGTGCTCAAAATTAGTACTGAGAATACATATTTTTGGTAAATATAATCAGTTACTTTCTAGCACTGGTCAAGACAAAGAAGTTGTTTTTAAAATGTTGACCTTACAGAATACATTTTTTCTACAATAATTCGCATTTTTTATTTTCATTAAAAAATGCATTACTTGTGGACAGTTTGAAAGATGGACACTATAGCTCTGGCCCTAGACTGCTCTTCTATGACCATGAGAGGAGAGGATGGAGAGAACAGGTAAAAGAAAAGTACATTTAGAAATCCATGCCCTGAAGCGCCTCTCTTCCTCCCTCCCTCCTCCCTTCCTCCTCCCATTGCAGTTTTCTCTATAGTGTACAGCACTCGTGAGCGACCATAAGTCATTGAATCAAATGTGTCTGTATGCGAGGCAGAGCACTGAATGGAAATATAGTAGATAGAGGGTTGGATGGGGGGTGCATTTATTCAAAGCATTAAAATTTGAATAAAGGCATTGTATTTGAAAGGCCAAAGGGTGAGTGGAGTCAATGTACACTGTAGGCTATGTTTTTTATTATTACATTTATTTACTGATTTATTTAATATGTTTTTAAGGACGGATGCAAAAAAACATTAAAGTAAATCTATGTCAAAGCTTCTTCTCATCATTTACTCACCCAAAGTTGTATTTGGAGTGATTTGTGTGATCTTTATTCGCTTATTTTCACCATATTTCCGATCATTTCTTGCTTTCACCACCACTGGCATACGCCCACCTCTCTATTTACTTTGTTCTCCAATTTTGTTTTCTTGATCATTAATACGCACAGGATTTGGGAGCAAATTCTAACATTGTGATCCACATGTGTTATAGATTATAGCTATAGCAAACAACAAGCACAACAGGTCATCTTTAACTTTTGGTAATCTGACGCTGCTTTCACAGTGTTCATATTCTCTCCTTAGAATGGCTTTTGACTGCTCAGATTTCACTAAATACAATGGTGCAATATAAAATCTCTAATTTTGTAAGCAATAATTAACATAAACTCAATATCCCAGCTACACATCTGTACATGTCCCATAAAGCAGAGCTCAATTAGAGTTAAAGAAGGCAGATTGTGCTTGAATCTCCTGCTGATATGTGTGGATCATGGTGTCTGGAATACATAAACACATAAAGATTACTCAAATATGCATGAATCAGTCCAAATCCAACTTCGAGAGGAGAAGGGGGAACTATAACATTTAGATTTTGATTTGATTTTGCAGAATAGGTCCATTTTAAAATAACATTTGATAGATTAAAACTATGGATTTGGTAGACAAAATTAGTATGGGATTTTGATCAACTTCACTGTTACAAAGCTCTAAATAAACATCTTAAGAAAGCACTCCCGCTAAAGACCTTAGGAACCCTATATACCCCATTTATATTCTGTGCTTCATTCAAATGAGTATGGGTTATTACATACATTATTCTCTGGTGCTGAGTTTGTGAGGTCTGAGAAGCCTCTGGCATGAAAGGCTCATTTAGGATCCCATTTCATACACTGGTTTAAAATATAGTTATTTTCACTGCTTTTATACTTCCAACCATTTCTGTAAGGACAAGGCTCTGGTAAAGTGGAACTAAACACTAAATCCACTTTTTTGCCCCTAAACTGTGTATATGGTGTTTTAATAGAATTGTCTACTGTTTCTAGACATTTATGGTCATATATTTGTGCCAAAATTTGTGCAGTTTTCTGGTCAAAAAGTGTGTGCAATTTCAAGTAGTTATTGACATTACACAAGACTGACTACAGCCCGATGTTTCTGATTACAAACGCCTTGCTGAAGGGGCGGAGTCTCATGTGTGAATACCTGTTCGACCAATCACACTGCTCCTCATACCTCAAGAAAACATGCCGACAGCAGAAAAGCAGTTAGCACATTCACAGCTCCGTTGTTATGCACAAACTTCAGGGACCTACCGATGGACTAAGTAATCCAAGCCTCATGTGTATCCTTAAGTTTTTCAAACTGAGTAAAGTGAGCCTTAACCTTTACCCCTGAATTCACAGTTTTCTTCTCTCTTCTCTTCTCCCTCTCT
The DNA here is from genome assembly GCA_030686955.1 of Odontamblyopus rebecca. NCBI lineage: Eukaryota > Metazoa > Chordata > Actinopteri > Gobiiformes > Gobiidae > Odontamblyopus > Odontamblyopus rebecca. Next base: position 27,604,520 of record CM060667.1, read on the forward strand.
TTCGTCTCTTCTTTGCTCTCTACATTGTCATATACAGTAGAGCAGTATTTATTGCACAGTTAAATCCCAAGCGCCTGCACCAGCTGTAGTCCCTGTAGTCCTCTTTCTTCTTATGTTATGTTCCACTAGTTTGTGTCTTTGCCATGGCTGCCTTCACTCTTGTGCTGCTCTCCCTGCCTGGCTAAACTAATAAGGGTGTGATTAATGGTCTGCTAATTGCTGTAATCTCAGTTAATTAGAGTGGAGAATCTTCGGGCTCCGAGTGCTTAGCGAGAGATGCATGTTGTACTGATGTGGAAGAGCAGGACTGGCATCTATTCACAGCACAGCTCCAATGATCAGAACAAGAGCTGGAGTTTAGCCAACAATGTATAAGTGCATCTGCATCCTGACAGTAATAAATGACCAGCATATTAATGTACAACTAAGATGAGTTCATACATCAATAGCCTCTTTATTTAAAGTTACGGTATGGAACTTTCTGGAGGTGGCACAGTACTTACCTGATTCTATGGAAATACTTCTCAGGGGAGACAGTTTCATGCCATAGTGTGAAAGATTATAGCCAAAGGAACAATATGTTGATGGAAAAGAGCAGGAGAGGAGGAGACCCTCCTGCAATACAAACAACCAAAATAAGAAGCTTTTATTTCAGTCTTGGCATAGAGCCTCTGCTCCTCCACACATAGAAGCAGCTGAGACCATAGCTGGTGACTGGCACCCAAAGGAGACCCTGGTGCAGATAGGACATCATAGAGGAGTCTTTAGTTTGGGGGTCTTAGATTTGTTCTCAAAGAGAAGTTGAGGTGTCTGTGGTGAGGGAAGTCTGTTTGTCAAACATGGGGGAAAAAAATCAAAAATCATTATGTGCAATTCCAGGGGGAGTATAACAATCCAAACAGCCTACATTATTACATCCAAATTTTGGTGAATTCCCAACAAAAGCAAACCTTTCAAAAACATTCACTTTTTTAGAGTCTACAGAGGTACTATTTGTCAAAACAAGCTAATTTCATTAAATTCAAATTACTTGCTTTTAGTCAGATTATTGCATTGTTGACAATTACTGCCTGTTAATTACTCAATTTTGTCCTCACATAACAGCATGTTTTCTTTTATAGCACTGCTCTAAATTCTTCTAAAAATTCAAATAAAACTCTTATGACATTTTACAAAAGGAAATTTGGGATTTTTGTAATTATTCTATGCTCTTATTTCTAATTAACTGTGCAAATTCTTGATCTGGGAGCCAATAAAGCTGCCTAGGATTTGCACTTTCATTTCCCTTTTTATACAAATTCCACAAAATTCATTTCACATGGAAACATTTTCTTTTCCACAGCCATGCTCTAGAGATCACCTCTGGTGAGCGCTGGTAAAAAAGGTGAAGTATGCGTTTGAAAAGCATAGAGCAGGTGTATACATAGTCAAATGGATGCCCATTTCTCTGTGTAAAGTCACTGCGAGGCCATAAAACAGTCATATCAGGTTGGAAGGGTTCAATATTTCACATAGCAGCCCAGCGGAGACAGTGCACAACATACAGGGACGGGGAGTAAGAAGAAAACCAGGAGTCAAAAAGCACTTAAGGGCACATTGACAAGACCTGAATAATGTTAAGAATAGAACGAGTCTGCAGTAGACAAGAGTCAGATGAGGTGACACGCTGCATGTAACATATGGGGAAAACTCTTCTTGATCTTGGTTAATTAGGCAAAGTTTTGCTTTTGAGATAAGTGAGCATGTTTTGTTTCATATTGATAGGTTCAGTGATTGCCAAGACTTACACAATGTTCTGATTGGCCTGGCCTCATTTACCACTGTATTACAGCAAACTGCATGGTGAAGCAAGAATATCTACATCAAAACAAGCAGGTATACCAGAAAAATTATATAGTATTTTATTTTATTTCATTTTATTTTGGTAAAACTATTTTCCTCATACCGCGTAACCCTTCCAAATATGCTTTTACAAAATGTTAAAGGAAATCAAAGTTAATTTGACCCTTAATTCGAGCATTGCTATGAGTCATACTGTCTAATGGACACATTAGTGACCAGTGAACATTGTGATGTCATTTACTGCGTCAGACATACTGCCAGGGAAGGTTCTGGACTGTTCATTCACAATGCAACATGGACACGTTTTCATCACTGCTTTGGTATGAGACAGTCGTGTATGTTTGTGTATTTCAAATTTATATTAGTGATCATATTGACAAATTATTTTACCATTCCAGAGGCGAGACTTAGACTTATAGACAAACTTTACTGAATCACAAGGGAAATTACTTGGACACAGTAGCTCACACATCACAATATATTATAATAACAAAGTAAAAATATAAATGGTAATAATAAATTCAAAATAAGTAGCAATATCAGTATTTTGATATGATACTTATAAGTCTGTCTGGAAAAAAGCTCAAAGAATGTAGTTTTTACTTAGTTACAAGAGAAGTACAGAATAACATTTTCCCCACTGTGGTCAAAGTACACTGTGCAACTTTTCTGGTGAAGGTTACAAAATCATCTTTTCTGAAATTCTGAAGGTTTCTCTGGCATTTTTCTTTCATGTGGCCATTAAATTATAGATGTTTGTATTGCTCTATAATACATATATGTATAAAACAGAAAAATATCTATTCTTATACTGTGAATGGTGTCCATAATCCACAGCCTTGTAACTTGGCTGTTGGTGCCGCCTGCTTGTCTCCAGAGCTTGCCCTAGATAAATGTTTTCTAATTAGATTGTATGCAGTGGTCACTAAAAGCGCTTAAATAAACAGTTACACTAAGTTCTCAATTGACTAATTTATGAGAAGAAAAGTGGCATTTTACATCTTTGAAAAGTCCATATTTCACTATTTTCTGGTCTACCTAGAGTTGTTTTTCTCTCAAATGGAAAACACTCTGTTCCACATTGTTATGTCATGTGGTAATACATGAAGTGCTCCACTGTGTTTTTAAACCCCATACATCTTCACTAGAATCAGAACTGACACTACAGGTAAAAAGAGCTGTTAACTTGAAAACTACCACTACATGACATCACAGGGTGGAACAGAGCATTTTGAGCTTTGGAGATGTAGACAGACTAATAATAAAGGGTGACACAACCACAACTCTAGGTATGTTTTTGAGGAAGTAACAACATTAAAACATGGCTTAAAGCTCACGATAATCCATTCTGTGTAATATGGGAACTTTAAATGTTTCAGTACACAGACCTCGAAGGGTTAAGACCTCCATGTTGTCTTGACCTATTTTCCCCTGTGATCCTGCACTGGCCTGGCGCGCTGGTGTGTGTATCGCTGTGTTTAAACTCAGAGGTGTGAAGACCGCTATCTCTGCCCTGGGACATCCTCTCACATGACCCCCCTCCCTTCTTCGGCTTCACAGTATCGTGCCTCTGTCTGTGAGGTGGACAGCAGGTAACCCATAGTGACAGCCGAGGTGTGCACCGACCTCTCCCTGCGCGTACGCACAGCTGTAGCCCGGGCCCAGAGGAGGCAGGTGGGGCGGCTTTGGCAGGTCGGGCAGATGTGGCGGTCGGTGTGACAACCACAAGGGCCCAGCTGGTGCTGTGTGGCTCTTCTGCTCCAGCGGTGCTGCGTGAGGGTCCCAACACGAGAGGGGTTAAGCGGCAGTGACAAGTGCAGGGATCAGGCAGAAGCATGGTGTGTTTAAAGGGGAGGTGGAGAATGTACAGCTGTGTGTGGAGGGGGAAATCTCACACATTGTTTTAGATGGAAAACAATTATTAAAGAAGGTTTGTACTTTCTATTTTGTTTGCATTTCACCCTTTCATCTGCATTTGGCAACACCAGTGCAACGCCCAGGTCCCATCTCCAGATCTTAAGACGGCTTGATTTGGTCGACATTTCTAACATCACATCATAACATTCTATAGCTAATAAAATTATTTACAGATGGGGGCAGTCAGTGATGGGGAAAAATACTTTAAAAATGTATTTAGTTACAGATTATTGAATACCTGCATTAAAATGTATTTTGTAACTTCTGAATAATGCAGAGTTGCATTTAAATTATAGGGTAAACTAGAGACACAACATAGGATTAAAAACCACATGTATTCCTTTCATTTTAGAAAAGTAACTGTAAAAGTTACTGTACCAGAATACAGTTACTCAAAATGTGTATTCAAAATATGTATTCTCTCAATACATGTATTCAGTTACCTCCCAACACTGGGAACAGTTAAAGTCTATATACAGTAGTTCAAATGCAGAATTTGCTGAAATACACTAAGTTCTTGGGTAGAGTCAGGTTCAACATTTATGTATGTCTTATTATAATGGGGAGTGAGCTATTTACCTATAATCTGGTAAACATCTCTGTTTTGTATTTTCTTAATGTCTCTGTACATTGTTCCTTCAAATAAAGACTAAACTAACACCTCCATTTAAGAGTATAACATCATCACATCCCAAAAACTAAAAAGCACCAATAGGTGGATTGTGAATGTCTCAGGTTGATGGGGAAAACCACAGAAAACCCCTGTAGGCATGGGGATAACATGCAAACTCGTATTCCAACCCAAGAATCAAACCTGGAACCTTCATATTGTGAAACAAGAATCCTAACTGCTCATACAGTGCCACTATTTGTCTATAGGAACCTTCAAAATGAGCCGTAATCATAGCCAGGACTGCATTGCTGGGGAAAACAAAGTAGTTTGCTTAATTGAAAACCATTCTATATAGTTTATGAGGTAAATCCATCTTTGTCAGTCTTTAAAAGCAATCTCAAAAACATCAACAAAATAGTTATGTTGTGATGCAAGTGTTGCAACGTAAATGAACACTATTCTTCACACATTCTCATTAAAACAGACCAAAACCCTTTGTAAACCAGCGCTTTCTAAAATGGCTCCTCTCACCCGTGTTAACCGTGTGACTATAGGCCTGGTGCATAATAATAATAGTAATAACTGGTTTGGCAGCTAACAGCTAGCCTCTGGAAGCTGAACAGATGAATAGCGGTTTGTGCATAACTGTTACTTACTGGAGTTTTGAGTTTGCCATGTGTGGGCGTTTGAACGGAATAGATTGCACATGGCATCACACAAACTTATGGCACCCCTCGCTCCCTCCTCCCTCTGCAGACGCCTCCACACACACACACGCACACACACACACACACACACACGCACACACACTGGGCACTGGCATTGACTCTGCTCAGTCCACTCTCCAACTGCTTTACATTCACAACATTATGTAACATGGAGTGCAGCCTAAATGCACAAAATCTGTCTCATTTGGGATTGGGAGAGTTTATTTATTTATTTATATATTTGGATTGCTATATTTCTATATTTTATTCTTACTTGTACATGAGCGTTTATAAAGTTATGCCCTATGGACACCAGTCTCTTGCTGGTTTTGCTTCTTATTTTGAATTTATCATTGTTTATCATGCATATTTTTGCTCGTTGTTATTATAATATATTCATACGTGAGCTACTGTGTCTAAATAATTTCCCTTGTGGATCAATAATGTTTGTCTAAGCCTAAGTCATAATTAAAGGGCCCATATTACGCCGTTTTCTGATCTATAATGTAGTTTCCTCATCACAAACTCACCTGGAGTTGTGTTTTGTTTTATTCCATTCACACATATTTAACTCACAAACCCTACGTATTTAGGCTGAGTTCTCCTCTCAAACAGAAAACACTCCGTTCCACCTTGTGATGTCATGCAGTAATGTGTTTTAAAACTCCACACACCTTCACTAAAATCATTTGGATCATTTCAGTCCTGGAATTGCCTCTACTGAACGAAAGGTAAAAGGTAGCTGTTAAATCTCAGAAACACTTACTGACATCACAAGGTGGAACAGAGCGTTTTGAGCTTTGGAAATGTAAACAGACTCATAACAAAGAATTACTCAAACGTGTGGCTCCAGGTATGTTTTTGAGGAGATAGCAGCATTATAACGCGGCTTAGATCCCACGAGAGTCCATTTTGCGCAATATAGGACCTTTAATTTATTTATATTAAAGAGATTTATTTGACTTTTGTAGAAATGGAAGCTCGTTGTTGGACGCGGTGCACTGATGCAAGAGCTGTTGAGCGTACCCTCAGTGGGCCCCGTGGAGCGGCATAGCATCATGATAACATCAAGTATGCCATCTTGTGTTCATGACCAGAATGACAATGAGCTCCCATCTATCAGCGAGTGGGGGAGAGCGTGAGTGTGTGTTGCGTGTGGATTGCGTGTGTTACAAATGTGAGCTTTTGTTAGTCTTTGCACACAGCCAGACCAAAGGAATTCTCTCTTTGAAGGTGCTTTGGGCGAAATTACATTCAAAATAATTCTGCAAAAATGTTAGGCTATCAGAAATGTGTAATTGTAAGCTTTGTAAATCCTTCCCCAAAAACAGTTTTTTAAATTTATATATATATATATATATATTTGATATAATAGCGTAAAGATAATTCATTGAATGTCGAGACTGGGTATTTTGACATTGCATTTCCATGTAAATAAACGCCTCAAATAGGATGAAACGGGGAACAAAAGAGGGTACAGGGTTGTGCGTTATGGGAAATAATTTACAACAAAAATTTAAAAAGAGCAAGATCACAATTTTAATTTTGTGATTTTTTCGATTTACTTAAGGGGTAAAGAAAGTAATCTGCTTCCTCTGAAAGTTCAAAACCACAACCATTCTAAAACACAGAAAAGTAAAGACTTGGATGAGACTATGGATATGTCAATACTCTGCCTGGAATGTGCTACAGCAGGGGTCTCCAATTAAATTTATCTGAGGGCAAAACGTTTCCTCATTGCAAAAACTTGGGCCACAAAAGAATCAACAGTTTTATTTACCCAAATACAATGGTGAAAATGGTGTGGATCAGAACCCAAAATGTGCATTTATTACGTGTATGGTGTGTATCTGTTGTTTTAAATGTGTTTTAAATACAACACAAAGATAAAAAGAATTTCCACTTTCTCCCTGCATACTTGCTTAATGGAAGATTTAATTTGGCCAAGTCCTGACAGAGGACTGTATGCCAAGAGACAGATTATATACAATTATATGCACTAAAGGTTAATATTAGCTATTGGGAAACCAGGTTCTACAGTACGACATTAAACAGCTCTGCCTTATATTTATACAACTACAGGTTTACAGCTCAGAAATACATGGATAAACAGGGATTCTGGCTGTGAGCCATAGGCCGTATATACACAGTCTTTGCTGTATATACAGTATATAGTCTTTATACAGTCTGTGCTGTGAGCGGGGTCGCCTCTCCAGAGATTTGACCTGTAAGTTGGTCTGGTTTGGTCTCCATGAAGACTGAAAGGTTTCTAGACAGAACAATAATATCTCCATGGAGAAAAGCATTTGATGGAGCCTCCACCAGAAAAGTTACACAGTGCACCTTTAAAGGCCCTGTAATGTAAACATGATATATTTTATAAGTAGCTATTGAGGTCAAAATAAGTCTGCTGTGTGCTATCTGGGTCTAAGTAGAAAGTATTTTATTGTCCGATAATCAGGAAGTGCATCTTAGCATGCTATTTGTTACAGCAAATCTCCAATTTGGTGTCTCTATGTTGTGAAAGCTTTTATAAACTCATCACAGTGAATAATGCATGTTCTGAATGCACAAGGTAAGTGAGGAAAAACTCTGGACGACTACAAACTGCTACAATGAACTAGTTCTGTTTTTCACATTTTAAGACAATAAAAAATCAGGTACGGCACCTTTTAATTTAAGCTTTTGCAAATATATTCACTATTTCTTTTGTTAATGAAATAGAAATGGCCCAAGTTCACACCCAAATGTATGCGTATAGAACATTCACTAATAATAACAATAGTGAAACAATGCCAAGCAAAGATAAGATTAATTTTGTTGTTTCTTAAATGCTGTTTGTTTGAAAGGTGTTTTTTTTCACTCACTACCTGCCTGAGTGCTAATTAGTCTCCCCCTGAGATAATGAAATATTGGGAGCTATGGTAAGTTCAAACATTGCTCACTGGGCCCAAGGGAGGCTCATAATTACTGTAATTGACTAGCGAGCGTGCGTAATGATTTATTCGCCAAATGGTTCTGTTGGATTACGACTAATGTTATTGTTTTATAAATTCAACACTCTTTAGCATGCAATGGGGACCAGAATAGAAACGCTGCATTAATATATTTATGGAATGTATAATTAGTATTTGTGGATATGTGAACTACTGGATGAACCTGTGTATTTGTGGGGATTTGGTTGTTATCTGAAATGTCAAATCCGTGTTAAATCAACTAAGCCACCTTTATAAAATGTTACAGTGTTACAGTTGGGATACAGTGGTTATTTGATGGTATATGGATGCTATAAGTTGCATGAGTAGGGTAAAGAATAGTGTTTCTCAAAATCTGGAACAGCAAAGATGACATGCTTTTCCTGTACTTTACAAACATCCTGTCGCCGCCACAATTTTCTATGGGCATGGTTGACAGGTGCATAACTAACAGTAAAAATAAACAAGTCAACACAAACAGCTTAAAAGTAAATACAGAAAAAAGTAAAACTTCTACAACTGGAAACGTACAGTACAGACATTAGTGCAGGGAATCAGGCTCCCTCAAGATACTATACAATACACAATACATGATACACGATACATGCTTCACAATATGATTTTATCGTGATATGCTGATACTTATTTTGCACATGATATATTGCTGTTTTTTAAGAACCAAATACATTTTAACAGCACTATTTCATTGTTAAACCACAACCTACACAAACTTGATATGAAATACACCTATTTTAATTATTAATAGTAAAGAGAGTGGACTCATACAAGTACCTGGGTGTTCATCTGAACAACAAACTGGACTGGACTCACCACACAGATGCACTGTACAGGAAGGGCCAGAGCAGGCTCTACCTCCTGAGGAGACTCAGGTCCTTTGGAGTGAAAGGGCCCCTCCTGAGGACCTTCTACGACTCTGTGGTGGCATCAGCCATCCTGTACGGTGTGGTCTGCTGGAGCAGCAGCATCACAGAGAGGGACAAGAGGAGACTGGACAAAGTCATCAGGAAGTCCAGCTCTGTCCTGGGCTGTGCCTTGGATTCGGTGCAGGAGGTGGGGGACAGAAGGGTCCTGGCCAGATTCACTTCTATGCTGGACCTGGAGTCTCACCCTCTTCAGGGCGCCCTGTCTGCTCTGGAGAGCAGCTTCAGTGACAGACTGATCCACCCTCGCTGTGTGAAGGAGAGGTTCCGCAGGTCTTTCCTTCCTGCTGCTGTCAGACTTTACAATGAACACTGCTAACTCTGCTGCCTGTGCAATACTGGGACCCTGTGCAATAATGTAAGATAGTAATTTATTGTATATATAGCTTTTTTGATTGCAATTTATTGTATATATTGTGTATATATTGTCTTTAGATCCCTATAGTGTTTGTCTATTTTTAACTTAACTGTACTCTATTGCTGCTACTGATTCTTGCTGTTCTCTTTACTGTGCGTTGCAACACTGAAATTTCCCCATTGTGGGACAAATAAAGGATATCTTATCTTATCTTATCTATCTTATCTTAAATATGTCAAGTGTATTGCATAACCACCTTTCCTTCCACTAAATAAGCAAAAAATTGTTGTGTGGTCACAAAAAAAAAAAAAAAAAAAGCTTCCAAAATATATTGGCAGTGTATATTGATACAGCAGCTTATCCATCCATTCATTTTCTCCTGCTTTATCCAGGGGTGGGTCAGCAGTCTTAGCAGGGAGGCCCAGACTCCCCTTTCCACTCACACTCACATGTCCTCCAACTCTTCTGGGGGGATCCCGAGGCGATACAGCAGCAAATACGCGATCACCAAATTTAGTATCATGATATATCAATATTTCAGTATTTATTTGCCTGGAGAAATTTGGAATGATTCAATGTCTGTTAGGGGTGTGCAAAAATACTGAAATATTGATATATCATGGTCCAGTTTTAGATTTGGTTTAGAACTGGTGAGACTTGGAAAGCCCTGAACTTTTCTCGTGGAGGGTTCGCCACCTGCTTGTTTCCATGGAAATGTTATTGCTTTGTATAGATTAAACCTATCTATAAACCATCTATAGCGAGAAAGACAAGCAGGACACAGTCACCCCTATTCACAGGAGTAATTATTGTAATAGCAATAGAAACACCCATGAATAAATGCGAGGTGGATAGAAAAGAAAAAGAAAAGTTGAGAAGTGCACTTTTAAAGGTTGGAGAACCACTGGCACTATTTATAACTTTGTACATGCACATTCTAGTCTGTCCCATTTGACATAACAAGTCCTTAATAATCATGAATGTAACTGTAATAGTTTGATTTGGTCCTTGGGTATTCTGCAGTATTGTTGTCTCATGGCACAGATGGCTCCAAATTGCCTCATTATTCAGCAGTGCCCACTGTAATCCAGTGTTAGTCCTCCTCTTTATATAACTGTACCATTATCCCCGGGCCCTCCCTTCACTTCCAACAGTCGGGTTAGTCTATGAAGAGAAAGGATCCAATCATGTCTGCACATGGCCTCGACCTTTGACCCCACCACTGGAGCTGTTTACGCTGATTCGAGGCAAACACATTGACAGTCTCAAATATGAATCCATCTGTACTGACAGGGCCATGTTTAGAATATGGAGATGATTAAAATGAAGAGAATTCAAATGAAAGCCTTGTGCAGTGGGATTTGTCAGCTAATCCATCAGTGTTACAAGCTGAGAGTGAGAGCACAATATGTATGTTTAGTTTCTATAGCTTTATAGACTTATATTCTTTTGACGTATTTGACCCAAGTACCTGTTAAGATGCTGTTCATCTGCAATATCCAGTTCAATCAGCACTGAAAACATGCATGCTACAGGACACAAAAAGAAAGCGTTGTATATATATATATATATATATATATAATATATATATATATATATATATATATATATATATATATATATATATATATATATATATATATATATATATATATATATATATATATATATATATATATATATATATATATATATATATATATATATATATATATATATATATATATATATATAATATATATATAAAATGTGTTGCAAGTATATTGGGGTTTTTTTTAAGTCTTTTGATAAGTTTGCACCAATTAATCATTTTAAAGAACACCTATTGTACTTGTCTGATATATCTTTATTTGCAGGTTGTAAAACTCTAGTGCCCAGTTGGAGCAGATGTCGCTATAAACCTCATCATAATAAAGAGTCAGCACCTCTGATGGATACCTGCAGATCACAATAGTAAGTAGTGGATTTTTTTTCATTTGTACTAAGGAAAATCAAGAATTCAATTTAAGCATGAAGTAAGCACAGAGCAGTGGGCGTATGCCGGAGGTGGTGAAAATGAGGGTTATAGGTTTCTTAAATGTAAGTGATTCAAGATTCCTCAAACATGCACGAATCACTCAAAAAGTCGATTTTGCTTTAAATTATAATGAAAACTACTAACATTACTGTAAAGAAAACAGCCTTTTCCTCATGTGTTCGTTTCTGCTTAGACAAAAAATACACTTGAAACAGAAAAAAATCCAGATAATTTACTTATTCAACTATTAGAAAGCCATACTTGTACAAGGAGTCTGTGCCAACATTCCCATGCAGAGACTCAATGTTCTTCCCTATACAATGACTTTTGTAACTATTGTGGGAGGCTACCGTGGTGGGAGGCTACCGTGGTTTAGACTTAGCGGCTCTTCGTTGGTGCACAGACCAGCCAGGCCTCTTGGCACATTGCACAGTCCAGTCAGACTCCATCCGGGTGTTATCTCGCTAACAAGTCATGACATCATCCCTATCAGTAGTTCTTGTCCTATTTAGTTAGTTTGCTATTATATAGATTGGAATATCATACATTTGTCTTGACATACAGTATGTCTATGAGTCTTACAGCTGTGATCAGAGCCCTTATGACCTCGGTACAATGATGAAATATAGCAGTAGTTATACAAAATAGCTAAGCCTAGTTATTTATCCTAACATTACCTTAAACATGAATACATTGATCCTCTGTCAGGACATACAAATACAATACACCATACACCAAATACTGTTGTTTGTTTTTTTCAATTGTTTTAGCACCTTTGGTTTAGTTTGATCATTTGATTCAAATGTTCACACAGTTCTCAGGCTCTTTCTCAAATCACCTGGCATAGGTTTCATTCCGAAACAATGATTCATGAATTCAACTTGTTTTTTCAACACTACAGGCCTGTTCTCACCTGGTAAAGGAAGTTGTGCCAAACTCTCACTTTCAATATATAAACTCACAACAGACATCCTGCATATCCAGTGTACTGTAAACCAGGGCTGTCCAAACCTTTACACTGATGACCACATCATGAAACAAGGGGAGGGCCACAGAGAGGTGGTCCATACAGTGGATCATTCACATGGGTTCATTTTTACAAGAGCCACTACCTTCAATCATTTTAGCATATGTTTGAAACTTGGTTTACAGTACTTTGATCATTTGATTCAAACCTGTATCTGAACAGAAGCATAGGTCATCAAATTATTTGGAACATTTCTCATCAGTCCCCACAGTTCTCAGGCTCTTTCTCTAAACACTTGGAACAGTTCTTATTCACAAACACATAATGATCAACCTGAATTCAGCTTGTTTTTTTCAATACTACAGGTGTGGTCTACCATGGTTACAGATGTTTACCCAAACTCTATCACAAACTCAAACATGACAGGAAAAAGCAAATATTTGTGAGCACCCAAAATCTATCACCAACGTATTTCACACATGTGTTCAACAGGGAGAAATACACACACTCTGAGATGTTTTACAGTACAACTTATTACAGTACAAAAGCAGTGCTGATGTATTTGCTATACCAACATCTTTCAGTTTTGTTCATCATAAATATTTTTGATCTAATACTGCAAAATGTACTTTGTAATTGGTAATGTGTGCATTTATATTGTACATAATACAATACAGACAAGTTTTAGACAAAAAAGCTTTTCTACAGATTAATCTGTGTAAAGAGTGAAAAGAGTGCCAGACTGCACTAAAGTGATTCTCTGTGGTCACAGAGCAGAACTCAAACCTCAGAGCTGCTCTGTCAAATTGTTCGATTGTGTATGTGTCCAGAACACATACATATATAGCAAATGTTGATGTATTTGCTAAGCTGACCTCTCTTGGTTTTCTTCATCATAATTATTTGGATAAAATAAAGTCAAACTCAGTGTGCAAATAATTATTTACATTTATTTTCATGGTATGTTTTAAAAAAAATAAATGTTCCAAGTCAATTTTGCATAATACCCACTCTTTAAGGGTCAAATAGTCAGTCATGGTATTGATGAAAGAGTGAATGTCTCATCATAAAAACTATAAGCCCTGGAAGCTAAAAGAAAATTCAAAATGTGGTGATAAATCAATATTTCCACTCCTTTGTTCTAATATATTCCTCATTGCAGCTTTGGGATTGCCATTTTAAAACTGTGATTCACACCAGAGTGCCTTGGTAACTTATATATATTCATACAAGACAGTACTAATTACCAAACATTAATATGCTAACTGCACCAGTGAGTGTTGCATGCATAATGTTGGACTGCATGATCCCACCACATTATACAGTCAAGCATGCTAGCATTGTGATTAGCCTCCAGATTTGCATTCATACTTTTCCGTACAATTAAAATAACATTAAAATATTTCTGTAGAACTACTGAGAGTGAATACTAAAAGTAGGTGATCTAACTTGACGAGGGGCGAGGGGATATACCAAACACAGCATTCTAACAGAATCTCAGTGGTGGAGTAGCCTATACATTTTAGGCATCTGTACATTACTTAAGTATATTTTTAAGTGGATACTTTTTAATTTTTGAAAGCAGATGCTGTTGTACTTTCTTCTTCACTACTTGGACTGGACAGGCCTGAGAAGTAAATGTACGTGCTCTTTAAGTACATTTTAAACAAGTACCTCAGTACTGTAAATTTAAGTTGATTTTGCGTGTGTTTCTTTTACTTTTATTTCAGCATGTCTTGCTCTAGTATTTGTACTTTTACTAAGTAACAAAACTGACTTCTTCCACCACTGCAAAAACTTGACATTGAATACCGTAACTCAAGCTAACCTTTTTATAGCATTGTTGTGCACAATATGCTTTTTATGTAAGTGCTCTCTTGTTGATGGGCCCCCATTAAGTCTGGATTACATGAGGTACCAAAAGTCTTTGTTTGTACAGAGACAGACTGTCCATGCAAAATAATAATAATAATAATAAAATAAAAAATGCAAATTTGTTCAAATTTTGTATTGGAGGCCACTTAGTCATCTTTTTCTAAATTCATAAGAGATAGAATTATGCGGGGACAGAACTCCCTGCATAATTCAATAATAATAATAAAGGGCCCATATTTTTACACTATTTTCTGATCCATCTTATAATGTTTCTTCATTAAAAACATGTCTGCTTTTGTTTGTTCCACATTGTGATGTCATGTGGTAATACAGGAAGTGCTCCACTGTGTTTTTAAACGCCATACACCTTCACCAGAATCATTTTGGATCATTTCATCGCTGGAATTGCCCATCTCTACAAAGGTCAAAGATAGCCAGTAACTTGAAAATCACTACATGACATTGCAAGGTGGAACAGAGCATTTTAACCTATGGAAACATAGACAGACTAATAATAAAGGGTTATTCAAACATGTGTGAGTGAAACAAAACACAACTCTAGGTACGCCTGTGATGAGGTAACAGCATTATATCCTGACTTGAAGCTCACAAGTCAATTTTGAGTAATATAGGAACTTTAATAACAGTGAATGTATTTGAATGTATCTCTAATGTGGTAGATATACAGCATAGTGGTTTATATCTATGAATTATGGATCCAGCTCTCATCCATATCCACCCACAGTGAAAAACTCTGCAGGCTGTTCTTTTTCTCCACTGTCCCACCATCTTCAGCTCTGTCAACTTTCTCCCAACTCAGCTCAGCAAAAAAATATCTGTTATTTTTGCCTTGACATGAACTCATTATCTTAGTGATATGAGAGGTAAAGATATAGTATAATTTTTATTGCCTTGGTAATTCCCTTGTGCAATAAGCTAACTTGAGCTAACTTCATAAGCACTTCGGAGACATGTGTGAGCACTCAACAAACTGCAAAAACACAGTGAAGAAATGAAATACTAGATAGCAATTACCATGCAGATTCAGGAATATTTTTGTTTTGCTCAAGTTATTGCACATCCACACTGCTTATGAAAGTTAAACTGTAGCTACTATACGAATCAAAAACCTAAAAAAACTAACTTGATGTCCTATTATATTAACTTAGTAACTACTGACAGGTCCTGGATTATGCAAAATGGTCTCTTGTGCATTAAGCCATGTTCGAATGTTCATCAAATACGTACCTGGAGTTGTGTCTTGTTTCATTCACACATGTTTGAGTAATACTTTATTATTAGTCTGTCTACATCTCCAAAATTCAAAATGCTCTGTTCTACCTTGTGATGTCATAAAGTGGTAGTTTTCAACTTTTACCTTTGTTCAGTAGAGATGGGCAATTCCAGGGCAGAAATTATCTTAATGATTCTAGTGAAGGTTTATGGAGTTTAAAAACACAGTGAAGCACTTCCTCTATTATCACATAATATTACAATGTGGAATAGACTGGTTTCCATAGACTGTATAAAAAAGTGAATTACCCGGAGTGTTCAACGCCGCTCAAATGAGGCTCGAGCGAATCTGGAGCCAGGCTCTATGTTATGAATAGGATTTTTTTGACGGACAAGCTAGCGAAAAAAAAATTCTCAATCATGTAGGGCGGGATAATACGAATATTTTAGGACCAAAATGACAAGGCCACTGCAGCAGTTACAGAGAGAGAGGCGACAAGATCACAATGTAAATCACTGGGAGCCAGGGTCAGAAGGAGCCAGAAGAGCCTCCTGACGCACTTCCTATTTGACACTAGTGCGTTTGCTTTGTCCACTTATATATATGGTCTATGGCGTTTTCTGTTTGAGAGAAGAACTCAGCCTAAATATGTAGAGTTTGTGTGTTACACATGTGCGAATGAAACAAAACACAACTGCAGGTATATTTTTGATGAGGAAACAACATTATAACATAGATCAAAAAATGGTGTATACTATGGACCCTTTTAAGCAACATATAATATTTAGATGGCCATGTTGCCTTTTTATTGTATTGAAAATGCTATATTCACAGAACACAACCTATTAAAAGGTTTAATTACTTTCTGTTCCATTTATTTACTCTGAGTCCCCACTCCCTTTGCTCTCCACACTAAGTCACTCCCAGTTGAGAATCACCGTGGATCCCGCTAATGAAACTGTTGCACATCACATCAAGTTTGTGAAGTTCCAGCTGTTTTGTATTGTTGAAGAAAACACCCTAACAGTATCATGCATCATATTTATGTAAAACTGCAGAGCCTTATTGGCTTTGGGAGTGGGCCTTGTGCAGAAGGCTGGTCTCATACTCCTAATCATACCATAGAGGTATTTTTTGTACCTCTATGTGGCATTCCTCCAGCACCCCTAGTGGCTGGCTGCAGACTTGCGACCTGTCCCACTGCGGTGTGCCCTTGGCCCCAGCCCATAGCTTGAGAAGCAACAGGGCCTGTGGAGAGACAAAATAGCCCGCTGCACTAAACGCCTTTGCTAATCTAATAAAGCTTGTCACTGCTGCTCTCATTAGCGGTCATCACAACAGGTTAATTACGGCAGTCTACAGGGGACTTTCCATGCTCAAATGTAAATCAGGCTGTTGTTTACAGACTAAATTGATATAATGTAGTGGATAACAAAAGCTCAATGGGCCGCATGTGCCAAAATTAATCTGACTGTAATCAATGGGCATATTTTTGAACATGTTTTACACACTATCAGAATACATGTACAGTATCTTTAATAAACCACAATTAAGTTTACTTCCAACAGAGGCCCAATTATATGCACATGTAAAACAAGTAAAACGGTATGGATTATTTTCTTGTGTGTTGGTTGTTAAAGGTCCTTCAGAATTGACTCTTGTGAGCTTGATGTCATGTTATAATGTTATCTTATCAAAAACATATCTGTGTGTTTTGTTTCATTCACACATGTTTGAGAAACTCTTATCTAAAGCTCAAAATGCTGTTCCACCTGATGGCACAAGGGGAACAGAGAACTTGACTTAAATATGCAGGATTTGCATGCTGTAATAAGGAAACAAGATTCTAGCATAAATCTGAAAAGAACATGTTTTATTTATTTTGAGTAACTGTATTCTGGCTATTCTTTAATTTAGTGGTATTCAGAATACAATTACTTTCCTAAAATCAACAGATTACATTGCTGTAAATGATCATGAAATTTAGGTTTCAAACTGCAGGAAAAACAGCAGCACATGCATGTATCAGAACACATTGCAAAAGGTTTTACAGCATTCTGTAACTAAAGATGCTTTCAGGCATTCTTCCTATCACTAGTTGCTCAGGCCATAAAACGTTGGGTAATAAAGGATATGTTATTTTTCAGTAGCATGCATTAATGATTTCATTACTGAGGCAAATTGTGCGGAAACTCAAGAGTACTTCTTAAGCAGCTTTGAAAACCACTGGCTCTTTCTGTTCCCTAAATGCATCTACAGTGCACTGTATGGTCAATAAATGTTTGCATAAACCTCTAAAGCATGGCCTTTAGGCTCACACAGACTGAGTGTACATTTACACAGAGTTGGCTCACACTATAAGGAGCCTTTCTCTCTGAGCGGACATAAGGGCACTCACACCAGAGAACACAGTTATCTTGAGGAAGCACAGGCATGTTGTTCTGACAAATGATAAAGCGTCTAATTGGTCAGAGCTGGAGTTGATGGATTTGTTACTGCTGATCTGGTTCACCAGCGATGGATGTGGAGCACAAACTTTTCTAGATCTGGAGATGGTCAAACAAAAACATCTCTTGAAAAGTTCAAACCATCCATCTGTGGTCTACAGCATTTTAGTTTACAACATATGCTAAATTAGGCCATTGAGTGTGTTGCCTATTCATGGGCTTCTGGCAAATTATTTTCCTCAAAACAGAATAAAAAACAACTTCAAACAAGTATGTTTCTGTGAATATTGATAAGGCTTAATCACTTATATCTATAAAAATATGTAATTTATAAGAACTGAATTATGTTCTTTTAAAGGGCTTGAACCAGGCACTTGATACTCTGTCATGGTGCATTTTCAAGAGTAACAACAAAAACTAATAGCAGGCAGAGATGGGAGAAGTACATAAGGAAACAACTGCATGGCAGTATCCCAGCATTTTTTCCTGTGTCATGATGCAATCTCAGAGCCACTGAAAGTGGGTGGGGCTAAAAGTTCATCCTAAAACATGTGTCTGACTCATGGGTTGAAATTGTTTGTATTGTTTTCATTCTTCGAAAGCATTCATACTCCATCTTTGGTAACATGTTTTCAGCTTCCTCTTATGCAACATTTTGCGGACCATTCAAAAGATATATTTACTTTTAAATTGTCAGTCACTATTGACAATAGGACAGTTGTAGTTTACATTTACATTTAAATAATATTAATTAATACTAAATTAATATATTAAAATAATAATAATTAATAATAAATTAATTCGGAATAAAAGTGAATTCTGATTTGAAAAGACCATGTAAACACGGTGTGACGGAGTAGCCCCGTCAAAGCCCGTGCTAGCCTAGGCACGCCCGGAAAGCCCGCACCCGCTTACCTGGTTTCATTCATTCTCTGCCAGTTCCCCGCTCCATTTCCCGCTCCCCGTCCGTCCGCTCTCGCTATATTTACCGTCCACCACCGCAGTAGTCTTGGGTGCACACAAGTCCGCTGTCAAATCATCCATATCTATAACTTCGTCCTCCAGCTGGCTCTCGTTCGCGAGTCAAACAGAGCCCCTACAATCCCTTCCTATTTATGCGTTCCCGCGCGGGACCCTGGCGTCTGACGTCACCGTGACGTCACCACAAAATATCACCCGTGGCAATAAAATATTAACCTTAATTTTTCCAGTTTGTTTACAGGTGCAGGGACATGGCCATGTTGTGTAATATGTTTTTCCATATTTTCCAATATTTATGTTAGATTGATTAACCCGGGTTTAAAGGTAGAAACCCATAGTAAAACGTTAATTGGTTTGGGGGAGGAGCCTTGGGGGTATAAAAGAGGGCCACTCACCCTCCCTCAGTCAGTCTGGATCAGGACCTGTATGTGGAAGGTAATAACAGATTATGAAGCATATTTCTGTATGTATATGTATTGTAAATAACTTTTCTTTTGTTTCACTGTTTTGTATATAGCACTCTTCAAACTTTTCCTTTTGGGGACACAATTGTTCAATAAAACATAAAAACACATCCTTCTGACTACGCCATCATCATTTCCCAAGTAGAACCCCGTGACACACTTAATTCCTAATATTTATTAATATTTAAGTTTATTCGGATTTAAACTTAATTACAAATGAAGTGGATGGTTTATTCCGTTCTTAAACCTGATTTAAACGTGTGTTCCACTTAAAAATAATTCCGGTCATTCAACACATGCGAAAGATACCAATGCCCGTCCTCATCCCAGGTTATCATCATGAACTCATAAAACAGCAGCATGTAGCCTATAAGTTTGTACACAACTCCCCGCAGATCAGCCCGGAGCACAAGCTCTGAGCTCAGGTCACAGCAGCAGAGGACAGCGGTAAAAACTCGGGACTCACCACACCACTCCTCTGGGCTAGAGGGCTGCGGCTGGTTCCGAGGTGATGCAAAACATCCAATTTGGTTTGTTATATCTTGTTCTGAACAGTCCGTCCTCCACGCACTTGGAAAGCGCTTCTCAGGCCGAGGCACCAAACCACTCCCCGCTCCAACGCATCTGAGCCCGGCCTGAACCAGAACTGCTCCCACTGCGCTGGTTGTCATAAAACCCCTTCTCTCAACCAACCTTTCCTGCTGAACCTCAGGAAGGAGGGGGAAGTGGAATAGACTTATTTGTGACCCCCACCATATCAATTCTCAGTTGGCCCCAACAGGCAGCTGTATTAAGGACGGACAATGCAGAAGTTCTCCATACGAAGCCTGTACCCGTCTCTTAATCTGACTGGAAACAAAGCTTCCATAATTTTCCAAATTTAAATATTAACATTTTCATAGACAAATAACCTTTTTGATTGATCAGACTTAGTGACCAGTGCTGCTCAGACTGCATGGGCACCCACAAGTTTGTCTCCTGTTTGTCTTGAGGTTGAGGACAAAGGTGGAGATACTGTTAGATCACACGGCCGTCATTTGTCCCCAAGGACCCGGATCGGACCTCATCATGACTAACAATGCTTCTCTCTGGTAGTATACGCACAAAATGTCACAGACAAATAAAAATCAATCAATTCAGACTAAATACATAAATTTAGAAACTCTTAAAGTGTACCTTATCTCAGATTGCTTTACAATCCTTCACACCAGCCTAGGATAACCTACACTCATTTGCATATTTTCATATTTAAACCCTATTTAACTTGGCCAAATAAATATTCATAAACATTCATAAGTTTTCTTTATCATGCGGTGTGTTATTCCAGATATGAGTCACTGTTATGAAAAGAATTTGCAAACCTTTAGATCAAATACTCAATTGATTATATCGTATTGGTATTATTTCTCAACATTAGTTGAGACGGTGCACTTTCTAGTAAAAGTCACGCCCACAAAGGCCACATGGGTGTTGCAGGCTAAGATATTCTCAAAATCCAACAATTACATCACCAATCATATAGTTCTAATGACATAATGACAACATTCTGCCTTGAGAGGATTGTGAATGCCAAAAGTGTTGAGAGAAAACTGTTCATGTACTGGGTGGGTGGCAGAACCAGAAAGTCAAGCTGACGTAACATTACTAGTTCAAACCAAGTCGGACAAATAGTAACAATAACAAACTTCCCACACAAATACTGCATTAGCTCTTTTGTCAAAGCCTTTTCCTGCCATTACCCATGAGTCTGTCTGACTGAGGTCAAAGGTAATGTTCACATGCTGTTTAAAGGTGCACGCAGGTCCAACCACATTCCAAAGTTTATAGTCTTTTCACTCCGACTGTGCCCTCCAGCTTATGAGTATTAGGAAATTATTTATTATTTAAGGTTCTTAACTGCAAAGAAAATCTGCTTTCTTCTCCCACATGGCACGATGATGTGGAAACAGAGTTGAGAAAGGGACTGCTGAACAAATCGGGTTGGACCATGAGCTTTTTATGTAAAAAAAAAAAAAAAAAAAAGTATAAGTTATTCATTCTGGATGCATTTTATTTATTTATTTGTTTGTTTGCTTGTTTGTTTGTTTAGGAGAGTACACAGATTACATTGGTCTCAAAGAGGAAAGATGCTCTGTGGCAGATTGAGCAACAAGCTACTGTCCATCTGATCTGCAATGTTGCCAGTAGTTGATATGTTTTTTTTGTTGTTTTTTTTATTGCACCATGTCTCATAGTGGGCCATGGGCACTATGTAATTTCAGGGGTGTCCTAATGTCCACCACCTGTTTTTCTCCAGGGATATCACAGTTGTTTTTATTGCTGATGGTGCAGCACTCTTGTCTGAATGAAGATAGATTTAGGTTTAATGCCATTATGAGCAAGTCAGTAATCTTTATGGAAACAACAAGGTGAAAGACACTCCCCCAGAAAAGTTTGTTAGCTGATAAAGTAAAATGGTTACACATAAACTTTTATTTTAAATGAGTGATTTTACAAAATTATATTATATAGTATATTACCACAAACATGATTGATTTATGGATTTATTTAATTGTTGGTTTCTTTGTTTATTGTGAACTGCAATACAAATTAAAAAAAGGGGGGCATTGTTAAGATGGTATACAGCCTACTGCAGAAGTTCAGAACACACCAACAATGGCTAGAACAAATCTCTCTAAATGCATTATGAGTTTATAGGGGCTGGCCGCTCTGAGGACGTGCACTGTCTTTGTAACGGTCTACCAATCAGCAGGTCCACACATCTAAGGTTATCACCGTTCACAGTTTGTCCACAGTGGCCTTTGTTCCTCGTGGGCGTCGCCGTGTAGGGGGGCGTGTGCGTGCTGACGTCACAGCTCGGTCCCCTCTTTCAACGCCAAAATAAAAGGAGCCAAAACTTTTCTATCTCGCTGGTAACTGAAAACACATGGCATTCGGGCACCGGGGCTAGAAGGCGTATCGTTGTCCCCGCCGAGATGAGAGGCTAGCTGGGAGCGGGGGTGTTGTGTGAGCAGCGGGAAGAGGCGATCGTCTCCCCTCCGCGGAGATCCTTCTTGGCTCTGGGGTCTCTCCGCCGCGGATCTCTCCTTGTAGCCGACTTGCTAGCTAACGTCAACTTGCAAGAAAGTGGAGAAGGCGGCGGCTTAAACGGCAGCTTCTCCGCATACACAGGCATATGCGACGAATACAAGGTAAAAAATCACCTCGCCTGTGCATTTTGTCTGTGCAAATACCCACATAAGCAAACGTGTTGTTTTAATGAACGTGCTTTTTTCATGTAAACGTTCATTCCCTCACAGTCGGCTCTTGTGAAGGCAGCAGCCCACGTAGCACTCCTCCTGTCTGTCTTGGCCACTAACTTTGCTCTTTAAATACTCTTCCTTCCTTTTTCTGTTTAACTCCAGACTGACCAGATGTGGGAAGTTGTGGACATATGATGCGCATTTTAGCTTGTTGGCTAGTCCTTCCTAACACCTGTACCTTTATAATAATGTAATAGTGCATTTTTTGCAGAATAAGCGCTATAGGGAGATGTTACATAAAGCTTTCCCTTTGAACTGTGAGCTAAGTTGCTACAGAGCAGACCCTCCATGAGACTGCAGACCTGAATGCTAATTCCACGCATCTCAGGAGCATCTGAAAGGAAAGTACAGTAAACTGTGGTCTCCAAAGTCATCTTCTCCGGTGCCTGCAGAGATCAACATTATTTGCGTCTAGAATGTGCCGTTTCTGTTGCAATGCGGTACACTGGGGCCGTGTTGGATTTCCAAGGAAAAGGGGAGAAAATTGAACCGCTATTATTTATGTTTGGTCGATATGTCAGAGGGTCATGGTTTGCTGACAGCAGCAGTATAGTCCGGAGGAACAAGGTCAAGCACTGACGGCCGAACACCTCCATGTCCGGCCTGTCATCCGCACACTGTGTGTGTGTACTGTATACGTGTGTGTGTGTGTGTGTGTGTGTGTGTGTGTGTGTGTGTGTGTGTGTGTGTGTGTGTGTGTGTGTGTGTGTGTGTGTGTGTGTGTGTGTGTGTGTGTGTGTGTGTGTGTGTTCTCTTCCTATAGGCCGCCTGCACAGGGCTGCAGGTGAAGAATGCCAATGAATTATTCAGGCGCATGCTGCATATGATCAGCGTGGCCCTGGATGTGCACTGTGCTTGGGGACAATAAAAAGCTCTGTCATGTCCTGCTTCTCTTCCTCCTTTACTTTGTGAAAGGGAAGTTACTCTGCTTTGAATTAGGAAAATAACAAGTGGATAAGGTAAAGTTATTGGATTTGTTTATTTGTTGTTCATTGTTCTTGTATTTAATATTATTAACATATTTGCATTGAATGTTTTTAGTCAGTCTGATGTTAAAGAAAGTTTTTATAGTGTGTTGTAAGTTGACTTCTGAGGACCAGATTATTACATATATAATTTTTAAATGTTAATATTAAGACTTGTCTGTGATTTACTGCATTATCTAGCCTGTTATCCAGTTCACTGTATAAAGTCCAAAAAGCAAAGTGACCTTTGTCATAGAGGTTGACTCGCTTTTCCTGTGCAGGTGGAGTATTGACAGCTGTCTGCCCTTGCTTGTTTGATGTATAAGATGTATGTTTTTACAATTAAAGCAACTTTTACTTTAAAAGTCCAGTTGTTTTATACTATAATTCTGTGCTGCACTACTTTCAGAGGAAGCACTGTCTTGGAAACAGCTGCGTGTTTAATGGTCAGAAACCTGTATTTGTGTCTGCTTCCTCTGTGAAGTATCGCCTCAGCTGCCCCGAGCTAACTTGACAAATGAGAGTCTGGTTTGGTCCATTACATCAGAAGTGCTTTTTCTGCCTGTGCCTTTATGCCCTGTTGTTCACACACAGTTAGCATGACAGTAGGCATCACAGAGTATAAATAGCCTGATGTAGGCTGCAGTGCACATGCTTTAAGTGTCATGTGCCGCAAGGAGCTGGACGTGGTCCGTGGCTTTGCCCAGAGGAGAGTTTCTCAACACTTGAAATGCTGTGCCAGGCGCAACCTGCAGTACTGTTTGCACAATCCTAATCTGGAATAAATGGCTGTAGATTGCTCCACACATAAAGCCCCATGTCAGGTTTATCTGAACACACAGAGTTGTGGTTTGTGTTTTGCGCACATGTGCCTTTGGCAACAAAGAGCACAAGTAATACAGTTTGGCCACAGCGGTGCTCTCTTTTGTGGAAGTAAATTGGACCAAAGGCATAGGTCCCTTTTTGAGAATGAAGGCTCCATATGAATGACAGGACTTGTATTGCCATGAGGTTGTGGTATGGTGCTATTCTACACTGCAGCATAGATGTGAAAGAGGTTCAGGGATCATGATGCATGTTTTTCTCACATGGATTTAGGGATTATTATTGAGTCTGTCAATCGATTAATCATGATTTATCCACTTAGTTGTGGCAGTCCTTAATACATGTGATTACTTTAGTGTTCATATTTAACTCTCTTAGACATTGATACAGCTGTGTTAAAACCTGTGCTTTAGTTTAAACGGAATCTTAATGTTTTAACATGAATGTAATTATCCCTCCAAAAATCAGTTATTACTAAGTCTTGACCTTTGGTTTACCTCACATTAAATGCAAACCAACAGTAATGAAAAGGTCCTTAGGGATATTTCCATCATCTGAGCAGAACATGAAATGCAGTCTAATGAAGTGAATGTGCTCATCACTGCAGAGTCCAGTTTGGCCTGTGAGTGGCCTCCTCTTCGTACAGCCTCATGTGACAAGAGTAATCCCCATACTCCCAGAGTAAGCTTTTGTTCAGTGCTGACAGGTGCAGACAGGGCTGGCAGGTGAAGGCACTTCCCTCACGGCCATGTTCCCTGAAGCTCCAGGACTGAAGGAGGAAGTCTGTCAATCAAAGAGGCACAGATTGAGAGGAGTCTTACACCAAAGTACAGTACAATATCTTCTGAAAAAGTCTTCACATTATTCCCCTTTACAACACCACGACTTACTATTGTAATATTCTGCTATGTTTTTCTTTCTTATGACCAGAATACACTCTTCTCCAATACTTGAGAGTCTGGTCATCGGTTGTATCTCCCAGGGTTCAGATGGGCATGATTGACAGATGGATTAGCCAATTAGAAGCACACACCGTTCATCAGTATCAAAACAAACATGAATGTGTGGGGACCGGACAAGCTCAGTATAAAAAAAAAAGGAGGGAGATGTCAGTGTGGACAATGTGGACAAAAACATTTTCAACAGGATGCAAATTTAGACTCATTTATTTAATTAATTGAGTTTATCTCTTTTAACAAATGACTATCAACATCTGTATCTTTCTTTTCCATTCTTTACAGTATTTTGAGTGTTATTATTTAGGATATTGATAAAGCCCATAACAGTAATTGTTTTTTGAATATAGACGTTAACTCCTCATCCCTGACAGGATGAGGAGTTAACAATTTAAAGGGTGAGTTGATCAAATTATTTAGGAAAAGAAGGCATGTCTAAGGGCCCAGGCACCAGTGGGGGTGTAGACGCTGTGATTGGCTAACAGTGACAGACAGATGATAAGAGGATGGAAGGAGGTAGGAAAATGCAGGCTGTGGATTTTGCTCTTTAGCTTTATGTGAGTTTTTTACTTTGTTGCCAAGTATGTTGTTGATCTTTTGATGACTATTTTTGCTCTATATTTGTGAGCAGCAGGAGGAGGCGGCGCAGTATCCTCTAAACATACAGCAGATAGAATTACAGAGTGAGTGCTAACAGCCATCACTGGAGCAACTCTGTTGACCTCCGAGATGGTCGCCTGTGTCAGATGACCGTCTCCTCAAAGCTTGTGACATATCCACAAAACCTCATTGAGTGCAGAGGAATCAGTGACTTCTCATGGTTGTTGAGATGATGAATTTGATACGTATGGGGTGGAATTTTGTGACATGCTTCAGTACCATGCAACAGTCATTTGTTTGTTGTTCTTTAACTGTATGTATTAAGTAGTAATAATGGGTAAGAAAAGGCCTGTCAATATAATGGCTTTTAGATGTTGTTTTTCAGTGCCTTCAGTGTACAGCTTTACCATTTTCTTGTATTAGAATGGATATTTTGAATAGCAATTAATTTTTTCTTTTCTTCTTCTTCTTTCTTTTCTTTGGCCATACCTAAAAACATAATGCCAGTTTGGTGCTTCATAAATTCATTTTCAGCAGCCATTTCCTTTATCCAAACATGTTTTGTCCTTCTTTTGCACTGTAGAGCCTTTCAGTGCTGCAAGAGATACACTAAACCCAGTCCATTGTATTTTAAATCTATCACTTACTATAGTTATTGAAAGCATTTTGAAATTATTTGAGTCCATCAGAGTGACGTCATTACCTACCATTTGTAAGTAATTCTTTCCTAGCTGGATGCTAAATTGCCTGTTTGAAAGTCCAGCTTTGAAGTGAGGGCAGCTGTCCACAGTCCGACACTGTGGGTCTGGAGTTGAACCCATTGCTTCAACTTGACAATCCTCTTTTCTTTCCTCACTCAGCCTTTGTTTTCTTCTCAGGGATTTGGCTGTGTCCTAAACAAGTGGCTGTAATCCCCCCTTTTACTAAACATGCATAATAATGTGCTTCTTTCATTCAGTGGTTCAGTGCCCTTTGACGTACTGTAGTAACACGGCACCGCATACAGGGAATGACTCTAAGGCTGCACCTTTGGACTCCTGTCCTTCTCTCACCAGGATACTGCTTTTTGCAGTAAATCAGTACTGTAAAAACATATTTTAAAAAGCTATCTTTATCTTAATCCTGTCTTTACAGTGTGCTACTCTCTTCACAGCCCCTCTCTCTCCATAAGACATTGCATTGTAATAATTATTCCTATTTTTTTCCCTCTCTTCCTGCCACTTGTGTCGCTCGTGCTTTAAGCTGAGTCACCCTCTTGTCGTACACGTGTCCTGAACCGCCCTCCTGTCCTAAACTTTACTGTCACTCAGTGCAGACAGCCTTCATCCTGGCCTCTCTTCCTCCTTCCTTTTCTGTCTTTATGTGTCTGTGCCTCCCGGATTCCTCCCGCCCGCCTGCTGTTACAGGATGACTGGCAGCTATCAATTGAACCTGTCCATATGTGCCCCCCCTCTACCCCACCCCCATCCTGCCCCTCCCCCTTTGATCCACAGGTGAGTAATGGACACGAGAGAGCTGAAGGTGGTGGCGGGCAGCTTCGCGGGGTTCCAACTCCTCTGCTCGGTGGTCAGCCCGCTCCTCTCCGCCGCCATCTCCCCGGGATACGCTCAGCTGCCCTCCCACAAGCACATCGAGTGGAACTCCCGGTGGGTGATGCACACACTATTATGTTTAGTTAGGGCCTGCAAGATTCACATACTAGTGCTGGAATGATGGCCTATTGTAAAGGATTTTTCTGATCCTAAAGAATGATACTACTATTATTTCCTAATAAACACGTACTTTTGTAGCAGTTTGTGAATTTAAATAGGAGCTAAGTTGGTCATTAGTCTATCTAGAGAAACAGTGACTGTGCTCCAATTAAGCTAATGTTCCAGTCTTCTCCCCCTCCACAGTCGACAGGTGAGTGATTTTGAACCTTAAAAGGTTGTTGGCCCAGCAACATAAATAATTGCTGAAAGCCTTATTAGAATTCAGCTTGGTAAATTATTAATATTTATGGACTGTAATTTAAAGTGTTTTTTTTCTATATGTTTTCTTTTGCTCTGCTGTGCTTGCTATTTCCCCTGCTTTTCAAAATGTATTTATGCATTTAAATGGCAACAACAATTGGTCACACCATATTAGTTATAAAGACAATTGTCTAAATCCATAAGTTTTCTTAAGCTTTTGAAAGAGTTCTAATGCACGTTGAGTTTTCAATTTACGACCTATATATGGCTCCTTTGTGCCCATGTTTACCTGCCAGAGGATGTTCTGACACTTGAATAAAGTGTGTTTAATTTCACTTACATCAGCAATAAAAGCTCCCTGCCGTCTCGGCCCTGTAGCAGCCTCAAGCCTCTTTCAAAGCATGACCCTGTTGTTCTGCAATTAACTGCTGCTAAATGCGTCATTAAAAAGCCATCACAATACTTCAAGTAGTGTTCATTCAACAGTCAGAGCTATCTGGGGGATAGTTGCTGTCCTTCAAAACTCCATTCAACTTGCTGTAGAACAGAATACCATCAGTTCTAGGCCTTGGACTACATCAAAGAGACAACACTTACCTGGGTGTTCAGACATTTTGTCGCTCCGCAATGGTACAATGCATGATTTCTTTGTTAATGTTATAAATAATGTTTACAGTTATGTAGTAGAATCCCTCCACTTTTGTGGAAGCTGCTGCCCTAAAACAAGCTTGTACACACAACTGCTGAGATTAGTCTATGCCATCATATGACTGAAAGTAAAAAAAAATACTGAACCTAAAAATGTTCTACAGACTTAACTAAAAAGAATACACCATAGCTTGCTTCCCTTCCCCTCCTGAAAATAAGTGAATCCTCCCGCAGATCTGATGGGACATGCTCTTTGTCCAAAACAAAGCCTTGCAGAGGTGTGACATTCTAATGAGCTCCACAGTTTGGGAGAGTCATCACCTCTGAGATGGAGCCTGAGGCAAACTTATCCTCATTTTGTGTGAGCGCAGCTGTGATCGCAGCACCAAACTTCCAGCACAAACTTCCAGGGTCCAAGTTCACAGGGCACTGACCTTAGTTATGAAAGATGTTTTCCTAACTTTACAAATTGGCTTTAGCTGTATTCACATTCTTCTCCGTACAGATGGCCTTGGTTCAGCTTGTCTCTTCATATTTTCTTTATACAGGCTATTGAACAGAATATTTAAAACCATGTCAAAGGCCAGGTGCAGATGGTTCACTCCGAAGTGGGTTAGCTTGCATAACATCTAGAACTCTTTGTTAGAATCTTACGCAAGACAAAAAGAAAAAAAAAAGATGTTCACAGGCAAACTGAGTATCTCTCACATGTTGCCATCCATCTTCTCCCGCTTTTATCCAGCTGGGTCGCAGGGGCAGTTTGCTGTCCAATCCTCATAGCACCTAACCCCCCCCCTATCAGGGACGTGCACAGGAATTTTGAGGGGCAGTTGGTCTGACATGAAGAAACGGCAAGCCACACCGCCTGCCAAACTTATTAAGTGTAATAAAACTTTAGTTTTATTCTCCCTGCAATTCTGGTGTTTCCTAATAGATGGCGCACTCTAGATACATTGTTACATAAAACCAAATTATCCATATGGGCCTGTGGCTCAGTGCCCATGGGTAGAACTATATGTTGAACATGTCCTCCTCGCTCATGGTCTGAAAACCTTCTCATAAAGCACTGCGGCCAAGTATATATCTAGTGTGCTGCGCACACCGCACCTCCTCTTGTATGGTGTGGACACTACACGTGGATCGTGTCTTGTCGCTTACGCTGCGTGGACCGCGCTTCCTCCTGTGCACCTCTGAACCAGAACTAACACCAGGAGTAAGCCAGGTCCAAAACAGGTCTAAACCAGATTTAAAACCAGGACTAAACAAGCATTAAATCAGGACTAAAACCAGGTCTAAACCAGAACTACAACCAGGTCTAAACCAGGACTAAAACCAGGTCTAAACCAGGTCTAAACCAGGTCTAAAACCAGGTCTAA
This sequence comes from Odontamblyopus rebecca, assembly GCA_030686955.1. Taxonomy (NCBI): domain Eukaryota; kingdom Metazoa; phylum Chordata; class Actinopteri; order Gobiiformes; family Gobiidae; genus Odontamblyopus; species Odontamblyopus rebecca. The sequence goes on from CM060667.1 coordinate 27,634,482, forward strand.
AACCAAACAAGAATTTGCAGGAGGTGGTTGCTACATTCATTTAGGTTCAAAAAGCATGACAATATCAAGTAATCCAAAGTATTCAGATTACGTTACTCATTTAAGTAATTTAATGGATTACGTTACAAACTACATTTTGGGGTATGTAATCTGCAATCTGTAGGGAATACAGTTTAAAGTAACCTTCCCAACACTCAACAGAATTATCAAATGTGTCACAATGACACGGAATTCAAAACTTCTGAAACGGAAAATCATTGGCTCTAAATATGGTGCACAAGTTGAATTGAGACGTCTGAATATGTTGCCAGTTTAAACTTATTCTCATTTAAAAATGTGCATAGTCCAGTTTTAAATTCATGTAAATGGATTAATTTTGAACAGTATAATCTAAAAGGTGAGTCAGTGTTTGTGTGAAGTTTGATAATGAAGCTATTACCAGCCATGAAAATTTGGTGAAATTTGCGGTTTTGAAGCCAAAACAGGTGGCCTACTATTTGAATTGTAGTAGGTCGTAGACTGCATTTGGACTTGGTCTTGTTTTGGACGCGAGGTCTGACACTCGACGAGTGTGATCCTCTTTCATTGCAGCGTGTACCGGTGTGCGGGAGCGCGACGGGCTTTTCACTGCAGCCTGTGCGCTTAAGGCAAGCAGATAATGTCACATTAACGCATTAAGCACTCGCGTTTCGATATAAATTCGCCCGCAAAATACGCCGTTTGTCAGATATGATGCAGCTGTTTTTGGCCAAAAATTCACCAAAATGTGCAGCTTTTTAGGCCGCAATGATGTTCTAGAACAACGCGCCTATTTTACATGCGTTTTGCACATCAAGATGCGTGTTTTTTACGCGTAGGTGCCAGCAGCGATTGGGCGCAAACACTTCAAAATTATTGGTGGCCAGAAAAGAAGATTGGACATTATTAGTAAAACTTAACTTAAACCGCACATCAAATACGCGCGTTGTTGTAGAACATCAGCGTAAAAAGCTGAGCATTTTGGTGAATTTTCGGGAAAAAAAGCGGCGTCATATCTGACAAACGGCGTATTTAGTGGGCAAATTTATATCGAAACACGAGTGCTTAATGTGGCATCATCCGCATATATGCGCTCGCGTGGAGCTCGCTGACACTGCGCGGTACGTCACCACACGCAACCCCAGCGCGCGGCTTGTCCGCAACAGTGCGTGCCCTGTTGTACCAGCGTGTATCTCAGGGCAGGTCAAACTTTTTTAAACATCCTACCTGTCCATCTGCTCCTCACCTATTCACGCTCTCTTCTCCCCGTGTATAGCGCACATCGGCTGGATCCTCCTGCTGATTAGAAGGACAAGGCGAAACGCGAAGCAAAAACTAATCAAAATGAATGCTACAGTGTCAGCACAGCAGGCCTACTGCGATATGTGGGCTGAAGTTAGCCTAATAAAATGCCAAATAAATCTGTTTGACATCATGTATTTGGTTTGGTAAATGAGCAGAGCCTGCTAAACACCACTGTAAAACCAGTAAGATAATGTAACTTCAGGTTTAATAATCCTACCCACTTTTTTCACTTTAAAGCAGTTTTCTGTAAAGTGCCAGTGGAAATTCTCATAAGAAGAGGTTCTCAAACTGTGAGTGAGGGTCCAAAAAAGGGGCACAGAGTGTTCAAGTGCAGTCCAGTTTGATGAACATTAATCAGATCAAATGGAGATAGATTTCTAAACACATTGATATATGTGCCAAAATAACTGTAAAATACAAATAAATGTAGAAAATGAAAAAGATGGCCTGGTTTTGGTCTCGATGGGCTGTGGTCTCGGTCTTGTCTTGGTCTAGACTCTCAGAGGTCTTGATCTTGTCTCGGTCTCGGGATCCTGTGGTCTTGGACAGATCTTGGTCTCGATCAATGTGATCTTGACTACAACACTAGTGCATATACTGGTCCTCTCCACACACTCACCCACAAGAGGCCACGTCGCCTCTTGCGCACCCGTCCCACCTTTTTCACCCCTGACTCGTTTTCATGCCTGTATTACCCAGCTACTTCACTGAAAATAGAATTGAAATGGTCTAATTTTGTCAGTTGATCTGCCCTGAGGCCTGATCAACTTGCAACATAACATTGCAACTAAAATTGTACATTGTACAAAATTGTTTGGAAGTCTTAATCTCTCTACAGTCAGACTTTTTAATTGGCTGGAAATAGATTTAAAAAAAATCCACTTATTAAAAAAAAAAAATAATAAAAACACTCAAACCTTCCTGAATCGGTAAAAAATTGAAGAGTGAATAGTTAACGCTCACATAGAATACTTTCACACTATAATAAAAATAATATATATATATATTTTTTTTTTAAATTGACATTTAAAATTAGATTTGATTGTTCATATAAAACTAAATAAGCTTATAAAGCATATACAATTATTTAAATGCTATGTTTTATGCTATGGTCATTCAGTATTAAAAATCCCAATATAGAGTGGTATGGTGAACTGTAGAATATAAACAAATGAGCCATATTTTCTCATTAAAGGAAATGTATGTAAGATTTAGCCTTTTTATTTTATAAAATTTACCTAGCTGTGTCGCTAGATAAGTAAACATGTTTAAGTCAAATAATGCCTTGCACTGGCAACAGCTGTAATGCTGATTTATTCTTGAATACAAAAACATTGGACATGATGTCCCATTTATTTGGAGTTTTGTTCTCAAGACATTTATCCAGTCAGAAAGCAGAATTGGCCTCACATGAGTCTCTCATTTGGGTTGCCAGTTTCATTGCTGAAATCCAGGTGTTTCAAACTTAAAAGCACTCTCGGATCAGAATGGTCATTTCCTAAACGCCAGCACTTGCAGCCAATCATTGATCATTTCCTTTGGTGCTGCTGTATATGCGGCCCATATACTGAGACAGGAAAACTTGTATGTGTCTCTATATGCACATTAAGGCATTGGCAACTCAGGTTCAGTTGTGATTGTAATACCTTTATTTAAGAGCGCAGGCTACAACCGATTCCTTTTAATCACAGAATAGGCAAAATTTTCAATTACAGTCCCATTGATTTGAGCTCATGTAACCAGTCAGTCCCTTTACACTCTGCTCCAAGCATTTTAACCATCTTTCTTTGTAAATAATTTCATTCCAACTTTGTTTTTTTACCAGCGCCAAGAACAGATCAAAGAACAGCTGCAGTGTTTGCTACATATTTTCCCTGAGCAGAAATATTGACACTGTTTCACACAACTTCCTCCTCCTTCAGCTCAATCCCTTCATAGACATTTACAGTGCCCTCCATTTATGCAGCATTGGCACTCATATGGTTCAAACTGATTGTACAAATTGTCCTATTTTAGAATTTGGACAAAAATCAATGGCTCCATTTTCAATTGAACATGTATATAAGTGGTATGTGTATATATGAATTTGACTTTTCAGAAATCATATCTGGAGAATTGCAGAAGTTGGTTAGGTTTTTGGGTCAAAAAGTCTCCCAAACTTTAGCACAGATTTACTCATTGATTTTTATCAGGTCATCCAATGTGAAAGAAAAGCAGTGTGACCAAGGTGCAGTAGTGGTTGGACTCCAGTGACAGGAGGCAGCTGTGACTGTGTGACACCTCTGATAAGGAATATGTGCAGTGGTCACTCGATAAAGCGCTCCAAAGGTCAGGGGTGGCGCTGCACTGGACAAGATAAAGAGAGCTCAGTTGCACGTGGAGGGAGCAGAGAATACAGACATCAGGATAGACACCATAGACTGATGATCTATATATCTATGTTCTGGTTTAGTCCAGAAAGCCCTGAAGAAATAAAAATGCAACACAAAAAGTTTGTAAAATAAACCCACCCATCCATATCTCGTGATTTGATGATTAATGATGAAAGAATTTACGTCTTCAAAGTCCAGACTTCACATCGCCAGCAGCCCCTTTTGTCTTTAGCTTTTTGTTGATAGACATTTAGATATCTCTGTATTTATGCACAATATATCTCCTGTAGAATAAAACATCTCAACGATATTTGGTGTGATTATTAAATGCAATAATACAATAATAACATGTCTCTACATTCATGGGACTCTTGTATGCATTTAATAACTGAATGTAAGTTTTACTTTCTATTTTTTTCCAAAACTGTGTTGCCCCACAGAGACATGCAGAAATAAAACATGTTGGGTCACAGTTTTATAATCTCTTGAAATAGACTCTCTGTCCTGAGGAAGAGAACATACTGTGCCCCGTGCCAGTATGTGTGGAGCGTAAACCTTAAACAGCGTAATAATATTTTTTCTGTGTCTCTTGTTGTCTTTCAGGATGGTGTCCACTGTCCACGCCCTGATTGTAGGCTTCTTTTGTTTATACATCCTATGGTACGATGATGCAGTCAACGCCAACCCCGTCTGGTATGCACAACTCTACAGCTTTACAGTGGCATTCTCTGGAGATTTTGTCTGGTCTGCTATACAGTTGAATCCAGTGCACTGTACATACACAATACACATCGCTACTGTACTCAATATATTTTGGTTTTCTTACTGTTGGTAAACGTGGGAGTGGGTGGTGATGTGCTCTGACTTGCTATGTGCTGGCAATTAGGCAGAGTATAAGCAGCCTCACAATCAAAACAGATGGGACAGGCTCCAACCACCCACAATCTGTAAGGGGGAGGAAGGCAGAGGAATCAATGAATTTGCCTCTATACACTGCAACAGTGAAGCACAATAGTACATTTACAAATACTACACAAATACTTACTAAGTAGAAGATATTAAACTCTTACCGCATAAATCATAGTAAGGCTGTAGCCAATTTAAAAAAAACTCTTGGTTGACTAAAGACATGTCCTGCTGATGATCAATTGGTCATGGCAAAAGCTCTCAAAATGATTACGTATCTTTATGTATCTGACCCAAACTGTACTCACAAGAGTACACCTGCACAGGAGGTCATGCAAAAACAACTATTTATGTAGAAAAAGTACTAGGAAACAGTGTATTTATATAGAGATGGATTAAACTTCTCCTTTCTGCTGTTGTCCCATGTTGTCCCCTTACAATCTAAATAAAATGATTAGTCGACTAATACAAATTATAGTTGAGTAAGACACCGTGGTCAAATTAAATGACTAAACCACAATACCTACAGCCCTAAATAATAGATATAGCCTCATAATTTCTCTGCTGTATTTAAGATTGTGTGCTTATTTCTAGAAATAAATTAGATGTCATGAGAAGAGAAATGTCTTCCTACAACATTCTATTTTGTGTGTAAAAAAAAAAAAAATTAAAAGGGAATATATAAGATGTTTTGTGATGGTACAGCACGAGGCAGTGTTGAGGATGGATGGGTCCTCGGGGAGTAGTACATTCACAAGATTTAGACTGTGATTATTGTCTTACTGTCTACACCCCATCTCCTCTGCTGATGCTGGAATTTCTCACCAAGTCCATTCAAACAGATGGATCTTGCTTTATTTCTAATGTAATTCGTCCAAACGTCGCGCTACCCGTCTTCGCCGCCTATAATCCCAGAATCCACCTCAACAGGATTTCTTTTCAGTGCCCCCCTCTTGTGTGTAACAGCCCCCCCATTTGGTGAAACCTCATGCGACCCCTTCGTCTGGCCCAGGAGCGTGCGGTGGAATCAATGCAGCGCACCTCCCTCAGTGGTATTGTGCGGCTCCAGGCTCCGCAGCTGAAGAGGAGGTGGGGGATGGGGGAGGCACATTCAAGATGCTCTGCCTGTGTATGTATGTGTGACCAGTCTGCAAGTGTGGCTGTGTTCTGAGGATCTACAGCAGTCTGTGTGCTGCAGGCCTGCTCCAAATGAATAAAGCTAAAGAATGTTGTAATTAGGTTTATGAGCTGCAGTTAAATGGGCATTTTATATTATGGAGTTTTACAGGAATCTACAAAATGTCCTGTTATTTTGGAATGATGTTTCCGTGACCACCAATGTGTCACCCTTATTTAATCTGAAACCAAAGGTGCTCATTTGTTTCAATGGACATGTGATTGCTTTGCCTGGTATAATCGACAATATGGCCTTAAACATGTCTCTCCCTGGAGACAAGCAGTTGATGCCACCAGGCTAAATTACTGGTAAGATACATGGAAAAAAAATGTAGATAGCAGCACAGCCATTTCAGTGCAGGGAAAAATTAGTTACAGGCCCGCCCATGTGCTTGTGGATCCTGCTTATGCACCCTGAAACAAAATCTTGGGGTTACTGTAATACCTGCTACTGTGTAAAATTTGTTACAGTGTGTGAAAATAATTCATTCCACCTCATACTGTAGATTGTGGTTATCACATAATTTAAGCAAAAAAATGGCTTATGAAAAGTGTAAAATCTTTACTTTTCTGATACGTTTTTAGAATGGGCACAGTGAGACTGAACTTGTAAGTCTGCCTAAACCATGGAGGTTTAACAGGATCTTTGTACAAATAGACAGAACACCCTATGGGCCCTACGTCCCCCTCCAGAGTCCAGGTGTTCTCTGAGCTCATTCACTTTTCCTCGTCTTTTATCTCTGCTCTTTCCCTGTGCTCCCCCAAGGACCAGTGGAACAATCTCCCTTTGAGACTCTCTGCTCTAACGGTCAATTCTCTTCACCCTCCTATTTCTCAACCTCACTGGTAAAACGTCCACCTTGTTACAACAGCAAAGCCCTAATTCCCCATCAGTCTGACTGCATTAGGGCATCGTTAAGAGGTGTCACGCTGCCTGCTTTGTTCACAGCACTTAGCTCTGCAGAGGCCACGGACACTGCTGTTAGGCTCTGGCATTGTGGATAGGTTTTCGAGCGCATAGGTTGCTTTGGCTGCCAGCTCAGTGGTCACAATCCAGGCAGACGGGCATGGCCACTCACCGCGGTCTTGGGTGCACTTGATTGGCTTATCTGGACCTTAACTTGAACACGCAGAAGGGAAGTGAAGGGGGTTCAGGGTCATGTGAGGAGAGAGGGGGGGTAGTACTGAGTTCATTCCATTTTAGTCCCAGATTTTCCATGGCCTCAGAATTGGAGCGGTTTCAAAAACTCTTTGTCAGTCCAGCTACTGCTCCAATAAACTCGGCCATTAGATTTTCACACAAAAGTTAGCCTTGTGTTTCTATGTTTAATTCATACATTTAATAGCACGTTTTATTTTTAAATATGGTTAAAGTTTAGCTTTGTGCTAAAATTATTTGTGATCAATTCATTACAATCATACATTTTGTGTAGGTGTTTTTTATATATTTATTTAACGTTGCATTATCTAACAAGGGGTGGGCAATTTTGACAAAAATGTGTATTTTAATATTCTTGCAGCCTTTTTACATGATTGATTATTTATTTAAAGGTACTTTTCTGGTGGAGGGTCTGTCACCTTCTTGTCTCCATGGAGATAGATGTTATTAGTTTGTCTAGAATGTTATTAATTATTTTTTTAATTAATCATTTAATTAATCATTTATATAGCACCTTTCAAGATACCCAAGATACCATTTTACAGTTCATTATTCATTTACTCCACACTCAGTGATGGTAAACTACGACTGTAGCCACAGCTGCCCTGAGGCAGACTGACAGAGGCACACCGACCACCACCATCACTCACACACACTCCACTTTCATGCTAGGCAATGTGGCTGAAGTGTCTTGCCTAAGGACACAATGACAGTTTTTGCCACTGGGGCCCCACTGTGGCACCTGGAATTCCCAGTGGTCTCCCATCCACGTGTTAAGCAGGTGCGAACTTGCTTAGCTTCTGCTTAGCTTCTGATCAGGCTTTGACAAGCTGGTATGGCCACTAATGTTCCATGGTATGACATTAAACACATCTCTCATTCATCATGTATGTTTCTATTGCTCAAAAATACAATAATTCTCTCTGTGAATAGGGTTGCCACTCCACAGATCTGACCTGTAGTATATCTCATAGTTGTCTCACTTGAAATAGAGGTTTAATCTCTACTCTGGAACATTCTAGACAGAGCAATAACATCTCCATGAAGACAAGCAGGTGATGGACCCTCCATCAGAAAAGTTGCATTCATACGCCATATTATGAACACAAAGCTGTTCAAAGCGATATTTGCAATATTATCTTTTTTGATGATATCTCCCATCTCTAAATGGAGCCTTCTGCAGTGTACTCAACAGTCTCACATCCAGTGTGTCTCTACCATAGACTCTGTTCGACCTCTGTGTAAAAAGAGCCTTTATATTTCATCCATGGCCAACTTCCTGTCAGTTAGGATTCTATTGAGAGAAACTGTTATCGTTCCTCTACATTAAACTCAAGCTGGGGCCCTCTAATTGGATTATTGGGAAGACTCTGCCAGCAGCCTCCAGACTCTCGGACTATCACTCCATCACTGGGCTATCCGAGCTGGGATTTGCTCCCTGCTTTTCTTTAAGTACAAGGTAAACTGATCCCTCAGATCGGTTAACAGAGTGCATTGGGAGGCCAGAGCACACATCTTATATAATAAATTCTTAAATTAAATTTTTTCAATTTTTGTCATCATTACATTTAGCACATCTTGTTGCATAAAATTTGTATCGTCATAGCAATTTTCTGTGAGGTCCTTGTGAGGCCAACTAGAACTATATAGTGTTTCACATGAACACGGTTGGTTTACTACATAAAATACAATAAATCAAAATAGACACACAGCTTTTTGCCATGTAATAGTGACATGTGTTTCAGTTTTCCTGTATGTCTGTCTTCCTCTCCAAAGCCCGAAACAAGTATAAATGGATCAATAATCTGCAGATTCTACATGCTGTTACTCTGAATTGTACTAAAGAAAGTCCAAAGGCTTTCATTCAAACTTCACAGTAGTATTAAACAAACATTATATAGGACATTTGAAGCTGTATCCTTTTCTTACCCTTTAGCCATCTGCTCCTCTGATGCCTTCTGATATATCAGATTGTTTATGATTGTATTGACTGTTTATAGATGAAGCAGCCAATGAAATGTTTCTTTATTTGTATGTTCACAAACATGTAATGGGACAAATCATGATTCCTCTTTTATAAAACATTCCTTCAGTATTACATTCTTCACACCAAGTAAAAGAAATAAAACATGGAAACTTTCACCATTTGAACCATTTGAATATAACAAACACATTATTCAAACTAATTGGGTGAAACCATATTTTCAAAGGTCTTATTTTCATTGTCAGAGGGAGATGGGGGGTAATGCAAACCTATGTACACCAAGGTGTGTGTGTCAAGTTTGTTTATACAGTAAGGAGCATGCAGGCTCCTGTTACATAAAACACCCTACCAGCCTATCGCCATATGACCCATGCCACTGATACAGGGATCAGGTGTCTACAGAGGCACAGACCCGGGCTGTTATTTCCAACACATCGGTCAGAGCAGGTGCAGCAGCAGTTAGAGCAGGTCTTTAAGCCAGTCTCCAGAGGGTCAAGACTTGAGGATATTTGAGCCCTGGGCTATGGGGCAGTTGATTTCCCTCCCAAATGTGTCTCTAATATACAGGGGTGGATACTGTTCTTGGTACCAGCACTTGAGCAATACCTGTTTTTTCGTACTCACACCCAAACAACAGTACATTTTTGGCACCTAATTGTACATGAATAATTATGTAATATAACACAACTTCAATTAAATAACCATCAGACATCAAAAGTGAAAAAAGAAAAGAGAGAGAGAACAAAACTGTGGGGAAAAATGTCCTACTACAGTACAGTAGCCAGCCCTACTAAAATACTGATCATACATTAATTTAGTTGTGAGTGAATTTGTTTAACACTAGTGATTTGATATTCTAGGGTTCTACTGTAGTGTTTTGGCTGGTCAAACCTCAGTTATTTAAAAAAAAAAAAAAAAAAAAAAATATTCTTATGGCACATTATTATAATTTCATCACCTGTTATACGTATTTATATCTTTCTGCTACATTTTTAACAATATAGCAATTATCCCTATTGTGTCAAATACAAAGTAGTTATTCATTTAATTATTTAAGACTATTTTTGTGTTTTATTTATCACCCTTGTTGTTAAGGTACATTAGTTGAGAAGTAGATTCTAATATTTTTCAAGCAGCTCATCACCATTAAATAGCCATTAAACTCCACCTTCATTAACCTTTTGGTGTAATCCATGAGAAACATTTTCCATCATTGGCCACTGTTTAGTTACATTATGAGACGCTGAGTTTGATGAATGCATTATAACTCGGAATTCTGTGCTTCCACCACAGGGGTGACCCCAGCCTTGTCAAGTTAAATGTAGCCATAACATGTGGCTACCTACTCTATGGTAAGGCCCTACTCTGTTCATTAGTAGTACTGTGGATGTGTTGTGCAGGGAGAGTGTGTGTTTTGGCCTCAGTGGTGCAACTGCCCCTCCGTATACAATGTTACAAATTGCCCTTTTGTCCACTGCATCATAAACCTCCCCCTCTTTACATGGCAGCACAATGCCCCTCCATACACCGTGTTACAAACTGCCCTTCTGTACACTGCATCATAAACTGTACCATGTTAGAAACTCCCCCCTCTGTACACTGCGTCACATATTCCCCCTCTGTGTTACAAACTACCCCCTCTGTACGCTGTGTTACAAACTGCCCCCTCTGTATGCTGTGTTACAAACTGCCCCCTCTGTACACTGTGTTACAAACTGCCCCCTCTGTATGCTGTGTTACAAACTGCCCCCCGTTACCCTGTATCAGTTCCCTCTCTGTGCTGCGTTACCAACAGTTCCCTGTTACAAAGTGTTTGGTTGTTTAGTCTGCTCTTACTGACCTGTGCTCCACTTTCAGACCTTGTGCTGCTTGCATGTAACTGGAGCACTATGGGAGACAGCTTCTTCGTCTGCCACCACTTGGCGGCGCTCTATGCATATGGATATGTGCTGGTAAGGCTTCTTTAATATAGGAAATTTATTTTTTCAGTAGTGTAGAACTGTTAGAAACAGCTGTTATCTATATCTATCTATCTATCTATCTATCTATCTGTATATCTATATCTATATCTATATCTATCTATCTATCTATATATCTATATCTATCTATATATCTATCTCTCTCTCTCTCTCTCTCTCTCTCTCTCTCTCTCTCTCTCTCTCTCTCTCTCTCTCTCTCTCTCTATATCTATATATATATATATATATATATATATATATATCTATCTATCTATCTATCTATCTATCTATCTATCTGTATATCTATATATCTATATATTTATATATCTATATCTATATCTATATATATATATATAGTTTAGCTCAAGCTTTAAACAATTATCAGAGTTTAAAAAGACAAAGTCCGATTATTGTCGACCTTTTGGAGTGATGAGTGATAGAGAAATGGAGAGACATAGGATTACATACACTAGTATGCAACCTATCCAATAACCCAAAGTTTGTTTGTTTTCCAGACCCGTGGTGTGCTTCCATATTTTGCCAACTTCCGTCTGATATCAGAGCTTTCCACCCCATTTGTAAACCAAAGGTATGTTTATTGCACATATTGGACTTTCCATTTTTTCATTTTGTAGAAGTTGGTGTTGATGTGACTTGTTTTTGTGTAGGTGGTTCTTCGAGGCGTTAAAGTACCCGCGCTCAAATCGTATGGTGGTACTAAACGGATTGGCCATGGCTGTGGTGTTCTTCTTGGTGCGTATAGCAGTCATGCCTTCATACTGGGCCAGTGTCTTTGCCACCTTTGGCACTCCGGAGTTTGAGAGGCTGGGTTTTGGTGCCCAGGTGGCATGGATCACCTCCTGTATTGCCCTGGACATCTTGAACACCATCTGGATGTACAAAATCACACGGGGAGCTTACAAAGTGCTGATGGGCACAAGAGGGAGGAAGGAAGCAGCCGAGTGTTCAGATAAAAAAGGCCATGTCAATAACCACACAGACTGAGACTCCACAGATCAAATGTGATGTCGAGCAGAACTCAATAAACGTCCTTCAGTCTTCTGAAAGTAAGTGGTGTAGTGGGCTGGGACTCCTCAGGGTGCTCCCCAACAGGAGGCGATTCTCCTCTCCCTCTGGCACCAGCCCTGGAGGTCTCAGAGTTCCAACGGTTCCACCAAGTGCTATGGTACACTGCCACATGATGTACGGCATATGGAATTACAAATCGCGCTTTGTTGCAAGCAGCTTCTTCTTCACAGTTTTTGATGCATATTTAGTGCTATAAACATTATTCATGGTTGAAATCCCACAATACAACTCAGGTGTTTTGCCAAATCAAAGCAGCTTCTAATAAGATTGAAAAGTTAGCTTGAATCATATCAGATTGTTTTCCCTGGCATTGATTTTTCACAAAATCAAACATGCTTTGGTGTCTGCAATATAACTCCCAAATCTGTTTAGGAAAAAAGAACTGCACATAAGGTTCACTGGTTTAACTTAAGTTTAGTTTACTGGTATACCAGTACTATCTGTTTATAGATGTCTCCATATCCTAAGCTGAAAAAATGTCAAACAGTCATAAACAAAAATGTAGTTGTACAGAAGTATAAACGATGCAAAACATTTCTGCACTATTCATCACATTCAGTGTAGATTATATATCTTATTATTATGGCCTTGCATCCTAAATAAAGCCTGCCAAAGATGCAGCAATATGGAAATATGTCCCTCTTCAAACCACTTTTGGTTTGTTGAAGGGATCTGCAGATGTACTGTACCACTTGGTGGAAACCCATTATATTTGAAGATAAGAGCTTAAAGCACACTTTTTCTGGCTATGTCCATCTCTCTCTCCCACATCAGTCCTGTCCACCATAAACTTCAGCCAAAGTCCAATCCTCTGAAGTGCCTGCGGACGACAGGAAAGCAATAATGCCCCCAGCGCCGCTCTCCTCCTTCTGCCCAGCCAACACCTGTCGTGCACAGCCCTGCACAGTCTGGATCTATAGTGATCTCTAGTGATCTATAGGGCTCCTGTCTCACACACCTGACATGTGGCAAACTGTAGACAGAACACCACAATGCCTCACCTGCTGGTGCCTCCTCCCTTAACAGAATGGCGCTGCCTCGATCACCAGCCCTCTGGACTATTTGTAAAACTGTACATCTTTTTATGAGCAGACTATATGCATGTCAAAGGAGAAGCATGAAGCTGTCATATTAACCCACCAGACCATGTTGCCTTTTCAGTATTCTTCATTTGCTAAGTTCCATGTTTTGGTTAGTTGTGATACAGCTTCAGAATTGACAGCGCTGTGCTTATGTCTCATTTCAGTCGCATTTTGCCTTGAATTTGTCTTGTGTTCTACCTCTCTCATTGACAAAGACTCACTTAGTGGTTCGTAGTGTCATGGTGGTTCAGCAGGTTTACCAGTTCAACATCTCCACGGTTGATGCCAGCAAATGCAGAGAAAAAGTGCTACCACTTAAAGCACAAAGCTCCCTCGGACCCCCATCTGTGCCTCTCCTGTTGCGCCAAATCTCAGTGAAATGAAAAAGGATTCCTTCACAGTATGGGGGGAAAGTTTGGAATATGATTTCCAGTTCTGCTAAAGTTTAAAAAAGAAATGGGGCTGAAAATGTTTCCAAAATATTCTCCCTAAACCCCATGACACTTTGGATTTAAGTGCAATTGTCACAACAAGTCCCACTGTGCGAGTGGAATTGAGTGCTGTTGCCCTTAAACAGTCAGGTGGTTTGAGAAGCAGGAAAAAGTAAATGCAAAGTGCAACAAAACATTAATGTTTCAATGTTGAAAACTGGTTTTATTATTCAGTGTAACTGTAGCAGGCTCTACTCTAATGTGTTGCTGGCAAATTCTATTTATGCAATACCTGGATACAGGTCAGGTGCATTTTCATGATTTTGTGCGTCATGGCTCAGTCTAATGCATTATTTTAATAGTATATTTGATCTCAGCATTGAGACCTGGATTGTTGGCCATATTTGGCTTTGAATGTGCAAAGTTAAAGATTACCAAGCTCATGTACATAACAACATTATACATTCAGCTTTCAGAATGTAGATTTATGCCATGGTTGTGCATTGCATTGTACCTCTTAAATTCCTATAGGAGCCCTGCAAATGTTTCTCTGCACTTGCTGGCTGTACAAACCAACTATGGTGGTGCAAACCATCTGGATAAAGCTCATTGTAGCCCATTATAACGTGTACAAATGTAAATCATCTATAGAGCATGGAATGCTATATTTTTGTGGCACCTTAGTGAATAGTAATGGCAGTAATCTGCCACAAAGCCTTTTCAGACACTGTATGCATGTTCTTCTCTTCATTCCCTGCATGCTGGAGTGTATTGTACCTTTCTGCATGTGGATCATTTGCACCAGTCTGTATTTTGTAGACAACAATCACTACACTTTTCCCAAACAGAACCAATTCTTCAATCGTTTCTACAACGCTTGCATGTTTACTCTTTATGCTGCAGTCTGTCCTGATCTGAGAATGTGGAAGTTCACTGTGTTCACCCTAAAGCACACTCCCCACGGAGCAATACAATATAGTGTGAGCTCTCCGTTAATTCTGTCTGTCACCACAGAGGGGCGCTGCAGGATCTGTGCCTTTTACAAACGCTGGCTGTGAATGATGCAGTTGAGTCAAAATTGCATGAACTTTATGAACTCTCCTGTCCTCAAGTCTGATTTTTTTTTGTTCCACTGGAGCACTATGGGTAACTGTAGTATTGACATACCTGTTCAAAATGCATAATTCTACAATACAGTGCAATTGAGCTTGTAGCATTGCAAGATTTTTTCCACTTGCTTAAAAGTTCTTCCCATTCTAACTGCAACCTCTCATACATGAGATGTCATGCCAGTTTATCTTGTACAGTAGTGCCCCAGTGGAAAATCCCCATAATATGCATTCTAAATGTGTATACAGTTTTTCTAATCTGCCTGCACAATGACTAATCCGGCCAAGTATTATTTCAATCCAAAGCCGAAGACTGGACTATTTGTGAATGTGTTAACCTTTACGTGGCATTACTGCATCCAAAATCCTAATCTATTTTTGCAATCTGTAGATATTTACACACAGGGAGGCTCACATCTCACTTCTATCTCCGTGGCCTCCTCCTTTCCAAACTGTGAATAGTTGTAGAATCAAACTGGATGCTGCTGGCGACTGTGGCTCCCATGCACAACACTAGCATCATAATAATTCTATTGCAACCAGGACTTCTGGTACTGCAGGGTTTTTTACTCTTATGTATTTCAATGTCTATATTCAAATTGAGCAAATGAACAAAAGTATATGCTTGAATGAGAAGGCTGCTGCTATTAAAAGCCGTCTTGTGTTCCAGTGTACAGAGAACACTAGGAGAAAGAATTTGGTGATTATATGAAATACGGTACATCCAAGTTTCAACAATTACAGCTGGTATTAATGTATTGCTGTAAATCTGTATATCTAATTTTGTTTTCTCAATGTAAACAACATTCACTTTCTGTAATAATATTGTAATCATAACTGTAAGATTGCCACAGTTATGCTAATCAAATGAATTGTCTTATGTTCCTATAATTTTATTTGTGACTTTTAAAGCAATGCAATTTTTGATTATTTTGATCCATACTTTTCTTGGGGAATTTTAATGTGAAACAGGCTACACTACTTCCTGACCCACACAAAGGGCCGGAGTGAAATTTACGATGACCACTACTAATGATGGTAGACGTGTAGTGCTGAAAACTGAGACTTACTTGAAAGTTTTGATCTTCAATAAAGTTGAAGATAATCGAGATGTTTTGATAATGTGTTCTGTTTTTTTTTTAACTTTGATTTCTGAGTTGCCTTAGCCACCGTCATTGCTTTGCCTCAGCTCTTGATAAAATATTTTGAGGCAAAACACCTTCAAATCTTGTCCGGGTGCTAAGAAATTCCTGGAAGAATGAAGTATTGCATCCATGTAAACTAATTTGGCATATCATTTGTTACAACAGCTTTTTAAGAAGAAAAAAGTGCATTGTAATAACCTGTACATTTGAATATGCAAATCACATACAAGCTGATTTTGACCAGCAGGAGTTGGCCTGTGTACAGTACATGGGCCCATTGGTCTACCTGGGGGAGCTCAGACCCTTGACTTAAGACTTGAAAGCTCTCTGCTCTTGTCTGACCATTGCAAGTAATTAAGACCGTTTGGACCCTGAGTCAAGTGTGATCAACATGTTTACAAGCTGCTTCAAAGCCTTGAGCTAGTCTGTGGAGATAACTGAACTTCCTTCAAGGTTGAACCTTCCTCATATGAGTGGGTAAACGGGAGAAATATTTACCTTGTTTATATGTTGAGAGAAAACCTCCAGCCTAGTCAATCACAACATCATAACTAGTTATAAAAAGCACAGATGTGCTAGAGCCATTTCTGCTGACAACTGAAAGTAACGTCAGTATGAAATATGCTAAATATATAAAGCTATTTATACACTTATTAACACATGCAAATTGAGCACAAAACGATAACAAGTTTGGTAAATATATTTGTACTATAAGAAAATATCCACAGATGTGGAAGAAGTCTTGTCACTCAAGTACAGATTCTGAATCAAAAGAATAAATGTATAAATAAATAAAATAAAATACTCAAGTAAAAGTACCACATGAAAAATCTATTTAGATAAAAGTGTCTGTTTAAGTACTTAAGTGCTTAAGTGCAGTACAGTACTTCACTACGACCACTTTGTTACGTTCCACCATGAAATGAGTGTTATTTTCAAGCAGGCATTTATTACACACTCAAAGAAACAAAGGTTTGCACAGCCGAAGTTTGGTATCTAGTAGCAGCTATAGTTTTTAATTAACTGATTTGTTTCTGTTATAACTCTCTGAAGCTACTGTAAATCTGACTCATGACAGTCCAAATCTATTTAAACTACCAGCTGAAACCCTCTATCACTGATCTGAAGGCTAGCATCGCTCCGTGGCACCTGACTGGCACACTTTCTCCATCTCATGTTTTAATAACAGAATTTATTTGATGTAGTGAGTAATCCAGCTGTTATATCTAAAAGTATGAGATAAAGCATTCAAACAGGCTGTGCTGAAATAAGGATGAAAGTGGGATATTTCACACAGGAGAGGGGGAGAGGAGGGGGCTCAGAGCTCAGTGATTGAAACCATCTTCTCTGTGTGTGTTAGCTAGTGCGCACTGGTCGGTCAAGGGGCTCTCTGTAAGCCCATGCCTGGAGAGCTTTACCAAACATGGTCACGTAAGAGGCGCTAGGAGAGTTTCCCTTTGCTACCGGAGCCCAGATTCACAGTCTGGGCTATAAGCAAATGTAGGTGACTTCTCTTACCCTAGAGCCACCTAGTTTCTTGAGGTCTGGACACAAACTTTAAATAGACAGCTTCACAATTCATTTTAATCACAATATTCATTATGAATTGTTTAAAGGTGCTTTGTGTAACTTTTCTGGTGGAGGGTCTGTCAAAAGCTTTTCTCCATGGAGATGTTGTTACTTTGTCTGGAATGTCCCAGTATGGCATTATATCCTTCTCATATTTACTCAATAACATGAGTTTTTATTTACCTTAAAACTTGCGTTGTTACGTGTGGGTGCGCTCGCCTCGCCACAGATCTGACATGTAACTTGGCCTTATGGTATCACCTGCTGTCTCTGTAGAAATAAATAAGTGTAATGCTATATTATGGGACATTCTAGGCAACATCTCCATGGAGAGAAGCTGTGACGGACCATCTACGCAGTGCACTTTTGACTATTATAATCTACACACGTTCAAATCATTGGCCTGTTTACGATCACTATTCTTTTCATTCTTGTATGACATTTTGATTTGATGACGCCATGTCTGTTTCCCCCTCTTCTAGTTTACTTTAAAAACACTAAATATAAAGGAATTTCTATATCAGAGCTTTCCAAAACCCAAGGGAATCAAAACATGCAAATCAACATTCCAGACCCCGGGGTTATGGCTTACAGCAATAGCCTATACAGATTTTACAAGAGCTGATCAGAATCACTTGTTAAACATTTAGAGCTAATAAACAGAACTGTCAGCACCGGCCTTAAACTCACGAGTCTGTGATGGTGAGTAAGAGACAGTCCACATATGCGGCAGTGTTTTAATGACAGATAATGATATGGTTATAATACAAATGTTAGCCAAAAAAGACTGTTGTTAAATTCTGTCAACAAGCCGCTAATAGCTGGTGAAATGTGATTTGTTCTCTTCTTACAGACACGCACATGCACAGGGTTTATTACTATTTAGAGCAGTAGGCTACATTAGAGGATCCATGGGACTGAGCAGGTTAATATACAACTAAAACTGGGGGGACAAAATGTTCCTTTAACATAAAGAATGTATATAATGAATAATATCCTAATTCTATAATTAGTACATGTTTTTATTGCTTAAAAAAAGACCTTGCACAAAACATGCTTTCTAAAGAGAGGACCACATTTGGACTGAGACAGAGCAAACATCATTTGGACAGAAGCAAGCAAACATTGTTTCTGGATTAAGGAGACAATGGAAATGCAGAAACACAGGACTATAAACCAGGACAAGGGCCTTTTTTACTCTCACATACCTGGGAATCCCAGGCTGGGATACTGTCCTGAAGATGACACGTCACAGCGACAGGACGTGACCACCCTGAGGAAGATCACTGAGCAGTCAAAACTCAGTCAGGTATGAAAATAAACTAAACTGACCTGACTTGGCCTGGTGGTTCACCTGCTTGTCTGCTGCTATACGTTTATGGTACTATGGAATATTCCAGGCAAAGCAATGATTTTATGTTGTTGTTGAGTCTTCAGAAGGTCATCATTAAACCAATTAGCCTGGTCAAAACATCAACTAGTATCTAGTAGTATTACTAGTATTAAATCCACAGCAAAAAAAAAAGCCACCTCTCTCGCATACTGTGTCTTTAAGTTTTATGGAGTTGCCCTTCTACAATATATAGCCACAGAACACAAACCATTAGACATTTATACAATGTTAGACAGTATTAGAGAGAGTTTGTTTAAGTGCACCAGACTGAGCCTTGTGATGTGTACACCAAACATACATGGATATACTGTATTGTATTGTCATCATTTCTGTTCCTGTCCCATAGGTGCTCAGGTTGGAGTTTTGATGTCATCCAGTGAAGCTCCCTGAGATCCCAGTCCTTCTCTCTACCATAAATAGGCAGATACCACAGGACGAGGGGCTAGGACCAAGAACAAAAGATCTATGTGTTCCTTTATAAAGCTTCTAATGTCTCAAATGTCTCTTAACTGTGTCTGTCTCGGCCACCCCCGTCTGTGCCTCTCTCAAGTTCTTAATGTATTGTTCAAAGTCATTATTAGTGATGGATCATCTATCAGTTTGTGATTAAAGATTGTGTGTTGTAGCTATTTCCTAACACTAGTGGTAACTTTCATTTGTGAGATATAACTTTTGAAATGTTAGTATTATATTTTAATATTAATATAAAAATCTTTATATTCGGTGTCTGATTGAACAATGAAGCTTCAAACAACTTCAGATTCAACCTATTATGTTTTTTCTATGTCCTATGTGTTTGGGAGAGCAGGAGCAGAAGACCAGTTTTCTTCTTTTCTGCATTTTAGGTACTTACTTAATGGTAGTTTACTGTGTAACATTTTAATTTACTAAGCACATTTTTGTCCTTTTGTTGTGCTTGACTTTATTCAAACAAAGTACTTTCTTATTTATTGTGATGACTATGTCTTTCCTGTTGTGTAACTGAAAATGAGCAGTGTGAAGTGGACCAGATTAGAAAAAAAAATGTATGGATATGCTTTTAGATGGCAAACAAAACCCATGGTATGTGAATAAAAACTAAAATTACAGTTAAAGGGACAGTATGTACATTTCTTTATACATTTCATAAGCATGACCTATCTGTGTCCCCAGAGATAGATCCATGGTTTAAATGAAATAAAGCTCTTATTGGCAACAATCTTCCATCCATTATCCCTAACCCTAACCCTTTTCTGTGGTCAGGTCACAGGGGCACCAGCAACTTGTTGATGTTATAATTTGGTGCTGTGGTTCTCAAGACAATTATCCAATCAGGAACAGAATGAGCCTCACATAAGTTTCTCATTTGGGTGCTGAAATTGAGTTGGTTTAAAGCTAAAATTACTCTCTCTGGTCTGAATCTTCACCACTTAAGCCCAGCACCTGCAGCCTGTCATGAGTCAGTGCTAGTGCAGCCTCTGCAGCTCAGTGAGGGAATTTCACATGAAGTGTTCGATTGCAAAAAAGTGTATTTAAATTCCTCAATTAATTTACTCTGGAACTGAACAAACTAGGAATCATTTTTTAATGAGTTTTTGAGAGAGTTTTATAGTCCATCTTCAACTTTATAGGCCCTCATAATGAAATGTGCAGAGTAACAACCGTGACACACAGCCCTCTCCACAGCTGACATCTCTGGTAGATTTACTGTCTGCACTTCACCCCTTTTAATCATTCCCTTAACAGCCCCATTTCCAGCCATTCACAGTGCAGTAGCATTAGCCACAGTAGCATTATTCACTAACATAGCCTTTAGCCAGAGCCAATGTAAACAATGACGTGGGCGGCACTCTGCACTCCCCAGTTTTCTCTCTGGTATTTTTAGCGTGAGGGATTTCTCTCTCATAGAACATCACTCCATCTGCCTCATGCCCAAATAAAGAGAGCACATTCCGACAACGCGGCGCTCAGATGTTTAGAAGACCCTGGTCCACTGACACTGAGAAGTCCATCAGTCACGTTCTGGACACGCCTCATTGGCCTATCAACTCAATCACTTGTACTCAGTGTGAAGTTTTGTTGGATTGGTATGTTGGAATAAAGGATTACATGTTTTACTATATCTAAATAAGATGTATAGCTAACTTCATTGCCATGTCAATATATTGTCCCCCTGGAATCATACCCATTGGAGTTTGTGTTGAAAATGAGTTATTCATATTTCTTGTTCTTGTTCTTCTTGAAAACCTTTTATAAACTTTTGTCAAGATTTTGTAGGGTTTTGCTTATTTTTATAGGTTTATATTGGAAAAAGCCTATTTTCCCGTTCCATTGTGTTCAATGAGTGGTTAGGGTTCCCTTAGCTCTATGTTCCCTCAGCCCTACAGGGCTGTGGGAACATAGAGCTGACCCCTGTGATCAGAACACTAAAGGGCCCATATTATGAGTTTCTGATCTGTGTTAGAATGTTCTTTCCTCATCACAAACATATCTGGAGTTTTGATTTGTTTCCTTCACACTGACATATTAACAGAAATCCTGCACATTTTAGCTGAATTCTTCTCTAAAACAGAAAACATGTTAATAATAATACAGGAAGTGCTCCATTGTGTTTTTATGCTCCATATACCGTCACTAGAATCATTTAGATTATTTCAGTCCTGGAATTGTCCATCTCTACTGAACAAAAAAAGGCAGCTGTAGCTGTTGAAAATGTGAAAACTACGATTACATGACATCACAAGGTGGCACAGAGCATTATGAGCTTTGGAGATTAATGCTAAAGGATTACTCAAACATATGTGAGTGAAACAAAACGCAACTCCAGGTATGTTTTTGAGAAGGTAACAACATTATATCATGGCTTAAAGCTGACAAGAGTCAATTTTGTGTAACATAGGACCTTTAAGTATAACTCTTTCTCACTTTGCAAAGACAAATATAAAACAGAATTCCTTGAGCGCTAACAGAGATGCTGGACCATTTCCACTACGGCTCTAGACTCACCGTTGTTTACGTTGTACGTTCAATAGATTTACAGTTACAAATGTTACATAAGGACTTTTCAAACTTGTAGCATATTTAGTCTCCATCAGCTCATTTTAAGCTTTGTTTGACATAGAAGTATCATTCTATATTTATGTTCCCTCCAAAAGCTCCCGTCTCCCTGACAACGCAGGCAGTTATAGGTGTCATGTGTCATATGTGCAGAGTGGATAATATCTGCACATTCCATTACACTTATTGCATGTCTCCTTTGTGTTACTGTCAGAATGTTAGCATATAGGGTTTAAAGTGCTACATACAAGTGTTGGGTTTTTAGAAAATATTATTATTATTTACTGTTCTAATAGTGTACTGACAATATCGACATATTTGTGGCCACACTGCCTTGTCAAAGCCCAATCTGATTTGATATTTAAAAGCTTGGGAAGGGCTGGGCCTGGTTCGTACATGGATGGGAGACCACTGGGAGTCCCAGGGGTCACAACGGGGCAGTGGCATCATTGTGTCCTTAAGCAGATTTTATTTGGTGTCCGTGTGTGTGAGATTGATGGTGAGGCTGATTGTGTATGCCAATTTTGCTTTTGTCAGTCTGACCTGGGCCTATAATAGTATCTTACCACTGTGTGAATAATGCACTAAATTGTTCAGTGACTTCAGTGAGTGTCTGGAAGAGCACTATTTGAAGACTAATGCATTTTTATTTGGAAGTCTGACATTCTGCCTAACCTTTAAAGTGATAAACTCAACTCACAATCACAGTGCAAATAGAGCTGCTAAACTTAGGGTGAGGGGAGCGGAGTCTGAAGGTATAAGGAACTGTATGATTGGTCAAACAGGTATTCACACTTCAAACCCCTCCCCTGCAGCCTGGTTTTATAATCAGAAATACCTGACTGTAATCAGGGCAGTCCAGCGTGATGTCACATAGTACTTGAAATTGCAGAGGCCACTGGAGGCAGCGAACACTCAGAGCTACAAATTTACCTAGTTTGCACTAAAGTCAATCCAAAAAAGGACTAGAGACAGTGGACAATACTATCAGTACACAGTGTTAGTACACGGTTTAGTAGCAAAAAACAGTTGCTTTCATTGTTTAGTTCAACTTAAAAAGAAAAAGTGGGAACTACAACTAATGTTTTGTAGTTCGTGTAAATAGGTTAACTGTCTAACATTTTTGCTGGAGGGTCCGCTACATTCTTGTATTGATGGAGATGTCATTGTTGTCCCTGGAATGTTCCACTGTATAGTATTAAACATGTATATCTCCATGGAAACAAGAAGATGACACTACCAAGTTACACTTCCCTACCATGTTACAGGTCAAATGGAGTGGAGTTAATTTATACATCTATTTGGATAAATGAAAGATAAATCTGTTTAATGCACACTGTGGAGCATTCCAGGCAAAGCAATTACATCACTAGGAAGACAAGGAGGTGATGGACCCCTCATGAGAAAAGTTGCATAGTGCATCTTTAAAATGTCATTGTTTACAACAGGAAGTGCTGTAATGTCAAATGTATGTGATTATATTTAATTTTTTATGACTCACTCATTAGGATGTTTGACATGTTTTAGCCTCTCCACTTCCTGTTCTCTGTTGCCGTGGTGATCAGAACCATGTTTACTCTCTCCATTTGACTCCTAATGTAGCATCATGTTAATGTGAAGGTCTCTGCTGCAGAACATTGCACCACACTAATTATTCTCATCTGTGATTGGACCATGGCCTTATGCTTTGTTGCCTGGAAACAGCCCGTGTCCAGTCATGTGACATTTGTGCCCTTTTTATTCACCAGCTCCATCTATCTCCAACTAATCCATGGACTTTTCCAGATTGTTCCGATACATGGCCTGCTGGATCAGACCCTCTAGTGTGCGGTGTGACTCATAGTAATGCAGGGTCCCCAGTGACTCGAGTGCATTCTTGTACATGTCACAGACAGAGCAGAGAGCGAGGCACTATGCACTGAGTAAAAGTGGAAAACGACCTCATCCAGCCCACTGTGACGTCAGTGTGTGTTGTTTACTGATACCACAAGCACCGCTGTTTCTAGAAGAGCCCGACTGACACTCGTGTATTGTATAAATCTATATTGTATCAAATTAACAAAATAACATTATAATGACATGATCCAAAAGTAGCATTTCTTCTGGATGCCCATTAGTTATTACCACAAAAATTACTATTCTTCCTGGGGTCTATGAGTCTAACATCTGTAGTCCATGATGACCCACTTTTACTGTCATATGATTTTTCTTTTTTCTTTTTTTAAGCTACAGTACAAAGATTTTAAAACAACTACGGATTAAAATATAGGCATTCTTCTATTATTTTTTTTTTTTTTTTTTTTTTAGGCTAGTCTAGGCTAGGTGTCTGGATGATAAATCGGCCTAATGATTGCTGGAGTTTTGTCTGCACTAAGTAGACCTGCTCTTAATAAGGCACTGATGTGAACTTGATTATGACACAACTCCAGTCCCTCGCATCCTGGCTCCCCTCAGAGCATCCTTTTCTGTCGCCTGAAGCTGGAAAAACTGACACCGATTAAAGCCCTGATGCCGCAGCGGTGACATCACTCCCAGATGAGGGCGCTGCGTCCTGATTGGAGCGCGTCCTCAGCCAACCGGAGCGCGCACGCGTAGGAAGACTTTAAAACAATTCGGAAAAGTGCCGTAAAGTGATCAGAACGAGTGATAGGCAAGCCACGGTGGACTGTTTGGGACTTTGGAGTGCGTTAGCCCGGTTTGGACTGATAGCTGCCGTAATCTGTCGTTTCCAAGGCCCCCTCCGTTAGCCCAGCTTCGCACTGTCCAGACAGAGACCGCAGCAGCATGTCTACACACTTCAGGAGCGGCCCATCCTTCGGCCTGTCCGCGGAGGTCAAGAGCAAGGTACGTGCACACTGTTAGGAGGACCGCGTGTTAACTGGGATGCAGGTGTGTTCTGGGGACCGGTTGGCTGGTACAATCTGTGCACCAAAACAAAAAAAAGTTTAGATATTTTTATCATTTAAATATACTGAAACGCGCACAGCAAGGATGATGTAACTCTGCCTATGGTATTAGACTTGAAAGAGACAGTAATATTTACATGAATCCTTTTCCTTTTGACACATAAAAACACAGACCTTCATAAATAGTTTAATTGTATTACATAATGTCTAAGGCTCCAAGCCAAGAACTTTGGTCTGACAGAATCCAGTGGGCATGGGACTTATAGGTGCACCTTTTGTTCCACAATATTCACCCCATCTCCATGGAGACAAGCAGGTGATGCCATCAGGCCAAGTCAGATCTGTGGCGAGGTCTGTGATCCCACTCACAATAAAATTTAATGAGCAATTTTATTAAATACAGGCTATAATTAGAAAAACAGGAAATTTATCAATATCCAGATACTTACGATAATAAAACTAATCGACACTAGATTCTTATTTTAACAAATATTGATACTGAATTAAATTCTTTAATTTTATATATATATATATATATATATATATATATATATATATATATATATATATATATAGTCAATTAGATAAAAGTCACATTCCATTGTATCACTGTTTTATTGTGGAATCAAAATTTCATTTTGTGTATTGAGCCTCTCCCTGAGTATTGTTCAGTTTTTTAATATTTCAGTTTGGTGACAACTCTGCTGGGTACTATAGACATGTTTGAAGCAATGCTGCAGAGCATTCCAGGCAAAACAAGAACTTGAGACAAATGAACTGATAAGACACACAATGCACTTAACATGTGTGTGAAAAGTCCAGGTTCATTTGCTTTGTCATTAGTTATGCCACTGTATATTCCACTTGCATTTCAGAGATGAGCCAGGACTGTTCTAGCAGCTGTTTGATTGCTCTCGTGTTTTGGTGTCTTCCCTGAATAGTGGTGTCCGTCAGCGCTGCTTTAATCATACTGTATAGATGCACTTTTCTGTCACTGGCCCCATTTAACTCTCAGCAGGCTCTTGCTCTGGCCCAGGTCTGGGGCTTATTGTGTGCCGCTTGATTATGTAAGCAAAAAAATATGCCGTGATATCAGAATAATGACTGATTTCCAGGTAGAGTGGACTGAATCAGAACTAAATCTTAGTGAATAATATGGCCTGCATATAATGGCCTTCTGTGCTGGTGAGGTGGTGGAAGTCTATAGGATCAATGACGGAGGGTAGAATGAGTGAAAAATCTGGATGTTAGTGATGACACTGGAACACTTCATTTGTTCCTCTTGTAAGTGAACAAAATAACATTACAACAATTATTTAGTGTCAAATATTTGAACATTGTTGGATTTAGTTTTGTCAGTAGTTGGCTTTTTTTCTTCCAGTGCAATCAATGCTTCTGAATCTTACTCACAAACTGTATAATTCTGCTATTTCTAAACCATTTAGAGTATGCATGATAAAGCCTAAAGATGTGAACAACTTACTAGAATACTCAAGCCAGATTTGGGGAAAGGAAGCCAAATATCTTGGTGGAAAAACTACACCTTGAACAATTCTTTGAAAATGTAACTGAATCCAATTCCCCACCATAGATCTGGAGTGAATGATTTGCTGGGCCAGCTCCAGTGGACATACAGCTGGTCTTTGGAAAAGGACTAGACTAGTCCAAATCCAAGTCTTGTTCATTTGTAGTGTGAAACAAACTGAAAATAAACAACTGCAAATTGTTTCAAAATGATCTCTCAAAATGTAATTGTAAACATTCCAGTTATACTTACAGTGAAGGACTTATAATGATTTTTATAGTCTACGCAATCTGGTGGAATAGGAAGTTAACACATGACTCTGGCTCTCTTCTTTTGCCACACTGATGCATGTAAGGACTTGCACTGCTGTCATGTTCACACATTATTTCATATCCTATTAGTAAGTAGCAGCAGAGGTTTGCGTTCCAGGAGAGTGACTTAAAGCAGCAGGGATGCACCAGGCCACTGTCAGGTACATGAGTCCAGTCCCCTGCCTTTTAAGGACGCAGCAGCCTCCCGTCAGTGCGCCGCTCTCTAAACAGTTTACATGGACGTCAGGGAGGACAAAACACTGTCCTGACACAAAGCAGACACACGGGACACTGATGGTCCGGCTGTGCCAACGCAGCAATCCAAATAATATCCACACCAGCATTGTGCCATCTCAGTAATCTGCCTTTTATGGTTAGCTTTAGTATGCAGATGGGTAACGTTAAACAGCAGTGTGCAGATGGTTAGCTTTAAACAGCAGTATGCAGATGGTTAGCTTTAAACAGCAGTATGCAGATGGTTAGCTTTAAACAGCACTATGCAGGTCGACCTATTGTGCTTATGTGTGAAATGTGACAAACGTTCTTTACATTTTACATATGGTTATGAACAAGGCAATATTATTTACAGCTTCATGTTTTTCCAGGTTACTTAAAAGTGAACTCCATAAATCTCTGGTGACGAATCTGCCACCTCCTTGTTTCCATGGATATGTTATAGCGTTGTCTGAATTATTTGACAGTATAGCATTAAACATCTGTGTCTCCATGTCGTTGCCTCTTGATGCCATCAGACAAAGCACGTTTCTCAAGGTAATTGCATTAGTTATAGAAGCACTGGCAATGCATTAACATCTCTATGGAGTCCAGCAGGTAGTAGACCCACGGCTTGTAAAGTTGCACAGAGCACCTTTAAGTTAGTTATTAGCCTTGGCATCAATTTGGTTTAAGACATGCAAAATTTACCAAATCTGATTTTAGACCACTTATGTCCAGAGATTGACCAATATGCCAATATGTGCTGATTATTTATAATTTAGAGCAGTGGTTCTTAACCTTGTTGGAGGTACTGACCCCCACTAGTTTCATAAGCGCATTCACCGAACCCTTCTTAACTGGAAAAATGATTTTTTTAAATTCAAAACATAAGTATATATATTTTATTGGTGCACAAATGTGTGTCAATATTGCACATATTCATCTGACCACTTTCTTTTTTTGCTCGACGTAGTTAGTATGAAGGGAAAATATTAAGAAATTACCCGACATACCATCATGACCGTCACAAGACTATTGCGCGCACAAAGTTTCTGCAGCCAATAATGGCCAAACTGGGTGTGTCATCACGAATCATATGAGTTGGATGTGTGTCTTGACCCCTGCCGAACCGCTGAGACTGACTCACCGAACCCCTGGGGTTCCATCGAACCCAGGTTAAGAACCACTGATCTAGAGGAACCTTTGCAGATATTTTTGGGCCAATATATTACTCTATCTCTAGTCCAGACAGAATCATGGCCCTGTCTTCAGCTGCTTAACTTCTTTTAAAAATGCTCTATCCAACGATATTGATCAAAACATACAGTTGTGTTTGAGTATTTTTGAATTCTACTTCAACCATGTGGCCATGAGAAACAGAACCAAACTGCATTCTGAGGTGGTACACTGGCCTCCTCACCTCTTTATACATAGCTTATTGTTACCAAAAATAATTTAAAGCATTATGGTACCTTTCTACCTGACAGTTGTAACACTTTACATCAAGGGGTCACACACACACACACACACACACACACACACGGCTCTGATAGTAGCAGGAATCAAACCACATCTTTGCATCAGTGAATGAACACTTACTAAACTGCCGGCCATGTGACTAGATCCTTGTTCCAACCAAAATATTTGAAAAGTTAGTAAGTAAGAATTTCTGTGTATGCCATGCCAGTTGACTTGCCATCACAAAATGAGTAGCTGTTCATGTGGGGTAGAAACGTAAATTTTAAATGAAAGCCTGGAATTAAAACTGTCGCTATTAGCCCCTCTTTTATTAGCCCCTCTTTTATTAGCCCTGTTCTGCCTGAATAGTCACTGTATAAGGCCAGGTTTTGAGTAAAGCCAGGAGTGAGAGAGGGAAACCTGAGAATGAGCGAACCAGGCGGGACAGACGATCAGAGAGAGAGAGAGAGAAGGAGAGAATGAAGAGGAGGGAGAGGGGGTGATGTTTGGGAAAGCTGTTTCTCCCTAGTTTGGTGTGATAGAGTGGAGGCTATGCAAACCCTTTTGAAATACATGCTTTTGTTGGCCACTGATCCCAGACTGAGAAGACTTATCTGCAGAACATTTACAAGTATTCAGTGTGTGTGTGTGTGTCTGTCCATGCACACTGGGGGCAATAAGGGTGTATAGTATGGCTGATTGATTTGGAAAAAAAAATATGTTATTGCGATTTTTTTTTTTTTTTTTTTTTTTTTTCCTGACAAGCATTGCAATTTTGTTTAGACTTTGATGTTTTGTTTCACATTCATATTTGAACCACATCCAGGAACATTAGCATTTGAGAGAAGACTGAAATATGAACTGTTGAATGAGAATGTGTTTAAGTTAGACTTTGGAAGAATATCAACTATCTCCAAGTAGGGTGTCGAGATTAATTAGTTTTACAGTTACATGTTAATCCTTAATTGAATCCAAAAGTACTTCATATCATGGCACTATTGTAATGTACAGTACAAAGGTGAATACACTGTAGGACTATGACAGTGCGGCTGCCGTGTGTCTGAGCAGGAATGCCCATGGGCCTTTTTCATTTCCCCTGTTATTTTTATACCCCACATCTCTGGTGTTTTATTAGCCAATATGGTCTACTGCTCCATACACAAAGATTGTCTTCCCTTATGAGAAAAGAGTTATTTTAGTAACAGAATCGCACATATGAAACTATGAATTTCCTCAGGTGAGTTGTGTGTCTATGTGGACATGCAGTACTGCACTAACCCCACTGTTGTAAATGTTTTGAGCATGTGCATGTTTTTATTTATTTATTTGTATTTTTATTTAAGTCTCTCTTGTACACTTTAGGGCATGATGTATGACTGGTAATTCCTTTCTTTATAGGCCTATTGTAAAACACATTCATCCAGGCCTCCCAACAAAAAATATAGGAATATTGCTCATTTATTTCTTATACAGAACAAAATACAGTGACAGGAACATGTGTGTAAATTTTAATATTTGCCTTCATACTTGTTTAACCAATATGTTACCCTCCATCCATCCATCCATCTTCTCCCGCTTAATCCGGCTGGGTGGCAGGGGCAGCTGTTCGCCGCCCAGTCCACTGTGCGCCTGACCCCCCTATGAACCCCTCTGTAAGTGGTGAGCCCGCAGGAGGGTGGACCTCATGGTCCTTGATGTTAGTTCATAGGGATGCTGCATGTTTTGAGTTGATGGGGGAAACCGGAGTGCCTGGAGGAAACCCATCCAGACACAGGGAGAACATGCAAACTCCACACAGAAACATTCTTGCTGTGAGGCATGAGTGTTGCCACTCAGCCACCATGCCGCATAATATGTTGCCCTTTATTACCAAATTACTAAAATGTAAAAATGAAAATGTAAAAAAAGAAGTAGAAGGGGGTTTATCGTCTAACAATAATACTTCTGTACGTCTGCACCAAACTTAAATCACTTTGTTGCCCTCCTTGACCCCTTGAGAAGATCTTAAAAGATTATATAGTATAGCCATTTATGTGGCTATTGTGTATTTGTATATAAAGAAATATTGAAAAAGTATAGGATTAACAGGATAGAAAAAAATTATATCACTATAACATAAGTGTAAATTCAGCCATTTCTACCCCCTGTTACATGTCAACCAATCAGAACCTGCTAAGTGCCCTCGTTGAACTGTAGTGGTTTTGTTTTGCAGTTGGCTGGAAAGTACGATCACCAAAAGGAGGAAGAGCTTCGGTTATGGATTGAGGAAGTGAGCGGTCAGAGGATCGGGGACAACTTCATGGAGAGTCTCAAAGACGGAGTGATACTGTGCGAGTAAGTGCGCCGTTGGCATCTTAGTAGTTTATTTCACCATAAAATGACTGCCTCTTATAAGATAATCAGCTTGACCAGACTTTTAATCTGCCCCCTTTTTGTAGGCTCATAAATGCTCTCCAGCCTGGCTCTGTGCGAAAGATCAACCATTCCAATCAAAACTGGCACCAGGTACAGCACTAGCACTACAGGGCAGTAAATGAGACTACTCTTACTTCTCTTGGACAGGCTTCTTTACTGACACCAATAAACGTATTATCTGCTTTTAGTGCCCATCATTTCAAAGGATGTCCATTTTACCACTCTGTTTATGGGCCCTTTACGAGGCTCAAAACAAACAAGGATTTTAATAGTTCGACTTGAAAGCCTGGTGAGAATTCTCACCGGGATAGTTCTTGGAGAGCTCATTTAAAAGCGTATTTTTGGTTATCTCACGAGACACTACAAAGCAAATAATAAGATATTCATCAACAACACAAAACACAACCATTTTTAATTATTCAACTGTTTTGGACACTTTTGTCCTTTTTAACAATGTGGAACAGTATATTTAATTTAATGTATGCAATAAATGCATGTAAACACACTAAACTGTTGCAAAGGACTATGACTTTTACACTACAGTTAAATCATTTTCTAAAACTACAGTACTTTAAAAGCTGTTAAAATATTCTTCCTAAA
Source organism: Odontamblyopus rebecca (assembly GCA_030686955.1). Taxonomy (NCBI): domain Eukaryota; kingdom Metazoa; phylum Chordata; class Actinopteri; order Gobiiformes; family Gobiidae; genus Odontamblyopus; species Odontamblyopus rebecca. Next base: position 27,665,645 of record CM060667.1, read on the forward strand.
GTCCTTGTTTAGAAGATAGAAAGAGTGAGCTGCACATTTTGAATGGACTTCATAGAGAATGACAATCATTTCAAACTGTACTGTACTCATACCACAATAACCAAATATTCAATTTTCCTCATCTAATAAGATTTTCCTCTTTGCTTTCATGATCAGCTGGAGAACATCGGGAATTTTGTGCGTGCTATCACAGAGTACGGCCTGAAGCCTCATGACATCTTTGAGGCCAATGACTTGTTTGAGAACGTCAACCACACTCAGGTCCAGTCCACCCTCATCGCTCTGGCTGGAATGGTGAGTACTGTCTCTTTTGCACCAGCATTAGCTGTGGGAGAGGCTGCTCTATTGTGACAGTCTTTAGTCTCGTCTCCTATAATCAAATTCTATAAAAGCCTAATAGAAACAATGTAGTTATTAAAATGAAATTTCTTCTTTAAAATGTGCTACTTTTTGGATTTAGGCCAAGTCCAAAGGTTTCTATTCCAAGCATGATATCGGAGTAAAGTACGCAGAGAAACAACAGCGGCGATTTGCTCCGGAAAAGCTCAGAGAGGGACGCAACATCATCGGTCTGCAGGTCAGACAATGATCACATACGTGATTAGGAATTCCTATGTTTACTTTTAGAGTTAGTTTAAACTCTAAAATTACTTTCAGTGAATCCAGTTAATGATAATGGGTTTTTATCATAGACATGTAAAAAAAAAAAATTATTTTTGGTATCACGTCATCTTGAAGTGAGCAGTGGATTTCGGCTAAACTCATTTCATCACTCTACTGTGATCTTTGTTCTGTGCTGTGGTCATAGATGAATTCTTTTTAATTTCTCTACAGATGGGCACCAACAAGCTGGCAAGTCAAAAGGGTATGACTTCCTATGGCACACGGCGCCATCTCTATGATGCAAAGATTGCCATGGATACTCCTCTGGACCAGTCCACCATCAGTTTACAGATGGGCACCAACAAGGGCGCCAGCCAGGTAGGCACTACTGCTGTCTGAACATATAGACTTTTTTTTTCATTGTGTGATTTTTAGCAACGATGGTGGATTTTAATATAATCTACACAAACATGAAATTATGGTATATAAATGCAAAAATGTAAAGCATTGTTTCTTGTTACAATCCAAAGTTTCAGCTTGTTTCATTCTTGTTTTGAAATACACTGTGCAAGTTTTTGAACAATAATCGGTCTAGTCCATAGATTACATAAATTAACATACGTACATACAACAAACACGCTAGCACCACATTCTAAATAGAAAGTGAGCATGGGCTCCAATTCTCTCTGTACTGAAACATGGTCACCCCTCTCAGGCTCTTTTTTTATTTCACTATTTTGGCCATAAATCCTTTTCCTAATATGGAACTCGGCTCCAGATTTGCCCCTATAACTGCTAGCCTTGGGAACTTCATTTGACTGGAGCTGAATGCTTTGAGTGACGTCAAATTCCCTTTGTCCACTCTATGGTCTAGTCTCATGGAAGATAATTATAATAACGGCACAAAACGCTCATCTAAGCATAACTGTATCTTGAACTGAATGCTAATTTAATACGTTAACATGAGGCAATTGAACCTTGCATTGTTGATTCCTTTTCAGGCTGGTATGACAGCCCCAGGAACCCGGCGGCACATCTTTGACAAGAAGCTGGAGCTGGAGAACTGTGACACCTCCACCATCTCCCTTCAGATGGGCACCAACAAAGTGGCTTCACAGCAGGGCATGACCACCTATGGCCTGCCCCGCCAAGTTTATGACAACAAATACTGCGCCAATCCCACCGAATACTTCTATGACAACGGTGATGCAGTGGAGTTCGATGGCTACAACCAGTACTCTGACTGAAGACCCCAAAATTCAACCTCCTCCTGCAATCTTGCTTCAAACAACCCAACACCATTGTCACTGAGACTACTACTTTGACATCATTGATTCATTCCCCCCAGTTTTTTTAACAAGCGTGTCGTTTGTCTTTCCATGAGTAAAAAAAAAAAAGATGGTTTACATTTAAAAATTGGCCAATTCTTTAATTTTTTTGGAAAATGCCATGACAATTTGTATTTTGGTCAATATTATCCAAAGAGATGTTTTATAATTTTTGCTATTTATAAATTTTTCTAGTGCTTTTATACTTTCCTTTTAGGGAGTTGTTTTCTTGCCACATTCAACCGAGATGAATGGTAAATGGAGATACATTTCTTGGCCATCTTGGTGCTAATGAATGCTGAATTTGCAGGTTTATGTTAATTTTTGTATTTTAAGAACCTGCGCTGGCTTCCTCTATGCTCTCCTGCCCACTATAAGCTGATTCTGCTTTGCAGAGCAAGTTTTATGATGGTTTTGTTTAGCTTATTAAAGGATATTCATTGAAGATGGAGGTAAATCAAATGCTTTTGACAGTGATTGTAAGTAATACATTATGGTGTTGTATGTTTAGTTTTACATTTATGCTCATCTTGCAGTTGCTGCCTAGCTTCTTCACTTGTGTGTAATTAACAGCAAAGACAAAGAATTGAGGTGTGACCAGAACATGGCATAGGCGCATCAGTGTTTCTTGCTGCTGTTCGACTGTTGTTAACCCACCGAACGACTTGAATGTATTGTGTCATTTACTTTAGGGCTGAAGCTCCCCCTGGTGTTACTTTCTACAATGACAATACTGTGTTCATTTAGGCGAAGAGATCGTTTGAGATGTGAAACACTTAAACATTGTTGTTGTGCGCCATCTAGTGTTGTAAGATAATTCTTGCCCTTCTTTGATTTTACTAAATTAAATAACATTGACATTTTAATTAAAATTTCATAACTTAGTCTTAGATTTTTTTCTATAAATTATATATATAGATATTTTATATTGCTTGTTTTTATTCCCATAATTGTGAGAGAAACTTTATATAAAATGTATTGCAAATGACTAATCTTTTGTATGTCTGTCACTACCTGGCATCTGTGCAATAAAACACTTCAAACATAAAAGTAGTGGATTTTACTTTTGTATTTTCATTACTACAAAATTCAATCAGTTTGTGAAAAAGAAGCATGTAAATGGAATGATTGAGAAGAAAATTGGACATGACTAAATTCTCAAGGAATGCAAGTTTGTTTGATTATCAAATACAAACCCATAACTAACAGTGGATTTTAATCTAGTAATTTCATAACTACAAAATTTTGTCAGTTTGTGAAAAAGAAAATGAGGAGAAAATTGAATAAGACAAAAGTTCTAAAAATGTGTTGGCAAAAGAATGCCACTATGTTTGATTATAAAATACACACATTTTAATTTTAAAGATAAAAAGATGAAGTAAACATTTCTTGTGTGTGTTGTGTGTCATACCTACATTGTTAAATACCTGTGGACATTAACTGACGTATAGTGTGAAATGCACACGGTCACTTTCTAATGAGGTAAATCGTCATGGAAACTTCCTACTTCCTGCTTAGATGTGAATGTGCCCAATCACAAAGTAGGAAATACTGTTGATTCCCTGCTGGACCTGAGTTTAGTTTGGTCTGCACAGGTCACAGAGACAAGGTTTAGTCTGCTTATGATGTGAAATACACAAAAGTGAATTGAGGCAGAGCTCTGATCCGTCAGATAAAACCAATGTAGTTACAGGTCTGTTGGTTAGTTACACTCTGACCAATACAGTAGTATGTTGTGGATTCACTAGACTGGATCAGCACCTGGAGAAAAGTCCAACATTGAGGTTGATGAAAACTTCACTATTGATTGGCTGCTTCACAGGCATCGATCCAGTCGCTGTAAACATCCACTGGTTCTGACAGATCTGCACATAACATGGTCAAGGTGGTAATTTTAAAAGGCAGAGACGACCTATATTAAAGTCAATTTACAGAATATCTTCTCAGTTAACTTTTAAGTCATTATCTTGACTAATACTTTTGATACTTAATAGTCTTACTTGAAAACTTATTTTAAAAACAAATTTTTGTATTTGGACAACTGCCTGTATTTATGTTATATTTTTGATCATTTTATTTTTCATAAGATATGCATAACGCAAACGCTTACTATAATCTCCCATTTGTCTCAAGTATACTACTTGAAGTATACTACTTGAGACAAATGCTCAAGTATACTACTTGAGATTGGGCTAAAATTAAGCTATACTGTCACTTGACCTGACACATTACATGGAGTTTGTGAGGTAATTTTGAAGAAATTATTATTTAAGACAAAACAATACAGCAATCAGTGTCTAATCCATTTTAACATGTAATGCATTACAAAAAATATATTAAGGTAGACTTTATTATACCCAGACCTGTAGGGCTGTATTTTGCTATATTGTTCACATAATTTATTGTATGTGATTCATATCATATTAATCAACATTTTTCTTGTCTCGCCCATTAATTCCATCATCTCAATTACAAAATAATTATACAACATAGCTCTGAAACTATGACCAGAAACAATTTATAAAAACAAAAACAAGAGTAATAAATAGCACATTCAGAAAACAGTGTGAAAAGGATACATGTTATAGGGGTCTGAAACTCCTCCAAACAAACACTGCAGGATATAATTCCTGTGTTTCGAGTTCTCTCCCTGAAAAAGAAACCCAAAAACGTCAGGTCACACATTATTAACTACTATTTTCACTCATTTTACACACATTTTCACATCACAAGACTTCTCGTGGTTACAGAAGGGACAGGTAAATTGGGTGTCCAAATTTCCAGTCATCTTCTTCTTGGGAGGTGGCTTTCTCTTTGACTTTCTGCGACCCATTCTAGGATGAACACAGAAAAAAAAAAAACTGCCATGATAGTCGACAATCACTGCTTGATATGTCATGTACCAGGATAAAAGCTTACTTAAGTGAACACTCGATTTATAATAGCATTCGAAAAGAAGGTAATTATACGTTAAAACACAAGAAATAAATAATGACATCAATGAAACAAAACAGCTGCACAATAAACAAGAACGCTAACAGCGAGCTAGCTATAAAATCGTGTTGTAATGAGTAGACAGTACGCATTATGTTTGGAAACAGAGAGAAAATGCACCGTGCGTTACACAAACAAATGCACTCGTTGAATACCTGGCGTTTCCCCTCCGGTCGTAGAAAGCACTTTTAAAGGCAAGAAAAGGATGCTCGGTGCTCGGTGTTCCGCTCCGTCGGATGATGCTGCGGCGCCACTAACGTCGCCGCTGATTGGTTCGTGGAGAATCAGGGCGGATTGTGATTGGCTCGTCACACGCAGGCAAATCAATGGTAACTGTACTTTACAATAACAACAGTATTTTGGTTTCTAATACGTAAATGGTAAATATTCATAAGATGCACATCTCATAAACAAGCAAGTTTTTGTTCTGTATATTTAAATGGCTCATATTACGCTATTTTCTGATCTATATTATTATAATGAGTTGTATTTTGTTTCATTCACACATTTTTAATACATACATCCTGCATATTTAGGAGAGTTCTTCTCTCAAATAGATAACACTCCGCTCCACCTTGTCATGTTATTTATTTCAAACCTGTGTTGTTGAACTCCATACAATTTGACTAGAATCACTGGGATCATTTCAGAGTTGGAATTGCCCATGTCTACTAAACTACAGCTGTGAACTACAGCTTCATGAGCATTTTGATCTTTGGAGATGTAGACAGACTAATCAAGGAATAGTCAAACACGTTTTATGGAAACAAAACACAATTCCATGTATGTATTCCATGTTTTTTTTTGTTGTTGTTGTTGTTGTTGTTTTTTTTTTTTTTTTTTTTTTTTTTTTTTTTTTTTGAGTTTTTTTTTTTTTTTTGAGTTTTTCCTTGCTGAGAAGGAGGGTCTAAGGACAGGGGATGACTGGACAATGTTTCATTTGCTGCCTTACATGAATGTTGTTTATTCCTGTTTTGATATGTCTCTGTGTATGTTTTACTCATCCATATCTTGGAACGCCCTTAGAGGCAACTGTTGTTGCGATTTTGGGCGCTACAAAAATAAATTGAATTGAATTGTATGTTTTTGAGAAGGTAACAACACTGTAACAAGACTTAAAAAGACTTAAAGGTCACATGAGTACACCTTGCTTAATAAAGGACCTTCAATTTTTGCTTTCTCCATTACAATTTTAGGTTTTGTAAGAAGCGGATCTTTTTCTTTTTTTTTTTAGTAGTAGTAGTTTTATGCACTTTACAGCGCCAGGATTGGCTTAGCCTTCGTGTGGGCGGGACTTTGTTTCAAAACAATTGACGCAGGAAGTAGCGCTGTCTTGAACCTTGCTCCATTTTAATTATTTATTTACTTGTATTTCGGTTTTGTACAAGACAGCGGATCCCTGTGGTAAGTGTGTTCAGGGACTGTCTATGTGGCTTTGAGCTCGTTTAAAATGCAGTATTTGTTGTTGAAAATCTTATATAGTCATTGCAGTCAGTGGGTGAAGCTAGTAGTTAACACATATTCAATACTCCAAGTGGACGCTAGCTCTGCAGATGACTTGTGTGCGATCCCATAGCAGATCTACTTTTATTTTTGTTATACGGTGATATGTCTGTTATTACCCTTGTCCATGCAACTGTGCACGTCATCTTTCAGACAGTCTGTTATCTCACTGCACCACCCCACCTCTAGTCTGAACCACCCCAACTCTCTGTGCCCCTGTGCCATAGTAGGCTAGTTTTTGTCAAGGGTTTTTTTTTAAATGGAGGATAGTCAAAATATTTGCTCCACTATTGGTGGGTCATTTTTAATTTGTTGAAACTATTGTTTTAATTTTAACCCATAGGAAACATGAGTCATTTGGTGAGGCAAAATTATTTTTTGTAAGCTTTTTATGACCACTCAACAAAACAAAACAATGTTAGATTAAATACATGTTAGTGCATATTTCTGAGTGATATATAATAAAACTAAGAGTGGGTAACAACTGGTAATAGTGGATTCTGCCATGCAACATAAAGGGCAAAAAAAAAGTCTAAAAGTCTAAATACAAATTCATGTTGATGTTAAAAAGTGACTATTTTTTATTCTGTATACATTATATTAGACAACATGGCGACTGAGGGTGAACCCATAGACCTGGTGAAAGTCCTACACCTGCTCGTGCTGTCATTCACCTGGGGCATGCAGCTTTGGGTCACATTCATTGCAGGTTCTTATAATATATTCATTAGCTGTAGTTAATTATTACATTGATTTTGACTAAGTTGCCTTTTATATGTGGTTAGGTTTTGTCCTGGTGCAGCAGGTGAGTCGGCACACCTTTGGCCTGGTGCAAAGTAAACTTTTCCCTCCGTACTTCTACTGCCTGCTGGGGAGTAACTTTATCAGTCTGACCATGTACGCTGTGTACCACCCCAGAGAGCTGCTGGAGACTCATGAAGCCATACAGGTGAATGGGGAAGTGGGCACGGTTTAAGAACATTTTAAATGTAGGTCTGTCTCAATAACAAATATGGAACTGTGATATATTGCTACAAAGATATATGACAATATCATAATAGTGAAACTAATCTATGCCCCTGACAAAATAACTATAAATGTAAAGGAATGCAGAATGAAGCCTCTTAGTTCTTATTTAGTATCTATAATTAGAAAAGTTACTTGTTATCAAAATGAAAAAAAAAAATGGCCCCACTTGTAAAAAAAAATCTAGACACCATCAAATATTTCTTAGGGTAAATAAGGGTTGTCTGAATGAGCCTGGAGGTTTAAATAGGACACAAGCTGGTCGAGATAAAATGAGAAGTGCATAGCAGACCACTTCTATGAGATGAGTTGACCAAGAAAACTGATAATGTTAAAGGACAAATTCTATAATAGTTGGATGATGCCAGAGAAAATGTCAATAATGAACTGGAGATGTCCTAAGGTGCCCTAAGACTATGCAGGAGATACAAAATCCCACAATGTTGAGCCCCTTAAAATATTCCAGATATTTTTAATTGAACATTTAGTCAGTATATGGTAATACTTTTTGTGACAGGCTTCTCTAAAACCACAATATACAATGTTAAAATCAAATCACATAATTCAAATTTAAATCCAATGTAATTCTAAAACATGAAACCACTCCGTCATATAGTAGGTTATAATATAATGAACCTATGGGACTGTTTGGGGCAGGAGTTTCCAACCTGTAGCTCGGGCACTACCAGAAGCTCTTCACCTTCCAAATAGCTTGACAAGGGAGATTTTATTATAGGTTTTGTGCTGACATTACCATTGTAAATGTATAATTTTCATTCCTAATTTTGTGCACTAAAATGGATCATGGTTTATCTAACTGTACCCCATCTAAGGCTCGCTGTGGCACTTATACTCAATTTTGTGACCACTAAAATTAGTGTCTCTGGCATTTTTGTTTGGTAAAGGTAACTCACTGGAGGGAAATGCTTGGAGACCTCTGGTTTAGGGACTATGGTTTAGGGACTATAGTTTAGGGACTACGGTTTAGGGACTACGGTTTCATTCAGTTTGTTTAGTTAGGAGTCAGTTTCTTCAAATGTTACAATTCACTGATAAATTTGTTTTTGTTTGTAGATGCTGCTCTACTTTGTTGCCCTGGTCACAGCTGGTTTAAATGCCCAGTGGTTTGGTCCTTCCAGTACCGAGGTGATGTTCCAGATGTGGGAGGTGGAGAAGGAGCACGGGTTAGGACAACAGATCGGACTGGGCAGCCAAAAGGAGGAATATGCTAAGCTCAAAGAGAAAGACCCCAAGTACAGAGAATACAGAAAAGTGTTTGGACGTTACCATGGCCTATCCTCTCTCTGCAACCTGATTGGCTTTATTTGTGCCACTGTTAATTTAGTATACACAGCTCTAAATCTGTCCAACATATAGAAACAAAATATACTTCTTGATTCAGACAGTATACAATACTGTGAAATTGTGTATTTTATAGTTTGCTTTCCATAATGAGGTTTAAAAGAATTGCTATTTTTTGGCAGCCTTATATTGTCTTACCAGCACAGGGAAAAAAGAATACAATAGAAAAATAGTTCAGTGAACTGTATTGCAGTATTTTTTTAGCTTCAATATTCTCAACATTATGAATTATATTTTTCTAAGTTTATGTGTCTTTTTCAATGTTAGCAGCAAGAATGAAGATATTGCCATTGGACACTTGGAATATCAGTTCATATTTAAGCAAGAGTGGCAGGAAAATATTTATAATAATGATGACAATATATTGACTTCACAGACTAAAAAACTGTATACACTGTCACCTAAATTCACTTTTTTTTTAATCAGAAAGGAGTTCGTATTTCTTATTTTCTCAAGTTAAATAGGTTCCTTGTTTCCTTGTTTCATTTATCACTCTTGGTATACTAAATATTGCAGTGATTGTATTTGTTTTGATTGTATGACATATTCTTATATTAAATTTTGAGGGTTTGATTCTCTTGCCTTTTGCACCAAGGCCATGTTTGTGGATGATGGATTTATCATAAAATATCTTCCTTGTTGCCTGCAGGCAGCTCCTGATTGAGAGCTGTCAGGATTTAATTCAGTTACACTGAGTGGTGGCACACATCAGACTCACAGTGGGCAAAAGAAACAGCAGAGCTTGGCTGGCTGATAGGTGAGGACTGCACTGGCTGTTAAACTGTATTATAGAATAGAGTTAAAAACTACTTTTTAACTTGGAAGAATCACATTCGAGGTTAAATAGGTAATAATAATCCACTTTTGTAAATGCAACCGAAATAAATATTGTTTTTGTACAATTTCATTAGTTCTATTGTTTAATAGACCATCAGATTATGTGCAGCCAAAAGCTAAATGTTGTACAAACAAGTCACCACATGAGGTTAGTGCTGCTACACACTTGACAAAACTTGTTTGGTCAGATCGTTGCTCTTACTTGAGTAGTAGTTTTCTCAAATACTTTTTACTCTTGAGTAATTTATTGGACTACTACTTAATATTGCAAAGAAACCTACCTGAAAGTGCATGTGTTTCTGACTGTGAGTGGAGACGTGAAAGAGTTTAACACTAGCCCTCTCCTCATTAGTGTTAATGCAACCAGGGTTTAATGCCAGCAGGGGGCGCGACAGCTCCTCACGTATTCATGTAGACGATTGAGGTTTACATATACAAAAACCTTTATGTAGATGCTAGTTGAGTACTAGAAATACACACAAAAAAACAAAGATCAGGAAACATATCATTTGTAAGAAAATAAAACGTCATTGGTTTGCAGTTCAGTGGTGTCACCATTTGTGTAAATTGGTCAGTAATGATGTGACAGTGCCACATGAGTCAGACTCATAACCATATCATTCAAAACCTGAATATGTAGAACAAGTGCTTTGTTAAAACTAGTACTTTCTGTTGAACTGTACTGACTCATGGAAACCATAGGTTAGGATGCAGGTGGTTTGTTCCTTACTGCTTCTTATTTCACTACACTGTTCAATTGCATAACACAGAGGCCAATGAGATCCTAAGTTTGACAGTGTTCTAATGTGAATGAATGACTTGGATGGCCTCGGGCAGCTTTATCCTCCCTCTTTATGTGGAAATGTAGATCTCATTTGATTTGGGAGATGGTTATGATGGAGCGTAGAGTGGATAGAGCTGATTATTCAGAGTGCAAGAACACACACAGACACTCATGTATTATAGGGTCTAAATGGACACCACTTCATTATTCAGAGCACCTAGGCTTGATTAGCAAATATGCAAACAGAGCCTGGATATTCTGCTAATTTGATTTGGCTGCTTTGGGATTCCAGAATGTGCTGATGCTCCTTTCTCAGATAAAATGCAGAAACAACTATAGTTTTATTGGTTATGTAAAATACTAAACTAGTCTCTCTCTCTTTATATATATATAGATAGATAGATAGATAGATAGATAGATAGATAGATAGATAGATAGATAGATAGATAGATAGATAGATAGATAATATTTATACTCTAGTTGTTGTTAGGCCTACTCAACACCAAAGCCAACCTCCTTTTATTGTAACTCTAATTACAGATTCATGTAATATGTCACCAGCCCCTGGGGTCATGAATTAAAACAAACTGCTGTGGGCGTGTGGACGCGGCGCGCTCGTTTACGCATGCGCCAAACCCATCCCGGAGTTTAGTGTGTACATTGTGCAGTGTCCACGCTCTACACCCCTCCCTCTCTCCTCTGCTCCTGTGCGCAAACGACATCCCCCAAACAAGTGGACCGAGCTGGAAAGAAAGACTGACCAACTGTGGTTTTAGGGCACAAACTGTATTCTTTTGCTAGCGCATTTGTCAAGAAAACTTTGCCTGGCATCTTCCAAACGAACAAGTAGACGAGCGTAAAGGGCGAGAGGCGGAAACAGTTCGGATCACTTTAGCTCCCTAGGGTAAGTACGCATCCTGCAAAATACAGCAGCATATGCTAGTGAAAAACTTCATCAGAAAAGTGCAGTCTCTCAAAAAACATCATTTATTTTAGCCTACAGCTAATATAGAGCTAGAGAAACAACGTAAGTGTGTTGCAAAATAAATTTTAATTCTGTTAATAATTAGCGATACAATCAACCTATGGGAAATCTATGCAAGTATCTTATGGCACTATTGTGTATTGAAAAGAAGCCAACATTGAGAAATGCACTGGTTACATTACACATATTTAACAACCATCAGGAAATAGCCTCTTTAGACATGTGATTTTAGTGGTCAAACAAGCATTATTTAGATTTCAATACAGGTACAAAATACAGCATATATGTTCCATGACATTAAAGGTCCTGTGGTACACTTCTGAGCTTTAAGCCATGTTATAATGTTGTTACCTCCTCAAAATCATACTTATTTTTATTTCATTCATCTCCAAAGCTCAAAATGCTTTGTGCCATCTTGTGATGTCATGAAGTGGTAGTTTTCAAGTTAACAGCTCCTTTTATTTTTAGTGCAGTAGAGATGGGCTGGTATCATCCAAATGATTTTAGTGAAGGTGTATGGAGTTTAAAAACACTGCAGCACTTCTGTCTTACCACATGACATCACGAGATGGAAGAGAAGGTTTTCTGTTTGAGACACAAATTCAGCCTAAATATGCAGGGTTTGTGTGTTGAACGTGTGTCAATGAAACATGACAACTCCAGGTATGTTTTTGATGAGGAAACAACAATATAACTTAGATCAGAAAATAGCATAATATAGGTCCTTTAAGTGAAGTTTCCTGCAACACTGCTCCTGTCTGTTTGCCATAGGTTAACTATAAATTAGCATAGTGACTGACCAAAACAGCATTTAGAACTGTATTTTTGTATTTTTCTAAATTAAAATAAATGTAGTTATCCAACAACTAAGATTACATACTTACAGCTCATGTAATTTCATTAACACTCCTCCCCCAGGGCTTCAGTATTCCTTGCTCATTATGCATGTGTTGTTTCTGTGTGGGGTCTAATGGGTGAGCAGATGTGACAGCTGCCTGCTTAATCAATAGTGGTGGTCGTTTGCCAGTCGCACTGTCTCAGAGTAACAGAGCTCATTGTCCCGGCTCACCAGCCTGGCTCCTCCATTCACTGTATTTGTTTGACTGCAGATAATGCCACACGCCATAAAGGAGCTGACCCAAAGCTTATCTGGGCTCCTCTTGTCACTGATGATGCTGTGATGTGACGTGATAATGTACATGGAGCAGGTGGAGGCAGTATCAGGGCCATCTCATGTAGCTGTGCACAGTGACAGAGGCAGATAAAGGCACTGACAATAGGACAAGCAGCAAGTAATTACTCTCTACATGCATCCAGATGTACAAGATAGTGCATCCTGGTTTGTCTCATGCAGGATGTGAGTTAATTAAAAGGCCTGAGAAGTCTGCAGTGGTGTAAATGTAGCCTATACAGTCACACATTTGAAAATACAGCAGGAGATATGAGAATGACAGTTGACAAATTTGGTATTTTGTAATAATTGTATCAGTTTAAGTGAGTAATACTGTATGTAAAACATCAAATGAAATATAGAAATAGATTTTTTTCAGCAATATTTGGGGTTAGGGATGCACCGATTCAGCTTTTTCAGTTTCAAAACCGATTCCACTATTATGGCTACAGCCGATGCCAGTGCAGGGACTAAAAATTGACTTTATTTTCTTGAAAACAAAATACTGTATAAAAAAAATATGTTATTTACAAAATTATAATTACACACTAATTAACTACACAACTACTTTGATATTCTGGAGCTGATGTCCGATCCAGGCAATTTTCAAGGATTGGTGCTGATGTTTGTTACCTGTATTGGTGCATCCCTAGTTAAAATTAGGGATATAACAATAACTACAGTATTTTGATATCATATCATCAAGGGTCTTAGAATAATATTGTGTGCCATCAGAATATATCAAATTACAACCCTCTTTGCTTAAATGTATTGTTTTGTTTCAGCATCAGCTAAAAACCATGGGAACTACATAGGCCATGATCCTTTTCTCCTTTAAGACAGAAAACATGAATAAATAACTGTTATTAAGCTCTTTAGTATCTTAATTCTTTGGAATAAGGCAAGGTAATAAGGTAATGGTAGCCTCAAAGACTTACCATGGAATTTTAAAAGGAAAAAGTAACATATCCACAATTCTTTAGCATCTCCAAAATATTGAGTTAAATATCGTACCATGAGGCGTATATTGTGACAATATTGTATTGTGGCATTTTAGGGGTGTTAAAACAGTTGACAAAGGTCTTTTCCTTTACAGTTGAAACCTATTGTCTATATCTCTTTCCTCACATATATTCAACCTCTCCAACAGAAATACCTACATATTTCTCTACAGAGCTCCAAGAATAGTTTTGTCTAGTTTTCTGAACACATGCTCCATAGTTTGAAATACTACCAGCATTTGTTTGCATGTTTCTCACATTTTTGTAACATGTTTAAGAGGAAGCGTAACATTTAGCCGCAACAACTTTGCTGCAACAACAGAATTTTGAAACTTGAGTGAGCGAAATAGTTTGAACAAAAAAAAGAATTTGAATCTTCATCCTAATGAGTTTATTATTTGGCCACAGGCTGCTCTGTAAACATAGTGAACATGTGACAAGTTTTAACCAAGGCTTAAGTAAATCTGAGGCAAAGTCAGAGGTAATGGAGTTTTGAGAGAGAGGATCATTGCTATGACACCCAGTATTTCTGCCCAGGATTTGCAAGACATGTGATTCAGGATTGTTAGGCTAATGTTGAGACAGATTAGGACCTGCTTTTACTTAATCATTGGACTTTATGTAATTCCTCAAAGATAAAGTGAACGTAGTTGTGAAAGTGCTCTCTTTGTTGGCTCCTGTTGCAACATTAATCATCATGCAAGTCTCTGCAAAAGAAGACAGCACAATGTCTAGTTTAAGGTGTTGAGAAATATAATGTTATAGCCAGTGGTGGTATGTAATGAAGTAAAAATGGTAAAGTACTGGACTGTAAAGTTGAAATGTTTTTGTATGTTTTTGTGTGAGACCTGCTGAAAATGCTGGGGGATTATTATCACATTTGTATTTTGAACAAACAAAACTACACAAAAATAAAAAGCTGACAAAGAATAATCAATTCAAGTGTTTCTGTTGAAAATAAGAAAGAAGAAATCAAAAAATGAAGCTTTATAAGACTCTAAAATCTGCACGAAATACTTACTTTTTACTCTTTAAGTAAATATTTAAATAGGTACTTTAATACTTTTACTTAAGTGATACTTTTACCCTTTTTGCTCCTTTATCTGTACTTATACATATGCACAGTTTTAACATGTTAACATGTTAATGTCTCTAAAAAACAAGTTGGAAAGTACCGGAAATTACTTGGCCATAATTTTCAGCCTGTTTGACAATGAATGCATGAATGCAGTATTTGTTTTGGATTGCACTGAATCATTACAAAGACCTTAAATGGTTTTGTGGTCTGGCCCTGCTGTGCCCGCTGTAACACTATCTCCTAAATGTTAGTCCCAGCTAACACTTCACATCTCTGCGTCTACAGCCCCTGGCCGTGCCCTGATAGATAGATATCTCACTCTCAACTGCTTCATCTGGACAGTTAAAAGCCCTGCGAACTGTCTGGCCTGCCCGCTAATGGCCCTGTGTGGCAGCTGGGGCCTGGTTACCGAGGAGACAGCTCAGGGGCGGGGCTTTAGTGTGTCTGAGAGGATAGAGCAGGCTTTTAGGTGCAATTTTGCCTTCACACCCACAGGCAGCAGCCTGAATGAGGGATGCTGCCAGGTCTAATGGGGTTTATACTGATACTTGCCCCAGGAGAAGTTGGGCTCATGTGAATGATCAGACAGACAGATGGCGTGGCTTTGTTTGCCTGTGACTGATTGGTGGCACAGTTTGTATGGAATTTGAATTGTATTCATCTGAACTGATAAATAATTAAACTAAAAAATGTGTTGATTCTGGAGGTGTCTAGGGGACGTCTCCACAGATCTGAACTGTAACTTGGCCATGTGCCGTCACCTTCTTGTCTCTTATGGAAATACATCGGTAGTAGATTTATGTGATAGATTTAATGCTATATTGTGGATTAGTCCAGGCAAAACAATAACATCTCCATGGAGACAAGCAGATGTAAGCCCTCCACCAGAAAGGTTACCGAACATATTTTTTTTTTAAAAAGAATGAAATCACAATATTAGTTGTTGTAGCTTTCTTATATTTTGCATTTGTCCCCAATTTAACTGTAATCAGTAAATACATCTACGGACTATTTTTTTTTTAAATACATATTTTCTGTGTTGCTGGGTTTCAGATGACATCACAGCATTCTGTAGGCCAGTATTATCTAATATTTAATATATTTAATGTTGTTCAACTGCAGATTCTTATTGTAATATAGCATGGTGTTTGGTCTAGTCAACTATAGAAATGATCTGGTTCCATATCTGGGAATTTACCTTCATTTTCATTTCATTTTCCAGTACAGCGTAAGCAATAGGAATAACTGTCTCTTGCCTCCATCTGGAAGTATCACATCATCACATTTTAGAATCTGACAACTACCAATTTAAAGCCACAGTGTCACTTTTCACTTACATACATGCATTTAGTGGAAAAAAAAAATTACAAAAATAAAAGCCATCTGAGAATGTTCCCAAGTATGGTTTTAACTTTTTATTTGACTTGCCATCTCCAGAAAGTTACATACAGTGCCTTTAAAAAAAAAAAAGAAAAACTTCACATATAACTTTGTCATAAACTTTTTTAATCAAATTCTTTTTTTTACTAGATGGCGTCCAATGACTCGAGGCTCCAGCAGCAGCCCTCACAGAAAGATGCGGCCGATCAGAACTTTGACTACATGTTCAAGCTGCTCATCATCGGGAACAGCAGCGTGGGCAAGACTTCTTTCCTGTTCCGATACGCAGACGACTCCTTCACCTCAGCTTTTGTCAGCACCGTGGGCATCGACTTCAAGGTCAAGACCGTGTTTCGCCAGGACAAGAGAATCAAACTACAGATCTGGGTGAGTGGACTACTATATGCAGCTTTGTGAGTGCAGTCGTACAGTAGAAAGTGGTAAAGGAAGCTTGGAATGCTGGTAGCTTCATTGGCACTCCCATTCAGTCAACATTGGGACAGGCAGTGAGCATAGCTATTGGGACATTCAGACTGTAGAGTTGTAAAAGCAAGATTTCCTCAGTTTTTGGCATTTGTACTATCTGAAATTTCAAAGGTACATGTGTGCAATTATTAAATGTCCTTTATTACACACATTTGATTCTTGTGAGCTTTAAGCCATGTTAGAATGTTGTTACATCCTCAAAAACATACCTGAAGTGGCATTTTATTTCATTCACACATACATCTCCAAACTCAAAATGCTCTGTCCCAACTTGTGATGTCATACAGTGATAGTTTTCGAGTTAACAGCACCTTTTACTTTTAGTTCAGTAGAGACAGGCAATTTTAGGGCTGAAAAGATTGAATGGTTCTAGCGTATGGAGGATAAAAACACAGTGGAGCACTTCCTGTATTACTACATGACATCACAAGGTGGAACAGAGTGTGTTTTCTGTTTGAGAAAAGAATTCAGCCTCAGAATTATAATAAAGATCAGAAAATAGCATAAATGGGCCCTTTAAGTTGTCATCAGCTGTTAGGGACATTGTTGAATTTGAGTCATACTTTTTCCAGTTCTCCTGTATTCATGTTTGATGAGGAGGTTAGGTTTGTTGTCAATAAGGGTGGGCGATGTTGACAAAAATTTGTATTTCTTGGTCTCGGGCTATCAGTGAATATAGCCTATAGCCTTGTTTAATTTTATTATTAATGAGCTCTTTTTCTTTTTTATAAAGAAGCATACATTTGTGACATGATAGGGGTTAACTCTACTATCTGTAAGATTTTATTTACCAGTAATAATGAATGAATATAATAATGGATCAGATTTATGTGGTGCTTTTTGAACACCGAAAACTCCACACTAGTAGTAAGCTGCTATTGGTGCCACAACTGCCCTGATGCAGACTGACAGAAGCAAGGCTGCCATTCTGCACCATGCACTCACACCCCACTTTCATACTAGGAAATGTGGGTGAAGTGTATTGCCTAAAGACACAACAACAGCTTTTTGCCCCCTAGTGCACCACTTTGGCACCCAGGCGGCAGATGTGAACCCTGTCCTGAAATGGCTCAAAGGCATTATGTCAGTAAAAAATGAAATGACTCAAAATGCTCAGGTCCACCTTGTTATATCATTAGGTGGTCTACTCAGTCTGCTCTGTGTCCACACAATTTCATTCTTTAAATTGTCTGTAAAATATGGTATTTTTAAACATCATAGAATGATTAAACTTCAGTGGACATCTGTTTACTGGTTTGCATTTGCCCTCGGAGCAGATCTTATCACACTGGTGGTAAAGAGGACATGGCAGCTGGTGCAGTGTTTGCGAACACAAACAGCCCAGCTCTCTGCACTAATCTCACACATGAGCTTCAGGTACACAGAGGAGGTCACGTCAGGCCACAGCATCAGTAGTTCTGTAGTTACTTTCTCATAGCTCATTATTAGCTTAATGAGATCACACTAACGACACTCTGTCCAGGCCTATGGAATTGAGTTATGTGACAGCTCATTGTTATGGGTACACACTACCTCTTTACGTAGCCTAAAACCTTCAGGCAAACCCTTTTTTATGTTGGAATATATACAATAATTTTAAAACATTTCTGGATCACTAATGATAATGCCATATCTGTTTTTTCCTTTTACTTGAATCAATTTGAAACAATTGGAGTATAAGATGGCCGGACTCTTCACTATAACACAGCCCGTACTTGGTCATAATTTATAGCTCTAAATCCAGTCACATTTGAAGCTGACATTGTCTAAAGAGTGGCATATGTCCACTGCTCTCTGCTTTGTTCTCCAGTTTTATTTTCTTAATTGGTGATACACATAGGATTTGGTAGCTTTGTGTAATCATTTTGGAACAAATGAAAAAAAAAAATCCACTGCTCGCTATTGTAATCTGCAGCTATCCATCAGAGACGAACTGTTGTGATGACATTTCCAGCAACATCAGGTACCATGGGCCCCATAGGTTTCTAACACGCCGACTTGTTTCTTTTATTAAGTTGTTTTATTATTATGATTATTCTGATTTAAAATGTGCAAAATATAACATAATGATAAAAAATAAAGATTCAAATAAAGATTTAAACCTATACTAATTGATACTAAAAATCATTTACAAGTAACGATCCTGACAAATAACACATATACACATATATCTTTATCTATAACAGAACCGGTAAAGAAAAACTTACTTTCTATTGCCTAAAAATGATGTTTTTTATAATCACTGTGGTACTGAAATCAGTAGTAGTGAGCATGAAGATTTTCCTTAGTACTGAAATTGAGTTTGACATTTGAATATCAGGACAACAAATATTTCCAATACTGTAACTTAAGTCGTACAAACCCGTACTTTCTGCTCTAAATCTGACCAAACTAATCCCACTAATATTGTATTCCAGGAGATGTCTGTTTAACTTTCCACAGCACATTTCCTACAGCACACACAGACAGTATCTCTCCACTTATGCTTGGTTGTTCAAACAGATGATTCACTTGAGCCAACACTGCACAAGCCAATGAGTGATGTACAAATGTGTGAATCATACGTCCACGCCTAAACAAACCTCCTGTACACACTACCTGATCAGACCTGTCACTGCAGGACACACACACTATCAGGACAGCTGATATGACCCACCGTGAGACGGATGTTGGGGATTAGGGAAATACTAAACTGTGGCGGTTCCGTTGGCGAAGCATTAATCTAATCAAAATGATCAATTAACAAACAACTGAAATATTAACATGCTAATACAACAATCTAAATTACAGGGTTAGCAGTTTTTATGCAGAATAAGGAAATCATGGTACTTCACACGTTTGTGATTTGTTAATTGCGTCCATTCAAATTTCAATTGTAATTAATCTTGCAGCCGTATCAGGCACATTTTAAAGCAGCTAAAGCTTACGAAAGTGAAGGAGAGACCATAATGCAGACGAGCTAGTGAAAGGGTTGGCTAGTTAAAGGTCCTGTCAGGCAAAATTTACTTTTGTGAGCTTTAAGACGTGTTAGAATGTTGTTACCAGAAGTTGTGTTTTGAAGGTGTGGTGTTTAAAAACACAGTGGAGCACTGTATTACCACATGACATCACAAGGTGGAACAGAGAATAACACTTGTGAATGTAACAAAATTAAACCCCAGGTATGTTTTGATGAAGAGATAAAACAGAAAATAGCATAATATAGGCCCTTCAAACTATATGCTGAGCAAGTTTATTTGTAGAGCACATTTTGTACACAAGTGATCAAGAACAGCACAGGTAAAGATGAATACTTTTATGATTTGCTCAGACACTTCAGCCTTCCCACAAAAGCTCAAATCTAATGCAATATAGTTTCTGTAACATGTTCAAATGTGATTTGAACATTGAACATTGCATCCCTTCTTGTAATAAAGGCTAGCTAGGGCCCTAATGCTGATTGATGACTAAGAAAGTTGGCATTTCCTCGAATCTTAAAAGCAGAGGAAATCCCTATCAACAGCTGACCCGCAGAATGCAGTTTCACAGTATTCAAAGGCTGTGTGCACCTTCTAGGCACCATGTTAATAATCTACTCTGCTCCATATATTGTCCAGACACATCCCAGAATATAAGAAGGGCATAAGTAATGAGTTAGGGAATGAGACAGAGAGTGAGGGAAGGAGAAGACCTGTGCTTGAGGCACCCATACTGTTAAGAATAGAATTCAATGAATTGTTTTTGTCATTCCTTTGTGCATTTAAAGTAATGACGACTCAAATCGCTCTGCTCTAGGTGGTACCCATGGTTGTGTCTTGGTTTAAAGGTCGTATATGATACAAACCTGTCTCACATGAGCTTTAAGCCACATTATAATGTTGTTACCTCATCAAAAACATTTGTGTTTTGTTTCATTCTCACATATTTGAGTAATCCTTTATTATTAGTCTGTCTACATCGGCAAAACTCAAAATACACTGTTCCATCTTGTGTTGTCCTGAAGCTGTAGTTTTCAAGTTAAAAGCTCCTTTTACCTTTAGTTCAGTAGAGGTTGGTAATTCCAGAGCTGAAATGATTGAAATGATTCTGTGTTTGGAGTTTAAAAACACAGAGGAGCACTTCCTGTATTACTACATCACATCACAATGTAGAACAGGGTGTTTTCTGTTTGAGAGAAGAACTAAATATGCAGTGTTGGTGTGTTAAACATGTGTGAATGAAAGTAAACAAAACTCCAGGTATGTTTTTGATGGGGAAACAACATTATAACAGAGATCAGACAGCAGCGTAATATGGGTCCTTTAAACTTGTTTTAGTCTGACTGATCATCATCCTAGTTCACCACTGGTTTGCTGTCTTGTTTTAATACACTATCTACGCTGCTTATGCGTCAAGAAATGATCTGTTGTCTTTGAAGAGGCTAACCACCGTCTTCCTACAGACATAAATGTAATGTATTGTCAGGGAATGAATAGTACATGTTCTAAAATAGATCCAGGTGAGTGACGCATGTTTAACAGGCTGCTGACATCAGAGCCACTGACCACTGGGGACAGAGACGCACTACTATGAATAATACACTTCCACTTTATTAGAGAGTACTTGTGCTGTGCCTCTGCTTGCAAATAGCTATACCAAAAGATGTCACAAATGAGTATTTTCAGCAAATCTTACTAAAAAGTATGAGATGTTTTGGGTGGATTGTTGCCAGATTGGTAGTTCAGAGAAGTTCCTGATTTGGGCCTCACAGCTGCCAGGACTGTAATGGAACATTCATGAGTACGGATAGAACCATTTCCTAGACACCCCTCCCATCCTTCATCTCTCTAGCCTTCTCTCCCTCCTCTTTTTCTCAGAAAACAGTGGGTACATTTGCATGGTCAGAACAAATCAGTGCGTTTACATGCCCAGGAGAAATCTGATCATCTAAAACACCCGGGGACACAGGGACATTTTAAAATATCAAACTTTTTGTCTTTTATTTTTATCTTTGCCATAATAGTTGCCTTTTTATGCATAATCAGATTACTTGTATCGGATGTAACTGTGTACATGCTATCAATAATCTGAAAGAAAAAAGTAAATGAGATGTCCTGGTGTGTCCTGGTTTGAGATCACAGGAGGCACTGGCTCAACACAATAAACAAGAATACTTTGAAAATGTATTTAGTTACAGAATACTGAATACCTGCAATAAAATGTATTTTGTAATGTATTCTGATAATGGTCTAATCACAGTATTATTGTAGTAGAATAGTATTATACATTCACATCAAAGTGCATCTTAATTATAGTGTAAAATCGCAACATAGGATTAAAAACTGTACAGGAATATAGTTACACAAAATGTTTATTCTGAACATTTAACCAGTCACATGTGAAGACAAACTTCTCAGTGCGTATCCAAAGGCCATCTAGAGGCCGATAGGTGGAGGCGCAAGTGGCATTTTCATATCTCTTTGAAAGGTGGCGAAAAGAAGATAAGGTATTAGCAATAGCCTTATCAGGACATATTAATTAGTGTGACAGCCAGAAATGGTCTGATTCTGTAATTCAGTTTGTTGGTTTGTTTGCCTTTTAATAAGAACCACTGACATTTCATTCCTGGACCTGACAATATCTATGCTACCATGTCAAATATATCCTTATCATTGTGTGATCTTTCTCATTTGCAAAGAGGGAATAGATTGTCTTTGTTGTTGTCGAGTGCTGCCTCCTGGTGGTGAACAAGCATTTTACAAAACATAACTTTGTGTTTCCAGGATACAGCGGGACAGGAGCGTTACCGCACCATCACCACAGCCTACTACAGAGGGGCTATGGGCTTCCTCCTCATGTACGACATCACCAACCAGGACTCCTTCAGTGCTGTGCAGGACTGGTAAGAGAACAAAACGTACATCTTTTTACAAATATTTGATAGGTCTGTTTCTTTTACTCATTTTGAAATGTGTGTCGAAAATGTGCACTCAGTGAATTCAGGTCAGTTCATTTTAAGCTGCATTATGTAACTTTTCTCCCTGGGTACTTTGCCTGGAAAGTTCCATGGAGACTAGCGGATGACGCCGCCAGGCCAAGTTACAGTTCAGATCTCTGGAGAGGTGACGCCCTTTCACAATGCCATGGGAAATTCCGGGCAAAGCAATCACATCCCCATGGAAACAAGAACAACAGCTGCAGACTCTCTACCAGAAAAGTTACATGGTGCACATTTAAACACATTTCACACCACATCAAAGAAAGTTGAAATTCAAATAGCACAAGTATTGATATTAATTAGAATTAATTAGAATTTCAAATATGTATTTTATAAAGGTGCATTATGTCAAGCAGGTGGCAGACACTTCGTCAGAGAAGCTACATATTGCACCTTTAATAAGATAACTGCAAAATACAGAAGAAACAGAAAAAATAGATTATGAGCTGTTTGTTTGTGTGTTTGCAACAGGGCAACTCAGATTAAGACATACTCGTGGGACAATGCGCAGGTGATCCTTGTGGGGAATAAGTGTGATTTAGAAGACGACAGACTCATCCCAACAGAGGACGGGCAGCGGTTAGCAGAGGACTTAGGTAAATACTCAACACCATCTGAACCACAAGTGACATAAAATTCACAGAATATTCAGTAGTTCAGTAGTCCAAGAGTGAGCAGAAGTGCAAGGTAACTAATTATAAATACTCTGTAACTGAGTTTTTTTGGAGTATTTACTTTTTGGAGTATTTAAAAATGAAATGCAGTTGTACTTGCAATTGAGTATGCCTTGTAATTGTAACTAGCTACATTTAAAATGGTAACTAAGTAATAACTAAATAAGTAATAGCAGTATTTTTCCCCAATGCATGGTAACTTTCTATAATGGCAAATACACAAAATGGTACTGCATCAAACTTTCCAGAACTCAGATGGAAATCAATTTATTCGGCAATTACACTGTTTCATTAATAGTGTTTTGTGCAAAGACTGATCTAACATTATGAAAATGCATAAGTAGTTTTTTTGTAGTATGTCTACCCGATACCTTATGGTCTGTGTGTGTTTTGTTGGAAAAATAATTTGGTTTTAAAAATGTACCTTAAAAATCCCACTTGTGTACAAGAGAAATAATCATTTGACTTGTTGACTAATAAAAATAAATAAATAAAATAACATCACTTACTAATTGACTACTTAACTAAAATATTTGTAGTTGCAGCCCTATGCATAAATCTAAAATTAAAATGGTTTTCACTTGGATATTTTCCCCTAATTGTTCGGTTCAAGAGAGTGACTTTATATAAAATAGTCAAATAAAGACCTATGAAACTTATTGAATATGAAATGCTTTACAGGTTTCCAGTTCTTTGAGGCCAGCGCCAAAGACAACATCAACGTGAAGCAGGTGTTTGAGCGGCTGGTGGACGTCATCTGTGACAAGATGAACGAGAGCATGGACGGAGACATGAACCTTATGTCCAACCACAGAACCCAAAACCTGAAGGACATGTCCTCGGAGAACCAGGGCGGCTGCTCCTGTTAGGGTCCCTGGGAACTCTGGGATACCATGTGGAGCCCAAACCATCCTGTGTGCCTCTGATGCCAACCACTCACCCTGGACCAGCCTGCAGTGCCCTCCATCAATCATGGCATCCTTATAATCTATTGTTATATAGGTAACTATTGGTAACCATATATGTGCAGTTCTCCAGTAGCGATCTTGCCTTGGAAATTTTTGAGAAGGGAGTTTGTGCTGGGTTGCCTGGCAAATCCAGAATAATATCTCTCTGTATTTTTCATACGGATTGATATCAGTCTGGTCCCCACAATCTCCACTGCGTCCACCCAAACGTGATCGTACAATCAGTTTAGTTTTTTCAGTGAAGCATGTGATACAAAAGAGCTCACTGGTTGCCTATGATTTATTTAAAAAAATCTAATTTATCTCACCTCAGATTATCAGAGTTTTCTGATACAAACAGACCGTGCATGTCCCCAACTCACATCTTCGTAATGCATTGAAGAAGTGTGTATTCTGGTTCCAGACAACATGCACAAAACTGAAAACTCGTTATATTAATATTTCATGCCCACACTAAAAACCAACAATAAATATTTTAGGGTTAATAACAAATGGCGAAAAACTGCGAAAAAGATTCTGTTTCTGCTCATCCAAGTTACTGTGTGTCCTGTACTGTGTGTTTTTATTGCCTGGGTTATAATTATGATTTATGATAGACAATATTTATTTGCACAACCTAAGCCTCAGTACTTCAATTTTATACTGGGAATTCATCCAGTTTCAACAACTTCGACTACTTAAAGGTTCCATATTACGCTGTTTTGTGATCTATGTTATGATGCTGTTTGCTTATAAAAAAAAAATACCCGGAGAATATAGGACCTTCAGTAATTCTCAACAGTTGGCCCATTAGTCACCTTGTTCTTTGATAGGGTTTTATGCCAAATTACTGTCCACTTTTTTTCCTGTTTGCGTGGCATATGTATAACCTTAGTTTGAATATCAAAATGCACCCCATGTTTTTTTTTTTAACTGTAACTAAGCTAAACTATATTATTCTGCTCATTATTTATGAAACTTTGTGGAGATTTTTGGAATGTAATTTTAAGTATTAAAGTTCATCTGCAACCGTGCATGGCAAATCAAGAAGCCAAGTGGGCCAAGCTTTGTATACTCTCCAGTGCCTTTTTCATTCACATGCTGGTAGCAGATTGTCAGTTAGTGTTAACCACAACAGCAATCCCACTCAACTTCTCATGGTCATTCACCACTCCCTGATTTTGCTGTTCACTTATCTCACTGGTCACTACTGCTGCTAAACAGTGATAGTTCTAAGAATGTATTGCACATAGCATCTCACTTGGACTGGGTGAACTCTGGAATAGTATCAGTCATTACACTAAGTCATATCTAAAAACACTGTGCATTTAGCCTATGGAGTCAGCTATATTTTGGTTGAGGACCGTCATAAGCAGTAAAATTGGATGTTTTTATTGTAGATTTTGAATGTGATTATTGTTTGAGGAAAATATGTATTGGATGGTAAATAAAATAAAAATTAAATATGAAATGCAGCTCTTTAGATTGCTATATTTTTGTTTCAGTTAATACTTTAAATGGTACTAGTGCTTAATTAACGGCAATGTTTTTTCATAATGTTCAAGTGTCCACTTTTATGGAGAGGGGATGTACATGATCAGATAACCTTAGTGTGTCAAAAATACATTGTGCTCTTTAAAGGGCCCTACGCTACTTTCTGATCTCTGCTATAATGTTGTTTCCTCATCACAAACATACCTGGAGTTGGGTTTTGTTTCATTCACACATATTAACGCACAAACCCTGCATATTTAGGCTGGTTCTTCTCTCAAACAGAAAACACTCTGTTCCACCTTGTGATGTCATGTGGTAATATTGGAAGTGCTCCCCTGTGTTTTAAACTTCATACACTTTCACTAGATTCGTTTGGATCATTTCAGCCATGGAACTGCCCATCTCTACTGAACTTAAGGTAAAAGGTACCTGTTAATTTGAAAACCACAGCTACATGACATCACAATGTGGAAGAGGGCATTTTGAGCTTTGGAGGTATAGACAGACTGATAATAAAGGATTACTGTGAATGAAACCAAATCTAACTCCAGTAATGTTGTTGAGGAGGTAACAGCATTATAGCATGGCTTAAAGTCAATTGTACATCATATAGAACCTTTACACCTGTCAATCTACCTGCCACCATGTATGTATTTGCTGGCTTTATAACATAAGCTTCAAATGAAACTGGAATTCACTGTAGTAAGATGTTGTCTAGTGGCACAATCCAACTGTCACACCATTCGCTTGTGGTGAACTTCACAAAAAAAGTAATTTATGGTTTTTCTGCTTCCTTCTAACACCACACCATTACGCCACATATTTATCTCCATGTCCAGAGAACCCACTCTACACCATTATCCTCCATCAATAAAGATTTCCCCACCTTCCCTTTCCTGTGAATGGCACCACATATTCCCGATAATTCTAACTCAGAAAACCAATATTACACTATTTTTTGTTCTATATTATATATTTGTTATAATATTGTTGTGTTCGGGTTAATAGACACATGTTAAACATACAAACCCTGGATATTTAGACTGAGCTCTTCTCTCAATCAGAAAACACTGTTCCACCTTGTGATGTCATGTGGTAATACAGGAAGTGCTCTGCTGTGTTTTTAAACTCCAGACACTTTCACTAGAATCATCTGGATAATCTCAGCCTGGAATTTCAAGTCTATATTAAGCAAAAGGTAAAAGGTTGTTAACTTAACAAGCTACTGCTGGACATGACATCACAAGGTGGAACAGAGCATTTTGAGCTTTGGAAATGTAGACGGACTCACAGTAAAGGTTATTCAAACGTGTGCATGAAACAAAACACAACTGCAGGTATGTTTTTGATTAGGAAGGATCAATTTTGCGTGGTATAGGGCTTTTAAATAAACACTTACACTGCTAATTATCAAAGAGTAGTACCACTGCATGCTCCCTTTAGTTTGTGCAGACAGTTTATAAAGTTTAACTTCCCACACAACCAATACGTTGATTTGGAACGGTCCTGTGGCATTCGCTCTGTAATGAAGAACTGCTATTGCATTTGAGGGGATGGGCTTCTACGTCCCCTATGTAGTTTATCTTTCATGAAGAAACTTCACGCCTGCTGCTCTGATAAGGTCAACCAAACGAAGAGTACATGCATGTGAGAGATAGAGATAAGAAACCGTTCTACATCAGCCACAGAGGTGAGCGTACTATTTGTGGGTATTCCAATGGGTCGATCTATTTATTTATAAACTTTGAATATACGATCTGTTCATGTTGGTCTGTTGCACACAACACGAAGTGCTAATTGTTTTTGTGTATATTTATTGATTTCTTTTTCGATCTAACAACTCAAATAAACATTAAATCACAGGTTAATAACATCGTACATTGAACTGTGCGTCCCTATTACGCGCGCCTTTACGCAGAGTATTTTGGCGTGCGCCTTAACGTAGCAGCTACTTGTCAACAACAATGAGCGAGTGATTCCCGCCCATTTTCAGCATACGTCCCAGTTAAACTTGTAAATTGTAAACACCCCCGTAAGCTCACCTTATCACCCCTCAACAGGCGCGAAAAAGAGTTAGGCTATCCACAATATCTAAGCAAAAACAAACCTCCCCATACAGAAGCGCATCAAGAGCACCTCTGTGTCCAGTTATGCCGGAGAACAACGGACAAACTACGCATTTTTGTTCTGGAAAAGAAATAAAGGATGGCCCATGATTACTTGAGACGGCTTTTGGCAGTTCACGTTATATTGTGCAGCATTGGAGGTGCGCACGTAGTCCAGGGAGCACGTGATTTCGCAAGTAAAGGTATGTGTTGAGAGTGCAACGCGACTTGGGCTTGTATGGTGTCCAAAGTAAACTGTTGTATACTGCTGACTTATGTATTCAATTAGGCCTACAAATTGTTAGGCTGATTAAACTACTGGGCATCCAAATCATGCCTCTCTCAAAGCTTTGCGACAAGGTGGACAAATGATCTGGGACACAAGATATTTCCTAATAGTTGGATATCCAAGCTATTTTATCAGGTAGGCTTATTGCAATTTTAATTTAAATTCAATTTCAATTTTAAATGGTAGAAAGTTATTATAAAATAAAATACATGTACAGACTACATGAAATTAAGGAGACATTGTTAAAAAAAGAAAAAAGAAAAAGCTTACTACTGCTGTAAAGATGTGTCAAACATTGATGCATTATAGAACCTTGGGTGTAAAATATTTTATTACACCTCATTTTAGGAAGATTTGAACAAATCTTAGTAAACACAAATGTGTTTTACTTTTGCATGCTGTAAGAGCATGTTAAAAATCACTTAAGATCCTGGCAATGTGATTTTATGAAGACTAGTCATGCAAGACCACATGGTGTTCTCTCTGTCTCCAGTGTCCATGCTGCTTCATGAGGAGCCAGAAAACCCCAAATGTTTTGCAGAAAGCAAGAAGGATTTGACATGTTTCTGGGAGGAGGATGAGAGGGCCGGTTCTATCGACCAGTACTCCTTCATATACACATATCTATATCAGTAAGCTCATGCTCATAATGCCACTAAAAAATATGTTGTATCATATTAGCTCAAACTGTCATCATTTTCTAATCAAGTCCTCACTCATAACCTTAGGTGAAAGTTTGCATACTGTGTTAATAATCACTAAGTAACCTCTTTCTGTTGTAGAGATGAGCGTAGCAGTAAGTGCCCACTGAAGGTATTCTATCTCACGAATGGAAGAAAATTGTACATTTGTCACCTGAACCAAACCCAGCTGTTTGTGCCAATGAAAATTGAAGTGAAGCGTGATGGATATCCCATCCACAATCGCACTCTCCTGATTGAGACGACCTGTAAGTTACAACAATGCAGCAGTTGTCATTTTTATGATAACATTACATTTGTAAGTTTTATGGTGTCTATCTCTTTGTAGTTTTATTGGATCCACCTGCGAATGTGACCGTACGTAATGGCGCAAAGCCGGGGCAGGTCAACATCAGTTGGATTCCTCCTCCTGTAAAGTACATGGACGATAGCATGATGTACGAGATCTTCTACACCCCTATGGACACCCACATCAAGAAGGTACGCTATTACCACCAACCTTACAAAACAAATCCACAATGTATGCTCTTATGAGATGATTATGTTTTCTGAAGGTGGAGTTGGCCTATGGTACTTCAGAGCTGGTTCTGAGAGGTCTTCAGCCAGCGACCAAGTACAAAGTCCAAGTGCGTGTGAATCTGGACGGTATCAGCTACAGCGGCTACTGGAGCGCATGGAGTGACCCGGTCTTCATTGATACGCCCCCTGCAGGTGGACACAAGACAGATAAGGAAGACGGAGTCAATGTTTAAACTCTGTTTAACCACTTTTTTTCATTTCACTAGATCTTGACCCACTCATCATATCTCTGAGTGTGACCATCTCATTCATTCTCCTCGTGCTGTCTCTCACAATGCTAGTGTCCCATCGCAGGTCCGTAAGATTAACAACTATTTCTGAAACTACATTCAGGCAAATCTCAGTATATTGTATTATTTTCTAACTGTTTACAGATATTTGATCAAAAAGGTTTGGCCTACTATTCCAACTCCAGAAAACAAGTTCCAGGGCTTATTTACCATTTGTGGTGGGGACTTCCAGGTAAAATGCCACCGCCTTATCATTTCATTCAAATATTGGTGTTTTGTGTTACTAGGACTCGCAGCCGCCACTAGAGGCACTGGCCATTGCACTTTCCATGCTCATGTTACACACATATTCTTCTGTTTTGTGATAGGAGTGGTTAGGACACACCAATGGAGATGTGTGGCAGAGCCCAAATGTGTTCTACCCTGAGGAGTGCCCCTCACCTCTCGAGGTGCTGTCCGAGCTGCCTGTGAACCCCCTGGTGCAGTGCCCTCCACTGCCCCCTAAAGCTCGCAGGATGTCTCAACATGTGAAGACAGAAGTGGACATAGGGCCGCCTCTGCAAAGAGAAGATTCTACTCTGGACTGGACGGGCAAGTCACATGATCACTGGCTCATGGAGCGTTTACAAGCTCTCCAGCAGCACCCTGTCCCATACTCACAGGAGTCCCAGGACACTTATGTCACCCTGAGCCACAACAACAACAGTGAGGATGGGCAAGATGGTGTCCCAGCGGAGATTGCACCTCTGGAGGTTCTGCTCACTTCCAGGAAAGAGACAGAATCTCATTCGGACTTAGGCTCTGGGTCGGGCCAATTGTCGTCCCAGTCTAGTTTTGAGTACTCCAACCAGGACTGGGCCCACAAACCTCCTGGATACACATACATGGCTGTGGCTGACTCTGGGGTATCTATGGACTACAGCTCCATGAAGAGACTGGAGGATATTGGGAAAGTACCTGTATTCACTCATGAGTACAAAAATGACATTGCTTTGAGAAGGGCGTTTCTGACCAGGCAACACCACATTCATGACAACTACTGAGCATCTATACTTGCCTTGTTTAGACCAACTGATACAGTACTGTTGATTGGGATATTTTATTATACAACATAGTGACTACATTTGCAACATACACATTACTTGACCTGCATCACTTTTTAGCCATTATATCTTTGATGAAACAGCTATTTTGTACAGGTTTCAGTAGTGAAGGGCCATGCTAGTTTCACCATGGGAAATATACAGTTCGCATTAGATCCAGATAGATAAATCAAATATGGCTACCAATCTGACTTAATTACTGGTGTGATAAATAGTCACATATCAAGAATATGAAATTGCATTAAACCAAAGCTGGTACAATAGTAATGAGTACTCATAACTTATTGACCTTCAACAAGTAATGAAATACATTATACCTGCAAGAGCAGACCTGGGCATTGTACAGCTCCCAGGCCACATATGGGCCTTTGGCTGAGTCTGACGGCCCATTTAAGATAATTTGGAATTACAAAATAAATATATTTTATAATTTACCTCATGCATGGACTAAAGCTGCATTGCTTTTATTTTAGAGGTTTTCTTTAAATGACAAGGCAACCTCACATTTTCATTGCTTAGTCATAACATATACTCTTACCAGTCTTGCCAGCATGTCAAAACAATGCTATTTACTGCTTTTTAAATAAAGAAATACAATTAATATTATGCAAAAGTATTTTGGCCCGGTCTTACACAAATTTTCAAAATTCTCTGTTTCTCATGTGGCCCCATGGAAAAAGTAATCGCCCATCTCTGTTCTAGAGCATTTTTTGCCTGATATACACTATAAAAAGTAATATCTAGGTAAGGTAAAAACCTAAATTAAGGATATTTTACTTTATTTGAGTAGATTCAGCTTGACAAGTAAAATGATCTACCAATTCTCATTGTAAGTGCAGAGATTTGTTGCTTTTATTATCTTCAGTGTAACAAGATGTATTTTCTGATTTTAAGTACAAAAGTCTTGATCCATTAGTAGATTACTTTACTTGTCAAGTGAAATTTACTCAAATCAAGATAAAACATTCTTACTTCATGTAATGTTAACTTAACTAGATTGTACTTTTTGCAGTGTACCTTTTGGAACAGCAAAAGTTGCAATATCACCTTTTTTCACACTGTATAAAGTGCTCTGTACTTTTGGTAGAAACAAGGCTTTAGCTGCTCAGTTTTGGGCTTCTATAAACTAAAACTGTAAGATGAGAGGTTCAAAGAGAATAAGCTAGAACTCACACACAGAGTCCATACGACCCTATCCCTGTTCTGTACAGAAGGAAATGAGGTTCCTCAAATGTGGATTACATATGTTGATTGTATTTACTTGTATTAAGATTTCACATACATTAAATGGAAGTTTTAAAAATGAAATTAATTCCATGAACCTAAATGTAACTGTGAATAAAGACTATGTGATTTTTAAAATACCTTTTTACTGCTCAAAATGTTGTATTAAACAATATGAGAATGGACAGAAGTGAGTTTCTAAACCAATTACAAACCATCATTTTCCTCATTACATTTTAAGAGTGTGTAAGTAAATGGTCAAATACTCCAGTTGAATATAAATGTATTTAATCACCTAAACATCTATTCTAAAGTAAAAATGTCTCACGTTTCTCCTCTAAAACTTTCAAAAACAAAATTCATAACATTTAAACTAATGGTCACTTATAAATTCAGTGTTTTTGAGCCTGTTTAAACTCCATCAGTCCATCAGGTGACAGCAGAAGTCTCCACTCCTGAACAGGCTGTTCTTCTCTGCCTTTCACACCTTCCTTCTTACAGAAAGTCTTTTTCATTCCTAAACGGGACAGGTAAATGTTCCAAACCTGCTGAAGCCCACCTGACGTCGACTCATAACTCCTGTCCTGGTCCAGCGTACACCTCAACTGGAAATACCGATCGAGAACATCCAAAACTGAGTCAGCTGAGCCCTCCCCACCCTTCTGCTCAGAGTTCCCTTGTAACTGGTAAGAGGCAATAAGACGACAGGGAGCATGGGTAGAGCCTTGCCTCTCCAACACCTGAGTAAGAAAGGAGGCAGTGTCACAGAGGAGAGCAGACAGGTGGGCCACAGCGGACTGTTCACTGGTGTGTAATCCACTGGAAGTGCAGGGGGCTGGGGCACTCAGGTAACCCCCCAACCCGTCCACTATGATTAGAGCAGGGAGCGAAGGGGGGGAATGAGGAGACTCGTGAAGACCTGCCACCTGGACAAGCAGCTCCTCCAGTGTGCGGGGGTAGCAAAACTTGATTTTCTAGAATGGAAATAAACACAAAATAATTATTATTTAAAAATATTGTATTATAATTTTCAAAACGCATTTAAAACCCAAATAAAACTTAGACAAACTTTATTGATCCACAAGGGAAATTATTTGGACACAGTAGCTCACACATCACAATATAATATAATAAAAAGACAAAAATAATATATATATATATATATATATATATATATATATATATATATATATATATATATATATATATATATATATATATATATGATTATTAAATTCTGACTAAGTAGCAAAAAATAAGATATAATTATATAAATGCATATTTACAAGTCAAAATAGAATAGGAAAATAAGTAATAAAATACAAAATCTCAGCTATATACAAGAGGAAGACAGTGCAACAATGATATGATTATTAAATGTTGAGTTAAACCTGTGTAGCCTAACTAAGTAACTTTTCTAGTGGGGCGGGGTGTACCAACTGCTTGTCTCCTTGGAAATGCTATTAAAAGTATTCTATTACAGCTCTGTGTTTCTATTGCTAAAATACTTGAAAACCATGTATTCTTATTGTGAGCAGGGTTGCCTCTCCACTTATCATGACTTCTAACTTGGCTTTGGGTGAACCTACTTGTTCCCATAGATTCTAAGCAAAGCAATACTTTCACAGAGGCAAGCAGGTAGCGGACACTTGGCCACCAAAAGTTTCATAGAGCAGCTTAAGTAACTTATATCTGTGCCTCTACCTTGAGAGCGGCAGGGGTCAGACTGGGGACCCGACTCTGCAAAGCCACTGGAAGGCTCTGGATCTGAGTCTGGGTGAGGAAGAGGACCCTGAGGTCGCTCTGGGAGGCAGCGGTGACTGCGGCCAGCAGCAGCACGGAGCGGCTCAGGGCGTGCTCCCCCACCAGCAGCGCACTACGGGCTGGAGCTAGGGCAGAGAGGGACCTTTCATCCACTGCTAACTCACCCCGCGACGTAAAAGTTTTAAAAACGAGGGCTAAAATGTCTGCCATCACTTTAGGCTTTTAATAACGCACATAATTAATTATTACAATTATTTTTCGTTTAATTAATTAATCTAATTACCGCTCCCGAAGTAATTTTGCCGCTGTTGTTTACGTATGGCACGCTGGTGTGTCGCTTTCTGCAGCCCCCTCAAACCACCAAGAACTTTAGTTCCCATTCAGCTTAATTTATTCAAACGTTAAGCGTCAGTGGATATTATTGTAAATTTAAATTCACCACAACATGACTTTATTATTTACTTAAATGTAATATTTTCTGACATCGATAATCATATTTTAGTACGCCTCCTTTAGCCCGCGACATGCTCGCGACTTCCGCTACGTCATGCAATCACAACATCAGCTGTAGCCAAGATGGCGCATGCAGGGACAGATTTAGCGGGTCCTCTGGGCTCTGATCCAGAAGTGGAGAATGAAACCGGGGTGTACAGGCGCTGCAGAGGGAGACCGAGACTCACAGACTCTGACCGAGCTAGGAGACGGCACGAATCCCGCAAGAAATATGACATTAGGAGAGTGTACCTGGGGGAAGCGCATAAAGTGTGGAGTGAGCTGCGCCGAAGGACCAGTCTGAGTGATGCCGGGCTGGCAGAGTACCTAATCCTGCTCCACTCTACCCATGGAGAGAGCGACCAGGACAAGCACTGTGGGTACGTCCGCCTACACAAGAAGGTGGCTTTTAACAAGGCTGTTTGGTCGTTTTCTGTATTTGCTATAATCCATTCTGTTTTTTAGAGAGAAGACTGGAGTAGCAGACAACTCCTCACATCAAAAAAGTGGTAGGCCATGTCATCCAGTTGCTATGTACCATTACGTCAATTCATGAATGGTGGTGACAGCTGATAAGTCACATTGCTCTTTAGTAACCCACACTAACATATAACAATTCACATATATTCTCTAGAGCCACAATAGATTCATATTTTGCCTGCTTTTAAGACAGAGCAAGATCTATACAGATTCCAAGGGTCTACATCAGTTATACTTTTGTTTTTCAGACAGTAGGGGGTGTGTGTCCAGCCTGCAGAGTCTTGTCCACTGGTACCAGGAGCACTTGGAGACCTGTCCCCTGGAGCCAGAGCTCAGGTCTCTGGAGTGTCAGCCTGACTTACCCATTGTTGCTCTGTGGCAGTGTGACTCAGGTCACTCCTTCACTCAGTACCTGTGCCCCCCCCAGTCTGCTGAGGCCAGTGACTGTGAGCAGGACGAGGGAGGGCATTTGGAGGGGGAGCCGCAGAGCACAGCAGTAACAGCAGTCACTAAAGTTAAAAGATCTGTTGGCAGGAGAAGACGAAGGCGGACTCGTAGAAAAGCAAAAGGTATAGTGTATTATTATTTCCCCAACATCTCAGATAGTTCATTACAAATGACTGAAACATTGCTGTGATATAATTCTGATTCTGACTACAAGATTACTCAAAGTGTATTTAAAAGAAAAACATGGGTTGACAAACAAAAAAAAAAACTTTCTTATACATTTCATATCTCATTTACCAATCTCAGAAATAAAGTTTAAAAGGTAACCTGCAAAGTTCAGCGTTGGTGAACTGCCTTTATGGAAATGTGTGCATTTCCATGAGTTTTAAATTACACATAATACTACACAATTTTGATTGCTCATACAGTTGAGTTAACCATAGACCATCTAGATAAACAACATAATGATTTTCGCTCTTTTCAGATGTGGAAGAAAATGAGCCTGTTGCAGTTGTTCAGCATGACTCTTACTCCAGTGAACAGATTCCACAAGCCTCTCCAAATCTGCCCAGGGCTGTAACAGAGACTGAGCCTACCCCAGTTTGGGACATGGAGGGGTCCCCTGATGCCTTTCATTCTGAGGATGACTGTGAAGATCTGAGAGCAGCTGAGGACAGAGAAATCCAAATACATAGGGACACGCCAGAGGGTTTCCAGTGTGTGTCTTTGGTGAATAAAGAGGACAGCATAAATGAGGAGTCGGTACTGAGTGGATCTGTGCCCCCACCAATGCATGAGCAGGATCAGAGTACCCTGTATGACCCTCAAAGTCTACACAACATAGTTGGCTGTGAGATTTCTGACCAGAGAAGTGCTTTTGAAGCATCGCAGGTAAAAGTAATTATTGTACTGTCAAAAAGAAAACAGCACCTATGTAGGGTAATAGATGGAAAGAAATGTAGGACACTTTTAATTTAGGCTAAGATAGCAACACTGAAGAAAGGATAGAGCTGTGGATAGGATATCTGAAGATGCTCTGCTATGATTATCTCTTTGAGGTTGCAAGAAGGGACAACTCAAATATTTTATTTATTATTTATCGATCTGATATGCTTGCAGTTGATCATCATCACTGGCCCCAGCTATGAGGCGTTAGCGTCAGAGGGTATTCAACTTAACATGACCAATGGAACCAATATGGAGGAAGTCACATGCACTGTCATTGGAAATGTTTCCTATAATGAAATCTGTCCCTTGGACACTAAAACCAAGATGTTCCAGGACCACTCTGCAACTGGTGAGAAGGCAAAAAAGAACAAAGCAATGTTTTGTCAAGTTGTTGAAGCTGTAAAATTTAGACATAATCCTTTTTGTGATCTTTACCCATATTATTGGACTATCTGCAACTCTTAACCAAATTTGACCTCTCTGTGAAATAAACACTGTTTTTACTGTTGCATTTGTTGACAATTCACATTTATAAACCCAGTGATATTATGTAGATTTGAGTGACCAACAGCTTCATCTGAAGGCTGAAGACCCTCAGGAGATGAGCCCTGACAGAGAACTACACCGGAGCAGGTCTGTGTCAATCACTGTTTAATATAATTGCTCAATAATGACCACTTCACGAAAAAGTAGGCACGGGAAACTCTATGATCTCAAATAACAATTAGATATTTTTTAACCTAATTACCACTTTATACAGATAACAAATGTTAAATTATTATGATTTCAAAATAACCATCAGAAGAAGAAGTAGACGTGGTCCCGTGATCGAGGCAGATGGGATGCTGAAGATGTTCCACTGTCCGTACGAGGGCTGCAGTCAGGTGTATGTGGCCATCAGCAGCTTTCAGGTAAAACATAATTTACATCCAGTTCTGCTTGATGGTTTGTTCTTGTTATTCTATTATGTAAAGTATTTTCCTGTTTGTAGAATCACGTCAACTTAGTCCACAGGAAAGGGCGAACCAAAGTGTGTCCACATCCAGGCTGTGGGAAAAAGTTCTATCTGTCCAATCATCTGCACCGGCACATGATCATCCATTCAGGTGAGCTCATAGTTATTTAAAGTAATATTATCATTATTATTATCGACAGTTTTCTTGGTACATCCTCATAATAGGAATTAAAGATGATATGGGAGCATTTATTAAAGGGCATGAACATCACTGATGACCTGTCCACTTAGTTCCTTCTCTCAGTCTGCTGTTTAATCACAACAGAGAACTAACTGGCTGGAATAGTCTCATAATTGTTTCCATATGGTTTTCATCTAACAACATCTCTGATTTCACAAAAATGTGTCAGGCAATATACTGCGATCACATTTTATTTCACAAATGGCTGCTTTTAAAGTTATGATAATAACTAATTGTGAATCCCAGGAGTTCGAGACTTCACCTGTGAGACGTGTGGGAAATCGTTCAAACGCAAGAATCATCTAGAGGTCCACAGGCGCACCCACACAGGAGAGACCCCACTGCAGTAAGCATATAGGTTTAACTTTACCTGACCCTTCTTCATCACATCTGTATGCAAGTCCATTGAATAAACATAAAAGTATACTCACTGCCAAAACTGGAATGAAAAAAAGTTATATTTTAGCCTGGAGAGACTCAGACCGACACAAAAAGAAAAGAGAACATAAGAGAAAGTAGTAGTAGTCTTATTGAATGAGCTCAAACTGTGGCAGAAGACATTGCAATGAAGGGCATGGCCGATCAGATGGCGTTTAGATGATGTCTTCCTTGGTCACTGGAGGTGGTAAATTTGAGACTGAGGAGAGTGAAGGGGACAATGAGGGGATGAGGAGAGTGAAGAGGACAATAAGAGGATGAAAAGCTGAGTACGTGCAAGGGAGGAGGTGGGGCGTGGCACAAACCAAAGCAGCCGTAACCTTGCAATGGGAGTTTAAATTGAGCAGACTGGGCGCTGTTTGGATGAGGAGGAGGTGCAGTGAGTAGTGGGGAGGAGTATTTGGAGTGAGAGATGAAGACTGAGGAGCAGGTAAATCCTAGAGAAGCGGTGAGGTAGAAGGGAGCGCAGTCAGGACTTACAGACTGAATTTACACTAGCTCCGTATGTATTTTCTTCTGCGCTATTTTGTCCAACAGATTTTTTGTTTGTGTTTGTCTTAGGTGCGAGATCTGTGGATACCAGTGTCGACAGAGGGCCTCCCTGAACTGGCACATGAAGAAGCACACCTCAGAGGCTCAGTACAACTTCACCTGTGACTTCTGCCATAAGAGGTTTGAGAGGCTGGAAAGTGTCAAGTTCCACAAACTGAAAAGTCACCCGGACAAACTGTTGACTTGAAATGCACTACACACACTGCTGCTGCTGCTACTGCTGTTTACACACAGGTACAGGCCAAACGTATGGAGTCATGGAAGGGACAAAAAGAACAGCTGTGCAGGACATTCGCTGTCTTTTAGAGCCAGAACATATTGTGGCATGAACAATAAAATATAGCACATTTTTGATTAGGTTGTATGTGGTGCTTGTAGAATAATAATTGTTTTTCAACTTTACATGCTATTAGTTTTGCTCTACCAAAGTTCCGTTGTATTTTGTACAATGATTAAATCTAATCTAATCTAGGTCTGTTAATTACTAAAAGGTGCAAATTGTCCCCTCCTGGTCTGCTATAGTTC
Organism: Odontamblyopus rebecca; assembly: GCA_030686955.1. NCBI lineage: Eukaryota > Metazoa > Chordata > Actinopteri > Gobiiformes > Gobiidae > Odontamblyopus > Odontamblyopus rebecca. The sequence goes on from CM060667.1 coordinate 27,704,327, forward strand.
ACCTAACAAGATGTAGTATTAGCATTTGAACACACAACTATCTATAAACAAAAATGATTTACAAGCACTCCATGCCAACTTACTAAAATGGCTCATGAATCAAAAATGTGGAGCATTATTTTATTCAAGTTCTACCTCTAATGGCTTTAGACTGAACTGTACTCTGCTGTTGACTTTAAGGACATTTTGATATTTGCCGACCCATGTTTCTCCAAAAGGACCTTTTCTAGGCCATTTTTGTTTCATTTCTTTGAAAAATGATTATTATACATATTATTTGTATTTACTTCTACAGTATTTGTTGTTCTCTCAGTATTTAAACACTTTTTCAAAAGATAAATTATTTTGTCATAGAATTATTTGTTGTTAATAAAAATTATGTGATAATTACGTGTTGTGTTTTTGTAATCAGTTTGTTGCAGGTGAGTGAGTGGGCAGTGTAGCTATGACAACAGACTTCCTCTTCAAAACCTGTTTCTGCTGTTTCCGCTGTTATTAAGCACCAGTGCGGGCACCATCAGCACCCTTGTGTACTAATGCAGATTTTAGCTGTCACTTGAGTATTTTTTCTATAGCTTTTGTTAAAAAAAGATAGAGGTTTTATTCTAATGAATTTATTTTGAAAATTATCACTTCTGAAGAACAGTGTTTATTCAGGTCTCAGGCTGAGAATTTCTACAAAACTTAAAGCTTTATCAACACAAATATGTTTAGTGGTTCCAATATTAGTCTACTAGACAACACTTTAGCAGCCATGCTTAATTTGTGTATATTTTCAGTATTTCCACACATCTATGAAATTAAAAACCAGCCTCAACATTACCCAAAGGTCTTTTTTTTTGTGTTTTACTGACTTGCCCATATAAGGTTACATATCTGTGCATTCAAACAGGTACAAAGGCCTAGCCAACAGGTGAACATCCTTTTTCTCTCCTTTCCCGGGGGAAGACCAGCCCAGAGCATCTCCATGGTGATTCGACCTACTCTGCTTTCATGGACACTCCCCATGCACCCTCCCACCTATAAACAACCACAGGGCTAAAATCAACGCACAAGAACAAGAAATCAACACCATAACTATCAACTCAATTCAAAATAAGCAGTTTATTCAAAGTTTATTGGATACATGTTTCTCTTGTACTTGTTGTTTTATCTTTATAGTGAAGCCACACGAGACCAGGCCTCTAAAGTGCAACTCTGATAAAGGTAAGCTTTGATTTATGATTATTTCTAATATTTGTGAACTATTAATTTGACCATAACAAAGACGCACGGTTCATCCAACAATGATCCTTTGTATCGAGAAACCTGACTGCAATTATGGCTCTCAATGGAATCCTTTGAAAATGTTGGTCTATGTTTTCATGGAGGTTGGATAGATAATGGATATGTTTATTTAGGTTACTATGGTCAAAATCAAATGTATTATGGGGAAACAGTGAGACATACAGCAGTTTTAGTTTAACTAGGTAGGATTATTAATGTACGCTGCCATTTGTAAATTTGCATACATGATACATAACACAAGATTACAGTGAGCAGGTGTTTAATTTAATCCATTTCTATTGTTAAAAAGTAATAGTGGTGGAAGTAGTAGTTGTTGTAATTAACAGTTTCACACTGGGATGAACATTACATTGTCTAGGGATTACATTTGGTTCACTGTTTTCAAAAACTTACATAAAGATATCCCATTTGGGCTCCCAGTCAACACTCTTGGTTCTTTAATTAAGTGACTGTTGTGTTCAGTACATAAACTGTCTGAAGCCCATAGTTAATAGATAATCACGTAGCTAATAGCAGCAGGTAAATAAGATTACAGAAATATCATAGGAAAAAATACAGAAATCCAGTGGAACTTTGCCGAACTACACTTTAGAAGTAAAATTGACAATTGTTAGTACTTCTTAGATTTATGTAGTACTTTCACAATTGTACTTGTACTTGTTTGATGTACATATGCAGTGCCACGTCATCTTGTTAATAGCTCACTTGTTTGTGACCGAGTACAGATTGTTGAGGATGGCTAAGCAAAGGCAATGAATACAGTGGTGGGGGTCTAGTCTGTGGTTCTTAGGTCAATGATCTGTTAACACATTATTAACTTGACGGAAACCAGCTTACTCCAACAGTCTGGGCATGTCACTTCCTGTTGTCCAAATGTAACACTTAATAGAAAGAATGTATGATCTTCACTGTATATGCCTACAGTAAATGTTTATAGCCTGGGCTGAAAACAACTAGAATTTTAGCTCAGTCATTGTTTTGGTGCTGCTGTTGGCACCTCACACAAAGACTACTGTTCTCTCCATTTTAACATGCGCAAACATAGCTCTTTGTTACCTTGATGTCATTTTATAGTCTTACAAAAAATCCTGCTTAGTAAACGAAGTATGCATTAACTAACTAGTGTCCATACTAAAGATGGCCATTGCCGTGTCAAAAGTAACTTATTTGTGACCTTGAGAGCCTTGAAGGCGCCTAACAAATAAAATGTATTATTATTATTATTATTATTTCCAGATAAACTTTTGAAAACTGACCATACACTTGAATTTTGTGTCCCTAAACCACTTATTCTCAATATGTTTTTGCATGTTTATTTTATTTTATTTTTTTCATTTTGGTAGTGTTTATGGCACTGAACCTAGAAACATGTATCCTTAATCTGAGGGAACTATCATCTCCACAAACCTGACCCCTATTTGACCGTTTGGCTTGCTTGGTTCCATGGAAGTATTATTCCATTGGCTATAATCTTCCACCGTATAGCATTAAACGTATCTATGTCCATGGAGAATGTTCAGAAGTATGTTTTTGCAGGTGATGTACCACCACCAGAAAACTACATACATAACAGCAAAATAAATTGTACAATGTCAGTGCCCCAGAGTAACCAAATGTTTTTCCATGCAAACATCATCACATTTGACTCTTTTCCAGATCTGACAAATGATAAGGTTTCTAGTGGTTTAGCTGATTTGCATGCTATTTGGTTATGTGTTTCATTACGCTTTAGGCTAGCACTTTAGTGTATTGTGTACCTTGTCAGTGAGTGAACAGAACACTCTTGTTGTTTATAAAATGTTTGATAGATTATCATTTTAATACTGTTTTAAAGCTGTATATTAAGTGAGTTTTATTTTTTCTTCATAGCTTCAACGATTGACAGCAAAGATGTCTTGTACCAGTTGCCTCAAGTTCCTTCTGTTCTTCTTCAATGGCATAATTTTTGTAAGTCTTAATCTACTTCTAACATATATGTAGTGGGATTAAGTTCACTAATAATTTTGTATTGTTAGTCTGCAGATTTATGATGTGCTCTATATATCAGTGCATGTATTGCCTCTTTCCCAGTAACGTTAATATGAGGGAGCATTTCCATTTCCATTTGTTATGGCATGTTATAACCAGCATATGGCAGTGTTGAACTATAAATGGGCCTCGCACACAACATTGCGTGTTGTTGTGGGGAAAAAAAAACAAACAAAAAAACATGGATCTACAACAAACTTATTGAGGTTAGTGGCTGCCAAAAAGGGTATCCCTAGGAGTACGCAGAATAACCAAGGGGGTAAAGTGGGAATATGATAAAACTGCCATCTTACCTTTCTTTTTTCTTTCTTTTTTTTTTTTTTTAACAGTTTTAATCATTTGTATCTCCCAGGCTAGCGAAAATGTTTGCATGTAATGCAAATGCTTAAATATAATAACACATTTAGTAACTTTTAGATATTCTATAATGTGTGTAGCATCTACTCCACAGATAAGTGTGTCATACTATGGGAAACATGAGTGATCATCAAAGTCTTAGGTGGTACACAATTTAATAAAAAAAGCTTTGGGATCCACTGAGTTAAGTGTAATAATAAATATTTGACTGAAAATGAGATATAACCTATTTATTTATTTTACAATATGCTTGTTCTTTTCTAACAATTTATTTTCTTTATTTTATTTTATTTTATTTTTTTGTGGCTGAAGAGCCAAAACCTGGATACATAGGGACCTAGTGGCTTATTGCTAATGATGGAGTCATATAATACTGATGTTTATGCTGCACTGCCACAGACCATTCTGGGGAAAAAGACATCAAACACTTTTGCCATCTTTACACTTCGGTTGCATTTGATTATAATGCCTTGTGCAGTCCTTAAGGGGAGATGCAACGGATGTGATATGCAGCTGATGGCACATACCCACCTTTGCCTGTCTCCTCAGCTGGCCGGAGCAGGGATCCTGGCAGTGGGCATCTGGGTAAAGGTGGATAGTGGTTCGATCTTCAGTTTTCTAGTGAAGATCCCAAATGCCCCGACCGAGCTGGGCCAAGTGCTGAATGTGGGCTACCTGCTCATAGCACTAGGGGGCCTGCTGCTTATCATTGGCTTCCTGGGCTGCTGTGGGGCCATGCGGGAGAGCAAGTGCATGCTGCTGCTGGTACAGACATGCTACTATTACTACTACACTGAATAGAGAATGCAGAACCAACAGAATTTACAATTCAATATTCTCTCCTTGTCTTTTCTGCAGTTCTTCATTATAGTGATGCTGATCTTCTTGGCTGAAGTTGCAGGAGCCATAGTGCTGCTGGTGTTCAGACCATTGGTAATATGTCATTTTTTGAATACTTGATGATTTCACATTATGATCAGTTTTATTATTAATATCCACACTCTTTGTATAACTGCAGGTGGACAGCTTGCTTGTAAAGTTTGGGCATGTAGCAGTTCAGAGTATAAAGACAGACTATGGGAAGAACTCTGACATCACAGGACTGTGGAACACTACTATGAGCACAGTTAGGCCTGCTCTCAATGTCATTTCAAAATCACATTTTTAGACCATAATCTAACATGTGCTTTGCTTCTTCAGTTGAAATGTTGTGGATACAACAACTACAAAGACTTTACCAACTCCTCCTACCACCTGGAGAATGGATATCCACCAGTGTGCTGCCAGGGTGATGGTCCTCCATGTGGCAGCAGCTCAAACAGCACTGCGGAATCAGTATGCACCCACATACCACAACTGTATTGTGTACACATCAAAATATACATAGATATTCTACTAACCTTTACTTTTGACATATTGTGGACATGGTCCATGATTAGAATTTGGTTCAAACCAAAATAATCAAAAATCTCTCAATTAATTTTCTGTTTTGTTAGCAAATTGTGTGAGAAAAACAGTGTTCTAATCATTTTACATTTCTTGGCTTTAAGGTGGTTGTAAAAAAAAAAAAAGAAAAGAAAAAAAATGCTGATTAACTGTGAGTAAAACTGCTTTGTTATTGTTTCTTTGTCTCTTAGACAGTGCCTGGCTGCCTCTCAAGGATTAAAGCGTTGATAGATGACAACAGTGTGGTTATCATTGGCGTGGCTCTGGGAATAGCAGCTTTGGAGGTACGGCCTTAATTTTATTAAAGGAGGTTAGGGATCTAAGTTCTTTTTACATCATACAGTATTTTATTACGCATATTGATGTCTACTCATCCATCCATCCATCCATCCATCTTCTCCCGCTTAATCCGGCTGGGTCGCGGGGGCAGCGTGCTGCCCAATACTCATAGCACCTGACCCCCCTATGAAACCCTCTGCAGGTGGTGAGCCCACAGGAGGGTGGACAACATGGTCCTTGATGTTAGTTCATAGGGGTGCGGGCATGTTTTGGGTTGATGGGGGAAACCGGAGTACCCGGAGGAAACAATGTCTACTCATGTCATGTTAATTTGTTGTATGTTTTCTATAGCTGGGAGCTATGGCTGCCTCCATGACCCTTTTCTGTAGAATCAAGTCAGCCTGAAGCAAATCTACCTTCTTACCACAACTGATCCAGATACTACCACCTGGACTGTTTGCAAAGAGTACTACCCACAATGTTTTTATTTTTTTTTAAGATGAAAATACAAAGACCCTGAATGACAACTTCAAACAAGAATTTGTAAAAACAAATAGTAAAACCACTAAGTTATACTGTACATACATCCACGCTTTCAAAATGAAAGACAATGCATTACACCTGATGATAAACATGTACATATTTATATAATCTGTTTGAATTCTCCTAAATAAATGTTTTTATTTGTTGCCTGTGGGTGATATCTTATTGAGACTGCTCTCATCAAGGTGATAAACGACATCCGCCTGAACACTGATGCAGAAAAGTCTCAGTCTTGATCCTGTTAGATCTGAGTGCTGCTTTTGACACTGTTGATCATGGGATCCTCTTACAGAGACTAGAGGACTGGGTGGGCATCTCTGGTACTGCACTAAACTGGCCCCACAAGTCCTATCTAAAAACAGGAAGTATTTTGTAGAAATGGGAAACTGTCTCTCAGATCACATGGCCCTGACCTGTGGGGTGCCCCAGGGGTCGATCCTGGGCCCACTGTTGTTCAATCTGTATATGCTGCCTTTAGGCCAGTTAATACGCAGCAATAATGTGTCCTACCACCATTACGCAGATGATACTCGAATCTATGTCTCACTGGCAGCAGGAGACTATGGATCAGTGGACTCACTCTGCCACTGCATCCAACAGATCAGTGTGTGGAAGCAAAACAGCTTTCTCCAGCTAAACCCATAGTCATAGTCTTTGGTCCACAGAAACAAAGAGACAGTGTCAGCAGTCACCTCCAGTCTCTCTCTCTAAAACCTGCAAATCAGGCTAGAAATCTAGGGGTAATAATGGACTCAGACTTTTAACAGACTTGAACTTTAACAGTCACATCAAATCAATAACATCTGCAGCCTTTTACCATCTAAAAAACATAGCAAAAATCAAAGGTCTACTGTCTAAAGCAGACTTAGAGAAAGTTAGCCATGCGTTTGTCTCCACTAGGTTAGATTACTGTAACAGCCGCTCACTGGCCTCTCCAAAGGAACTGTGAGAGTTGCAGGACATCCAGAACACTGCAGCTCAGGTCCTGATTCAAATCATGAAGTACAAGCACATATGTCCTGTGCTCAGGTCTCTGCACTGGCTCCTGTGGCTCAGAGAATAGACTTTAAAGCGGCTCTGCTTGTGCACAAGTCTCTCCATGGCCGAGCACCAAAGTTCATCTGTGACATGTTAGTGCCACATGAACCATCTCGCACTCTGAGGACCTCAGGGACCGGCCTCCTGCTGGTGCCCAGAGTCAGGACTAAACTTAGGGAGTCAGCGTTTCAGATTCAAGCAACTAAAACCTGGATTAGTCTGAACATGTGAGACAGGCCTCTACTCTGACTCTGTTTAAATCCAGGCTCAGCTGGGCATATGACTGACAGGTTTTGATTTTTCATTCCGCACTCTTCTTCACTCTAATTTAATGTCTCTCTCTCTCTTTTAATTTTATGATCATTATTTATGTTTGTATTGTGATTTTAATGCGTTTCTTATTCTGTAAAGCACTTTGAATTACTTGTGTACGAATAATGCTATACAAATAAACTTGCCTTGTCTTAAAATAGCTTAGTAATGAAATAAATAAAATGCATAAAATGAGTCCAACACAAAACGTTAAAACATTTAAATGTCACAAAAAAATGATAACGAGTCAAGTTTATAGACCGTGTTAATCTAATGTGCTTGGATGTCGATCATAGACTGATGTCAAGAGGCTCGTGCGTGGCAGCGTAGTCAGAGGTGTTGGCTGCCCCAGTGCGCATGCGCCAGCTCACAGCATCGCCATAAACATACCTTCACCTCCCTCCGCTTTTCGCTGCACGCCCCTCACTACACTAATACGTCCCCTTCACAAGTCTAATGGTGAACTTGTCGCATTTTTTTATTTATGTACTTCCATCCTCTCATTTCTTTATGTTTTTTTGGAGTAAGTGATCAACTTTGTGAATGAGTCTGGATTTGGCGCAGAGTTTCTACCACGTCTTCCACCGCCGCTGCTGCTACAGGTGTCTCTGCGTGTCCGAGGGGAGAACATGTCCAATGGGAAAGAAGCAAATGTTCCAGCGAAGTGAGTGCAACACGACTGGAAAGACTTAGTAAATACAATGAAACTCAAGATAACCTATGACTTTGTGCACTATTACTAACCTACATCATGCGGTGGTTTTTGTATTACTCAACTTTATCCAGCAGCCAATTCGAGGCAACATTATTATTGGGGCAAACATTTGGATTTTGTTGTCCATCCTTTTTTGCTATGTGTTATAAACATAGACTGTATATACAAATGGTTATGAACCCATCTTATTGCTTGACTGAATAACATCACACCGACACTGTATACATTATATAGAAAGTACAGTGATTTTTCTGAATTATACATCTGTTTAGTTGCTAAAAGTGTAGTTGTTCATTCACTTGCTCCCGAGAAATGTTATAAGTAAAGATCTTCCCAAAACAAGTGTTATAGCCATTAAACGCATGTTAAAGGTTGGTTTTCCCCTTGATGATTTGACTAAATATTGAATATTTGGAAATTTGAATGAAGAGGAATTACACATGGATTCTGTATGATCCTGGGAAAACATTTATTAGTAAGTCAACGTATGTCACTGTAAATGTAGTTCTTAAAATGAGCATTAATTAAAGGGTTTCTGGACTCTTGCTAACGCCTACATCCTCCTCTATATGTTGAGCCTTTAAGTGCACATTCCTAGTTGTTCAGCCCTCTCTTAGCAACATACTGGCCTTAAGCTAACTGTTTCTGTGTCTTTGCAGCAGCCCCTCACAGATGACCCTCCAAGAGTGCCTGGATGAGTGCATGGAAGCGCTGGACCTATTCCTTAACAACCACTTCAATGAGAGCTTAGACAGGCTTAGGCCAAGGTAAGCCTTTTTTGCAACACACTAGAGCATAGACTGTTAACTTGGTTTTGGCCTGCTGCTGTGATGTCAGCACAAATGGTAAAAGATAAGAGCGTTTTGTGGTGAGGAATGGACTGTGCAAAACTAGTTCCTCAAAGCAGTCTCAGGTTGCACTAGTGACTCCAGGATATGAAGTGTTTACCAAAGAAGACGCCCAACAAGTATTGGTGAATCAACAGCCCAGAGAGTAGGAGTGCTGAGTGCAAAATAAACAGTACAGGAAAAAGAAGGAGAGAGAGAGGGAGAGAAAGATAGGAGTGGGGGCTCTGAATAATGAGGCTTATCTCTCCTACAGGGAAATGTCACACAGGCTAACTGTGCTAACTGTGGCTGAGAGTTAGCTCACTGTAATGGCAGACGTGGCATAATCATGGTCATATCAAATGTACTTCAATATGTACTTCAGGCTAACATTGTCATTTGTATAGTCAAATATTTACTTTACATTTAACTTTGAGCTAAAAACATATATATTAATAATAAATTGCATTATACAATTGAACAATTTACACTAACAGTTATTTTATTTCTGTATTTATTTTTTTGTAAAATAACAAATATATTTTATAAATTACAATTCTAAAAATATATTTTATAAATTACAACTCTAAAAGCTCATTTTAAATCAAAGTTTGTACTTTTTGTGATAAAAAGGAAAAGGATGAACATGGACTGGAATTATTCAACCCCCACTGCAAATTAGGTTTATAAGTAAAATGTACAAACTAGCAGCTGTTTACAAAAAAGAAATCAAACAAGAACAATTTAAATAGCTCAACACAGATAATATTACAAGTGGTTTGTCCAAATTCAACACAAAATGCTACTTTTAATGACTACTGCAGTCTCAAAATGGTTCAACTCCCTGAATAGAATTCCTCATAAGAGCACACTTTTGCAAATCAGCTGTGGTCTCAAGCACACCAGATGCATCCAACCAAGGGCTTCAGTAGTTGCCTCAGATGTGCTTGTCATAGAACCCCTGAAATATCTGGACTGTTGACAGTGACATTTTATTGCATGTTAGAAATATGGCAGAGAAGTCAAGAAAATTGTCTAAAAAGTCCAGAGAAGAGATCATTGCCTTGCACAAACAAGGAAAAGAATACAAAAATATAGCAAAGGCACTAAATGTTCCAAGAGATATAGCTGGAAGCATAGTTTGAAAGTTTAAAGTTAAAGAAACAGTGGACACACTACCTGGACGTGGCAGAAAGAGGAAACTATAAACGGCTGCCACCAGAGTCCCAAGGAGGCAGGTAGTAAGAAACCCCCGACTGACTGCAAAAGACCTGCAGCAAGACTTGGTGGAAGCAGGCACTGAGGTTTCAGGTTCCACAGTAAGGCACATGCTAAACGGTGAAGTGTTCCATGTCCGAGCTCCAAGACGTACACCACTACTGACCCAAAAGCACAAGAAAAGTTGGCTCGAATGTGCTCAAAACTATATAAATAAGCCAAAGAGGTTTTGGGATTTTGTTCTGTGGAGCGATGAAACAAAATTTTAACTTTTTAGGCCTATGGATCAACAGTACGTCTGGAGGAGGAAAAATGAAGCATGATGCTTTGGGGCTGCTTCGTTCCTCTGGCACTGGAAACCTGTAGCGTGTGGAGAACAAGATGGATTCAATCAAGTATCAGGAAATTCTGGGAGAAAATGTCATGCCATCTTTGAGGAAACTGAAGGTTGGGCATCATTGGACCTTCCAACAGGACAATGATCCCAAGCAAACCTCAAAGTCCACTAAAGCTTGGTTTCAGAGGAAGTCATGGAAGATACTAGAGTGGCCATCAGTTGCCTGGCTTGAACTCCATTGGAAATCTCTGGTGAGATTTGAAAAAGGTGGTTGCAGCACACAAACCCAAGAATATTAGGAATGGGCTAAGATTCCTCAGGAATGCTGTTGGTGCCCGCTATGCATCACATTTGCATCACATTTGCAGCAGGTCATAACAGCAAAAGGGGGGCTCTACTAAGTTGTGAAGGAGCTGAATAATTTTGAGACTGCAGTAGTCATTAAAAGTAGCATTTTGTGTTGAATCTGGAGAAAGCACTTGTAATATTAGTTGTGTTAAGTTATTTAAATTGTTCTTGTTTGATTTATTTTTTGTAAATGGCTGCTAGTTTGTACATTTTGCCTATAAACCTAATTTGCAGTGGGGGTTGAATAATTTTGATTGCAATTGTAGATATTAATTTCTAAAGGCAATGAAATGGGATTGGGGCGATGTGTTTTGGTGCAGGGTCAATGAGAGCATGTACCATGCCATGATCTACGCCACAGTGCTGGAAATGCAGGCCATGATGACGTTTGAGCATGACGAGATCACTAACGCCGGAAACACAATGAAGACTGCCCAGGAGGTGTGCCAAAGGTGAGCCCGGGAAATGCTCACACAACTGAGGCTTTATACTACTACATTATGCAGTCAGTGTACAAGTGTACAGCAGTTACAGTAACTGTAGTTGAAATCAACTAATTTTATTTAAAGAAGCACAACGCTGTTGAGCCAGTACTGCTCAGGCTTGTGTTTTAACAAGAAATTTCTAGTTCCCGATAGTAAAGCAATGGAGCTTTCTATTGTTGTGGCTAAAGCAACTCTATGGACATTTTGTCTACTGACAGCAATGACTGGCAGATTCATACTGTATGTTTACCATAGATATGATTCCCTGGAGCACTAGTGTTAGCAAAGCCATTTGACTGTATATATTTAGTCAGAGTAAAAGTAAATGTTGACAAGCTACCACTAACTCTAAAGGCAAACTCTGAAAGTTTAAAATGACACTACTAAATACAAAAGAAACTATTCAAACTACTCTTTAAGACAAATGATGATTTTTCAATGCAGATTACAAAGACAAGTTTTATTTCATTGGCTAGATCTTCTATTCTGGACTCATCACAAGCAAAAAGGACCTCTGGTACTATCATGAGTTCTGAGAACCTGCAGTCACTTACTTGTATTATAAAAGTGCTTTATAACCCTGCTTCCTCTGGCAAAGATCACATTTTCATAAGTATATTTAGATTTGCATTCACATTTCATACTTCTCATACATCAGCAATTTGACTGTGTTTGCATTATCCACATATGCAAAGAAGCTTATTAAAGAAGATTATTCATTATTGATCAGAGCAAGTTTACAATAATAATTTATAATTTTTTATTTCAGGTTTCGAAGAAAATCTCCAGGTCTGAGCAGTAAGACTGGGGTTTCTCTGTCTGAAGGTAAACTCACAAACAACAGCTGTGAAAATGTGTCAGTAGATCTGATTTATTCTCAAACAAGTAACCACTGGATTGTTTATCTTCTTTTATTGAGCTTCATTTAACACTGATTGTATCTTTTTGTGTTGTGTTTGTAGCATCTTTTCTCACCACATTTGAACATTCCTGAACTTCCTCTTGTGCTTCCTGCCTCTCCACTCTCAGCATGCTGTTCATTATCCTTCGACTTTATGTGTCCTATTGTCTGTTTACACAGTCTTGGTGTGTGTTTTTTCGCAGTGCAGCTCCATGCTGAAGTGTGTTATGCTGAATGTCAACTGCAAAGAGCAGCTCTCACCTTCCTACAGGTCTGATATTGTAAATCTGATTCATTGACTAAAATTTTTTTTGTGCATGCATGTGTAAGATTGAGATGTAACATTATAAATCATGCACATGT